>OZ038486.1:75441208-75873708 GCA_964036315.1 Acanthosepion esculentum
TATTTTGGCAAGATGCACTAGCATTCTGAAAATGACTTCCTTATCACCAAATTTTTTTATATCAATAAAATGAGAAAAATGTCTAAAATTTTGATGTACATCTATGCATTTCCTGTTGAGGTAACGATTGCCAATTAACAAATTGGTTAATGAAGGTCATGTTGAATGGCCACACTTCTAGATCATCTCAAATTAATGCAGAGGTCTGCAGGTCTCTATCCTTGGGACTACATAGTTTCTTATCTTCATCAATACCCTTCCCAATGTCATCAGTTCACAACTAGATATATATACTGATGACATAATGATGTCTACTGCTGTCTTAGGTCCAATATATCTGACAAAGTAAAACTGGCAGATGATCACAAAAATGACCTGCAATTTATACAACTTTGGTAACTCGACTGCATGAATTTAAGTGTACTACTAACTTGACAATGAGGTCTCATCATTTTACTGTTGAAATGGCTATATGTAACCATAAGTTCTATTCTAATAGTTTCTTTTCTCATGCTTCTCACCTGTAGAACTCTCTTCCAATTTCTTGCTTCTCTGCCAGAAATCCATTCTCCAAGTAAACATAAAAATAAACTGTAACATGACTTTTGTTTTCATCTACGGAATATTGTAATTCATTGGGAGATGCCAAAACAAGTTTAACTCATATACCAGTTACTCTAATGTATATTTCTATGAATACATAGAGATATTGAGTAAACATAATGTTTTGTGGCACAAGATCTCAATAATAGAACATACTGGTGAGAAGTGGCCTTACAAGCAATGGCTTTTGAGATTAACCTACTATATGTTAAGGCTATATTGATTTAATTTTAAAATTAAACATTTTTATTTTTGGAAAGATGACAGAATATATGAACTGGAAATGTCAAAATCAAACAAATACAGACATTTTACAATCTTGGAAGGGTTTTAACAGACAATGGAAAATATTGCACTGAAATCCAAAGGTTCCCTATAAAAGTGGAAGATGCCTTCCAGAAGCTAAACAAAGTATTATGAAAAAGGAAAATTTCATTAGAAACAAAGAAGAGTGCTGAATTGCTATGTAATATCAATCCTCCTAATGAATGCTTGATAAGAGACTTGAGGCAACAAAAGGATGCTGGGAATACCATAAATTGATGTTTTAATGAAAATGGAAAAAAAAAGAACATTTACATGTAGAAACAGAAATAGACAGTTGAACATTCAGTAACATGTAATGAGGAAAAGTGCTTGGATAATTTGGCACTCACTGGGCATACTGAAGGCAAGATGGGCAAAGGGATTAGCAGAAATGAAGAGTGCAAACTACAATGTCTTTCTTACTATATGGCAGTGAATACAAAGATGAAGAGGAGATTTGAAGCAAAAAAGATGTGGTTATACAGAAGGATGCTGAGAATGCCCTGAACAGGACATCTGAGCAATAAGAAAGTTTCAAGGAAAATGAAATCAAATAATACACATACTTAGAATCCAAATGAGGCAGTTGATAATAAAAAAAGAGTAGAATTGCTAAGAGATACAAAAGATAGGAAATTGTGGAGAGCCATGTTCGCCTATGTCCTGAAGGAACATGTCACAATGATAGAAGAAGAAGAAGAAGAAGGAGAAGAAAGAGAAGAAGAAGAAGAAGGAGAAGAAAGAGAAGAAGAAGAAGAAGAAGAAGGAGAAGAAGAAGAAGGAGAAGAAAGAGAAGAAGAAGAAGAAGGAGAAGAAAGAGAAGAAGAAGAAGAAGAAGAAGAAGGAGAAGAAGAAGAAGGAGAAGAAAGAGAAGAAGAAGAAGAAGAAGACTGAAAATAGTCAAGTTACACAATAAAATCATGCCAAAAACTCATGGCAGCCTGAAGTTTCCATCTTGGCAATCACTTATGCCTGGACAGGTATTTATTTCCACTTTGTCCGCAATCAAGTACGTTTACCACTTCAGACTAAGCCATATAAAATGTGTTAGTCTTTGAACTGGCAGTCACTTGTGCCTGACTGCATATTCATGATTACATCTGACAAGGTCAGGTATTACTGGCTACTTGTGCATGGTCAAGTATCAATGATCACTTTGGCCAAGGCTATCATAAATCTTACTTGTTACTGTTAGGACTGACAGTTCTAAGACAAAATGAAGAGTTGGCAGCAAAAGCATCATCATTTTGTTTGTCATCACTGTGTTAAGACATTTGCTATAGAAAGATAATGTTCTACTCTATGTTGTATCTGTAAACAACAGCTTTGTCTACAGACAGTGAAAAGCACTTGGCATTGTTCAAAACAAAGTTTCAGCAAAGTTCATAAAAATACTTTGACTGCTGTTGTGGTCTGGATTTGACATACAGTCTTTCTGAGTTGAATTTGAAAGTTAAAGAAACAGCCCCAGATGTGAACGACAAATTGGAGGCACCAAAATCAAGCATGTACAAAAATTTAAATATGTAAGAAGTGTTTTTAACAGAGGATGAAAAATTTGACACTGAAACCAGAAGTCACATTGAAATAGTGAAAGGTGCCTTCCAAAAGCTAAAGTATCAGGAAACAAGAAAATTTCATTTGAAACAAAGAAAAGAGTACTGGACTTTTATGTAATATCCGTTTTCCTGTATGGCAGTGAATCTTGGATGATCTCACAGATGAAGAAGATACTGAGGAAAACAAAATAATGAGGAAACAGGGCTTAGTGAACCTGACACTCACAGGACATATTGAAGAAAAGAGACATAAAAGAAAGCAGCGCAAAATCTATCTAACTACTTCATGTAAATAGCTGGTAGAACAGGGATTATCAGAAATAATAAAAAGAAAAATTCACTAAGAGCTACAAAGGACAGGATGTTGTGGAGAACCATGATCGCCAACATCATCAAGGGAGGTGACACACATAAAAGAAGAATAAATTCACTTTCCAAATCTTTGTAGAAAAATGTTTGGTTGGTTAGAAATGTTACCTTGAATTTTTATTAAATAAAGCATTTTCTTCTTTTGGGTTTCATGTCCCAACAGGATGTGGGCAATTATGGCTCCACCCAAATTTCTGCCTTTCGTATATCTTTTGTATTTTTACTATCCTTCCCACTCTCACTTCTGCCATCCATTTACAGAAAATCATTGGGTAGGTTACTCACTACTTTCCTCTCTCCTTCTTGCCGTCAACATGCCCTGTGAGTGTCAAATTTTCCAGGCCTTCTTTTTTCATTGTGTGTCCCAGAAATTTCAACTGCCACTTTCTGATCCTGATTATAAGTGTCCTTTTTGTTTCCATTTTCCTTACAACTTCCTTATTGCTTACATGTTCCATCCATGTTATTCTCAGCATCCTTCTATAGAACCATATCTCTGTTGCCACAAGTCTTCTTTTGATCTATGAGGAGATTATCCAACATTAACTGCCATAGAGAAGGATTTTGGACCAGCACGTACTACTCCCAAACCCCAACCATACTAACCCACTGATTGAGGGCCCCAGGCAGTGCTTTGTGACCCTCCCTATTTTATCAACATTTGATTTTTTCAACCTATATTTATATATGTTGCAAATTAAAATAAGCACAACTGACTATTAAAGGATGAAACATTTTTTGCAGATTTTGACTTCATTTAAATATGTCAGTTTGTTTTGCACATGTCTTGAAAAAAAAAACTCTATAAAATTCACTGTTTTTATCCATAATGTTGAATCTGTTAAAAATATTCAAATTTTTAAAAAGAGAAATCTCAAGTTGATATTAAAACATTCTACAAAATATAGTTGATTTATTTGAGATGGAATGATTGATTATGACATGTCTCTAATTTCTATTTAGATACAATTTAATTTTTCTCGTTCAATTGTACACTGTAGAGGACCGGGGTGTGAATATGAGGATGATATCTCTGGGCTAAGATTTCCTGCTGGCCGGTCCAGCTACATAGGAATGTTGGACTATAATTAAGTCCAAAGAAGGCAAAAGAAAACAAAACAAGACTGATATACATGCATGCAAACAAATATATATTAATAACAAACATTAATACACAAAGACATGAAATGTTACAGAGTGTTTGTATGGAAAGTTATGTGTGTGTGTTGAGTGTCCGTACGAACGCGTATATTGTTTTTAGCATGTTCCCAGAATATGGGAAACGCTGTATGTGTGAGAGGTCACATATGGGAATAAAAAACTAGAACAATCTACCCTGGTGGATAAAATAATGGGTTAAGTTCAAACTTCCAATCATCTGAAGAAGGCTGGAGCATACAACACCTGAAACTTTGTGAATATGGCAATAAAGATGAGGATGACTGTCCGAACAATGTAAATAATTGCACCAATTCATAACTTGATTTTGGCATCTTTGTTTGTTCTTCTTGCTGACTACCATACATTTTGTCTTCAGTTATTCAATTTTTTTTTACTCATATTTCTTTCATCTTAATTTCAAGTTGCTTTATTTACAACACTAATAGTTGTAATATTATCCTGAATTTTATTAATTAAGCATTGACAACCATCATCTTAAAATCACTTGCTTAATTTAAACTGGTATTCATAGTAATAGCTTCATTTTTTATATTTATTAAATGAAGCATTACCAACCATAATTTATTTATTTTTAATCAATTCACCCCAAGCAAGGTGATAATGCCACTAAGACACAAGGGGCTACTGGGTGTTGAACAAAATGATACTTTAGAAGAAACCAGAAATCCAATCTTTAGCAGGAAACAAAGAATAAACCTCTACGTTTGTTCTAAAGACAGGGAATGAGTGTTTACCAGGTGATAGGTGACCTTATTTACTCCTATTAAATTATTAATTTTGACCAGTATTTCTTCTTTCCTAACTTCAGTTGCTTTAATTGCACAAGAACTTAGACATACCAAGCACCCGACAACCCATTCACATGGCAAACATCTTCAGGACAACAAATGGCTACTTTCAGGATAACTTTAAAAAGTTTCATGCAAATTCCTGCTGCACTTCACAGTGTAAAATTTTCTGTATACACCCATGCACTATTAGTATTAATAACACTAATATTATCTTGAATTTTTATTTTTATTAGATGAAGATATTTGGGCGGGGGGTGTTTTATTTAAACTAGAAGTATTAGTAGTAATATGACCATGAACTTTTGTTTGATGGTGAAATGTTAACTCTCATTCATTTTTTACAACTATTTCAATAGTTTTTTTTGTGTATTTTAAAGCAAGATAGTAAAGTAACTGAGACACAGAGGGTTACTGGGTTTGGTGGAATTAGAAAACAAAACATTACTAAGGAGCAGGAACAAAAGAAGAGTAATCAGAAGGACAGTAGATAGTGACCGACTTTTTGAAGATTAAAGTTAGCTAGAAAGCATGGAGTTCCACAAGTGAGAAGTGTGAGAAAAGAAACTGTTAGCATAGAACTTATGGTTACATTTAGCCAGCTCAACTGTAAATTGATGAGACCTCATCCCCAATCTAGTACTGTGCTTAAATTCATAAAATCTAGGTACTATAGAGAAGAACTCATCCAAAGAATTACCATGAAACTATTTATAGAGAAGGCACGCTGAGGTAACTTTATAGTGGTGGGAAACTGAGCTGCCAGATCAGGACCAATAATATTGCTAATTCTTCTTTGGAGCACCGGATCCTATGGGTGAATAGTAGACTTATAGACATGTAATAATAGTATCTTAATTTTGATTTTATTAAATGAATCTTTGCCAATCCTTATTAATTTTGTACTAATATTTCTTTCATTTTAATTTCAGTTGCTTCATTTTCACTAGGAGAATTAATTATAGTAATATTATAATTATTAGTAGTAAATAGTCATACATATAATCTGCCTCGATTAATAATAAACTGTAAAATCTCAGTTTGAGTAATTGCAATAAAAAGCATGTGAAATTAAGATGGAAGAAATACAAGTGAAAAATTAATAATGCTTTTTATCAAGCGTCAGTCTGAACTCATTTTGTTAATATTACTATTCTGTAGAACCACATCAGATATGTATTGGGTGATTATTAAAATATAAGGAATGAGTTTTTATGATTAAATTTGATCTTCTGCAGCTGCTGGTGTAAGTATGGCAGAGCAGTATTGAATATCACTTTTATCCAATCACCCACATTCCATGATTGCTTCTCTGGTAGCCCAGTTTAAAATTGCTTTTTCTGTTTATGTCATATTGCTTTTTTCTGCATTCTGTTTATGGCTTTTCTCTCAGTAAATTACATTTCATTCAGTTAATTTCTTACAGTTCTTTCATTGACTCTTGTTTCTATGTATTTGGGGGTTTTTTTTCATCTGTTTTGGTGTGTATTCTTTATTTTCAAGACATATTGCTTTGAGTTTTCTGTCCTTAAGCTATAATTTTTTTCCATAGTCTAACCATTTGCTTACCTCTGATAAGCTTCCATTTGGTTTATGCTTGCACTAAGTATGAGACTCAGCTAATTGGAAATAACCAAAGTTATATGTCAGTATCTGTTTGGGATCTCCTTCTTGAAGGGATTTTATAATCCTTTACATTGTTTCCATTGAGGACTCTCTTGGAGCCATGTTTACTTTCAATTTGCAGCTCTCTTGTGGGAGCCATATTTCCTTTCAATTTGCAGCTCTCTTGTTGGGGCCATATTTCCTTTCAATTTGCAGCTCTCTTGTTGGAGCCATATTTCCTTTCAATTTGCAGCTCTCTTGTGGGAGCCATATTTCCTTTCAATTTGCAGCTCTCTTGTTGGAGCCATATTTCCTTTCAATTCGCAGCTCTCTTGTGGGAGCCATATTTCCTTTCAATTTGCAGCTCTCCTATTGGAACCATGTTTCCTTTCAAGTCCAACCATCAATTTTCAAGTACAACCATTCATTATTGTTCATCATAATTTTAATTTTATTTTCTGTTTCCCTATAAGGAAATATTTGGCATTCTTTGACCAAGCAGCCAGTACTGCTTTCATTTGAGATTTATAAGATCTTTTTCTTAAAATAATTTTTCAAGAAAATATGTTTCTCAAGTCCAGTAGCTGTTATCGCTGTTTCTAGTATTGATGAGGGTTTCCTTCCTTGCCTTTTGTTTGTGGTAGTGTGGAAAGTCAGCATCCTGATTATCTGATTATTTAAGTTATATGTGCTATCCATTTTAGTTGTTGCTGCAGTTGGTAATCCTCAAGTGATGTGGTTTCTATTATCTGGTAGAGTTCTTTGCAATTCTATAGCAGTAATCCACTATTCAAAGGATGATCTTTAATAAGACCCATAGGCATCATTTGCTCAATGATATTTTTAACCATTGATTTTAGAAAGCAGTAGTATACAGCTGATTGTTTAGATATTTCTGAATGTTTTTTGCCATGCATGACTTCCAGATGAAAATCACAATCTGATGAGGCTAACTTGAGTTTTCAAGTTGATGTTTTGGTTTTGTAGCAACTTGTGGTGTAGGGTAAAACTACCTCTGGCACAGCCTATTCTATGTTCAATTTCCTTTTCTCCTATACTAAATTTATTATAATTGATATGTCCAGATATCTGGAGTGGTTAGTATTTATTAATTCCACTTCTTGAATTTTTATGATGGATTCAGTGTATATGCCGTCATTGCTTTCATTCATATTCCAAATCATATTTTCAGATTTGGAATGGTTTATCTTCACTCCAATGATGTTGATTTTCTGTTCAAGAGCTTTCTTACCCCAACTATGAATAACTATGTCATCAGCATTTGGGATATGGTTTTTTTTATAGCTCTCCCGTCGAACTCGACGTATGAGGGTCAGACAGATCAGTTCCCAGAAACTGAAAGCCCGACAGCCACACAGGATTTGATTATAGTGGTGAAGGCTTTGTGCAGGGCCATCCATACTTTTTGGAGGGACGAATACAGGGACCTGGTGCAACGGATGCCACAAGGTCCCCAAACGACCCTCCGCAGGTTTTGAATTCAGAGTTGTCCTTCTCCTAGACCAGTTGCCATCCAAGGCTATAGAACCCAGTCTGTCCTGCTATTTACCCATAGTTGGAGGGAGAAGAAGAGGATTCACACCTTTCCCAAGGGTATTAGCACGTAAGTGAATGTAATGGAATCGATTGGAATTCGAACTCGGCTCTCCGATTCCTCAATCCAAGCTGTTATCCATTACTCCACCGCGCATCCTATATGGGATATGGTATGGAATGCTTAAATGATCAGTGCCAATTTATTCGCATCTTTGTTTGTAAATGTGTAGGGAAGCAATCTCTTTTAATTTTAGATTAATTTGTATATTTCTTTTATGATATTTCATTTATTCTTCATGGTATTTCTTTTAGAAATGTAAATTATAAGTTGATTCTATAATTCAGTGATTCCATAATACTTTTTTCTACTTGATCTGGAAAAAAATGCTATTAATTTAAATGATTTAATCTAATTAATTTATAGTATATTTATTACATAAAGCTAGAACAGTTAGTTAGTAAGTATTGTGGAAGGATCCACCTAATTTGCATAGCGGAGTACCGACTATATAAATATGGTTGGTACCGGAAAGACAGGGAGGCAAATCAAGAGATTCACTAGAGACTCTGCCCGACTGCGACATAGTCAACACATTCTCCAGGAACGGTCTTCCCAGGAATATACGAAAGACTATATGTAAATATTGTGTACACTTTCTTGTTTCAATACATTTTGTTCTAAGTACATTTTGTGTTGCATTATTATTCCATGCATTAGTCAAGTTTCAACAGTAAGAAACTCTTGTTTTCTGCCACATCTGTGATTTATTTATTTAAAAAATTTTCTTTTTTAAGCATTTCAATCCAAGCAAGGCGGGAGTGCCACTAGCGTGCAAGAGGTTGCAGAGGGTCAGACCAAGAGTAAAGAGGCGTGTTTGAGGAAAGGATAAAGAGAAGGACAGGGAACAAAATCAAGGTATCAAAAGATGACATTACACTTGAAGATTACAGTTATCAGGGAAGCAAGAAAAAGGAAGGGTGGGTTCACTGATGGGAAGTGTGAGAGAAGAAGCTGCTGGAGTAGAAGAACCATTTCACCGTTTCAACAGGGAAAGGGTGGGATGAGATGCCAACTAGTAGCATGTTTAAATTCACTCAGCTTGGGAACCAGCAAAAGTAGCTCGTCAGAGCAGTTGCCATGAAAATACTTGTAGAAGGGACAGAGAGAAGCTACAGCACGTCTGTGAGCAAGTGACTAGACGAGATACCACATTGCATATCCGTCTCTGAATTTTGTCAAGGACCTCGAGACGTACAGCGAAAATTAAAAATAAATAGTGAATGTCTTGAGCATGGTCATTCCATATTTCTATCATGGGCTAGTTATGGAATCTAAAGTAAATTGTAAAACGGGCCATGAGCATAGTGACTTTTTAATCTTGTCAACACTATGTTAGCTTTCTGTCGGCTCCATATGTAAAATGTTTGTTGTGACAGATTTGTGGTGTATCTAGCTAAGTACTTGACTATACCTAAGAATCTTTGTATAAAAAAGAAACGATTTTTACGAATATAAGAAAAAACATTAATAGTAGTGCCTTGTAAGTCACCTTCAATGAAGCCTGTATAAAAGTGGGGTTGCTGTCCAAATTCACAATTATGTATGTATGTATGTACATACAGTGTGTGATGGATAAATTGTCATCTAAATTATGCAAAAATGAATATAACATTGGCATCTCATTTTAACAGATATATTCACCAAAATTACACAAAAATGTCTTGAGATACCAAAGAGTAGATATATTCAATAAAATCACCATTGGCTTCAACCACGGCCTCCAGACGACTTTGGAATCTCCTGCATCTCTTCTGGGTGGTCATCTCATTTAAGATGGTGAATGCAGCCATAATCCTTGCCTTCAGTTCATCTTTTGTGTTACAAGAAGTTTTGGTGATGTGCAGAAATAATTGATGAAGAAAAATCATCAAAGGTATGCATTTATAAATAGTAATTTGGACTTTGCTAGCCAGATACTTATTTGTGTGTGAATGATTAACAGCATGTCAGATCAAAGGACTGTTCCCATTAGGGTAATAGGTTTGATTCCTGTCAAAGAAGCGCATATTTTCTATGAAATTTCTTGAACATGTAATTAATTCTGTTTATTTACAAAACAGCTGATTTACTTAAATAAATTATATCTGTCTATATTTCTGAGATGAGGTATTATGTAGACTATTTACATTATTCAGACTATTTCTTATCTTTCTGCCATATTTATCACAATGTTTCAGCCATTGTACGTTCTGGTCTTCTTCAGGTGGTTGGAATATTGAACTGAATCCTTTATTTCGCTCACTGGAGTAGACTATTCTATTTCCACATGTCATGTCTAATGGATATCAGTTATCTCCTGTTAATTCACCTCTCCAAGTTCTCCACTGGCTTAACCAGGTATTGAACTCACAACTCTTTGGGTCCTGTCACTGGATCTAACCACTGCCACTATGCCATGTGTCCTTAATTATCACTGTGATAAATATGGCAACAAAGATGAGGACAATAGTTCGAATAATGTAAATAGTGTAAATTATAAAAATAATGTATAAACAGAAAATATATTAAAATATATATGTGTATATATAAACAGCCAAACATGAAGAGAAATTAATAACACCTAAAACAAACCCCATTAAAAAATGGTTAAGAACGCACTTGTGACAAAGGACAATGCAGAAAAAATATAAAAATGGTGTAAAAATTAAATAAAAATTAATTAAATCTTCCTTGTCAGTCATATTTAATAAAAGGTGTTTAAAAGAAATATTGCTACCCAAATATACATTAATATATATATATATATATATATATATATATATATATATATATATATATATATATATATATATATGTATATATATATATATAACAGCAGCAGCAGTCACTCAAGTGCAAGTTTGTAAAGAGTAATTGCTACTGTTGAGGCAAAAGCTCCTCTCTGAATTGAGCACTCTCAGTCACTGGCGTGTTTATTGTTAAATAGATATGTAAAAATTCACCTTCCTCTCTGCTGGGAGCTGATAGCTCAGGGGAAAACTCTCCATCTGGTGCCAGATTGGTTGGGTTTCAATCTTGGTTTGAGGTAATCGGATGTCTATTCACACTGATGGGCTATGATACAGTGAAACAGTCTGCTTGTGGATCACACACACATATATATATATATATATACATATATATATATATATGTATATATATATATAGAGAGAGAGAGAGAATGAGAGAGAGAGGGAGGGAGAAAGAAAGTGAGTGAGAGTGAGAGTGAGTGAGTATGTTTGTTGACATAGGAATTAACACAGCATAGTCACTGCCAATTTGAAGCATGAAACTCACAGTTGCCATGCAGTCCTGTTTCCTGTAAACATAATGTCTATATCTATTAATGTTCTATGGTATCGAGCACTCTTCCCACATCATATTGCAAATTTTAAACAATATATATTTATATATATTCGTATATTTAGGCAGCAATCCTTCGTTTATGCATGTTTCATTAAAACCGACAGACAAGGTACTATGGTTAAGCTTTTTATTTCATTTTTCTTGTGTTCAAACAAGAGCTTTCTTTTCTGGACAAAGAGTTTGTAAAAACTGTCCAAATGTTTTATATTTCTGAGCGCTTTTGGCTATGCCTTTAGCCATTATCAAGGATGATTTGATTTTTCAGCTTAATTGAGTGTGTGCATTATGTGTATGTCTTAGTGTGTGGTAGGGATTTTTTAATTTCCAAATACGGTTAGCACATTGTGGCTTTGTTCGTAGCTAATATTGTTAAGAGTTGGCTTTTTCTTTTTTATTATTAAAGCTTCCATGACTTTTAATCTTTTTTTACAAGTGGATGCAGTTAATATATTGGTGTTTTCTACTAGTATGTTTCTAATGGAGTCTGGTAAGTTTATGTGTGTATTTAAATGGGTTCTAATGAAGCTGTGATCAGATAGGTGTAATGTAAGACGTCTGGATAAACATGTAGTTGTGTAACCGATGTAATTATTTATGAGTCCGTTTTGATCAGGAACACAGTTCCTTAAGGGCATTTGAACTCATAGATAATGTTTGCTCTTTGTAATTTTGATTGAGCTGGTGTGTTGTTATTTTTGAGGATAAGGTTAGCTGTCTTAAATTTTTTATAATAGATAATTAATTTGATTTTTTTATTCGGGTCATTTGGGGTAGTGTATTTCTTTATAATATGTCTTAGTGAAGATTCGTCTTGTTTGTAATTAATGTGCATTTGGTTTTTGTAATAAATGTATATGTGATTTTTGACTGTGTGTTCACTATCGTTATTACTTACTTTGGGGAGACATAGTCTAATTTGGTGGTCTATAAGGTGGTTAGGGAAGCCGTTGTTGATTAGTGTTTGTTTAACATTAAGTTCTTTGAGGAAGAGTAGTTGAGAGAATGAATTCTGGTGTGCTGTTTTTAGAAAGTTTTTTATTACTGCTATTTTGTACCTAAGTGGACATTTGCTTTTAAAGTTAAGGTGGCATGAGTTTTTGCTAGTGGTTTTTATTTTGTATAATGATGTAATGAAAGTGTTATTGCTGAATTCAACGAGAACATCTAAGGATGGAAGTTTTTTTTTTTTGACTAAGTTCATAGGTAAAGCTAAGGACAGAGTTTTTCTGAAATGTTGTCTTAAGTGTATCTATTTCTTTAATGTTATTTGCTAAAATGAAAATATCATTTACGTAGCGAACATATATTTTCGGTTTACGGACTTGTATAGATATCGTATTTTCTACACATGTAATAGTTGGAAAAGCATGGAATGGATTTCCCATACTAACACCATTAGTTTGGGTGTAAATGTTGCCATTATGGCCATAGAATGGAACTTTGGTTGTGCATGCGTGTAGTAATTTTTTTAGTATGGATGGTTTGATGGATGGCGGAGGGATAGAATTATTAGTATATACAGAATTGAGGATAATGTCAATAGTTTGGTTGACGGGGACGTTTGTAAATAAGTTTTCGATGTCAGGTGACGCTATTATACTTTGGTTTGTTTTTTTTCTTGTAGTTTTTAAAATTTGCAGGAATTCGTGGGTGGATGTGATGCTGTAATTTTTAGGTAGGTATGGAGTGATGATGCCATTCAAGAATTTTGATAGCTCGTCGATAGGTGTTGGTATCTGGGAAATAATTGGTCGTAGCGGGTATCCTGGTTTATGGGTTTTTATATTTCCATATAAATATCCTGGTTGGTAATCTCCAACTATTTTTTGAATTTTCAGGGAACCGACTTCCGTGTTGTGAGCTGTTATTAGTTTGTTGACGGACCTTTTTAAAGTCTCAGTGGGATTTCTTTTCATTTTGGTGAATTTAGTTCGATCATCAACAATATTTTTAAATTTTTGGTGGTAATCAACTTTATCCAAAATTACGTACGTGTTAGCTTTATCAGCTCGTCCGATGATGATGTTGGGGTTGTTTTTTAACTCTTTCGTGGCCTTTTTTAGTTTTGGTGTTAGGATATTACTATGGTTGTTGCGAGGGGATCGGTTCTTCAAGCCTTCGGCTTTGAGTAGTATATATATTGTATATATTTTGTATATATATATATATATATATATATATATATATATATATATGTGTGTGTGTGGAGAGAGAGAGAGAGGGAGCAAATGTGAAAGATGTATGACAGAGAAAAAGACAGAGATAGCTTGAGTCTATATAATCAGGAAAACAGACCCATACACCAGCCAATGAGATACAATTAAAAGGCAATAAAACCAGAATCCTGCTCACCCTAAGGCCAACAGGGGAGATAATCTCTGTTGGAAAAATCTAATATTTCGTTATATTGACATTTATTGGACACACCATTAACATGAATTTAGCATTAATATGTCAGCCAATGATGCAAGGAAAATAATAAATGTCTTCTGTGCCACAGGTTAGCTCAACTTTGGTAAATTTTATATATTTCAGATACTTGCTTCTTGCACAGTTGATAGATATTACACATGGCTTTAAACTATCAGAATTTGATTTAGAGTTAACTCTTATTGAGAGTGTCAAACTTGTTTGCAATAAACAACTGTATCTATGCATGTTTATTTCACTGATTTGTGAATTTGTTTGTTGCATCAAAACTCTTCACTTTGAGTGTCTTTTTGATAAAAGAGATGCATGTTATCTATCTTGTAAAAGATTTTATGTTGCAAGTCAATGTTTTCACAATTCAACTGGTACTAAACAGTTGTAAGAATCATCTCATCAGCTCAAGGCTTTCATATGGATGTTGTTGTAACCTAGGGCAGGTTACGGAATAGAATAATCACATGAACGATAATACTTAGAACACGTAGGATAATACTCAGAGCCTATGTATAAATGTCTGATTTTGGCCATTTGACTCCTGACTTTGAGACAGGCAAACTTCCAGATGGACGTGACAAGTCCTTTTTTCCTATATGTTTTACGATGCATTCGGCTTACTACAAGAATTCACTATTGCTGTGTTCACATTCTGTAATTATCTAGCGAACGTGTTTTCTCTCTTTATGCATGACCTTGTCAGTTTTAACCTTTGTATTAAGTGTTGATTAATCGCAGTTATAGAAATAATGTTTGGGATTGTTGTAACCTAGGGGAGGTTAACAGAACTGTGACAAGAAGCCATCGTGTAATCAACAAACCAGTGTGTCACATAAACATATGGTTAGCATAATGTCAAACGAACATGAAGGTAGTCTACCCCTGTTCACAAAAATTAAATCCCGTTAAGTTAATTAGTAATACTAACTTATTCAAGAGAGATGATGTGATGTATTGAGTTCAATTTCAGTTTATAATATCTCTTTAGATAGAGTTACAATAAATTATTTGTTTATATTTATATTGGGATGAATATTCTCATCTTGGTGTTTCAGCCATTGTGCTCTCCGGCCATCTTCAGGTGACTGTAACTATCTGAGAATTTGAAACTGAACACTTTATTTAATCTACAGTGATAGATTGTTCTTATTCTGCTTTCCATGACTAGAGATATTTTGTTTGTTGTGCTATAAGCTTGGATGTATGGGTGGGGGGTAATGGATAATGGCTCAAAATTGTTAATCGAAGAGCCAAGTTCACGATTTCAGGTTCAGGTTCATTATATTCACTTATGCACTAATACCCTTGGGAAAGGTAGGAATCCACCTCTTTTCTTCACAGCTATCAATTAATTAGTAAGACGTATATCATTAAAACCATTATTGTCTCAAAAAAAAACTAAAATAAAATTAGATTTATTTAGATTTTGACTTTAAATAACTGATGTAATGGAATAACCAGTCACCCCCATGAATGATTACACTATAGGTAATAAGTACCTATAAAGTCAACTGTCTACGAGAGACTGGGGGAAGAGTGAGTGAGAGAATAGTGCTCTCTCCTGTTCTTCACTGTCGAAATCTTTGCCTTAAGCAGAGAGGAACCCGGATGAGGCTTTGCCGAAGGGCAAAGTTTCGTCTGGGGAGGTAGACAGACCCTGAACCCGCTTATGTGGGTTCTAAGGGAATATTTTTGGCTAAGCCTACAGGCTCAGAGAACCCAGGGTAAACTCGGCCTTGTCCCACATACATCTTTCGTGGGTGGTGGGGGCTGTTAAATATTAAGAGTGAGAGAGAGATGATGCAAGCACATCCAACCTTCCAATTAGTGGCACTCACTACTAGACTGACCTGTGTGTATAACTGTACCATATTTCATATTGTACTGGTTGTGCACAATAAACCTTTCTTCTATTATCCACCTGGTGTAAAGTATTTATTCCCTTAGATCGGAATATATAACAATGACCCATAAAGCTTGATATGTTGCTAAACAAAAACAGTCTGCGTATGCTTACTTATTATTGCTCAGTTACTGCTTGCACTGTTTCCATTAAGACTAACTCTATACTACCCAGATCAAGGATTGAACTCACATTTACTATGTCACCAAATTTACAAACCACTGCTTTAATCCAATAGTCTTGTGAGACAATTTTGAACCTAGAACATGGAGTCCAAAATCTTATTTGTTTGTGTCATTTTCTTATGCAGCTCAAGGGTTCTCCATCATATATCTAATAGTATAATTAGTGGTATTTATTTTTTAATCTCAGATATATAAATATTTCCATGTGTTGTAAGAAAGATAGAAGCTCAAAACGGAAGGAAGATATTATAAAATTATGGAATAATATGCAAACAATGTTGGAAAGTGTAAAAACATTGGAGAGAAATCAAAGAACAATCAATAATGAAAACATTTGCAAGACAAAAACAAGAAAAAAAACATGGAGATATGGAAAAATTAAAAGGGTCATAAGAAAAACAAAGTGAATTGACAAGTATAAAAATATTTGAAACAGCTGGTGTTGTGAATATGAATGAGAAAAGATGTAGAATATTAAGAACATTATCTAAAGACATGAAACTATCACTTTTGAGTAAAAACAAACGTATCTTCTATACAAATAGTTAACTAACTCAATTTAGAAAACAACAAAGGGGAGGTGGAGTAATGTTTTGGGTTACTACTGTGGGCAGTAAAATTGTATATCATTTTAAAGTTGATTGTATCAAAATAAATGTAGTGAAATATTAGTTCTTAGACAAGATGCATTTTTTTGAATAGTATGCAAGTTTCAAATTGGAAATATAAACATCAAGCAGGTGCAAAAATTTATATATTTGTGAAGCATTTTAAACACACATTGGGCTAGCAAAAAAAAAGCATTCCAATAGCTAAGCAAGGTGCTGAAAAACAGAACAAATTTGTTAGAAGCAAAGAAAATAGTGCTAGATTAATATGTGATAACCATCTGCTTATATAACAGTGAATTCTAGACAATAATGTTAAAGTTGAAACAGTAGAAAAGTTAGCAAAAACAATGGTGACTGATGAAGGTTATAGAATGTCAAGGAGATCAAATTGACATATAATATAAATAAAAATACGATAAAACCTGACTCCCACAGAAGAAGTTATTATCAATATATTTTTTTTTACTAAGGACAGATATTATATGATATCATATGATATATTACACATATAAATATATCTTTTTATTTGAAACTATTTTACTTGAAAAACATAACATTTCTAATGGTTTAATAATTATAAATGCCTAAAAGCTGCAACTTTGCAGATAAATAATTTCATACATGATTTAAATGCCGTGTAATTTTTATCTTTCTCTATTAATTAAGCCTTAATTAAATTTTAAGTTGGTATCAACTCAATAGGCATATAATATTTTATTAATAATTTTCAAAAGAAGTTTTTATTTTCTGCCTAAAGTTCTGGGATGAGGAGTTATCATTATTTACAGTATTTATATTCAGACTATTGTCTTCATCTTTGTTATTATCCCAATGTTTAGTTCGATATGTCCTCCAGCATTCCTCAGGCGTATATCAATCTAGGTAACCTACAGGGAACTCCGAACTGAGCCCTTTATTTAATCTGTGGGTTTAGACTGTTCTCGTTTCACTGCTCATGTCTAGGTATATTGTCTAGTTCTTAATTAAAGCTACTTAGTTATTGCTTGCCCATTTCCACTGAGTGCAAGCACACACTAGCCACCCAGAGATTGAACTCACAATCACTATGTCACTAAATTCACAAAGAAAAGGACAATTTGCTGTAGTTAATTTGGAGCCTTAAACCTAATTTAACTGATGATCAGAGTTGCAACTGCTGCTGATGATGATGGATATCAAGTTTGACTGCTGCTGCTGTCCATGTTTTGATTGCTGCTGCTGCAGTTGAAGCTTTACTGTCATCTGTCTTTTTTATCTGAAATCTAGTAATTAATAGAATACTTACTATCAATTTGACTGTTTAGTGTATATATATATTTTTAAAGTTTTTCTTCACAAACATTGCAAGTGTATTTATTGGTGATATCCTAATCTTGCTATTTAGTAAACAGATACTATATTCTCTTAGAAACGGGAAGAATTAATCAATGTGAATAAATGAGCATTTCTCTGGTTAGCATAACCATGATATATCGCATTAGTAAATGGGAAGGTTATACCAAGAAAAATACCTGAATGCAACTCCTCATTAGTAGAAAAATAATAAAATATTTAATACACCACTTGATGGATGTGCAGGTAGTATAACAGATATTGGTGCAGAAAATAGAAATGATGTGCTAATCTAGTTCACAGATAATAAAGAAATGGAATTTTTGTTTTTGATAATTTCACCCCAAGCAAGGCAATAAAGCCACTCAGACACAAGGGATTTCTGAGTGTGAAAGAATAAGAAAAAGAAAAATATTATTAAGGAGCAAGAACAATAAAAAAAGAGAAATCAAGAAGACAGAAGATAACGATTAGCATTGCATTTCAATTTTTGAAGATCAAAGTTGACTGGAAAGCAAGAAGCTGGAATAAAGTTACACAGGCAAAAAGTATGAAAAAAGAAACTGTCAGCAATGAATTTACATTTACATCTAGCCAATTTAATTGTAAAGAAATGAGACCTTGCTGCCAATCTAGTACTGTGCTTAAATTCATAAAATCTAGCTACCATAGCGCAAAGATCATCAGAACAATTACAGTAAAAATATTTATGGAAAAGGTACAGGGAAGCTATATTATGACAGCAGGAAAGTGACTGAAGCTGAGATGCCAGGTCAGGACTAATAATATTGCGGATTCTTCTTTGAATTTTATCAAGAATATCTAAATGTATAGCAGGAGCACCAGACCATATGTAGCAGTAATATTCGAAGCATGATAGATTTTGGAGAGAAAAATTGTCTAGCATGGCACAGTGAACCAACTTTCCTAGCAGCAGACCTAGCAATTGATTCAATATAAACTTTCCACTTCATGTCAGCAGATAATTTTAGCCTGAGTAGGTGCAACAAGTCACTCTCCTGATGCTAAGCATCAGTGATGCTGACTGAAGGTAAAAAGAGGTCTCTCAGATAATTAATAGAAAACAGTTTTGTTTTGGAGGTGTTTAAATTAAAAAGACATTGCTTGTCCCAGCTAACAGCAGATATTAGGTTACTTTTCTGATCAGCTGCCAATTTGACTTCAGCGAACTGATCAGACTTATTATTATAAGAAAAAAATGAATAAAATATATTTTTGTTGTAGCTTACCTATAGACAATAATGGGTATGTCTCCATTCACATAAATACAGTAGTAAATACTGTATGTTGGTCTGCAGTTTAAAATTCATCTCCAGCTGTGCTGGTCAAACTCTCTGCCTCCAGACAGAGAGGATTCCCAGACAAGGCTATGTCGAAGGGCAACAGCTACCAGACCCCGTTTTATATAGGATCTATGGAGGGATATTGGGTCGAGCCTACGAGCTCGGAAACCCCACATTAAATAAGGCCTTGTGCCACATCTGACCACATGGGATGGTTGGTTGATATCCTGCCGTTGGAGATTCATTGTGGAATTCACTTGACTCACTTCTAGCAGTTGACTACTTTTTCTATGCACCGCTGGTGAATCTTATATATGTTGCTCCTGTCCTAAGTAATATCATTCATTACCAACCTTCATGTGATTATTCTATTCAGTACCCTTCCCTAGATTTCAACAAGTTTGTTCTGACTTTAATGATTCTGCTTCTTCTATGCGTCGTGTCTCTACAGGACGTTGGCTATCATGGCTCTTCACAATTTCTGTTCTTTATAGGTCATAATAAATTTTGAGTTTTTATTTTCTCTCCTAAGCCATGTTCTGCCACCCACTTACTCAAGCTTACTAATTTCCCCCATCCCTCTTGCCTTCAACTATCCTTTGAGTATCAAATTTTCTAAGCCCACCTTTCCTCATTATTTGCACTAGAAATTCCATCTGTCTCTTTCTGATGTTAATTATAAATAATCTTTTTGTTTTCATTTTCTCTAAAACTTAGTTGCTGCTCACATGTTCAGTCCATTGTATTCTCAGCATCCTTCTCAGAATTACATTGCTGTTGTGTCTCTTCTTCATCTGTGATGATATACACCAGCATTTACTGCCATATAGGGGTCTGACATTACATAACAGTTAAATACTCTTTTCTTTGATTCTAACAAGATTTTCCTGTTTCTGAATATTTTGCTTAGCTTTTGGAAGGCTTATTTTGCTATACCAATGCGCCTTCGGATTTCAGTGTTGCATTTTCTGTCCTCCGTTAGAACACTTCCCAGGTATTTAAATGTTTGTAAACAAATTACTATTAAAAACTCCTGTATGTTACTTATGAACAGTCTTTTTTCATATCATATACAGTGCTTCTTTTGGTAAATTCTCTTTTCTTATGCGCTCTCCACAGCTTCCTGTCCTTTCTAGCTCTCACTATAGTTTATAATCTTTTGTCCATCTTGCCTTTAATATGTCCTGTAAGTGTCAAAATTTCCAAGCCCTCTTTCTTCATTATGTGCCCTAGAAATTCCAACTGTCCTTTTCTGATGTTAAGTATAAGTGTCCTTTTTGTTTCCATTTTCTCTAAAACTTTGTTTCTGCTCACATGTTCAGTCCATACTCAGCATCTCCAATGACTACAACAAACAAAAAAAAATCAAGACAGACTATATGAGATGATTTTAAATCCAACAATAACATTTATTAAAATTAATGAATGTAATATTTATAAACAAAGCTAATTTTCATTATTCACACTATTGTCCTCATCTTTGTCGCCATATTTATTACAACGTTTCGGCCGTTGTACACTCCAGCCTTCAGGTGGTTGGAATGTTGAACTGAACACTTTATTTCACTCACTGGACTAGACTGTTCTAGTTCCATGTGCCATATTTTAATGGATGTCAGTTAACAGTTATCTCCTGTTAATTCTCCTCTCCAAGTTCTCCTTTGGCACATCAGAGAAGTAGTCCAGGCCCAAGAAAGGGTTTGAACAAGACATGTTACAATCAACGTCCAGACTTACACGAATGGGGAACAAAAGATATTCCTAAATGGTAACCTACAACTTCACCTTAACTTAAAAGTCGTAATATTATAGAGTATGACCATCATGTATTTGTAAGTACTCTTGTCATGTCCATATAGTTTATAAGCATTCAATCGTATCTTGATTACTCTTGGTATCATATAAGTCGCTTTTTACTCAGTATCTTTTCATGTTAAAAATGTGTTTAATATAACAGTGAAATTGAAATGTCTCCCGGAAGAAAAAGATTAGCAACAGAACAAAAACGGCGAAGACAAAGCTTATTCTAAAACCAAGTTGAAGCAATACGATCACTTAATAGACAAAGGTAGCTCAGTGCCTCATGTGAAAGGCTTGAACAAATAAGACTGCAATATAAGAAACGTTGGAGTAAAGAAACTGATTAATTAAACAGTTCATTTTGCTCGGGAACTAATTTTGTCTTAATGCAGATAAATATTTTATTTGTATAGATTATTAAAACGAAGAGAAGTAATTACTCATAAATTTACTGCTAGGTTGATTTACCTCACTTCCCATTAGAGAAATAGATGCATAAGAAATATATAAATAAACACACATTGATAATTGAATAAAAAAAACAAGAGGAAAAACTATTCTTAGCCGACCAAGAACCAGTATCTGAAAATAATTTACACATTGATAATTATTATATGGTTGGATTCCAACAGATTGTTGTGAGAGACAAAAAAATCTCCCATTGACCCAAACAAAAATAATAATAAAAATAATTATAAATATTAGCGATAATTAAAAACTGTTAATTGAACTGTCGAGACTCACACGAGACATCGTTAGGCGTAAAAGTCAAACAGCATCTTTAGCTCCTGGGAAATCAAAGTAAGAGGACGCATGTAATTCATGCTCGTAACTGACCAAACAGATAAGTACAAAAATTCATATTGTTTTTCGGTACATAGTCTTTTGAAAGTAGATAAATGTTAACGTGTATTAAGAATTTCAAATATATATATATATATATATATATATATATATATATATATGAAAACTTTTGTATTTTATTTGAACCTTCATATATTTATCTTGTCGTATGTTTATTCACTTTGTAAATGGGATCGAGGTTTCATATGCACACACAGCAAGATCATTTTTGTCATGGTCGTACTAGAAATAAACACATTTCACGTCATACAAGCACTTAAACGTTTTCCCTTATAAAGCTTGTTCATTTGACATTGAAATATGTTCATTCTATTTGAAAGAGGAAAGCTAAAATGACAATGAAATCAAAGTTCCCCGAACAAACATATATAATTAAGTTAGTTAAGCTCTAGAAATTTTGGTTTGAACGTATTCATAAATATAATATTAAATTTAAATTTCAGAAGGGTTTCACTTCAGCTATTATCTCCTAAATCTTTCTGTCCTTTGCTGTTATTGATATATGAGAAGCCCCTGTGTCCCCAGCACTTCAGTATAGCATGTTTCATTAATGCGAAAGATAAGAATCGATTAAATATGCTTTCTTTCAAAAACAGTTTTCTTTGCAAATAAGAAAATATTTCAACGACGTGCTGTTTTGATCTGCATTATTGACATTCTGTTTTATGTAAGTTTTAAAACACTTCAGAGTATCGTGGAAAAACAGGCTGAAGAAAGTACAGTTGAAAAATCACAAAACAAAACAATTGAAATCAGTCGGCAGGAATAAATATTTATTGTATATAAAAATACACATGTGGCACAAGGCCGAAAGGAGGAATAGGATAGGCTGGTCATCACTGATCTAACTTTAACTCACCTATAAGACATAATTTATAATAAATCCTTCCGCCACAATAATTCATACATACAGAAAACACATCCATATCCCAATCACCAAAACAACGTATGTTCTCCATGACATCCTAAACTAATCCCCCATATTTAGAAGCATGTAAAGTATGAAAGATTTTTATTGACAAAATAATAATAAAAATAAGATGAAACATTATACAATGAAAATGCTAGTATGGGGCTCCCCACCCCATGGCTTAAATGCAGCAGAAAAGCAAGTTAAATGGTAGAAAAAGTACGGTGGGAATGTGTACAAAAATTAAAGTAAATATTAAAACAAAAAATTAAAAAAAACACGAGATGAACCCACTGCTCCAGAGAACTATGCCTTCTGTCACCTAAAGAGGGAATGGGATGGGAATGATGGAGACTAAAAAATAAAAAGAGGCCAATAATCATTCACTCTCTAGCTAAGTTAACCAATTTTTGGAAAAAAAACAAAACAAAATACAAAAAACTTCTACACTAGCCTAACAGGACAGGGCGAGCGTGTTTTTCCCGGAAGAACAAATATTTCAACCGGAAAACTCAAGATGTCACTCGAGGTTAGCACCATTCACGCGCACCAGTTGTGCTACAGTCATCCACCTTTCAACAAGGTCCTCGAGAGAAAGCGTCACTCTCTCAACCCTGATCTTGACCTTCAGCTGGTACTTGAAGCACGCAAATGGGAAGGGAATGACAATGCCCCGTGAACTTCTTTCATCCTCGTCGTATAGATCACCATTCGTATCACAGCTAGCAAGCACAGAAGTATAGAGTGCTTTCTCCTGTCCACTAACGATCTCACGTTGCTACAAACAGCACTGCCATCAAGGACAAAGAATTGTCTGCGCGGCATGTGAACTTTGTAGCCATCAATAAGATCACACAGCGAGCATACGACCAAGCAGTGAAAGAAGGCGTGCTCAATAGACTCTTCCATTCCACTACATCGGACGCTACTAAAGACTTTGCCGACCCAGAGCGTCTCCCGAATCATCAGCCAGATGAGTGATGCCTCATCGTTAGTGAGGTATTTCAGCCTGGGCGTCCAAGGCCATATAGAGGGAAAATATTCCCTCAACAGACCGAGCACCTCGATCATATCGCCGTGAAAGGCCCTCCTAACTAGAAACCCGATATAATGCCTCTCTCGACAACGGCCGGTTCTAGAGAGCCCACCTATATCCAAGAAAGAACCGTCAGCGTATGACAACACTCGCGATAGAAGGAACACTGGCCTCGGGACAAAAGGTGGACCCCTCTCAGCCGAGTGCACGCTCCTCAAAGACGGAAACGTTTTTTGTGCATCCTCCTTCCATAAGGTGCCGTTCTCGTCATCCTGTGTACACATTCGATCCAGGAACTGCAGTCGTAACGTATCTAGACGTGCCTCTATGTTCGGCATTCCTAGACAGGCCTCGGACGGATGGAGGCAGTAGACCTCGCAACGCATCGTAGGAACTTTGCCGCCCCAGAGAAGACCAAACAAAGCTTTCTCTAGATTGTCTAGTGGCGCACGTGAGTGGCAGAACTGAAAGACGATAAAGGATGAGGGGAAGATGTATGTAACGATCACCTGGGCCCTCCCTTTCAAAGAAAGATTCCTTCCCAGCCACAGATTAACCGAGGCTATAACATTCTCCAGAATTTCCCCCAGTTGAAGGTCGGCACTCAACCAGACACTGAGTATCTTGCACGGCCCGTCCAACCAACCCATCCAAAGGACCCTGGAGAAACTTTCCATGAGCCCAACTGCAAACCAACCGACTTACCACACTTAATCTTGGTTCCTGTCACCGTCTCATATGTCCGGATTTTCTCCTCGTCACTTCTCGTTACAAGCGTGGAAACGTCGTTGGCGTAGCGGGTTGCCTGCCGAGGTGGTGACACCAGGTAACGTGATCCTGCCAATGACACGGTTCGCTCTCAACTGCACAGGAAGGGCCCCAGTGCAGGCACATAGAGCACAGGCGAGAGGGGACTGACGAATGGATCTGGACAAGCAGAAAGGCTTAGATCTTACCCCATTTACTTCCGTCGTGACTCGCATACATTAGGCAAATCCAGGAGCGAAAGTTTGGCTCGAATCCAGCCGCAGACAAGACAGCCTCCAAAAAACGATGGGCCATCCTATCGAAGGCCTTGGACTGATCCAAAATGATCAGCGCGTATTCACCGTCGACTTTTTCAATGATCGTGCGAATCAAGTGAAGTTTATCTTGGATCGTCCGACCCTTTACAGCACGTCTGTTCAAGGGATACCAGACGATCGAGCATCACCTGCAAACAGTTCGAAAGGACCTTGGCCAAAATCTTTAACTCTGCTTTAAGCATCTTTAACGGGCTAAAATTACCTATCCCATTCCCTCTGTAGAAGCTTCATCACACCCCTGGTGAAACATCGGGGAATAGTCCACTGTTCCATTCAATGGTTGAAGAGAATTTCCAGCAAGGGGACAAACATGGGCGACAGCCTTGAGTACACTTCGTAGGGCAAACCATCGATGCCCGGAGTCTTATCCTACCTGACCTTCTTCAGAGCTTCCCAGATTTCTTCTTTTTTTGCGACTCTCGAAACCAGTAAATTCAGTCGCCTCAATGTGAGATAAGTCAAACAAATTAGTATCGAACTGAGCTGTGCTTTGACCGGGCTCCCTGGTGAAAAGTTTCTGAAAGTAGTCACAAAATTCCCTGCATTTGTCTTCGTCCATCTTCAGGGTTCTTCCGTCCAGCAATTTGACACGTGCAATGTGTCAATCATAAGCACTACGAAGTTCCATCGCACACAATGATGCGGCCATATTCGTTACCTCGGCAGACATTCTTTTTAACCTGGCTGTAACTACACGAGATTGGTCCTTCTTGTTAAGCAAAGAGACTAACTCGATCTTAGCTATGGCTACGTTATCGCTATCGCCCGATTTCACAGTGGCATTTGCACCGCTAAACTATCTTGATTGCGCCGCTTGCTATAATCGGCAGAAAAAGACCTAATGGTATTGTTAAGGTATCCTCACCACTCAAACACAGAACCTGTCAGTTCTCGATGTATCGTTATTAACAGCTGGTACCGGAAATTCTTTACGTTCAACAAAGAAGTGTTGAATTTCCAGCCGAAACTTTAACTAAGTTTATGCGGACCCGGACATGACTATGGTCCAAACTTGGTCAACCTAGGAGATCTAAGTCGACTCTCCTATCTAGAATTCGGTCGATGTAGCTAGAACGCTGCATCGTACCCGAGCCGCCCCTATCTGTCCAAGTCCACTCTACTCGCTTCGGATGTTAATTTCGGAATTTATCAACCAGATCGTGTATAGTGATGAATCCACGAAAGTTTTTAGATCAGAAGGAATCTTAGTACACCCGCACTTGATGATATAACAAACTCTTCGATTCGCCGAAAGAAGGTCTCCCGATCCCCGTGATCACTGGGCGCATAAACCCAAATGAATCGGAACGCTTTCCCCTTTATAGTAATATCCAGCACACACAAAACACTTCCCCATCCCCTAACCAATGAAATAGTCCGGTTCTCTGTTTGACCTGTCGCGGGCCTGGTCTGTCTTGTCGTCAGAACGTTACGTACGATTCCCGAACTTACTGTTGTGTGTCGACTCCAATTCTTAGTTTGTGAACTTTTTGCCTTATTACTGTTGCTTTGCCTTATAACTGTTAACTTACCTTGCATATATTGTTTGCTTGCTTCATATTATTTTTTGCCCTGTTCTTTTTCTTGTTATTGCTTATTGTAAACTTTCTGTTTATTGGTCAGTTCTGTTACTTATTTTAAATTTGACCATGGCGACCCACTCCACATGGCAAACAGGCTGAAGCTTTAGAAACTGCGTTTGAAAAATAACAAAACAAAACAAAAAAAGGTAACGGGAACTTCTGGTAAACTCGAAAGCTCTCGGCATATCATAATCCAAGTCTTAAAGAACACCTGAAGAATTCACTGGAGAAATGCAAGAACATCTAGTGAAGAACGGTCGCGAAGATATGCAACATTCCTCGAAAAAAATCAGTAAATAAAATATTTAGTGTTACTGGAGATATGGTCAAAGAAATTTCGAGAGAGTTTAATGGAGTTGGTCTGTATTCAGCACATATGGAGTCGACTCAGAATCAGTGGGCAATTTTTTGTTAAATACATTATTGATATTTACTGAATTATTATTTTATTACTTATTTTTTGACCATGATGATGAATATTTCGCCGGTTCACATTCCTTCCCATTTTTTATTAAGTAGAAGTTTATCCCTTCTTTCCTGTTTAAGATTGGGTTTCCGGTTCATTCTAAAGTCTACTTTCACACTATACTTCTAATGTCACCGACTGAACTTCACTTTTTGTCCTTTCTTACGCTAATACAACGCCACACAGTAACTCTCTATCTTGAGTGACTCTTGGGCCTTGTATTGTGTGAACATTAGTAAAAAAAAAACGACGTTTGTGCCTCTGTGTTCGAGATTCCTTCAGCTTGTAGAGGGAGACGGAGTTTTCTCTGGACACAACGAAAATCTCTATCGCACGAACTACCCAAGCGTCTGAAGGCTCGCACTTATATAGCCATTTGTAATTTATAGAGCCATTTGTCACTTATCTAGCCATTTGTCACTTATAGAGCCATTTGACATTAATAAATGTTATCTTCTCACAAATCCTCTCTTTCTTAAGAAAGTTCATGGGTCTTCTAAAAATACCATTGGCTAGATACTGGGCCCAGACATTTTGGTAAAAATCAATGTAGTTTGGGAAGTTAGCGTGGTAAATAAACAAATCCCAGACCCCTTCAAAGCCATTAGGACAGATAGTGAATCCGACAAAATTAAGAAATTATTTTGTTTGCTCTGTGTAATAATATTGAGAGCTCGTTCTATTTCGTAAGTGAAAATAGAACTTCCCTTTGAGTGGCTTTTTAAATAAATATTTTGACTCACTGCTGCTAAACAATGCAGAATTTTGGTAAATACGTTAGTCTCGTCACCACAATTTCCTTCGGATTGTGGTGTTGGACAGGGAAAATTCAATTGTACTAATTTTACTAAATCTAACTAGGTTAATTTTGGGTTCAAATCCTACCTATGTCTTTCTCATAAGCATTGTATTTTGGTGATAGCTCATAACTTTTTGCCGATGACAGGTTAAAAAATTTACCGCTAGCACTAAGTAGGCTGATGGAGCGATATGGTCATATGGACGAGAACTAACCTGCCATATTGTATACAGAACATACACTAGACAGCTTCTGGAGTGGAGGGGCATTCTACCAAACTACTTAATATGTGTAGCACCCTTTTACTTTTTTCTCAGTCATATAATCCATTTCAGACCACCACACCTTGGATTGTAAGAGGGTATTTATTTCTAACCATTATTGGTATTCTTCGTTTGCTAGGTTTGATCATTTGTTCCTGAAGTTCCTCCTGGATAACCATTCTGCTCCCTTTCTCTCATTATTATCTGTTATGGTTCTATTAAAAAAGGTCCAGTCATTATTGGCTAAGGCTTGGTGCAGTTTGGATATGATAGGGTAATTTCCCAATGTCTATTCCACCCTTGAAGAGTTTATAGCATGAGGTGTAGAATCTTTAACGATATTATAGATATAGTCTGCTCTCCGCTTTTTTGTCTTTGTCAGGGATGTGCATGACTATAGTTTAACTGCTGCAAATAAAGCAACTATCTTTCCAATCTTTTTTAAGTCGGTTTTGAGGAAGAGGACAACACTTTCACCAATGTTTTGTGCTCTGTCAATATTTGAAAATCACACCCAATAAAATGGAGTTTTATACGCCCAGAATATAGATGACGTCTTGCACGCTCAGAATACCCCCCCCCCCAGAGATTCGCGTTCAAACTGTGATTAATCAGAATTTTATGGGTGCCAGTTTTCTGCTTTCGTAGTATAATGGCTTCCAAAAATATAATCTGGTTGTTGTTCCAAAATTGCACCTATACTTATAAGTAGGGCATCATTTAGGATTCTGGTTGGTAGATCAACATTGAAATATGCCATGAACGGAGCTTTGATCTGTGTTCTCTTGAATTGATCAAATGTATAATGATTTTTTACTCTCCATATCTACTCAGTGTCATGTCTCGTGAAGTCCCAAATTCGTGCAGTCAATGTAGAAAATGAGGCACAAATTTTGCATAATTTAGTTAGAACCTAAGAAACAACGCATTTGTGAGACATCTTTTGGTAGAGGGCTATTGAACACATCCTTAACGCCTAAGATTCTAGATCATCTTGTTTCAGAATATGACCAATATATTTTATGGACATCGCCTTGATCTGACACCGTTTCTCGTTGACCATCTAATACAGGGTGACCAAAGACACTGACAACATTTTAAATGTGAGTATCTGTGTAACTACATGTTCCGAGCAAACAAGATTAAATAGGCTTCATGTTGAACAATAAAAGATTTATTTATCAAAATTCGAACAAGTTATTCGACGGGATGTAGATTTTATAACCGATTTCACAAAGCTTCACAAACGTTCAATATGCGCACCACCTTTGACATGACACACGTTATGTCGGTAATCCAGCTCCTGACAAACACGTTGTAGTATCCTTTGCGTAACATTTCCTCAGTTGTTATCTGTTTAAGTTCCTATAGCCTTGTAGGAAGAGAATTGGCTATGTTGTTAGACTACAAAATGATGTCATTTTGGTGGGGCTACCTGTATTTTATGGGCATTGCTTTGATCTGACCCTGTTTTCCGTTGACAGATGATCCTCATTCAGCAAGACATTGGAAACTTTAGTTAGTTTCGTGTCGTGATCTTAATATTTTTTAATATTATTTATTAGTTTTCAGGTTTGACCATGCACCAACTCCAGAACAGCGCAGGATGTTACCATCAGTACCCACTTTCAAAAGGTAACGGTTGAGCAGGTGGTACAACAAAGAATGGCGCAGTTAATCACCTATCACTATCGGGAACTTACAGATTCAATAAGAATTTCCCTAAACTAGAAAGAAATTGTTTGCCAACGTAGGGGTAAAATTTAGTGGAATCTGGTAGGGGTTTAATTTCCAGTTCTTCTTTGTCCAGCTTCTTAAAGTTCATTGCCGCTAATTTGTTGTGTTGAGCAGCAAAGTCTCTCACTAAGGTTAAGATAATATTGTTGATCAATATATCCTCTGTTCCGACTACCTTAAATAGATCAATGTCGTCATAGCCACCAATTTTGTTATCTTTTCTTTCCTCTACATTTTTCTGAACTCCTTTGTTGGTGTAATTGTGTGCACTTTGGCCTATGCTATGATTATAACTACTTGGAGTGTCCATTTATTTGTTTTTTATGGAAGCTGAAGTTTTCAAAATGACCTTTCCTCATAGATTGGCTACCTTTATGGCTTGCTCCTGATCCTGATATACTCTCTGCAAATGTGTCATTTATAACATGCAGATGATGCAGTTGGGTTTAACTTGGGCTTTTGTCTATTGGCTAGCCGTTTCGTATTTAACTTGGGCCCAGTGGCATAGCAGCCCTTGAGTTTGCCGCCCCGGCCCCGACAAAAATACATATTGCACAGTGACTCTTAAAGCTATAAAACTAGTTAGTGTACCATTATAATATTAGTTTCACATACTCAAATATAGTATGCTATAAATACACACCAAACATGCATAAACTTTATCAGTAACAGTTAAAAAGCAAAAACGATATATAGGGGGAAATGTCAAAAATTAGGAGCATTTTTATTTCTGAAATGAAAATTACAACTTTCTATAAAGTAACTTTTCTTGCTTTTTATTGGCAGATTCTTCAATGACATTGTCAAAAACGATTTCATCTATCAATTGTCACTCTAGACAGTAGATAAGTCAATATATATGCCATAGTTCAAGTTAATCTAAATTGAAAAGATCCTTCAACTGTGAATACTGTCCCGACATTAAAACCTTTTATTTCAATAAAGTCTATACAGGCTTATAGCTTACAGCAGACATAAAAATGTCGCCTGGGGGTAACTGCCCCTATATCTATGCTACTGGTATGTCTGAAGAGTTTTGTAAAATAATTGATTTCTTGCATTATATGGTTTCAGTTTTCTTTATTCTATCAGCATTGACTACTTTCATTTTTTCAGGCTTTTTGAAGATAGGGTATAATGCGTAGCTAGCGTGTGTACCACCCAGAGCAGCCCTTGAGCTTGCTGCCACCCAGCATATAAAATACATATTGCACTGTGACAAACTCTTAAATTTATAAAACTAGCTTGTGTACCATTAGAATATTACTTTCGCCTACTCAAATATAGTATGCCTTACACACACCAAACATACTAAAACTTCATCAGTAACAGTTAAAAAGCGAAAACATTTGGGAAAATGTGTCAAAAATTAGGTGCATCTTTATTTCTGTAATGAAAATTACAACTTTCTACAAAGGAACTTTCCTTGCTGTTTTGTTAGCAGATTCTTCAATGGCGCTGTCAAAAATAATATAATCTGTCAATTGTCGCTCTGTAGAGAGTAGATAGGTCATAGTTACACGGAATCGAAAAGTTCGTTCTACTGTGAGTACTGTCCCAACATTAGAACCACTTTTATTTCAATACAGCCTATAGAGGCTTATAGCCAGAGGTGGCATTCTACCGATTCGCACCCGTCCGCGCCTATTCTTAAAATTATAAAAGCTTAGAGAACCGGTTGTTGGATTATCCGAAAATAATCTTATATATTAATAGCCGATATATAATAGCTAAAAATATAATTAATACCATTACTGTTAAGTTCTGTGGAGGCTGAAAAAAGGTTTTCTGTTATGAACATAATTTATTCCGACAAAAGAAATCATCTTGAAGTTAAAAATATGGCAAATCTTCTACTCATAAATTTGATAGGTCTTCCATTGAATCTTTGGAATTGCACTGATAAGTTTGTAAAGGACCGTGGTGTGAAAATGTGATGGATGATATCTCTGGGCTAAGATTTCCTGCTAGTCGGTCCAGCTACATAGGAATGTTGGACTTTAACGGAGTCCAAAGAAGGCAAAAGAAAACAAACAAGACCGATATACATGTATGCAAACAAATATATATTAATAACAAATTACAATGACATGAAGACATGAAAGTTACAGAGTGTTGGTATGGAGAAGTTATGTGTGTGTGTTGAGTGTCCGTACGAACGCGTATATTGTTTTTAGCGTGTTCCCAAAATATGGGAAACGCTGTATGTGTGAGAGTCACATATTGGTGTAAATGAGAAAGAGAAAGTTTTATACCTCGTCTCCGTGCGAGGTAGCGGCCAAGGCCTGAGTTGAAAAAGAATTTTAGCTCATCTCCCTGCGAGATGGCCGCCCGAGGCGTAAGTCGGAAAAAGAGAGAAAGAGAGAAGGGTCAGCCAGTATTTATAGTCAGAGGATAGAGACCCCTGTTGAAGGATTAAGGAAATGAGGAGGAGTTAACTGCGACAAGTTCGAATGTGGCTAAGAAACTATAACACAGCTGATGACACTAGAGTAAAAAAAGATCATACTTCGGAAAAGAAATATAATGAGAACAGAATTTCAATGTGGAAATATCTTAATAAATAAATGTTTTCTATTATCAAAAAGGTTTAATTCTTTCTGATAGTATAAAGGATTTGTTTTTTGTTTTGTTTTGTTTTATGGCATAACAACCTCAATGGTTTATTTAATGCCAACAAGATTTTACAGTAGATTTGTATGAATAGAATATGTATTCTTTCTAAGATATCCATTTGTAAATCAGGTTTCAATGACATACAGTGTAACCCGGATATAAGAGAGTTGTCGGGACCGGAGAAGAAGTCCGGGTTCTCTTATATCCGGGTTTGGTCTATTATATATACATTAACACAGGCTCTAATTTGGGACCAGAGGAAATCTCTCTGATATCCGGTTTTTTATATCCGGGTCTCTTATATCCGGGTTACACTGTATTTTTGTAAAGTGTGTTTTTGTCGAGAGTTTGGTTCCATTGATGTATTATTTCCAGATATACACTTTGTAGAGAAATTGTTTTTATTGACATTTGCATTTAATTCATATTTGGTAGAGGCCAACTGTTTTAAGAAATAATATGTCATCCACTTTTGTTTCCTCAAAGATCTCATACATGTTGTTTATATCATAGCATTTTCATCTTGAGAGGTTGTTTTTATTGACATTCGTTTCCTCAAAACTCTCATACGTGTTGTTTATATCATAGCATTTTCATCTTGAGAGGTTGTTTTTATTGACATTCGCATTTAATTCATATTTGGTAGAGGCTTGAGAGGTTGTTTTTTTGGTATAGGCCAACTGTTTTAAGAAATGATATTATGTCATCCACTTTTGTTTCCTCAAAGATCTCATACATGTTGTTTATATCATAGCATTTTCATCTTGAGAGGTTGTTTTTATTGACATTCGTTTCCTCAAAACTCTCATACGTGTTGTTTATATCATAGCATTTTCATCTTGAGAGGTTGTTTTTATTGACATTCGCATTTAATTCATATTTGGTAGAGGCTTGAGAGGTTGTTTTTTTTGGTATAGGCCAACTGTTTTAAGAAATGATATTATGTCATCCACTTTTGTTTCCTCAAAGATCTCATACATGTTGTTTATATCATAGCATTTTCATCTTGAGAGGTTGTTTTTATTGACATTCGTTTCCTCAAAACTCTCATACGTGTTGTTTATATCATAGCATTTTCATCTTGAGAGGTTGTTTTTATTGACATTCGCATTTAATTCATATTTGGTAGAGGCTTGAGAGGTTGTTTTTTTGGTATAGGCCAACTGTTTTAAGAAATGATATTATGTCATCCACTTTTGTTTCCTCAAAGATCTCATACATGTTGTTTATATCATAGCATTTTCATCTTGAGAGGTTGTTTTTATTGACATTCGTTTCCTCAAAACTCTCATACGTGTTGTTTATATCATAGCATTTTCATCTTGAGAGGTTGTTTTTATTGACATTCGCATTTAATTCATATTTGGTAGAGGCTTGAGAGGTTGTTTTTTTGGTATAGGCCAACTGTTTTAAGAAATGATATTATGTCATCCACTTTTGTTTCCTCAAAGATCTCATACATGTTGTTTATATCATAGCATTTTCATCTTGAGGGGTTGTTTTTATTGACATTCGCATTTAATTCATATTTGGTAGAGGCTTGAGAGGTTGTTTTTTTGGTATAGGCCAACTGTTTTAAGAAATGATATTATGTCATCCACTTTTGTTTCCTCAAAGATCTCATACATGTTGTTTATATCATAGCATTTTCATCTTGAGAGGTTGTTTTTATTGACATTCGTTTCCTCAAAACTCTCATACGTGTTGTTTATATCATAGCATTTTCATCTTGAGAGGTTGTTTTTATTGACATTCGCATTTAATTCATATTTGGTAGAGGCTTGAGAGGTTGTTTTTTTTGGTATAGGCCAACTGTTTTAAGAAATGATATTATGTCATCCACTTTTGTTTCCTCAAAGATCTCATACATGTTGTTTATATCATAGCATTTTCATCTTGAGAGGTTGTTTTTATTGACATTCGTTTCCTCAAAACTCTCATACGTGTTGTTTATATCATAGCATTTTCATCTTGAGAGGTTGTTTTTATTGACATTCGCATTTAATTCATATTTGGTAGAGGCTTGAGAGGTTGTTTTTTTGGTATAGGCCAACTGTTTTAAGAAATGATATTATGTCATCCACTTTTGTTTCCTCAAAGATCTCATACATGTTGTTTATATCATAGCATTTTCATCTTGAGAGGTTGTTTTTATTGACATTCGTTTCCTCAAAACTCTCATACGTGTTGTTTATATCATAGCATTTTCATCTTGAGAGGTTGTTTTTATTGACATTCGCATTTAATTCATATTTGGTAGAGGCTTGAGAGGTTGTTTTTTTGGTATAGGCCAACTGTTTTAAGAAATGATATTATGTCATCCACTTTTGTTTCCTCAAAGATCTCATACATGTTGTTTATATCATAGCATTTTCATCTTGAGGGGTTGTTTTTATTGACATTCGCATTTAATTCATATTTGGTAGAGGCTTGAGAGGTTGTTTTTTTGGTATAGGCCAACTGTTTTAAGAAATGATATTATGTCATCCACTTTTGTTTCCTCAAAGATCTCATACATGTTGTTTATATCATCGCATTTTCATCTTGAGAGGTTGTTTTTTTTGGTATAGGCCAACTGTTTTAAGAAATGATATTATGTCATCCACTTTTGTTTCCTCAAAGATCTCATACATGTTGTTTATATCATCGCATTTTCATCTTGAGAGGTTGTTTTTTTTGGTATAGGCCAACTGTTTTAAGAAATGATATTATGTCATCCACTTGTGTTTCCTCAAAGATCTCATACATGTTGTTTATATCATAGCATTTTCATCTTGAGAGGTTGTTTTTATTGACATTCGTTTCCTCAAAGATCTAATACGTGTTGTTTATATCATAGCATTTTCATCTTGAGAGGTTGTTTTTATTGACATTCGTTTCCTCAAAGATCTAATACGTGTTGTTTATATCATAGCATTTTCATCTTGAGAGGTTGTTTTTATTGACATTCGTTTCCTCAAAGATCTAATACGTGTTGTTTATATCATAGCATTTTCATCTTGAGAGGTTGTTTTTATTGACATTCGTTTCCTCAAAGATCTAATACGTGTTGTTTATATCATAGCATTTTCATCTTGAGAGGTTGTTTTTATTGACATTCGTTTCCTCAAAGATCTCATACATGTTGTTTATATCATAGCATTTTCATCTTGAGAGGTTGTTTTTATTGACATTCGTTTCCTCAAAGATCTAATACGTGTTGTTTATATCATAGCATTTTCATCTTGAGAGGTTGTTTTTATTGATATTCGTTTCCTCAAAGATCTAATACGTGTTGTTTATATCATAGCATTTTCATCTTGAGAGGTTGTTTTTATTGACATTCGTTTCCTCAAAGATCTCATACATGTTGTTTATATCATAGCATTTTCATCTTGAGAGGTTGTTTTTATTGACATTCGCATTTAATTCATATTTGGTAGAGGCTTGAGAGGTTGTTTTTTTGGTATAGGCCAACTGTTTTAAGAAATGATATTATGTCATCCACTTTTGTTTCCTCAAAGATCTCATACATGTTGTTTATATCATAGCATTTTCATCTTGAGAGGTTGTTTTTTTGGTAGAGGCAAACTGTTTTAAGAAATAATATTATGTCATCCACTTTTGCTTTCTCGAAGATCTCATACATGTTGTTTATACTATAGCATTTTTGTCTTGAGAGAGCGAGCTCTGAACTTTCGGTTAATATATGTTAAAAGTGTATGCCGTTTTACATGCTTGGTATACTGGTAGATCCTTGTTGTTTAGTAAGTACGAGTGGATTATTCTCGTGTGGCCAATGCATAAGTGGGCCAGTACTACTACTTCTTCCTTTTGAGATTTTCTGAAAGCCAACTTTTATTCTCCTGGTTTGGGCTGAATTGCGAAGATCTTATTGTGTTGGTTATCGTCCCAGCACCGTTGCCATTGCTTTTGAATGCATTTTTTAATGACCCCCTTAAAGTCCGTGTATGGAGTTTTGGTCGTTGAATCAACCATATCTAAAGCTGATTTGGCTGCTAGGTCTGATTTATTGTTACTTTCCACTCTGATGTGGCTAGGAATCCAACATAGTTTGATGTTGTTATGGTATGTTGATAAGGATAGATGGTTTGTAGATGTCTGTTTACGGCTGCGTGTATAACATGACCACACAATTTATAATTGACGTAAAATACCGCAAAACATGAAATACGAGAAGGAACAAAAATGGCTTTAAAAACATAACATTTGTATTAATTTGTGTATATTGATGTACATGCGTAGAAGATAAAGATCCGTGGGTGTTATCTCCCTTAGATTGTGGATATTTTATGTGAACTCGCAAAAGTTGAATTAATTACAAAGTTGAGAAATGCTGAATAAACTGTAGCTTTAGAAGAATGTTTCAAAGAGAAAAGTTCTTGTTGCTTGTTTGGAAATGTTCTGTATGTTTGTAATGTAGTTTGGAAAAGTCCGTACGTACGTGCGTGCGTAAATATGCTTTAAACGTCTGACCGCTCATGGTCGAGACGAGAATCCTTAAGATCACATCTTCGCAGGAATAGGGAAGAGTAAAAGAGAATGAGCGAACTCGTGCCTGCTATTTATAGATAATGTAATCGCTTGACAGGATCACAGCAATTTGGCGGGAAACTTGACTTGGTCACGTGCTGGAAAATCTTAAATGCACAAACTGGTAGGCTTACAACGATTCGTCGAATGACTGATCCTCAGCCATCGCCTTCTAACGCCGATAAATTTGATAGCGATCGTATTTTATGTCGGTGTAAATTTAGAGTATTACATTTTGCTATAAAGTACTCCATAATTGATATAGTTATAGGTGCCAGTGCTTGGCATAACCAGCCGATTGATTGTATCAGGCCTCTCAGACCGCCCATCTAGTCCAAGTAAGAATCAAAGTGGTGTATTGGGAATCAGAAGCATCTAACCCTGACTCTTAAAGTCCTCAACCACCAAGATCCCGTCCTTAGACATTACGGGTCACTACCCACGACAAACAGGTGGACTCATTGGGAGGATCTTACCACTCTGCAGAGGTGCAGTCGACGTATTCTGAAGCCCCAGCCGACAGGGCGATAAAGGGATTTGTTTCCATTCTCAGATTGAAAAGAAAATACGAAGAATAGGCTCCTGCCTTTATAGAACCGGTTCCTAGAAATTTGGTATGCCATTATTGTTTATAGCCTACAGCAGACACAATAGTGCCGCCCCCTCTACCTACGCCACTGCATGGGTCCCAAAATTAGAACTTCTTTCAGGTGGTACATGAATGAGGCGTCCCATCGTCAGATTGTCCTATCGATACAGCTCTTTAGCGTTTATCTCTGTATCCTTTATAAAGCTAAAGATATTGTCTCGAATAAAGTCATCTGACACAGATGTGAATTGTGAAGTTGCAGGATTTAACCATACGGTTTAAACCAGTGAAAAAAATATTCACTATCTCTCCTGTGTTTAGCTTTGACTTCCATATTGGCCTTGGGAATATTTTCCTACGGGGCGTAGGCTGTATCAAAGTTGGATGTCTGTTTGATATATACCCCTCTGAGATATTTCTGTATAAGCCCATTGCCCAGCTTTTTGTCCTTTCGCGAAATTCACGTAGACCCACTCCACCAGTTAATAAAGCACTGCTCTCTCATGCCCGGTGTTTGTGAAATTCCCATGACTACTTTCCAGTTCATCCATCTTTGATGTAGGGTTCTTAGTTTCTCTATCACTACTTATGAAAATTAAACTCCTTTAGAAAAATTAAATAAGAACAAAACAATTACTTAACTGTTTTCTCGTTACGCGGAAGCTTTTTCTTTCGGGTGTTCCCTATTTTTGTTAGCTTCGTTCTCTCGCTACAGGGCTTGTTTTATCTGGTAAATGGTTTCTTTGTTTTTTTCACACACTTCTATAGTTGTTTTGTTTATGTTTCTCAACACTGAATCCATCTTATCTTCGTCACCAGTTGTAATAAACAATAGTCGAGTATATATGGTTTAACATACTTTATTTACATGGACGATATATGCACAGCTGTGCTGACTTTTGCCGTTGCTCCTACTAGAAATCTCGTGAACCTGAAAAAAATCTCATTGCTGCGAGAAGAAAATTTCTCATTGCTTATTGAAGGGAAAAGAAAAGTCCGACCGCCTCTCACACACAAACATCAGGAATTATTACTTTTCCACCACTGTCTTTTCATTTCTCCCCGACCTGTGCATTTTGTTTTCAATATATCCTGTGAATGTCGAATGGCAAATTTTCCAAGCCCTCCTTCCTCATTATATATCCAAGAAATTTCAACTCTTTTAGATTCTGAGTATAAGTGACCTTTTCGTTTCCAGAATTCGCTGCTCTACAAAATTGTAGTTTTTAGGACACATAGAGCCTAGGGAACATAATTTAACTTCAACAAAATTCATTATTTAACTAAGTGAAAAATAACTGCAGAAAACTGACTGCAGAAAATATTTGAAAGCACCATAGTTCTATGATATAAAATGTTTTTTCATCTTATTCTTTTTATTAACGCATGCAACATACGCACACACGCACACACACACACACACACACACACACATATATATATATATATATATATATATACGTGTGTGTGTGTGTGAGAGAGAGAGTTTGTGTGTGTGTGTGTGTTATACAGCCTATTTTGACCAACTTTGTTGGTCAGCAGGAACTCATCCCCACTGTCTAACACGGGCATACCAGTCCTTCGACCCCCAAAGACTGAATGATGAATGATGAACAGTTAAGCATCGTGGCGAGTCTTTTATGGAATGGGGTGCTTTGGGAGAGAGAGGGCTGGAGATTTAATTCATGTCAAGGGAATGAAGAAAAAAGGACAATATTATTCAATTTTGCAAAACCTTGCTATACTATCTTATTTACACATCACTGGAAAAATTCACCTTTCAACAAGTCAACGATTCAAAACACTTTTCTAAATTATATCAAGATTACCTCGAGCCAAAAAAAGGAATAATATTTTGGAAATTATAACTTGGCCGCCTCAATCTCCTGGTCTCTCTCCCATTATGGGAGAGAGACCCGGAGATGAATTGGATAGGTGAGTTCGAAGAGAATACCCAAAGAGTGAGAGTGAGCTTTTTCACTGGTTGAAGGATGCTTGGAAGTATCCCCATATATTTTTACTTTGCTAACCAGCTATATGGTATAGTACGTCAGTTCTGTGTGGGATACAAGTTCGATTCCTGTCGGAGGACATATTTTCTATAAAATTTCTCGGACATTCAGGCCAGTAAATGTAGTTAATACTATTTATTATATACAGAGCATTTACTTAAATATTTGTATCTATAAAAATAATGCATAAACAGAATATATATATATATATATATATATATATATATATATATATATATATATATATATATATATAATGTCATCCACAGACAGACAGTTTCGCAGCTCTTCAGTGTGGCTAGACGTCTGGTTGCCTCTAGCTAGGACCGAAACCCGAGTGAATTGGTGTCAGTTGGAGATTCTACCACTAAGCCGTCTTGGCACGGCAGGGATGAAGGTGAATTTTAGCGTATTTATTTTTAGATAAACACACAGTGACCGAGAGGACTCAATTCGCTTTTGCCGAAGAGTCTCGCTATATCAGCCGTAATAGTCATTGTTTACAAACCCACAGAGAGCTCAACCGAAACTAAATTTTCAGGATATATATATATATATATATATATATATATATATATATACATATGTGTCAGCATATATATATATGCTGACACATTCGATCTAGGAACGCAATGCGAAGCGTATCTTGACGAGTCTCAACGCCCTCAGAAAGGTGTAAGTACCTTGTGGACCTTGCCTCCCCACAAGAAGGACAAGAGCCTTACTAAGGAAATTAGTGTGGCAGACAGAAGTGGAAGTATCGAGTAATAGTGCGAGACACATACTTTTGCCCTCCCCTTTAAGGAAAGATTCCTCCGGAACCACAGAAAAACTGTCACCTCAGCCTTCTCCCGAACTTCTGACCAATTCATTTCCACACAAGAGATCGGGACCGAACCAGACTCTGAGTATCTTGACTGGCCCGTCCGTCCAGAGTAAAAGCCCGGAAAGAGAAACTCCCTTCTACGCACCCAACCGCAAGCCAACATTCTTATCGCAGTTTATTTTGGCCCCTGTAACCGTCTCGTACCCTCTGATTTTTTTGTCGAGTTGGTCAAACTGCTCGACAAAAGAAATGAAACATCGTCAGCATAGGTGGAGTACCTGGTCGAGGTGGTAGCACCAGGTAAAAAGATTCCGCGTAGGACCGGATTCGTCTTAACTTGCGAAGGAAAGGCTCCGGCGCAAGAACGTACAGCAAAGAGGAAGAGAGACAATACAAAAGGCCCCGATCGAACCCCATTCACTTCAATCAGCGCACCAGGAGACGCATAGAGAAGTTGGATTCTGGTGCGAAAGTACGCCCCGAAACCGGCCGCTGAAAAGACAGTCTCCAGAAAACGATGGTTAACCCTATCGAATGCCTTGGACTGATCTAAATTGATCAGCGCATCTTCACTGTCGACTTACACGATGATCAAGCGTATCATATGAAGTCCTGAATAGTCTTGCCTTTCACAGCAGAAGTCTGTCCGGAACCAATCATATTAGAGAGCACAATCTGCAAAAGGCTGGCTAAGATCTTAGCTGAAATCTTTAACTCTGTGTTTAACATCGTTAAAAGGCCGAAAGCTACCTTTCTAATGCCCACCATTCTTGTCCTTGCGTAGCAACTTGATCACACCCCTGGTAAAGCGTTGAGTTATAGACCCCCTACTTCACCTAGTTGTTGAAAATCAGTGTCAGCAAAGATACAAAGACGGGCGACTGCCTCAAGTACACTTCGTAGTGTAGACCATTTAATCCCGGAGATTTATCACGGCCAACTAGCTTCAGCGCTTCCCAGATTTCCGACTCTGTGATGGGAAAATCGCACCTAGCCACTTGAGCCTCCTCGAGCCAAATAGACGTCCAACCGAGCAGTGCTCGAGATCGGGCTCCCTGGCGAACAGATACTGAAAGTAGTCATGAAAAGCCTCACATATGCTCGCGTTTGCAGTTACGGATCGATTATCCGGCAATGTGACGTACGCGACATGTCGATGAGATGCATTCCGTACTTACTCTGCACGCAATTTAGCGGCCATATTCGTTGCCTGGGAAGATATTTTTTTTAACCTAGCTCTAACTACCAGTGCTTGATACTTCTTGATAAGCAAGGAGGCCAACTCTGCTCTAGCTAAGGCTACGTCCCTACTATCACGGGATTTAATCGCCGATCAACTTTTTCCTCACATGGCGTTTGCACCGCTAATCTATCTAGATTGAGACTCAGCAGCAAGCGACCTAATTTTAGATTTTAATTTGTCCCACCACATATTCCCAACCACAGCCCACGTCAATTCTCGCTGTAGCATTAGTAGCAGCTTGTCCCGGAAATCTTGCTCACCAAATATAATGATGTGTTCAATTCCCAGTAGCCAACCATCTTAACCTTAGGCTTATCTAAGTTTACACGAAACCGGACGAACCTATGATTTGAATAAACTACATAATGAAAACTTAGATACCTTAAGAGCCCTACCTCGATTCTCTTAACTAAGACTCAGTCGAGGTAGCTAGAACGCACTATCGTAGCCGAGCTGCCCCTATTCGTCCAAGTCCACACTACTTCCCGAGTGTGTTCATTACGGTAATTATCGACAAGATAAAACTTGTCGATAAAGTCTCAAAATGGTTTCACATTCCGGTTGTTAGTACAACATGGTCATTGAGCGCTTAAACCCCAATGAGACGAAGAGCTTTATCCATTATAGTAACATCCAGCACGCAAAGGCTGCCCGCTGGATCTGCGAAGAGAAGAGCACACACCGCGTCCAAAGACTTGCTCACCAGCCAGGAAACTTCTCTCGAGGGCCCATTAGAATATGAATAGAGAGCAAACCCGCTAGACAGAATACTTTCAGGATCGTGAGTTGACAAACGGGTCTGCTGTACACAACATATATTCACCCCTAGACGCTGCGAGACTCTGACCTCAGTCCCCGGGCATTCAAGCTAGCCAACCAGAGAAACATTATCAAATCGATTAGGTTTGCTCCTCTGCAGTGAACATGGCCGGATACCAACGGCCTGTCCCATTGATCCTTGACCCATTTTCTTCTTATTGATGCCAAAGTTCAAAGATTTGGAGACGGAGACGGAGACGAAGGCCAAACGATCGATATAAAAGCTCCATCCTCCATTCTGGTTGCCAGAGGTGGTACCTATTATTTGGCCATACTGACTGAAGTACGCAGCTAGGTGCTCTCATATTACTTGAGGATGGATCTCGTATACTGCCACGCTGGTCCTGCACCACCCTCAGATTTTGTCCACAAAATGAAGTCTTATCATCTCACGGCTGGCGACCTCTATACAATCTTCAGCTGTGGGAAGCAGAATGTCCTACATGAAAAAACGACACCTTTTATGACTCTTTGGGGTTTGAATCGTAGGGACATCGGTGATCGAATCACTGTCTTTCGTGGTGCTACAAATTTTGCGCGTACGCTTGTCTACTATGAAAACTGACACAATTTTCATTCGAACTTCTGTAATTCTTCGGGGTCTTCTAAAAGTTCATCTTTTTTTATAAGATATTCGTAACTTTTAGCGCTTTCCCAAAATTCCGCGATGTTAATTATACAACTTAGGGTGGGAGGACTTCCAACATGAAAGCGATTCGCCGGCTGTTGTATTCTTCGGAGTTTTGTTTGAATTGGGCACATTTTTACTATCTTCCTTGTCTTCCTTGATCCCTTTTGTCTTCATTATTTTTCATTTTCTTACTTTTGTCTTCTTTACATTGGAATTTTTGGGTTGACACCACCAGCGAGATCGATCTTGTTTTTCTTTTATCGGGTGGGTCTGTCTCAGAAGCTGACCGGAAATGGTCCTTTCTTATCACCCGACTTTTGTCAGCCATATTGTTAATGTTCAACAAATTCTAAACGTGAAAGATTTCCTTGAAATTATATTATATTTTAAAGTGTATTGTTGGGGAGGGGAAAGAAAACGCCAACAAAAATAAAACTTAAAATCCAAGAATAATTTCTTCTACAATGAGAAGCGAAAAAATCAAATCAAATAGACAAAACAAAAATAAAGAGGAGAAAAATTAATACAAAATAAAATATATACTACAATAAAAGAAAAAACTTTTCGACTTAAATCGATAAATGAAAGGTAAATAAACTTTGCTAATTCACAATAAATTGGAAAAAAATAATACAATGAAATAAAACGATGTAAAATAAAGTTCACCTAACGACGGAAAAGAAATTAACGATCGCCGAAAGAAAGAAAAAAAATAAAAAGACGATAAATAAAAAGAGTTTAAACTAAAAAAAAAAACAATAAACTTAAAAATAAACAAAAACAAAAGTCTGTGAAAACTGGGAGTTAACCTAGAAAAATAAAATAAATGTCGGTCGAAATCGAAGAGGGTAAACTGAAAAGATTTAACGACTGACAAGAAAATTAAATAATCAAAACATCAAAACAAATTAACAAAAAAATGGATTTCTATTCAATAAGGTTTCGTAAGTTTTTTTTTATTTTTCAAAATAAAGGAGATAAGAAATGAATGTAAAGTATAAATTAAACGCAAATGAATTAAAACAAAAATCAGTAGTCTGATAAGACATTGTCAGACCAGAAAAATAAAAACAAAAATGGTGGTCAAAGCCGACAGTCAAACTGAAATAAAAATATGCTGAAAACGACCTAATGACAGACTTAAGGTGACCCCACCACTTATTCCCGACCACATTCCTCTTCAGTTCCCGTATTAATATTAGTAAAAACTGGTCACGAAAATCCCCCACCTCGAACAACGACGTGTTGAATCTTCATTAACCAGTCAATCTAGGCTTACCCGAACCTGGACGAGCCTATCGTGCGTGTAAACTAGCGAATGGAAATTTTGACATCCTAAGAGCCCTTAAATCGACTCTCTTAACTAACACCCGATTGATATAGTTCGTACGAGCTATCAAAACCAGACCGCCACTACTTGTCCAAGTCCACACTAATGTCCTGGGGTATTCATTTCTAAACTTATCAACCAAATCAAAACGCTGGATAAAATCTCGAAATGGTTTCACATATGGGTTGTTAATACCCGATCTTTCAACGTTATGTCAAACCTCTATTCCCCATGATTCCTATTGGAGGAGACATCTAGAATTTTGCCATACTATTTAATATACTGTACTAGATGCTCCACCTTTACATCAGAGGGACCTCGAAGACTGTTAACCTGGTCCTTCGCCTTCTTCCATACTCCGTCCTGAGTATGCTGTCCTTCGGGATGAGCTCTCTGTCCACTACCGCCATACACTTTTCAGGCAAGAGTAACAGTTTGTCCCGCATGAAAACTCCAGAGCCCTTGATAAGTTGCTCAGGTAACACCCCCAAAACTCCAAAGAATTGTCCATGGTGTCATTAGTAGAACGACAAATTTTGCGCAAGCGCGTGTTGACCAGGAAAACGGACACTGTTCGCTTTTCAAAATTCTGTAGTTCCTGGTCATCCACCAAGAAACCAACCATCTTTGATATGATGAGCATAACCGCTGAGTATTTCTAGAAATTCCGCCACGTTTATTTTAAACTCTGGTTGGAACATCCAGTAACAGGGTGATTCCCCGGCCAACGCATTGTCGTTATTTTGGTTTTTCTGGCCACCTTTTTTTGTCCGTCAGGTTCTCCTCTTCCTTTTCCTTATTTTGGCTGTCTCGCACTACCATATCTTTGCTGTTGTTTGGGGCATTTATCGGTCACGACCTCTTGGGTCTTTTTTGGATATTATTGCATACCATATCCATGTTCTTGTTCTGGCTCTTATCGGCCACCATAATTTTTTTACTGCTTTGATATTTTTACCAATTTTAGCTTCCATGGACGTCAACCATAGTTTTGGTTTGAAAACCCTGGGATTTCTTGTCTGGCGGATAGGCCTTTGATACCCCCGCCCAAAAAAATTATATGCCGATGTTTGTCGGTCATGATGCATGTTTGTTTCTTTTTTGAAAGGTTTTTTCCACCGAACAAAAATTATTTTTTCTTTACTTAAATAACAGGAATAACGAAAAAGAAACCAACAAAAAATAGTCTAAAAGAAGAAAAATCAATTTAAAATTCCTTTAAAATAGAAAAAGAAAATAAATTAACAAAAAGTAAAAATTAACTCACAATCTAAACAATAAAATAAAAACAGGGAAAAGATTTTATAAAAACTGGTGTAAATATAAAAATAAAAATTCACAAATTTTTCGAAACAAAAATAAGTGTTTGAACTTTGTCGAAACGAAATTAAAAGAAACAAGAACGAAAGCTAGGTGTTAAGTCTATAGAGAAAAAGTGTTAGTAAAAACAGAAATCGACGTAAACAAGTTTAAATAAAAACAAGCACGTCTATAAAAGGTTAAAAAATAAGAAATAAAACGCTATATATAAAAACTCGACATTTGACAAAACGAAATTAGAAACAAAAACGAGAGTCGATAGAAGTAAAGTTTTAGTAAAACCAGGAAAAAGATGTAAACAAGTTTAAATAAAACGAGTACGTCTAAAAAGGAGTTCAAAAAATAAAAATAGAACACTGAAAGAAAAAAGAAACAGAAAACGGTATAAAAAGAACTTAAAATAAAAAAAATAAAGGTTCGCCCTAATTCGAAATGAAGAAAAGAAAAACCTTACAACCAATAATAAAACGAAAACAGTAAATGAAATAAGAAGATTAAACAAAGAAAAAAAGGAACAATAAAATAAAACGTAAAGTAGCTACACGAGAAGAAAAATAAAAATTTGGTTAAAAAGACAAGCAGGAGGGGAAGAAAAGAAAATTGGCAGAAAAGAAAAACATTCCCATAGTTACAATTCAAAACTTAAAACAAATCAATCGATTTGAGGTGTTATCATCCTCTGCTGTTAAAGCGGAATACTTTGTCCGTAAATTCTCCTCAAACTCTTGACTCATCTGGAATATCCCTGCCTAACTTCCCACCTAGAACCGATTCTCTGCTGAGTGATATGTATACAACCCTTTCTATGGTCTCTGCTATCATCTCTAACCTGGTCCTCACAAAACATGTGGAGCCGATGGTATCCCTGTAATAGTTGTTAAGGACTATGCTCCCGAACTGACTCCTGTTCTCTCTAAACGATATAATAAATGTCTCTCTGCCTTCTGTTTTCCTGTCTGCTGAAAGTAATCGTCTGTTGTTCCAGTTTTTTAAGAGCCCTGGTGGACCATCCAACCCATCCAACTATCAGCTTATTAGCCTCTGCCCCTTTTTAAGAAACTACTAGAGTCCCTAATCAGTGCTGAATTGGTTCATCATCTCTCATCATAGGACATTTTCTCAGACAAGCAATACGGTTTCGTTTCTCTAGGTCAACTGCTGATGTAATAACGATGATTACGGAAAGAGCTATCGTGCTCTAGATAAAAACGCTGAAGCCCGGGCTGTAGCTTTGGACATCTCGAAAGCCTTTGACATGGTTTGGCATTCAGGTCTTCTCCACAAGTTGAAAAGTTACGGTATCTCTGGTCACATTTTTGAGCTAATCCAGTCGTTCCTATCAAATCGTGAAATGAAAGTTGTCCTGAACAGCAACTCGTCTACATCTTTTAATACTAACTCGGGTGTCCCCAAGGGCTATATCCTTGGTCTTATGCTGACGACACTAACATTTACTCCTGCCCCAGGCCGATCAGTCCGACAAAGTAAAAATAGCAACTAATGTACAAAACGACCTCAAGACCATCGTTAATTGTGACAAAGGATGGTCTGTCAATTTTAACGCCTCCAAAACTAAACTTCTTTCTATTAATCATCTGAGAGACTCCTCTCTGCCTGCTATCAATATGGCTGATTCTATCCTCCAGGAAAGTGACTCATTGCACCTTCTCGGGCTAACGTTCTCAGCTGACATGAAATTGAAAGACTATATCGAATCCATTACTAGGTCAGCTGCTAAGAAAGTTGGTTCACTGCCGGGCAAGACAATTCTTCACTTTTGAATCCATCTTGCATATCTATAAGTTTACTATTCGTCCATGTTAATGTTATCTATCCTAAAATATCCTCATAATCTTCCTCCTCGTACGTCCATACAACAACCTCATTCAGTAACCCTCTACCTTGAGTGGCTCTTGGCCTTTTAATTGAGTGAACATTTAGTTTTAAAAAGTGATAGTGAAATTGGGCCTGAAATTGACTTTGAAGATGAAATGGGCGAGTCATCTTCCAAGTCAAGCGTTAAGAATGAAAACTGTAAGAATTGCTTATCATGTGCATTCAAATTATTCTGTCGGTGCACAGCCTGTGCTTTACAGATGGATGCGTAGGCTGCATAGGAATATTTGATAACAACGAACGCGTTAACAATATTTTTTATGAACTTAAAATTTTAAAACGCTCAGCTCAAATCTCAAAGCAAACCATCTGGAATCCCCGATCTTCATTGCAGTTGAAAAAGGTTTGGGTTAGAGTTAGGGTTTATAGGTCATTTAATGTCGAAATCTAATTTTCTTAGGAGCATTATTAATTCATTGACAAAAATGTATTGCTGGTAATATTTGTTTTTCCAAAAATGTATTACTGGTAATAAAAAAATGTTCCTGGTAATTTTTTTACTATAAAAAGTAATGTTGGTATTTTTATTATAAAATATATATTGTTGGTATATTTACTATAAAATGTATTGCTGGTATTTTTACTAAAATATATTGCTAATATTTTTACTAAATCGCTGTTATTTTTAATATAAAAATGTATTTTCATACTTTCATAGTGATAAAACGATATATAATTTTGTATAATTTTACATATCAACAAACAGTATTTCGAAAAATATGACAATCTGGAAAACTGCTTTTGTGACGCCTTTCATCCGTTATGATTTTATTGGGCTTGGCTTTGTTGACGTTTCAATTTTTAAACTACCTGCGTCTCTTGTTTTTGTGCGCATGTGTAGACGTGGCAACGTCAACAAAGCCCAGTCCAATGAAATCCTGAAGAATGAAACGCGTCACAAAAACAGTTTCAAGTTTGTCATTTTTTTTCGAAATACTTTCATGATGTTTTACCCCAGTTTGGGGGTTAACTATTTGGCTATAGTTGGGACCCTAACAGGCACTGCCACCCCGGGTCAGAGTGGACCTGAGAACAACAGCAATTAAGAGGTGGGAAAAGGAAATAGCTTACAAGGTGGAAAAACGCACAATTACAACAAACACCATCTGTGAACATGTGCTCCTGTTACTTTCAAAATAACAAGTTGGCACACTTCCTGTTCATCATCTGTGTGTCGTGTCTCTTCGGGACTCTGGCGATCATGGCTCTCTGTAGTTTCCTGTCTATGTAAAGATGTTTTTATTGTCTTTTCTTCTCACTAAAGTCTTCTCATTAAGCCCTTGTATCTTAGTGGGATTATCATCTTGCTTTTGGTGAAATGAAATGATTATAATACATACACACACACATACACACACACACACACACACACACACACACACACACACACACACACACACACACACACACACACATATATATATATATATATATATATATATATATACAGGGCAAAAACCTACCTAAGCACTTAATGAAAACAATAAATGAAAGTTCTCAATGCCTAAGCTATAGCATATATATATATATATATATATATATATATATATGTATATATATATATATATATATATATATATATTTGTCATCCAAAGACAGACTGTTTCGCTGTTTCACAGCTCATCAGTGTGGCTATAGATATAGATATAGATATATAGATATGAAGATGTAATAGCAGAGAAATTGACATATATGGAGATGTAATAACAGGGAGATTGTTATTTCTAGAAATAACACTCTAAAGATTTTTGAGTAGTTGGGCTTCAGCATTTAAATTTAAACAAATTCCAACAACCTTTGAATCTAATAAAGTCAATATCATCAAGATATTGATTTTAAATAAACTTATTTATGCAGGATGGACCCGTTTTTAGACGGCAATATATTCATACTTTTAGCAACAAAGTTTCAGTGTCGTGAAGTTTGCTCATAAGTAATCAAATCTTGTGTACCGTTACAAAATTTGATTATCTGCCCTAAGTTTGGCTATAATTTATGCACAAGTCAAAGAGCAAGAAATGCATCACATGACGCGAAATACAAGTCACCTAGCCGGTTGGAGCCAACTTATCAGAGCGATATCAAATCTACTCCAGTCTTCCCTTTTCTTTTGTTGTTCCTTGCCTAACATATCTTTCTTTTTATGTGCCATGTCCTTTCATGACGAAGGCGATCATGGCTCTCCAATTCCCTCTATCCTTTGTAGCTCTCAACAATTCCTTCCTCTGCCTCCTCCCCCGGACCACGTTCTGTCATCTACCTGCCCAAGTCGGCCACGTATTACACGTGCTGTTTTCCCTTGTCTTTCTTTCCCTCTATTCAACCCGTGTGTATCAGATTCTTCAGGCCCTCCTTCCTCATTATGTGTCCTAGAAACTTCAGCTGCTTCTTCCTGATATTAAGTATAAGTTTCCTCCTTGTTTGCAACCTCTCTAAGGTCTCATCGATTTTCACACGCTCAATCCATGATATCCTTAGCATCCTTCTGTAGAACCACATTTCTGTCGTAAAGAAGGACAAATGTCACGTAGCAGTTCAATATTCTTCTTTTTTTCTTTTTTTTTTTTGTTGTTGCTAAAGATATCCTCCTGTCTCGAAGTACTCTGCCCAGTTTTCACAAAACTAAAACACAACCAAATCAACTTCAAGATATTTATTCAGTTTGGTGGTGCTGGTGGTGCTGGTGGGAGTGTCGTGATATGTTATTGGCGCACATTCTAATTTAGGTAGTTGTAATTACAAGTTATTCCGGGTGCTGTCCGGAATAAGACTATCTTGAAACTACGTACATTAAAAAAGATAATGGTTAAGCAATGCATTAAAATGAAAGAAATGAATTTAAAATGAAACTCAAGATAAAGATTGTTTAATAATAAATAAAAAATTATTTGGCTCTTTTCTACATTTACGGTGTGTTTAATAAAACCCTTGAAAAGAAAGGGAAAGTTCACATACACACATTGAGGTACGTTTAATAAAATCCTTGAGAAGGGTAAAGTTCGTATTTAACTTTGTTGCAGAATCTACGTCGGCAAAACAAGTAATGTCATTTCATATGATGAGAAGTCCATCTGAGATCACAACGCGGAATCCCTTCTTTAACTCTTCCTTATTTTATGATCTGTATTTATAAATTCCTGTTAGCGGGTGTTGGCTCACCAAGAAGGTCTTCAAAAATGCGAGGGAAGAACTAACAGTGGTCGAATAATAATATGAATTTTATTTTTTCGAATATTTTTAAAACGATGCCGGAATTGCCACACTGAGCCTATGCGCAAATGTCTGATTTTGGTCATTCGACTCCTGACTTTGAGACAGGCAACTTCCGGATTGACTCGACAATTCCTTTTGCCCTATATGTTTTACAATGCGTTCTCCTCGCTGCAGGAATTCACTAGTGCCGCGTTCAAATTCTGTAATTATCTAGCGAAAGTGTTTTCTCTCTAACATATATGCATGGCCTTGTCTGTTTTAACCCATGAATTAAGTGTTGCTTAATCGCAGTTATAGAAATAATGTTTAGGATTGTTGTAACCTAGGAAAGGTTACTGAATAGAATAATCACACGAAGGTTGGTAATGAACAATAATATTTAGGACACGAACAACACATATAAGATTCGCCAGCGGCGCGTAGAAGTAGTCAATTGCTAGAAGTGAGTCAATTGAATTCCACAATGAATCTCCAAATGCAGGATATCTACCAACCGCCTCAGGCGTTCAGATGTGGCACAAGGCCAAATGTAATCTGGAGTATCCGAGCCCGTAGGCTCGATCAAAAATTCCTCGTATACCTCGTATAAAACGAGGTCGGGTAGCTGTTTCCAGAGACGAGACTCTGCCCTTCGACATAGCCTCGTTTAAGGATCCTCTCTGCCCGGAGGCAGTGAGTTTGACCAGCACAGCTGGAGACGAATCTCCAACTGCAGACCAACATACAGTATTTACTACTGTATTTATGTGAATGGGGACAAACCAATTATCGTCTGTAGGTATGCTACAACAGGGATGATAAGATAAATTTATATCTTCCGGTCATTTGTTTACGTTAGAAGAAAATAAACTTTCTTCAAAAACAAAAATCAATAAGAGTGTACTCGTTTATGGACAATACTGTAAAAATTTACAACGGTGGAAAGATTGACATTATCTGAAAGAAGCCTGTAAATATTTTTCAAAGATTCGAGCTTCAGCAAGACAAATTGAAGGGGATGAATATCTAGGATGATACATTGAAACTTGATAATAGAGTTTAGCGACCTTTTAGAAAACCGACTGACAACCCTTCTTACATTGACACCCCGTTCAATCACTTACCTGCTGCTTTTAAGTTGGCTCTGAAATCGTCTGTCGACGAACACTTCCAATTCCAACATTTTTAAAAACACAAAAGTTAAATACGCAGTAGCACTGAAAAATAGTGGCTATCCAATTGTTTTGAAATACAAACAGGTCTGGACCAGCATGAAGACCATTAGGCTTATATAAACAGCCTTAAACCTTAAATAAACACTTGTTTATTTTTTGATGTATGAACCACATGCTTTACCAAGCGAAGAAGTACTACATCAAGATATTGAAAACTGGGGATAATTCGAAACCACCTCTTGTAACTGTTGGAGTAAACAAAACTGTCCTTTGGAAGATAACTGTTTAACAAATAATGTCGTGTATAAATTCGGGTTGAAAGCAGATAACGGATTTGATATAATGTTATTGGAGCTACAGAGAGACTTCGGAAAAAGAAATTCTCATAAAATACAAACTTTCAGAGGAGGCAAAGCAAAATCCAATACCATAGTAAGTATATATGAGAATAGGAGGATAAAAGTGAATAAACAGAGGGATTCAGTTGTACATTCGTGAAAAAGCATTTGCTTGCACGGAGGAGTTTGAAACAGTAGTTCCCTGATCAGAAATGGTTAAATAAATAAATGATCTAGATGTAAATATGAAAATAAATTTCTATTGGACCATCAACTCTTTTGTAGTAAATACAAGTGCGGTCTGGAATAGTTATGCCGGTGGGAATTTTTCAACTTATAAAATAAGCGTGCCAGTTGAAATAAGTGTCTTTGTATAAGCAAGTAATCGTGAAGAATAAAAAGCCTACTGGACTAAATAAGCGCTGTACTAGCTGGGTGTAGTGGACTTGAAGGCAATAACTTAATCGTACTGGCATTGACATTTGGTACACAAGTGTAACCTACGACGGAGGGGTATGTGGGCGTGGGTATTTATAAATATAGGAATCTGGCCCCTTAACTCAATTGCTTGACGATCGCTTTTCAGCATCAAACTTCTAGTCGCTAATTGCCGTTACTTTTGTGGTTTTAATTGGTTTTGCCATTACTCGAAGAAATTCTCCAAAGTCTACCTGTCAGCAATAATAATCATTGAATATTTATTTAATTCATTCCGTTTAGCATATATATATATATATATATATATATATATATATATATATATATATATATATATATATATATATATATATATATATATATATATTCCTTATTCAAAAATACGCTTTTAAGTAGGCGCCCGAGGGGGTCGTCAGTGATGTTTTGACTTGGTTCATCAGGGAGTTTCGGGTCTTTCAACATCATACTCCCCATCACCAAATCGACCCAATCAGGGGAGATCTAACCCTGATTCCCCCTCACTTTTAAAACGCTAACAGTTACTCTGGCCTTTTTAAAGAATTCTACGAAGAAAGACCACGTATTCCGCACATCCGATTGGCTGTTTGTACAACCAATCAGCTGCGCGAACTATTTTTAAATGGCCCGCAGTGGGGACTAGGTTTTTTTTTTTTTGGTGGATAGCAGCTTCAATGGATAACCAAGGAGGTAATCTTAATATTCCTAAGTTCAATATATATATATATATATATATATATATATATATATATATATATATATATATATATATATATATATATATATATGTGTGTGTGTGTGTGTGTGTAATTGTGTATTTAGCCAAGCTTTAATAAAGAAGTCTGGCAAGGTACTCCGATTAAGCTTTTTATTAATTTTTTCTTGTATTCGTACAAGTATTTTCTTTTCTGGGCATAAAGTGTTTAAAAAAACTTTACAAATGATAGTATAGCCGTAAGCGCTTGGATATATAGAACATTTAAACACTTTTTGCACACGTAAAAAAGAAAAAAATATTTGTATGAGTGCAACAAAAATGTAATCCTTTACTACAGTACCTTGTCAGTCGTCTTTAACAAAACTGATATATATATATATATATATATATATATATATATATATATATATATATATACTGTCGCACAAATGATGTACTTAATCAAAAATCTCCCTCCCTTTCTCTCACCGACATATATATATATTTATACTCAATTTCTTATATGCTCCTCATCTATATACTTATATACAATATCTCTCAAGCACATACACATTATATTTACGCACATTCTCATATACATGCATACCAATATCATCAAACATCTAATAGATAGATAGATAGATAGATAGATAGATAGATAGATAGATAGATAGATAGATAGATATAAACAGAGACGGATAAATAGATCAATATGAACATAGATAGATAGATAGATAGATAGATAGATAGATAGATAGATAGATAGATAGATAGATAGATATAAACAGAGACGGATAAATAGATCAATATGAACATAGATAGATAGATAGATAGATAGATAGATAGATAGAAACAGACAGAGACAGATAAATAGATCAATATGAACATAGATAGATAGATAGATAGATAGATAGATAGATAGATAGATAGATAGATAGATACTGAATGATGATAATAAATCATTTTTAATCAATTCGCTCAAAGCAAGGCGATAACGCCACTAAGATGCAAGGGCTACTGTGAAAAAGAATGAAAAGATTTTAGAAGGAAGCAGAAATCCGTTCCTAAACACGGAACAATGGATTAACCCCTACTCCTGTTAAAAAAAACAGGGAGGAGTGAACGATGCCTAAGTCCGAAGGCGCATTAGTATAGCAAAAGATAAAGCTAAACAAAGTCCTAAGAAATAGGAAAATTTCGTGAGAAACAAAAACTTGTTGAACTGTTATGTACTATCGGACTTTTCATATAGCAATGAATCCTGGGAAATTTCCTTCCAGGTGGATAGGTGATTCAGTAGAAGGATACTGAGAATATCATGGATGGAACATGTGAGCAATTAGTAAGTTTTAAGAAAAATGGTTACGAAATGAACAGTCTCTAATTAGAAAGGGACAGTTGAAATTTCTGAGATTCTCAATTAGAAAGGAAGGCTCGGAGAATTTAACACTCAGGGGACAAGGCAAGAAGTGCAGAAGAAAATAGCGAATAACCTGCATGACGGAATGGTAAAGAGGCAAACATTACTTAGAGCTACAAAGAACAGGAAGCTGTGGAAGGCAAAATCGTAAACTTCCTGAGGTGATACAATACATGAAATAAAATATATTCATACGAACTTATTGAGCTAGCTAATTAGTATCTATATAGTAGCTTGTTGCGGGCTTCAACATTTTTTATGAGATTTTATAAACTCCTGCTACATTTGACCTGCAAAAAATGTTTAGTAGACTCATGTCAGTCCAAGGGAAAAATAAGCCATAGAATTTGATCAAGGAAATATTAATAAATATATTGATAGGTCATTTTACAAAAGGAAAAATGAGAAATGAAAGGTGAAGTGTTCAAAGAAACTTTCATTGTCTGTAGTGTACTGATACGTTTTTTGCTGGTGTGAAAAGAATACATATTTTCACTATGAAAAGTTACCGAGATAGATTCTTTCAAATCTCGCGCCGCATGTAATTATCGTCAGGGGGCGGTAATTCAAAATCTCGTCGCCTGTGATTATTTTCAAGGAGCGGTAATCCAACAAGCTAGATAGCTCGGTATATCGATAAACTGAGAGATTAAAAAATAGATTACTGCATAAGTATTGGATCTTCATCAGTATATTGGTTGTTGGTTAAGTCCCGTAAATAACTACAACCATTCAAAATGTAAAATAAAAATATATTTGCCCAGTTCCTTTTTATTTATGTTTATGCTTTTTAACCAATCGATTTGCATATTCCATCTCCTTCTGTATATTTTCTCTTTTGCGTATTTTTCTCTTTTAATTGTAGCACCAAAAAGTTGTTCTTTCCCAACTTATAAAACCCCACTTCTCATCTCAGCGCGATATTTTCCTGCAATAAATGTCAATAGTTTTTAAGTTCTTTTTCTCCGATTTTTTTTCAACTCTCAACTCTGAATCATGAGAGGCGGGAAGACAGTAAAGACAAATCTATTCATTGACGTAGAAAAGGACTGAATTCTAAGAAAGGATTCAACCACATGGACTTAGATTTCTCACCTGGATGCTATAATCATGTTTATCTGGGCATGAATGGTTTCGGCTTGTAAGCCTATAGACAGTAAGTAAAATATTAACTCAAGCATAATTGGTGAGCAAGACTTGACTTGAACTACGATTATATTTGCCCGGTGGCTAAAATCAGAATTAAAGTTTTAGTGAGGATTACTTAGGAATCACCAGAGAAAAGGGAACAGAATTATGGTTTGCTTATGTTGACTCACTTCTTTGACTAAGCTCGTCGAAAAACGTAAAAAATAAATAAAAAGTGTAAGACCAAGAACAGCTATGATTCTTACGTCTTTGAATTTTGGCTTTCATATTCCTCTCTAAAAGTCTATTTCTTTTTTCGATATATGCTGGCATTTTTACGTTTAAAAATATTAAGACAGCCTTCTAAACAGATTGTAATCATAATTATTATTAAGGGTATTAATTTTCTTAGCCTATGATGTCACTTACCAGTGAAGTTATGATAGAGGCCTTTATAAAAAAAATAAACAAGAAACCAACCTTTAATAACATTAATTATGAACACGGCAGCAATGTACTCGTCGTATTTTGAAATTAAGAATGTGTCGATTTACAGTAACTTTCATACCGTCTACAATAGCAAGTATACACCATTTATTATAGTAATATAACAACAATCCTTGAAAATGGCTAACAGTTCAGCCGAAAGCGCTCGAAACCCAAAAACGTTTGGAAAACTTTTACATTCATTAAGTCCCAAAAAGAAGACACACGTGTACAAGAAAAACATAAAAAAAAACTAAACAAATGTACCTCGCCAGTCTTGTTCAACGAAACATTTATTAAAAAGGAATTTCTGTTCACACACACACACACACACACACACACACACACACACATACATATATATATATATATATATATATATATATATATATATATATATATATGTCGGAATTAGCTCCTACTCAGTTCCTTAATCCTTCAACAGGGGTCTCTCTCCCCTGGCTATAAATACTGGCTGACACTTCGCCTCTCTCTCTCTCTCTCTCTCTCTCTCTCTCTCTCTCTCTCTCTCTTTCCGACTTGGGCTGCCACCTCGCGTGGAGATGAGGTAAAATCTCTTTTTCGACTTAGGCCTTGGGCCGCTACCTCGTGCGGAGGTGAGGTAAAATCTCTCTCTTTTTCACTTAGGCCGATATGTGACCTCTCTCAGATACAGCGTTTCCCAAATTCTGGGAACACGCTAAGAACAATACACGTACGTACAAACACTTACAACACACACACATAATTTCTCCATACAAACTCTATGTAACTGTCCATGCCTTTGTTTAACTTGTTTTGTTATTAATATATATTTGTTTACCCATATGTATCGGTCTTGTTTGTTTTCTTTGTCTTCTTTGGACTTAATTAAAGTCCGACATTCCCATGTAGCTGGACCGGCTAGCAGGAAATTTTAACCTTCTGATATCTCTTCACATCTTCACCCGCACGGTCCGCTACATAATGGTGACTTCCCGACGTGATCAAATTTTCAACTCCTGCTAACACACACAAGACGATATATATGTACAAGAAAATTCTTATACAGACCTTCCAAATGAGAGTCAGTCAACAACATAATATTGGAAACTTCTTTTCTATCCTACGCACGCCGTACACTATTAACGGAAGAACTTTTAATTCACTACAACATATCTACAAAACAATTTGCTCCTGAACGGCAAAAGAATTTTTCCTACAACACGTGGAAACTGCAATTACTACTATGAGACGAGCCCTACAATTCTTTCTCCCCACTGGTCTATATTTGCTTGACCTTTTCTTTCTCTCGGCGACGTTTGACCTTAATTTCACCGGCTTATCAAATGGAGAACGCAACCCCATTTTTAACTAAATTCAACTCTCTTCTTCTGGACTGAAATAGATAAAGTGTGAACCCCATCTCAAACAAAGGCGACTCACTGTCCTTTATCTCATCCTGCAACGATGCGACTCGAATTATCTAAGAATTTGCGAGAACGATATTCTATCGTCAATAATAGCAAATTCTCTCAAATGCATTCGACACTCGGTAGAAAGTCTATATCAGCTCAACTTGGCCCCGGGGTAGAACGACGCCCCCCCTCTCACCTTCACCTGGCCGACTCTCGTCGCTGACTACAAGAAGCAGCCAAGCCGAGCCCAGCAGCAGCAGTCAGCCAAGCCGAGCCCAGCAGCAGCAGTCGACCAAACCGAGCCCAGCAGCAGCAGCTGATCAGTGAAGCCAGCCACTCCCAGTTCTGGTTGCCGAACTCAGAAGTAGCACCGTACCAAGCCAAACTCAGCAGCAGCAGCAGCCCAGGCCAAATCTTATGCGATAGTCTATTTTTATGACTGACAAGCTACATTCTTATGCGATAGTCCTTTTAAGGACTGGCAAGCTACATTCTTATGCGATAGTCCTTTTAAGGGCTGACAAGCCACATCCTTATGCGATAGTTCTTTTAGGGGCTGACAAGCTACATCCTTATGCGATAGTCCTTTTAAGGGCTGACAAACTACATTCTTATGCGATAGTCCTTTTAAGGACTGGCAAGCTACATTCTTATGCGATAGTGCTTTTAAGGGCTGACAAGCTACATCCTTATGCGATAGTCCTTTTAAGGGCTGACAAGCTACATTCTTATGCGATAGTCCTTTTAAGGACTACCAGACCACATGCTTATGCGATAGTCCTTCTAAGGACTGCCTAGCTACAGACCTATGCGATAGTCCTTCTAGGTACTACCAAGCTGCATCCCTTTTGACCGTCACCCTAAGGACGAACAGGCTACTTCAGCACTGCCTTGCCCGCCTCTGATCTGCTGTCCTGAAACAAGACGATCTTTCGATTGGCACTCCCCGACTTCATATCGAATTACTCAAAACTATACCTGTACATACTTTTGCCAAATTGTTGAATAAAATTTGGCTTAGATTTTAAAACCCTCGCCTTTGTTATCCTTGCTTCAATCGTATTATCCTACATAATTGTTTCTGTTTGCGGGGTTAACAGCACCTGCTTGACGTCCCGCAACATATATATATATATATGGGATATTATTTTTTAAACAAATTTTAAAATGACTTCTGTGGTAAAAGAACTTGGATTCTTTTATAATCGCCATTTGTTGTCTTCCGGAAAGCTGTTTTTTATTGTCCTTTCTTCTCACTCGTCTTCTCATTTGCTTTCACTCGCGGTAACCCCTTGTATCTTAGTGGCATTGTCGCCTTGTTTGTGGTGAAATGAATTTTTAAAAAGCTAAAAAATCTCGTTAACCATTGAATTTAAGCGTAGTACTAGATTGGTCGTCGGAGAAACAAGCCATACGTGAAGTAGTTAAGAGGTCATCAGCTAATGATATTTTCTCCCTTGTTAGGGCCGAGAAAAACGCAGTTATGGTTACTGACCTATTTTTAAGATGAAAACTCTCGAATACCTGCCCTAATGCTCCAGTGTTTAGACCTTGAGCCAATTTTCGTTTCTACATAACACAAACCACATAGATGTACGTAATGAAAATGGTTTCGTTAGACTGATCACGAATGAAGTATTTTATTTCTGAGTGTCGAACAACTGCGGCACTGAGCTAGAAAATGCTTCGTTAATATGGCTTATCTCATAACAGAGCCTATGGTGTATTTCCATCTGGAACCAGAGGTAGGTGTTCGAGTGCAGGTAAAAGCCATAATTTCGTATGTCGGTGTTCTTAGAACTCTCTTTGCTTGGAAGTTGAAGTAACACAATCTCATTATTACATGATTTCTCATTTTTTTTGCTTAATGCCAAGCGAAACTGACTTTCTCCCGACTGCCAGCAAGATCCGCCTTATAAACGAACATTTTGCTACTCCGAATATCAAAGGACTCACTCTAAATCAAATAAATAAAAAATATATTATTTATTTTATACCCTTGATTCAGGGTATTTTATTTCTGAAATTCCGATAAAATAATTACCAAGAACCCTCTGACACAACTCTCCACAAAATAACCGTAATTTCCATATTAATAGTTTCTTTTCTCGCACTTCTTGTCTGTGGAATACTTTTCCAGTTTGTTGCTTCCCTGCCACTTACAATCTTCAAAATTTAAATGCAACGTCAACCACCATCTGTTTTCCTAAAATCTGTTTTTTTTATTGTCCTTTCTCCTCACTAAACTTCTCATTTTCTTTCACTCCCAGTATATACCCTTTCTCGGGTTTAAATGATGACAAAAATAATATATTAAGGTATGTTGGCTCTTTCTTTACAGTGAATACTGTATATTAATTTAATACTATCTCCTGAAGGCGGTCAAAAGCTAATATTTAGGTAGAGGCCCGTTTAAATCAACTCAGTTTCCTAATATGTTGAGTTTACCAAATATATGTGGGCAATATTAGTAGTATTTGCCGTAGTATTTAAAAAAAAGGTGGAATTTTAAAATTACCACAATCTATTTATTTAAAAAATGTTCATATTCTTGAAGATAAAAAACTATTATTATTAAATATTTCCTCTTCTGTTGGGCACATTCCTTGTAACATAGGCTATTATATACAAAGGTGACATTTTAATATCTTTAAAGATCCTAGTTTCAAGGTCTGGTATGTTATCAAATGTTTGGTATCCCATTTCATCCAGCAAATGTCCACATTTTGAGCAATTACGGCCTGGATCAAAGTTGTATTCTTTGACATCAATATTTAATTTAAGAAGTAGCTTAGGTTTTTCAATATGAATTTTTTCAATAACATTTTGAACTGTTATAAAATATGTACCTCCAGAACTTTGCCTTAATTTTCCAAATTTATTTTCTAAACTGTCTGTGGTAAATTCACCAAACATAACAAATTAAACCTGCTACTTAGCAAATATCTACAAACATCAATTAAGCCATTGCATGTCTGTTCAATCACTAATCTATCTCTTTTTCTTTGATTTCCTTCCATTCTTTTTTCCAGAATTAGAAAGAAATAACAGATGTTTATCAGCTAAATCTGATATCAGTTTTTTCAGTGGATCGTTTTTCTTAGTGTCACCATAGATTTCATTGACACAGACAATTTTCCAAAATTTTAAACTTTTTCAATGAAATTAACTGTATCTAACTGTATCTTCCCTAGTTAATAAGGGGGGTTAATGGCAGCTACAGTTTGATCACAATCGGAAACATTTTGTCGCTCAAAGAGTTTTGGGTAAACTGCTACATCAGTTAGTTTTGACGGTTTAACAAATGGAGGTCTTTTTTCTTACTCAAAAAGACCTTTTACAATTTCCCATTCTGCTGTCATCTTTTTACCTTCAGAATAAAACAGTAATTCAGAAGCAGGTTCAGTAAACCAATTATTATGAATATTTTTAAGAAGGTGGGCATAATCAAAGAGTAAGTACAATTGTAGTGATTATCGTCACAATCACACATACATACATACAAATCGTACGACAAGCATTCATTGGCTAATCTCAAAACTAGCTCGCTGATGGGTCAATTCCGACCAATCAAATCGCCTGCACGCGAGGAATGAAATTTCCCGCTCACTAAGGTTTGAGCCTGTCACGTGTTACACCATCTTATATAGACAAAACACGAGTAGTTCTCTGTCTCTTTTCTCTTTTCTCTCTCTCTTGGTCTTTCGCCATTTTTCTCCGTGTTTCATTCCTTGCTACCAAAATGTAACCTTCAAGAACTCTCGTCTTGACCATGCAGTTAGACGTTAAAGAACATTACGACATTCACGCAAGTACAATTCTTAACTGTTCTGAACTCTTACCAATTTTATCCAATACACAATTCCTAACATGCAACAGGAACTTTATTCTTCTAAACTAAAGTTTGATAGTTAGTCCAACCTTTACGAGCTCCGGTACAAATATTTCCAAATCTAAGAGACATAACTCTATCAACCCTTTGAGCTTATTTGCATGTACATCAGAACAAATAAAATCAATTATGTTTTGAACCATTACGTTCTGTTTTGTATTTTATACTATGTGCTATTTTACGTCAAATATAAATTACATTGTGACCGCCACATTGGATAGCGACCTCAGCGTCTTTGCATGTTCTTTTCCACGTCTTTCCTAGTCAAAATTAAATAATTGTGGTGGAGTCCGTTACATCTGATTATTCATCCTTCACATTCATATTGCTGACCCGTCGTTCGTCTCGGACCCCGCTACACAGTCTATTGTTGGTTAGCAAAGGCTTATTAAAAATAATGTAAAATGTTTGGAAAAAAATTTGATGAGTCCTTTTATTGTTACATTTGCAATTACTTAACCATTTGATTACATCAACAATATGTAAAAGTTTTTCATGTAAAAAAGTTGCCTTTAATTTTGCAACTTAAGTAAAATTTTTGTACGCCATTTAAACATTTTGCCATGATGCCCAATACTGACCATTTGCTAATCCCTCAACATTTTCACTCAAACCGAATAAGTTTCCTCCATGATATTGTAAAGCAACCTACGAATTACTTTATTGATTTGATATTTAACTTTTTGAAAGAGAAAAAATTGTTGCATATATACCAGCATGGTAACATTCAAATATCAAGCTTTCCAAAATTTTAATTAAAACTTTGGAATACTTTCAGTGAAAAAAATCACCAAAATGGATGAATAGCAGATTGTTTTGTTTATAACATGTAACTGCTGTCACAAAATGCTGTTGATCAATATTATGATACAAATTTTCAAAAGTGAGGATTTTGTCTTTTTCTAGAAACTGTGTCAACCCATCATTTTGCACATTTCGCACAAAAGCAGAAGTTTTATTTGTTGGTTTTCGTTGAAGAAAAGTTAAGCATCTTCTCTTCGCAACATCTCAAAAGTGTTCATTTCACAGAATGATTAAAATATTGATGGATTTCTGGATTGCACTTTTCTTGTAATAACCAGATGGAAAATGCCTTTCACAAACAACAGTGGTGTTAGCTTGAAGCATTGCCTTTAACTATCTTTCTTGCTCATTCTGATCTTGGGGAATGCTAAATGCACAAAACTTATTTTGTTAATCATAATTACCACGACAGTCTGTTACGTAAAACTTTTTGACCAGTTTGAGAAAACTTTTGGATAACCGAAATTAAAAAAATATTAATTAAACTATTATTTTGTAAAAATACACGGTGCTTCTAAAAAGTCTATAAACATTATTTTCTAAGGTCTGGAGAGTTTGGGATTCAGAATTAAGAATTTAAAAGTTTGTATGAATGTGGGAATTTCTGATATGTTACTTTCCGTTGTCTTTTACGTGGTTCCAAAGGATTTCCAAATTGTTTCACTGGTCAGGGCCCGTTTTATGCTGAAGCTACATAGCGAACTGAACCTCCCTCATAATTTTTTTTTTTTTATAATCGTATTTTATGGGAGTTCGGATCGATCACCTCCCCCCATAAAATACAATTATCTAAACAAAATTAACCAGTTTAATATTTTTGCAGTATATTTAAAAACAATATTGAACTGGTTAATTTTGTTTTACATTTTTTTAACAACAGCAATAGTAAAATTCAACATCATTTTTGTTAAATAATAAATAATAATATTTTTAAATCAATAAGTTTGCTATGAAGAAGAATATCATAGAAAAATGTTAAATTAAATTGTTATTCAAATGCGCAAATTTCTGTAATTTTGAAAAATTAGCATTTTATAATCAAGATGTTCGTCATTATGAAGAATAATAGTACAAATAAAAACTAGATTAACTTTCTGTGACAAAATTCATAATAATGACATTCTTTGTGAATTTCGCTCTTTAAAATCGCAAAAAATGTAAAAGTGAAAGATGATAGTGACATGACAATGAATGTCTGCTCTTTATTTTGTGCTATATTTTTAGCTGTAGAATATTAATAAATTTATTGAATTTAGACATTAACTTTGTGATAAATTCTTTAATAAGTGTCATTTTTCATTAATTTTGCAATGAAAAACATTAAACTTTAATGTCTTCTATTAATTTACGAAGAACAGAAAAATTCAACTTACTGTTTTAAAAAATACATGTATGTTATATTTAAAAAACAAGTAATGAAACGGTGAATAAGCTACATTGTATAAGTTATAAATTCAATTTAACAAAAAAAAATTGTCTGAAGTGAGTTCACGAGACATGCGTAAGTTGAAAGCGTAACAATTGCTTAAAGAAAGAAATGTCATTTCCAAACCAGAGTACTCCTTCTCATGTCTCGCAAACTCAGTTCGATCAATTTTTTTTTTTTTTTTGTTAATTTGAATTTATAACTTATACAATGTAGCTTAGTCACTGTTTCATTTATTTCTCAAGAGTTATCAAGGATTGCAAAAGCCTTCCGAAATATATCTGTTTTACTTTTAACAATAAATTATCCGTTGGAATTATAAAACATGCAAGTTCAAACAAAATAAATAAATATACTTACTTCAGTATCTTAAATAATAAACTTAAGTATATCTAAAGGTGAAAAGTAAAGATTTATTTTAAAAAATGAATTTCTTAATCTAGTTCCAGCAACGATCTTTCATGCGTTAAGTGTTCGCCCCAGTCGCTCACATGTCAACACGGTGTAGAAGCCTGAGTTATGGATCGCCTTGGTGACATGACTTTCCCCGACCCTGAAATGTTCATACTCGGAACTCGGGCACATCATGTTTAAAGAGGCTGTGTTTTGCCCACTTACCAGGAAAGCATCTTCTCTTTGCAACATCTCCCCAAAAGTGTTCATTTCACAGACTGAACTTCGCTAACGTTATTTTTTAACTATATTTTTTATTTCTAAAATGTATATCTGGGTAGTGTTTTGTCACTGAAATTGGGATAGCCATACATGCCAAAAGCTAAGTAGAGTACTAAGAAATATAAACATTTCGCTAAGAGGATAAAATTTCGCTAAGGAAAAGAGTACTAAACTGTTACACGATATATGTGCTCCTGTATGACAGTGAGTCCTGAACAACCTCCCCAAAGATGAAAAAGAGACTTGAAGCATCAGAAATGTGGTTCTACAGAATACAGAAGGGTGCTGAGGATACTGTGGACGGAACATGCGAGCAACGACGAAGTTTTAGAGGAAATGGAAACAAAAAAGAAACTTATACTTAATATCAGGAAGAGACAGTTGAGGTTTCTCGGGTACCTAATGAAGAAAGAAGTCTTGGAAAATCTGATACTCACAAGACAGATTGAAGGAAAGAGCGACAGAAGAAAACAACGCATGACACAGGGATCTTGAGTAAATGGATGGCGGAACAGGGTTTAGGAGAAATAACAAAAAGACAACATTTATTAAGAGCTACAAGGAAGAGGAAGTTGTGGGGACGGGGCGCAGAAAGAAGTAACATGTTGATATATAATACAAGTTTTTATATTACTATGTAGGATCACTACAGTTTCATAAAGTAGATATTTCCGGAAAGGAAATACGGAGGAAAAATAGGATATTAAGAAAAATGCGATTGAGGTAAAGTCTGTGGAAGATGATGACTTCCGAAATTACCCTACTTTTGAAGTGTCGATTTACAACAGCTTATAATATAACATGGACCCCAACGAACTGTATGAAATAATTATCGAAAAGATTCAAAAACAGAATTTCTCCTATACACTCCAAGAGGAAGCTAATGCATCAACAATTCATGATACCCTTCTTGAATTGAAGAAGTGTGCCATGAATTGTTGATGTATTAATATGTAAGTTTTTCTTTTTTTTTTTCTGTAAGTTGTTCAGTAGAAAAAACGGTATGTCATCTTTACAAGAAACATGTTCAAGAGACTGAAAGAACATTGAGCGTGTCTTACCATGCCTGAAACGAATACTGACGATTTCGAAAAGAAAAGAAAGAAAACAAAAACATAAAGCATGGCATAATCTTTAATTGCATTTATCGAAATGAAAACCAACTGATGATATTACCCATCGGAAAATTCAGACAGAACAATATTGGCAACGAATTATGCAATGCTTGATTAGTTTGGTCAGAATTCTTGATATTTTTTTAAACTAAAGGTCACCCAATACAAGGCTCAAGAGCCAATCAATGTAGCGTGTTACTGAATATGTGTATTATGAATGTAACTAGAAGTAGTATGAATTGAATTGATGAGGATAAGGAGAGTAAACAATGATTGGCCTTTCTCCTGAAGTGGTTTAGATTGTAGTGTTCAGGAAAGCATTCATGCGGGAGATTGTTCTTGGGATAACGCTGTTTCAGTGGAACTTCCTCCTTACGGTTAAACTATAGAGGAAATGAAGGTGATTGTCTAAAAAATTTACGGTTCCATGGTACAAATTAACAGTTTTCCGAAAAGTTTTTATAGTAAAATAAATATCTAACATGTTTTTATCAAGAAAAAAAAAAGATTTTTTAGTAGGAAGAAAATGATATGTCATATTTACAAGAAACAGTTTTTTTTAAATGACCATTTAGGAAAAATACGATTGTAGTATAAGCTTTATTAAAATAAGCTTTATACGTGGATGATTTCATTCTATAAAACTAGTTTTATATAAGGTTTAAATGCTGTGAAATTTTATTATTATGTTCGAAAAGGAAGTTATTTTATTTTATTTTTTTACTATATTTTTATTTCTAAAAGGTATAGATCATAGCAAGTCTCTCTATTACTATACAGGTTCATTGCAATATTACACGTAGGGCTGTCAGAGTTAGCTCCTCCTTAATTCTCTAATTGTTCACTAGGGGACGCTCCCCCTACACTATAAATACTGGGCAACTTCTTGGCTAGTTCTCTTTTCTACTTTGCATTTCAGCGGTCACATTTAAAAATGTAATCTCTCGTAGAAATCAGCGTTTTCGCCTACTTATGGGAAAACGCCATGAAACACATATACACGTACGTGCGAACATTCACCAAAATACTGTAATGGACCGTGGGGTGAAGATGTGAAGAGATATCAGAAGGTTAAAATTTCCTGCTAGCCGGTCCAGCTACATGGGAATGTTGGACTTTAATTAAGTCCAAAGAAGACAAAGAAAAACAAACAAGACCGATTTATATATGTAAACAAATATATATATTAATAACAAGTTAAATAAAGACATGGGCAGTTACATAGAGTTTGTGTGGAGAAATAATGTGTGTGTGTTGTGGTGAGTGTTCGTACGTACGCGTATTGTTCTTAGCGTGTTCCCAAAATTTGGGAAACGCTGTATCTGTGAGAGGTCACATATTGGTGTTAGTTGAAAAGAGAGATTTACCTCACCTCCACGCGAGGTGGCGGCCCAAGGCCTAAGTGGAAAAGAGAGATCGAGGCGAAAGGTCAGCCAGTATTTATAGCCAGGGGAGAGAGACCCCTGTTGAAGGATTAAGGAACTGAGGAGGAGCGACAATACAAACTCTTTGCGTTCACACACAAATACAAATGTTAATGTCTTTGTAACTTGTAAATTTGTTGTTTAATACATATATTTGTTGACATGTATATATCGGTCGTGTTTGTTTTTCTTTAAACCTTCGGTTCTTCTTGTAGTTGGACCTCCTAGCAGGAATAAACCCTAATACAACAACACTCAAACCCACACGGTCCTCTACTGGGCAACTTTATTACACGTAGGACAACTTTTTGACACAGCTGTTTCAGTCGAGGAGAAATATTAATCTAGAAGCACACGTTGAAAATTCCACATTGAATTCAACGAACAATGTGAAAATAAACCCACCACCACGCATTATCTGCTTACAAAGAAAACATTTAAAATAATAAGTAATAATATCACGTTTCTCTTAAACTCACCGAACCCTTATTTGCAAATAATAAGGCAACACACGTGGTGCACTTATAATAATCCAACATGGCTGTTCCAACTTCTGAAAATTTGGCACTGACGTCAATGTCCCTTTATTCAACAATATAAAAAATTGGATATAAGAACTGGATATAAAACAACAAAAAATGAATATTAATAAAATTGGATATATAGCAAAAAAAATGGATAAAAAGCCAAAAACTAAAAATGGATGTAAAAAATTGACATAAAACTGGGTTCTTACAAGTACAGGCAGTCTTCGAAGCAAGTTGCCCATTATAGAAAACAAAATGTTCGAACGTGCTCGGAAAGGTTCCTCACAGTAGCGCGATCGAATTATCTGATATCCTGAGAAGCATTGCTAATACCTCCCTGTACGACATATTGAAAACATTTATATTAAAACCTAAAGAGTTCATATTCCGGGACATCTTCAACAACGTACAAAAAAAAATGATAAACAAAAAACGCCACAGCTATTATTACGCAACACGAGGAATCATTTTGAACGAAATGTCATAGTGAAAAGTTCTTTTACAAACAGCCGTGATTGGATAAGCTTCCTGTCACATTCACATTACACACATAAATAAAATAAGAGTTATCAAGCGGGTTGTTACTTCACTTAGATATGTTGTCACGTGATGCAGTTAAATGCAGCGTCGAATTAAAAAGAATGAAATAAAAAACTCTCTCTTTCTCTATCCCTCTGTCTCAAGCTTTCACCAACAAAATAGGACAGCAGTATGGTAGGAACTATTATTTTGGCGACTTTCTATCTTCATACGTTCCCCCCTCTCTTTCTCTCTCTCTCTCTTCTCTCTCTCTCTTTCTCTCTTTCTATCTCTCTCTTTCTCTCTCTTTCTCCCTCTCTCTTTCTCTCACTCTCTTTCTCTCACTCTCTCGCTTCCATCAACAGAATAGGATAGCAGTATGGTAGGAACTATTATTTTGGCGACTTGCTGTCTCCTTGCTTTTAACACACTCTTTTCGATCTTTCTCCCCCCCTCTGTCTCCCTCACACACACACACACACACACACACACACACAAACACACACACAAACACACACACACACACACACACACACACACACAAACACACTCGTCAACACCCTACACATTAAAGGAATTATATCAGTGGTCATAAATATGGCATGTTTGGTTATGCTTTGTTCGCATTGACCTTTCTTTGTATTTAAGATTATCTTATAGTCAGGGCTCGACAAACAGTTATCCAGCCACTGTTCAGTAACGCATACAGGATAATAAATGCAGGCGAAAAGAAAAGGCTAATATTAGATAATAACATGAGTTATTATGTGTTCTAGGATACTGTCAATTCTTAGGCAGCATCCTGTTAGTTAAACAGTCAAGGAAACCCTTTAATATAGCAATTATCGTTGTATACACACCGACAGAGCAGTTCGCGGAGAAGATAATCAATAACGCCAAAGCTCTATGTAAACCACAAGAAATCCCTCTTATCATGAAAGATTAAAAAAGAACGAGAAGGCAAAATAGATAAACATAAACGGGATTACAAACTATGGAACATGCTCAGAGAAACACGAGTGATTTGTATATTTTATGGTTTGGTTTATTTTGTTTTACGGCATATCAACCTTAGTGGGTTATTTAATGCCGACAACATTTTTTATTGCTGGTAATATTTTGTTTTATCAAAAATCTGTTTCTGGTAATATCTTTCCTTCAAAATTGTATTGCTTGTAATAATTTGTTTCAAAAAAGTATTGCTGATAATAGTTAACTATTTGCCCATAGTTGGGACCCCCTAACAGGTGCTACCACCCCGGGTCAGGGTGGACCTGGGAACACTAGCAATTAAGAGGTGGTTCCACGCGCCTAAAAACCTCCTGATCAGAGGCCTTGCTGCTGGACGTAGTTTAATGTCTTACCCTGGACACGGATGCAGTTTAACGTCTTACCCAGGACGGGTGTATTTTATGAATACTACCATATGAATATTGAGATGTAGTAGATTGGGGGCTCCGTATCATAGATTCGGGGGTGGCACGAGACACTTACACCGGCCATGCTATCTGCACACGGAGAGAAAATGAAATGAAATGAGTAGCAACATTATAAAGGACCGTAAGACAATCTTTTCCTCAGGTTTATTCAAACTCTACAGCAAGGCTATGCTAAAGCAGCTGGAGATGCTACAAGGATTTATTACTGGCGGGCGCGATCTTAACAATATAAGATACGCAGATGACATTCTGTTAATGGCCGACTCGGAAAGAAAACTACAGTAACTCCGAGACACGGTAGTAAAAGAAACTGTGAAACAAGTACGAAACAACGACTACAAGAGGACATGAAGTATGGTCATCAGTGAGAGAAAAAGGCTCAAGATACGATTTACGAATTGGAGACTTCAATATCCAGCAAGTACAAAAGTATACATATCTGGGAAGTGTTTTAAAACTCCCAACATGCATCGGATTAACGGAAGAAGTATCCCAAAAGCTGCGCATCATGACTAGAAACAGAAAGATTTCGTTAGAAACAAAGAAAAGCGTGCTGGATTTCTATGTGATTTCCATATGGCAGTGAATGCTGGACAATCTCCTCACAGACGAAGAGAAAATTGGGAGCAACATAAATGTGGTTCTACATATAGATACTGAGAAGTCCAGGGACAGAGCAAGTAGAAACTGAGGAATTATTAAAGAAAATGGCAACAGAAAAACATACTCACAATCAGGAAAAGATAGCAAAAATTTCTTGAACTCATGATGTAGAAGGGCTCGGCAAACTAGACTGTCACAGACTCCTATTCTTTTCTGTTCTTTTAACTGTAATTCATTTTAATTCCAGTAGCTGTCAATAACACAGTCATAGAATTCAATGGGGAAAATAGATTCCGCTTGAAATTGGCATACGACAATGAAATACCAGTTATAGGCGCTAGTTTCCAATTCAGTTTTACTCTGTTGATTAATATGGTTGACAACGAAGTACACCTTCACGTTACTGGATTCGCATTGCTTATAATTTCACTAGTATTTTCTCGTCACTAACGGAGAACAATGAAGATATTAGCATCCTATAACAATATCCAGACATCTTTTTTCAGAAGAAACACTGAGATTTAATAAACTTCTTAAAATGACATCTCTCTTCAAAACCTAGACGATCATGGCTTTTCCCATATTCCCAGTGGTGTGCATAGGTTTGGTGATGCTCGAGATCAACTCCTTGATTGTATGCCCCTAAGACTCAAGTAGGGGTGGGCCTATAGGGTCTAGTATTGAGAAACGCGAGAAAGGAACTTGTGGGGCTAACGGGCACTTGTACAACGAAGATAACGGAGACAATTTCAAATTTCAAAAACTGGAAAATGACAGAATTCATCGTTAGATCTGAATGATGAATTCTGTCATATTTCCACACCTACCGTAATTTCAAACACCTTAACTCTTATCGCATTAACAGATAGCTACCCTCTTCACGATATCAGTGATTTCACAACAAATTTGCAAGGAGAAACGATTGTTTCAAAGTTGGTCCTGGGGAAATCCTCCCACCAGATTCACAAAACAGCTGTAACCAGAGACAGAGCTGTGGTCACTGTCGCCCATCGAATGCATTAAAGTTGTCTCTCTATCTAAACGTCTGATATCCTGCGGCCGTGCTCTGTCGGAAATCCAAATCTCCAACTCAAACGGATGTGTTCACTTTGAAATCCACAACTCATAAAAAAACAAAAACAGACCTTAATTTTAATTTTGTCCGGTACCGTATATTTACTTCCGGTATACCGTTCAAAAATACCAGAGTCTTTTCTGGCCAATCAGTAGAAAGCCCACGCGGTTTTCGCAGCAGCCGTTTCTTTATTTCACCCACAAAAGAAGATCCACTTCAACTGATATTAGCGATGGACTCCACGTCAGGTAAGCTTAACCAGGTCATCTCAGCGATATCAAGGCGCTTCCATCAAAAGCGACGCCTTTCGCTCACGACTACTACAATGCAATAATTTGTGGAATATTTCTTTGACGAGTCTATCTCTATCGACTAAATATGTGTATATCTCCCTGTGAACTCTCAGTCTCCCACAATTGATATACGATACCCCGGAACGAGGAAACGATCGAACCTTGTAGATCACGGGAAATAAAAACTTTCACTTATCTCTACCTCGTCTTATTTCCATTTGTTGTTTTGTCATTCCCACTTTTTTCTCGTTAACGGTAAGGTCTCTGTTACAGTGCAAAGTACAAAGTAGACCAACTATTTCAAGAATACAAGTCAAGGCCATTAGAATATATAATAAATTACAAGGAGACTATCATTTATTTGTTATAGTTTATTTGAAAGGAATTTAAATTTTGACAATATAATAGTACCACATAAAATATTACGAGAATTACAGCAACACAATTATCACAACACAATCTTTTAAAGTACAGGGTAAATGAAAACATACTTGTCTTTTACATTTTTAATCAATTTTTGAGAAAAATAATTAAATATAATACAATGGAATCACAATACGTCAATTTTTTAACACATTATGACATTATAAATTATCTTTTAGCGTTTCAATCTCAATAAAATTAAATTTTTATTTAAGAAATTATGAAAGTATAAAGGAACCACAAGGCAATATATACAGAGTGCGATGGATAAACTGTGGTCTAAATTACGCAAAAGTGAAAATAACACTGACATTTCATTTTAACAAATATATTTTCCAAAATTGCACAAAGACATCTTGAAATACTAAAGAGTAAATTTATTCAATAAAATCGCCATTGGCTTCAGCCATGGTCTCCAATTACTCCGGAATCCGCTGCAACTCTTCTGGACGGTCTCCTTGTTTAAGTTGGTGAATGCTCCCATAATCCTTGCTTTTAGTTCAACTTTGGTGTTACAAGGAGTTTTGTTTGTCTCTCGATCAACTGCACCCGACACATAAAAAACCAAGAGGGTTGCAGTCTGCGGAGTTAGGTAACCAGATGTAAGGAGTGATGTGATTGTAGAAATTGTCTAACTGGGGTCTCCTGCTTGTGTGGCATAGTGCAGAGTCCTGGTTGCCAGACATAGAGTCTTCCGGCAGCCACCCTCTTGACCCAAGGAAGCACTACCTCCTCAAGTCACTTAATGTAGGCCTCCATCTCGAGTCTGAGACCCCGTGGGAAGATGAATGGAGGCATAATGTCGATATAACTAGTGATAACTCAAAACAATATGATGTTGAATGGATATATCATCCAACTCTTTCCGATCCCCTACACTGTTCCCAGATTGTCAACCAAACACCCTGAAATGTTCCTATTGGAGCTTCTGGTACGAATGCCAAGCAGGGCAGCATGCTCATTCCAAATTTCTGGCGGTATGAATTGCGTCATGGTGCTCTTTTTTTTCACAAACGGTGTCCAACTGACTCTGCTATAGAGTGCAATCGACAAAATCAAAAACAAACAATGCGCATTCAAGAAATTAAAAATATAAAAATTACCCATCGCAACTGATATATATATATATATATATATATATATATATATATATATATATATATATACATATATATATATATATATATATATATATATATATATATATATATAATTTTGTATTTGTGCAGCAACCCTTCTTTTAGACAAGTTCCATTAAAGACGACAGACAAGGTACTGCGGTTAAGCTTTTTATTTAATTTTTCTTGTGTTCGTATAAGTTGTTTTTTCTTTTCTGAACGTTGTGTAAGAATCATGATCTGTATATTGGCACGCTTTCGGCTATTCCTTGAGCCATTACAAACGATGTTTCTTTTATTTTTATTTTTAAGAGAATATGTAGATTTTTATGTATGTATCTAGAGTTATAGGAATTTATATTAGTTATAATATGTTTTTGTTTTTTTAAGCGTATCACCCCAAGCAAGGCTGGAGGCCACTATCACGCAAGGGGTTATAGAAGGGTTGGAGGAAGAGCAGATAGGAGTAGTAAAGGAGAGGATGTGGAGAAAGAGAAAGACAGTGGATCGATCAAGGCAAGGGGGTTACAGAAGATTTGGAGCGAGAGCAGATAGAAATGAAAGGTGAAAGGATGTGGAGAAGGGAAGTGGATAGATCAAGGCAACTGGAGATGTCGATTGACGTTACACTTAAACAGTTGGAGATTGTATTTGTCAGGGAAACAGGAATAGTGAAGGGAGTTCCACAGGTGAGATGTGCGAGACATGAAGCTATTGGAGTAGAAGAGACGTCTACATCTAACAGTTTCAACGGTGAAGGGGTGGGAACGGGATGCCAGCCTCGTAGGACGTTTAAATTCATGAGGCCTAGGGACAAGCGAAAGCAGCTCCTCGGAGCAATTACCGTGAAAGTATTTGTAAAAAAGACAGAGCAAGGCAACATCGCGTCTGTGAGAGAGCGACTGCTGACGAGATGACAGATCAGGGCCAATCACATTGCATATCCGTCTCTGGATCTTGTCAAGAACCCTGAGGCAAACAGCAGGGGCTCCAGACCATATTTATATATATAGGATTAATAGAAATATAATAGAAATATAAAATTCATCACTTAGCTGTTTGATGTTATTCGCAGCATCCCGAATCTATATTTTCGTAGACGGGCCCTCCAGCAATCTCTCCACCCACTCGTCAGGAGATATCAGCAATTGATTGTTTATTTTTGCTTTATATTGAGTTAAGAAAGAACTTATGCTATTTTCCTTTGTGCACGGTTGTTTTTTCTTTTTTTTTTCCTTTCTTTCATTGTGTGTGTGTGTCTCTGTGTGCGCGCGCGCGTGTGTGTGTGGGTGAGTGTACGCCTGTATGTGTATGTTTGTGCGTGGGCGCGTGCATACGCCCGACCGCGCCCATATATATAATGTTCACTTAATACAAGTTCCAATAGCCACTGAAGGTAAAGGGTTATTGCACTAGAACTTCTTGTAAACAAATGGAAGCAATGAAGTCGCTGAGGGCAAAATTAGAACAAAAACTTCGCCTTCTTCTCTTTCAATGACAATCTGACGGCTCAACATCGGGGTCAACAAAAAACAGCTGTCGATGTCGAATGTTGACAATTGATTTAGTGCTTCATACCTTATTAATGAATATTACACTACAAATTATTTGTTCAGTGGCGTCGTCCTGCCTCACACCAAGTGAAGCCCATCATACATGCACTAGTTGCTATACGATAGATAAGCCAGGTTTGAATTTACGAGGAACGTTTTTACGTACTCTGAAATGCGGCGTGTACATTTCAAAGCTCCATAAGTGGAATTTTTTTTTTTGTGCGGTGTATCCTTTGTTTTCGTATACGTTGACGATGTGCTGATAACGAATCAAGGCGAATGCGGACATATAATACAGTTGCAGATAATTTTCCAGGGACTTTCTCGACAGACTCAAAATAAATGCTGATAAATGAATTCTGGGTGCAGATCGGCTTAACGTCATTGGACATAGACAAGCATGAATCTTGCCAATCAAAGATAAGGTAGAAAGAATAACGGACTTCACACAGCTAACATCTGTGTGACAACGACGGCGTTTCGTAAGGATAATTAATTATTATAGGTGTTTCATTCCACATTGTTCTTTGATTTTATCACTACTCGCTTCAATTATAAAAAATAAAAACAGGAGTATAATACAGTGTCTCAAAAATATATGCACTTTTACATCCTCCTCGTTCACCAGACCTCACCCATTTACGTTTTTTTCTTGCGGTGATACTTAAAAGATAAAGTCTACGTTACAAAGCCGGCATAAATCACTGAAATGAAAGTTTCCATAGAGCAAAAAATGACCAAATTATTATCGAAATGTTGATCGCTGCTTGTGATTTAATCGCGTCGCGTTGTCAGCAATGTGTGGAACATAACGGACATCAATTTAAAAACATGCAATGAAAAAATGTTATACATTTTTTCTTTATATGTATTATTTAAATTAGATTGATTTTACAATAATGTTCATCCTTTACAAGGCCCGGGAGCCACGTTATGTTAGGAGGACTTTTGTGTATATAGGAGTGGAAGACAACAGTTTACCCTAGCTTGGAACAGGTTAAGATTGTAATGATCAAGGAAGCATCTTCTTGGGAGTCTGTTCTACAGAGCAGTAGTTCGCGGGAAGAAGCTGTTAGAGTGGAACTTACCTCTCACCGATGGAATACGGAGGGAATGTGGGTGGTTTACTATTATGTATGTGGCATGGCGTGTTCTTGTCGTGGAGGTTTGTCTTGAGGGGACCAGGGAATGTGGTTTGTCCGAGCAATTTCCGTTGAAGTATCGGTAGACCAGCGAGAGTCTTGCTACCTCCCGCCGGTGGGGGAGAGGTTGGAAGGCGGAGAATAATTTGTCACCAACAAGGGCTCGGAGACCCTTTTGGACTTTACCAAGGCTGTAGAGTGAAGTCTGGGCCGATATCGCCCAAATATGACAACAGTAATCCATTTTTGGCCTGATCTGGCTCTTATAAAGATAGAGGATAGCAGGAGGAGTCAGATAATTACTGGAGTTATACAGGGATCCAATCATTTTTACCTGCATTTTTAGCATTGGATCGTATGTACGAGTTCCACTTAAGCTCAGGTGCGAGTTTGAGGTTCATTAGTCTTTCAAGGCACGGTGCCTCCCCAAGAGAACATCCTTTCATCTTGATTGGTGGTAGTTAGGGGTTAGAACGGCGATGATGGAATGTTGATACATTGAATGTAACTAGCTAGTTTTTACCCCATCAGGTAGTTTGTGCAAGAACGGAAGAGAGATGAATCGCCAATCTATGACCATCAAGAGTTTTAGAGGTGCGCGCATATATAGTCGTATAATCGGCATAGATGTTTACAAATGACCTGAGTATTTTCTTAGGCAGATCATTTATGTAAATCTGAAAGAGGGATGGTCCGAGGAGTGACCCCTGGGGGACGCATGTGTTGGCCGCTAGGGCTCCGGAGGACTGGCTATTAATAACTACCCTCAGGGACCTACCTGTTAGGAAAGATTTTATGATTGAGAAAACTCTTCCAGTGATTCCATAAACTGGAGAGATTGTGTAGTAAACCTTTGTACCACACCTTGTCGAAGGCTTTTGAGATATCTAATGCCATGGTCCTCGAGGCATTTTTGTCGTCAAGAGCCTCACTGATTCTGTGAGTGATGGTAGTTTGGACATCATCAGTTGATCGGGCCGATCGAAACTCATACTGCTCGTTTCTGAGGAGGTTGTTCTTTTCTAGGTACTCGAAGACTTTCTTAGTGATTATGGCCTCAAAGGGCTTACTGGTGATACGGAAGAGACTGATGGGTCTGTACTGGGAGGGCGAAGACTTCACCACCGCCTTCTTGAAAACCGGGCATACGCTTGGCACTTTCCATAGGCTTGGGAAGGATTTCTCCTTCAAGCAGCGGTTGAATAACTTCGCTAGTATTGGGTATAATTCCGGCTTGATATTCTTAAGGATAACCACTGGAATTTTGACTGGGCCAATGGCTTTCTTAGGGTTAATGTCTTTGATAATTCTAGAGACTTCTCGTGTTGTTATAGTAATATTACTGAAATGGTCATTTATAATTGTGGGTAAATTCGCTTTACCTCTATTCATGATTTGGTTTGTGATCCTCCAGAATTCACGAGGTTAACTTGTTTCTTTCAAACCTTGGTCTAAATTGCTTGTGCGTAACTGCACTTGGCGTTTTCTAGGACTTTTTTGCATCGACTGCGGACAGTTCTGAATACAGTAAGGGTCAAACCACATCGTTCTTTGTGATAGATACTGAAGTAGTGGTTTTGGTGACTTATACTTGCAGCGCATTCAGGGCTGAACCAGGGCTGACTGTTTGGCTTTTGCTGGAATCTTTTTTGTCGGGTATAAAACCCGCCATTCCAGAAATGATCCAATCAGTGACAACAGCATCAGTTTTGGAGGCAGCATGCTTGAAAAAGGTTCCGGGGGTATTTCCATCATGTAGGATCGAAAGTTGTCCCAGTCTGCCTTCGCATAGCGGAAAATCGTTCTATGGAACGGTACATCAGGTGATGCCTTAAGTTTAACATCAATCTGGACACTGATTAGGGAATGGTCGGACGTGCCTAGGGGGTAGGGATAAAACTTTTGCTAAGCATTTAACAGGGTAAGAGCTTAGAAAAAGGTCGATGAGGTTCGCCTGATATCCCGTCGCACCCGGGACATGGGTAAGTTTCAATGGCGAAGTCCCTGCAATTTCTTGGAGTGGACTAACCATTCTTTATGGTGGATATTGAAGTTACTGCAGGTATGAAAGCTAGCCGAGAGAAATTGAGTGAGGATATTATCAATCTTCTCAGATATTTAATCAAAGATTACCGTCTATTCGCCCTGAGGGCGAAAGAGAGCAAAGACGAATGTAGTACTATGGATGTGCAACCACGGAAGCACATATGAAGGGACATCCGGGTCCTCGCTTTTTGTGTTCCTGTCACAGGGAAACTCGTTCTTGATGTAGGCTCCGAATCTTGTGTCCATGACGATTTCGGTGGTAGTGTTTTGCTATAAGAGGTGAGCAGCCCGAGACTATGAGCTCCTCTAGTGTGTTTAAGGTGTTGATGTCGGTTTCAGAAAGCAACAGGAGGTCGGATTTAGATTGAAGAAGATGATTTTCCGCTTCTGAATAGTTGGAACATAGATTCCCCCCCCCCACACACACACACACACACGTTGGTGTAGAAGATGGTATACGTGTGGCCTGTTTTCTTTTTTAGGATGGGTTTGCTAGTTTTGTTCATTTTCATTTTGATTGGTTTCATATGTTTATTGGTTAGTGGAAGACTAGTAGACAGTAAGAGGGGTGAAACCACAGGAGTTGTATAAATAACCTGGAAAGAATGCCATCGTCCAGAGATACTGCCGTAGCAGTACTCTTCATCATGCCATCGAGAGGACTCCCCACCCCACCAGTCCAGAAACTATTCACAAAATAGCAGTACAATAGCCACGATATTATACACCTCGGAGTTACTCAAAGGATCGGACTATCAGGCGGATAAAGCCAAAACACAGAAAACGTCTCCGTCCAGCACACTTAATGAAGGGACAATCAACCCAGGAAAGAAGCATGGTGCTCCTAGTGTTCCTAGTCGCGTTTGCCCAGAAGTCAAGGTAACATAACTCTTCTTTCGGTCAGAAACTTCGTACGGGTCCGAGACTTAAAGGTACCAAGACAAGCTCGCTCATGTACGTGAAGACTAAAATAACCATTGGGAGAAGTGGGGATAACGAGGGTTGCTCGGGGTAGCATGTACATCCCCTGCCCCTTACCGGTTGAGTCAATATAGTAAATAGTTATTAGGACGGAGTATGCAATAGGCAAGTTATCTATTCAGAAAATTAATTCAGGCTTAAAGAGGAGAAGCATTATGGATCGGAGAGAGGGTTGTGGACAGAGAGTGTGAAACAGCGTTAAAATTTTAACTTAGTATAAGTCCCAATATCCACTTTTTTTTGTAAAATGGACAGACTCGAAAGCTCAGTTTACCACGCTGGAAAAAAAAACTTTCATTAAATGTAAGGGCCTCGAAAAATAACAATTAATGTGTAAGTGAATTATGCAGGCGGGCTAGCAAGTGCACACGCGCGAGCGCGCGCACGCACACACACACACACACACACACACACACACACACACACACATATATATATATATATATATATATATATTTAGTTGGAACACCACTATAACATAATTATGTATGAAATTGATTTGATCAAGAACACATTATTATGTTGGATACTAGCAGAGCTATCCGGCGTTGCCCGGGATTTAAAAAGTTAAAAATAAATCTATAGCATTAATATAACTTCAAATTCATTTATTCAAACACAAAAATATCTTTTGACATAGCTATTTCTACAATGTATAATTACTTGCAGCCTCAATCTAAGCTCGAACCTGGTACCAGGTGAAATAGAATTACGCCTGACCGCTTGCTCTTGGAAGTTTCCAACAAAAAATAACTGAAAAAATTGTGGCTCTTCATTTGTTAGTAGCCGTGGGGATCCAATCTTAGGTACACCTGACCTTGAACTTTAAAAAGTGGGCGCGAAATCATTTTCTCTGAATGAAGTCATTTGAAAAGCACAATTGTACTTCTTAGTGTTTTCCTAAATGTGTTTTGATTCTTGAGTGATGCCTGAAAGAAGAAGCTTCAAAGTCTGTGGCGGATCTTCCAATAATGGAATCCTGACTTTGCGATTTGAACAACACATTCCAGGATTTTATGCTTCAAACTTCTTGGCTTCATATTTACCACAGACTTATTCATAGAGCCAATTGTCACTTTGTTTTCAGAAACGTAGTCATGCTCCGACTAATAGTTAAAGGCAGCACTGTGCAGCTGCTCCCAGGTAAGGGTAGCTCTTCTCCGCTCCCTAGTTCGACCAACCTGCTACTTTTCTTGCCTTTCAGGAGTTTCAGCTGATCTGTGAGCATCCCTCCACGTTCTATCAGCTTGTAGTCTTTCACCTCCTCGCTCAGGAGTTTCGATTGTCTTGCTATCAGTAGACCTAGTTCTGTTTTCTCATTCGGCTCAGGAGTCTTTCCTACCCTACAGGTCTAGCTTTCTTTATTTCTAGTCTTTCGTCTCTTTCCTCATGGACCTCAACTCTATTAGTCTGCAGTCTTTCACGTCTTTGCTCATGCTAGCAGCCCTCTTTGCTGTAATAGTCTGAAGTGTTCCTATTTTTTGGTCAAGGGTCTCAGCTGTCTCAGTGTGCGCACGCGCGAGCATGTGACGACACTCTATTTCATGCAGGAAGGCAATCTTCAGTCCATGAAGATTGTGTTCAAGCAGGAAGGAGACTGTCGCCACTCGATGTTAACCTCAGTGTCCACACACACACACACACACACACACACACACACACACACACACATATATATATATATATATATATATATATATATATATATATATATATATATATATATAAGGCAAATAATCTTTAAAACGGCAACTACATCCGCGTCCTGGGTAAGATGATAAATTACGTCCAACAGCAAGGCCTCCGATCAGGAGATTTTGAGGAGCGTGGAACCACCTCTTAATTGCTGGTGTTCCCAGGTCCACCCTGACCTGTTAGGGTCCCAACTATGGGTAAATAGTTAGCCCCCAAACTGGGGTCAAAACACTATCTAAGTGTAAAAATAGGTTTTAATACCAGAAATAATTATTACTAGCAATACATTTTTGAAAAAAGATATTACCAGCTATAGATTTTTGAAGAAAAAATATTACCAGAAATTAAAATTTTGTCGGCATTAAATAACCCATTGAGGTTGATATGCCGTGAAACAAACCAAACCAATTTTAAAAACGGTAGACCTTTTGTGACGATTAGCATATTTATATATGGTCTATCACTTTTACCTATAATTATAGCATAAATTTAAAACTATATTTTATCATATATATATATATGTGTGTGTGTGTGTGTGTGTGTGTGTGTATAGCTATATATTTATACATAAACACACCCACAATTGTCATATAGAGACGATCTATTCAACCATATGCATACACACACATTGACAAGTTGTACACGCGCACACGTGTGTGTAGACCTAATGATAACATCAGTTTACTGTGTAAACTTAATAATGGTATCTTTGTTTTGTTAGATATCAAGTCTCTTTACTAATTTCCTTAGCTAGAAAACTATAGATATAATAATACAAAATATACATCAATATTCTTTACTCTTATCACCCGAAGATTCACCGTAAATCTCGTCTTTTCTGTACCACACTAGTACCTTTCTACGACCATTATGGTAATATTTACATACAGACTCAGGGCATTGCTATGGGGTCACCTCTTGGCCTTATTTTATCTAATTAACCACATGGCTCTCTTAGAAAAGAAAATCTTTAACAATTTTGCCAAAACTATGATATATGTTCAACATATTGTTGATTTATTAACGTAAACGTAGACAAAATAAAAGCCCCGGAGAAACCTCTGAGGAAAACTACACTTGGCTTGTGAACATAACATTAATAATAAAATAACTTTTTCTATGTTTTAGTAGACTATAATAGTCACCATTTTATTCCATTAAACTATAAAAAAATCACAATGAAATGCTCTTGTCTTTTTTTTTATTGACAACAGAAATGTTCTTGCAGATATAAAATGGCTGCTATAAGGATCATGATAAACTAGGCTAAAACATTTTTTTTCACACACATTAATTTAAAAACAGAATTTGGTAACATAAAACAAACACGACTTAATCGTTTTCAAACCAAGTCGTCGATGAACAAATAATTATTTTTTTATTCTGGGATGCAATATAAGGGTTTATTTTCTGATTCCAAAATGGTTGTCATATAAATGTATTTTGATAAGTATATCGATATAAAAAGTCTTTTTAAGAATAATGCACGTTTGTCATTCCTTTCTTTCGGCTATTCTGTTCCGTCAGTGTGTGGCACGTTTACAATACCTCGTCATAGATTAAATCGTACAGATGAAAAAAAAAAGATCGTAGGCCTTAAAATGTTTTGGCCAAGTGACTTTGTGTATTTGGTGATCACTGATTCATCAGATTGCCGAATTGATGAAGATTGTTCTTTTAAAATGGTGTCTTTTGCTGCAGTGGAAGGGAGTTCCACAAGTGAGAAGTGCGAGAAAAGAAACTGTTAGCATAGAACTTACGGCTACATTTCGTCAGATCAACAGTAAATTGATGAGATCTCAACGCTAGAAATTCAAAAACTCTAGGTAACATAGCGAAGATCATATCTGAACAATTACCATGAAAGTATTTATAGAAGAGAGACAGAGAAGCAACCTTACGGCGGTGGAAAACTGACTGAAGCCGAAACGCCAGATCAGGACTAATAATATTGTTGATTCTTCTTTAGATCTTATCAAGGAGCTAAAGGTAAATAGCAGGGGCACCGGACCATATGTGGCGGCAATATTCTAAGCATGGATGAATGGTAGACTTATAGGTATGTAAAATCGATTCTGGAGAGAAAAATTGTCTCGCACGGCACAGTGAACCGACGTTCTTAGTAGCTGACCAAAGCAATGGATTCAATATAGTCTTTCCATAAATTTTCAGCAGGATAGAATCAGTCGTGTTGATGGAAGGCAGCAAAGAGTCGCTCTGGTGATTAATGGAGAGAAGTTTCGTTTTGTAGGCGTTAAAATTAGCAAGCCATCTTTTGCTCCAGTTAACGACGGACTTAAGGTCGTTTTGAACATCGGCTGCCATTTTGACCTTGTCGGACTGATCATCATTACTGTCGAGGCCCTACCATTTAGGTAGTATCATCAGCGTAGATGCCAAGTTGAGAGCTGATGTTATCGGGAAGGTCATTAATGAAAATTAAAAACAACGATGGAGCTCCGAGAAACGGAAGCCATATTGCTTGTCTGAGAAAAGGTCCTGCGAAGAGAGATGTTGAACCAATTCAGCATTAATTATGGCCTTTTTCCCCCAAAAAAGAGGTAGAAGGCTAATAGGCCGATAGTTGAAAGGGTTGGACAGTTTGCCAGAGTTTTAAAAAACTGGAACAACAGATGATGACGTCCAGCAGTCAGGAAAGCAGTAGGCAGCGAGGCATTTATTATACAGTATATGTGTCAGCTCGGGAGCACACTCCTTAATGACTATAACAGGAATACCATCGCGTCCACATGCTTTGTGTGGATCTAGGCTAGAGATGATAGCAGAAACCATGAAAGGGGTTATATGCATATCACTCAATAGAGACTCGGTTCTAAGTGGGCAGTTTGGCAGAGATATTCCAGATGAGCCAAGAGTAGAGTTTGATGAGAATTTACGGGCAGAGCATTCCGCTTTATCAGCAGAGGATGATAACACCGCAAATTGATTGAGGAGAGGTGGAAGACAGACCTTACACTTAGTTAATACCCCATTACAGAGCCGCCAGTAATAACGAGAGCCAAAGTCGTTAGAGGCTGTGCGGCACCTCATTTCCTCGGTACACAGGGATTTAGCTCCTTCAAGAACTCGTTTACATTTATTACGAGCACCAACTAATTGTGGCGAGAGCTGTCACACTTGTAAAGCCAAAAATAGTGGTTCCTGTGAGCTATAGTGGCCGAGCATACTGGTGTGAGCCATGGAGATGATTGACGTTTCACTTGGTATTTCCTAGAAGGGATGAAATTGTCCATGCCGGCTTTGACCCAAGAAAAAACTCAGTGGCGCAATTTTCATTTTGGATGATAAATATGTCGGTCCAAGGGGCGTCACGAAGAAAATCCTGGATGAGTCCCAATCAGCATGCTAGTAACGGAAAAAGGTTTTATGGATAGGGGGTTCCTGTTTAATGGATGATTGGAACAAAATATCAATAGCTACCACAGAATGGCCCGAGTTACCAAGAGGGTAGTGTTGCGAAGCTTGGCAAGAGTGAGGAGAGCAGGTAAGAAATAAATCAAGGATAGAAACATGTTGCTCGATTTTGCTAGGGAAATGAGTAGAGGAATCCACGATTTGAGTAAGGGATTGGGCAATGGGAAATTTTAACGTCTGAATACCAGCAACATCGGTACCTTTGGAATGTTTCAGCCGCGTGCCATTAAAGTGCTATACTGTCAGCTATTATGTCTAATATACTGCAGTCCTAGGAAGAGGAGAAGCGATAAAGGAAAAAAGATATAGCTAACAGTGTTTAGTAACGAAAAACGGAAGCACATGAAAGAGTAGTCCGGAGCCTCGAGATACAATTCCCTGGCCATCGGAAGATTATCCAAACACCAAGGTCATGCATGTGAATGCTGGAGTCTTTTCGGGAAAGGGGAAGATAGCTAAGAATTCATTGGTAGCAATGGAAGAATGTAAATTGGTATCATAAAAGGTACATATATCTAGCGACCGTTCCAAGAGAAAAGATTCTTCGCTGCAGAAGTTGGAACGGATACCACGAAGATTGGAGAACGAAATGTTGAGCGGGTGTTTTGTTTACTTGTTTAATTTCATTTTTTTCCCAGGAGATTCGTTTTGAGGAGAGAAGGAAAAGACCATAATTGTCAATATCTGTCGTCAGTAGCAATACAAACTAACAAGAGCATGGCTGAAAAAAGAGTATAATGTGGCCTCAGATTTGCCCACCGGAAACACATGTAAGGACACCTAACCATGTGTGACATGGCACTACAAATACCCCGATATTATGCGACTGTTGATCAGAGCAGCTTCTCTAAGCGCTACCAAAGATTTCCTAACGACCAGTCGGAAGCAATAGCCAGCAAAGTGCCAACCCGGTATAATCATAATGGAAAATCACAGCCACTGGTTAGTCTGACCACCAAAGACAGTTAAATTATTGTGGCCCTGGTAGAAGAAAAAAAGAGAGAGAAAGAGAGAAACGGTAAACCATATCCTGAACAGGAAACAAGGGATAAACATCTACTCCTGTTCAATAGACATAGATGGAGTGCGGGTTGGACGATAAGTGAGCCTATCTACTTCTATTAACCTGTAAAAAAAAAGAAAAAAAAGATTTAAAATACGAAAGAATTCATATTAAGTTCTGACTTAGTATAATTTCTGACGTCTACTACCACAAAGCAGACACGTATTACTCCTGGCAAAAAATTATAGATTAGCACACATAGTTTTTTCAACTTTGTCTTTTATGTAGCAGTAAATAAACTAATTACATATAGGGCGCAAACCATTTTATTTTATAGTTGAACATTCTTGCTTCATAAAACAAACAAGATTAAATTATTTAAATCAATGAAATAAGTTTTTTTTTCTGAGAAATACAATAGTTATTATTAAATAACCCAATATTAAGGGGAAAAGTATGGTATTCATCGACAAAAAATAGAATTAATAGTTAGTTGTCCTTACTCGAACGTTTCTAAAAGTCTTAGTTCTTTCGAACATGAATTTCACTAATTTAAAACAATATTCTTTTTTTTAACCATTTCACCCCCCAAGAAGGCAATAAAGCCATTAAGATGCAAAGTGTTACCGAGTTTTAGAGAATATGAGAAAAAACACTATTCAGATGAGCGAACAATAAAAGAACAAGAATTAAGAAAACAATATAACTATCGACTTCGCATTAAAATTTTTGAAGATCAAAGTTGACTGAGAAGCAAGTAACCGGTAAGTGGGTACTTTTTTACACAACATTGGTCTTATATAGGGGCTTGGAAGCTTGGAATATATTATTTTTAATAACTAAATTGTTAGTTTTAAATTTTTTGCAGTAAATAATAAATCTAATATATTTATTTTTATCGACTGTTATCTATCCCAAACTCCCCACTATATAAGACCAATGTTGTATATTTGCCCACTTGAAAAATGTTTCTGTGTAAATAAAGATCACAAAACGTCTTACATAGGATATACCACAACCACAGTTTTACAGAGACTCACTTGTGATTTATTTGACCATATTGCCATCAGACAACACATTTATAAACAGCATAAGGATCATAGTAATATTGGACGGTTACTCACAAACAATACCGAAATACTAGCAAAATCAAATAGTAAAAACAGACTTATGATCCTTGAAGCAATACTCATAAAACAAAAACAACTATCAACAAATAAAAACAATTATAACTTAAGAGCCCCTATCCATAAATATATATTAAAAACACACGTCAGACCTCGCTGACGTCACAAGACTCATTTGTCGCAGTTAGCTCCTCCTCAGTCTCTTAATCCTTCAACAGGGGTCTCTCTCCCCTCACTGTAAATACTGGCTGACCCTTCGCTTTTCTCTCATTTCCGACTCAGGCCTTGGGCCGCCACCTCGCGTGGAGATGAGGTAAAATCTCTCTTTTCCGACTTAGGCCTTGGGCCGCCACCTCGCGCGGAGATGAGGTAAAATCTCTCTTTTCCGACTTAGGCCTTGGGCCGCCACCTCGCGCGGAGGCAGGGTAAAATCTTTCTTTTTCCACTTACACCAATATGTGACCTCTCACAGATACAGCGTTTTCCAAATTCTGGGAACGCGCCTAGAACAATACACGTACGTACGCACACTCACAACACACACACATAATTTCTCCATACAAACACTATGTAACTGTTCATGTCTTTGTGTAACTTGTTATTAATATATATTTGTTTACCCATATATATCGGTCTTGTTTGTTTTCTTTGTCTTCTTTGGACTTAATTAAAGCCCAACATTCTCACGTAGCTGGACCGGCTAGCAGGAAATTTTAATCTGATATCTCTCCACATCTTCACCCCAGCGGTCCGCTACACATTAGCTTTACGACTTTAGACCCCAAACGCGCTCCATGCGCTTTCATCACACCCTTCTAACAGCTTATTTTAAAAAATAGTGTTGTTTTACCATTTCAAAATTTTACTAAACTCACCTATTGCCTCTACATACCCCGATGATAACTTATGAGAATCGAAAGCATGGACAATATTTCCTGTACATTTTTCCGAAATAAACTTCAGACAATTTCTTATGGAATTCCCTTCTGGTCTGAGAAGGATTATTCAAAACTTGGAAAAGACGATCATTAAAATTAACCGACACAAAATGTCTGTCGTCATTAAGGGTATTTACTTTAAAGAACATTTACTAAATACACATACACACGCACACACACACATATAAATATATAATGTGCATTTAGGTAGCATGAATAAATCTAAATTTAAACAGGTTGCATTAAATTCAACTAACACTTTTCTTATTAATTTTTTTTTATTTTGTCCAATTTTCGAATAAGTTGTTGCACATTCGTAACTGTTTCTGTTTTTGTTTGAGTACTTTCGGCTCTTTTAATTATATATGTATATGTGTGTACAGTTGTATACGTGCTTGTATATATGTGTGTATATATCCATTTTTCAGTATGCATGAACATGCGTGCGTGTGCGCGTGTAGATGAGCCAGGGTAAAGCCATAAACCTTTCTCCTCAGACTACATGTCCTAAGATATGAATTTGCAACATACTGGGAGCATATTCCTGCACATGCAATGCGTTAAATACCATATGTATAAACAGATTTCTCTATTCACACACACACACGCACACACACACACACACACACACACACACACACACACACACACACACACACACACATAGACAAAGTGGAATCGCTTTTTTAATGACAGCGTGCTTCGCCTTCGTGCGTTTGGTTGGCGTCTTCAGGTCTGAATGAAAGACAAAACTATTGGTTAATTATTCTATCTGGACAAACACGTAATCTGTTCTCTATTACATTCGCCAAAATCAAACAAGTTCATGCGATGCCGGTATTCTTTTTCTTCTGGAAGCCAGACAAGAGCGTTCTGTCTATTTTAGAGATCTCTGGTTGGTTGCTAATTGTTTGTCATGTCTCTTGCCATTCGTCAATTATTGTGTAGCGATATGTGTGTACAGACGGCATGAGCAAAAACTAACACGAACTTTTAACAGTTCTTTCACACTTTCAATACTGAGATACGGAAAAAAGTATTACATTTTTTTATTACTATAGATATTATATTTAATGAGTATACTTGTTCAAGTAGTGACCATGTTATTATTTCAACAGTGAAATTAATTTCTACCCGACTAGAGATCGGGCGTCCTACCAAAGAAGATGTGCCCCCTGCGCGGAATCTAACCTGCATATAAAGATCAGTTCCCGTACGATCACCGAAGATAAGCAACGTCGAGGCTGGTCAATACCTCGATGAGTGACCGCTTGGGAATACTAGGGGCTGTAAACTTGGATGTGCAGGTGGTGTAATGGATAACGGCACGGGATTTTAAATCGTGGAGCCGAATTCCAATTCCAGTTCAGGGTGTTATATTCACTTACGCGTAAATACCCTTTGGGAAAGGTATGAATCCACCTTTTCCCCCAGCTATGGGTTGATTAGTAAAACTTGTATCAATAAAATTCATTATTATTGTCAAAACCTTCTTACAATCTAAAAATCTTTCGGCAAAAGGTTTATAGGCCGTAGAATGTAAATAATTCAAACCTGCATTTTTTTTTCAATTTACTCCAAGTGTACCTTACCATTAAGCCACAAGAAGTCATTACAGTAAAGCAAGATGCGGTTACCTCATTTAAGAAATGCACATCTCAGTAAAAGAAAATTCACACGCATGAAAGTACTGGCTTGACAAATATGATAACAGAGCCTTGTTTAACTGTCACGGATTTTCGTGACCTAATAGTAAAGAATGCTTAGCTTTTTTTTAAAATAAAAATTCAAATACAGGTTCGATTCTTGTCGAAAGGCACTTTTTTTTCGGTGCACCCTCGGTCTCTAAACGTGTATAAATTAACTTCACTATTTACAAATATAAGAAACAGTGATGTCTCCTCAATGGCGTTCATCTTCTTAAATATTATTTAACACTTTTAAGGAAATATTCCAATAAAGGTTAAATGACATTTGATGTCGTGTTTTTAAATGATGGAAGTTCATAAATGTCTTATGAATTGGGTGTACATTTCTGTGGAAGAGTTGCGATTAAGATAAATACTTAAGCTGACTGAATTTAGAGGTCTGTTTAGTTTTTGGCATTTCTCTGATTCTGAAATATCACATAGTTTAGCAAGCATATCAGTTGAGAGAGTTAGACTGGATCAAATATGGCATTCTGACAGTCATGTGATTGCTCATGTTGGTGGCGAATATTTTTCTTTTACAACGAGAGTGAATAACATCTGTCCATATGTCTACTTGGATCAGTAGATGTTTCCGGCATTCTAAAGTTATGTTACATCTTTAATATATTCTTAAAAGAATCCATAAATAATTTAAAATGACTTAGACGTACGGTTTTATTCAAACACGCGCACACATAGTTATAGATAAACAGCACAGAGACAGTTGCATTCATGTCTTTCCGAAGGGCATCAGGGAAAACATAATACTGTACACGATCCCCACTCCGAGATAGACAGTTTTTTTCTTTTCGTTTTTTTTTGTTTTTTTTTTGCATCAGGTGCATTCTCTTTCGTCATGGGGCTGTGAGTTTATTCAGTGAAAACCATTACCTCAAAATCTTGTGGCAACAAGAAAACTTCTCGGCAGTTTCCTTTCCATTGTCTGTCTGCGACGTTCGCTATCGCAAGAGATAAGGATTTAAAAAAATATAATCCGTATCTCATTCATAGAGACTCTCTGTTGTGTTGATCAGTAGCCACTTCACTGAGCGGAAGGATTCAAGGCGCCGTGGTGAGTACCAGGGACACTGTGGGATATTCGAAAATCATCTGATATAACGATTTTATCCTTTCGAGATACGTCTATATGTAAGGAAATGTTCTAGGTGATGAAAAAGAAATAGAAAGTTTCTCTTGACAGCACGAATTTATATAGGCGCCGATCAGCTACTGTAGTTCTTAGACAGTTGGCTGCTACGTTTACTATCGTATGTTTTCTACAGTTAATTATTTTTTTACAGAGTCAGAAACTCAATACATTAGCAAGTAAAAAATAATAGAGTTATTACATCAATTTCTTTCAAGTTTAACTGAGAAGGTGTGAAGTTATTTGATCTTGGTGAAATAGATTATATTTATTCCTTCCTTTTCGAAAAGTAGAAAGCAATAACAGTTTTTAACTAGACTTACAATAATTTCCAAGCCTTAAAGCGGCACAGTTATTAATTTTCATTATAGCTTTAGTTTTATTGTATAATAAAGTGTCCTCATGATTCGTCACACCTTTGCAGAGAACCAAAAGTTAATGTTTATGGAGAGTCCCGTTTAGGGATTAACCGTGAGACCCCTAACAAAATTCGGTAGAAAATCCCAACCATTTCAAAATAAATTAATTCACCATGTACATGGAAGATCAATATAATAACGAAAAATTCATATGTTCGAACAAAGAATATAGTTCGTGTGATTACAGTTTGGTAAAAAAAAAAAAAAAAAAAAGTTTTGGGGTTAAATGCTTTTGTTAACTTCAGGAAGAGACAGTTGAAATTCCTGGAGCACATAATGAGGAAAGAAGGCTTTGAAAATTTGACACTCACAGAACAGATTGTAGGTACGAGGGTTAAAGAAAAAGCAACAAATAAAGAGGGAAAGAATGACGGAGCAGGCTTTGGGAGAGATGTCAAAAAGACAAAAAATATTAAGAAGTACAAATGACAGGAAATTGTGGAAAGCCATGATCGCCAACGTCCTGAAGGGATACGGCACATAAAAGAAGAAGAGGAGGAGGAGTTTAAATAAAAGCTCTGTATGTATGTGTGAATAAGAGAGTGGGTGTTTACATTGAGACAAAGATGAGCCCGTTAAATTTTCAGCTGTTTTCCTGGGCGAAATCTTGTCGGTAAAAGTAGGTAGACATTTGGCAACAGTTCCTTCAAACTGTAACAAAGCGGTTTCTTCGGAATCGGGTGCATCTATTGATGCTTTGGTTACCAAGATTGTTTATGTGTCTTTCGATAGGCTTCGAGCTTAGGACTTTTGAAAACCAAAATGGAACAATTCGATTGGTTCTTTATTTTCCTCTTTGTCATATGGTATGTTTCTCTACGACATTTCCTCTGAGCATATTCAGTGAAACCGATTTTGAAGTTTACAAAATCGAGGGCGAGAGAGTTTTTTCTTAGTGTGGGTATGTGTTTAGCCTAAAGCTTTAACTTCAAGGCTCACACACACGCACACGCACACACACATACACATGTGGCGGACTTCACCACATTTATTTAACTTAGATTAGGGAACCAAACTGATGCGAAGAAAAGAGGATAAGCTAAAGACATCATTACACATAGAATTTGTATTTAACAAGATGTACACACAAGGAAGTGAAAGAAAGGCATATGCATTGAGTAAAACAAGAATTGTCACTCTTTAACTATCAATTGTTCCAAAGCTCATTGAAAGAAATAAGATTGTAACAGTTTCTGGTAATAAATGTTTTCAACAGTTTTGCTGTGTAAGAAAAACGATTATGTGAGAGTAGGGAATATTCAGCATGTTAGTTGTGGTGTGAGTGAGAAGATTGGCGCATGGTTTCAACTGTCGTGGACTCGTGTAGCAGCTGAAATTTCACTAATTTACTAAGAATATTCTTTGCTTATATAGGTGACCATCGGCTCTGAAAGCGCTGCGCGGAAAGAATCACTCTTCACGTGCAGATAATCTGATTGGTTGGCATTGACCAATCAGCGAGCGATCTTTGGGGAGACTGACGAAAAATTTCTGGGATCCGATTCTCCCAAAAGTGCACAAAATCAACTACATGAAAATATAGCGATTATAAAAGTGTCGCATAGCTGCGATTTATAAATTGTCCATTACACAGTAGTGTTGATTTATTATCCAATGAATGCTTGTTGTTGTATAATTTGAATTTGCATAAGTATATATGTATGTGATGATGATGATCATCACACACACACACACACACACACACACACACACACACACACACTAAAACGAATATTGATAGCTTATATGACCGAGACAATATTTGGAAAGTACCCCCAGTTCTAATCTCTCTCTCCCCCCCCTCTCTCTCTCTCTCTCTCTAATCTTAGTTGGTGCTCTTTCTATAGACACGTTTTACATTTGTTGCGATGTGGAGTCTGGCAAGACAGAACATTTAACTCAACAGAGTCAGTCGTGATAGTAGTATTCAATATTCAGCTAGACAAGTCATTATAATTAGTATTATCTTCTTTTCCCTAGACAATTACCCAAGACTACTTTTCATGAATGGGTTTAGTCCATTCATGACAATAAGGAAAGTAACTGAATCTTATCACAACATTCTGCATTGTACTAGAACATTTTTATACTATTTTCCTTCTTCTATGTGTTGTGTCTCTTTAGAATGTTGGCTCTTCATAATTTCCAGCCCTTTGTAGCTCTTAATTACTTAATTGTCTTTTTGCCATTTCTCCCAAACCCTGCACCACCATTCATTAACTCAAGCTTGCCAGTTACGTTATGCGTTGCTTTTCTCTAACTCTCTTACCTTCAATATGCCTTGTGAGTATCAAATTTTTCAAAGCCTCTTTCCTCATTGTGTTCCATAGAAATTTCATCTGCCTCTTCCTGATGTTACAGGGTCCTCCGTGTTGCCATTGTCTCTAGAACTTCCTTATTGTTCTCCTGTTGAGTCCATGGTAATAAAAACTCAAGAGCCAAGTAAAGTAGAGTTTTACTGAATGAGGTTGTTTTAAGGGCATAAATGGAGGAAGTAAGAAGAGCATAGGATGAGGATATGTAGAATAGACAATGATTCTCTAGACTTGAAGAGGTTAAAATTGTAGTGATATATCCTATCGTGAATCGGTTTTGCAAAGTAACAGTTCTGGAGAAGAAGCAGTCCGAGTGGAATTTCCTTCTTACGAAGTAAATGATTTTTTTGTCGTTTGACAGATTGTGTTTAGTGGCATATCAACCTCCATGTGTTATTTAATGCCGAAATCTAAATAGTTTTAATGTGGTTTTATGTCTTCAATATTTTGTACATAAAATTTTTGTTCGCAATTGTGAATTTTGTTCCGGTTGGCTTCCTTATATTCATTTGCGCGCAAATACCATTGGGAAAGGTATGAATCCACCTCTTCTCCACCCAGCTATGGGTTAATTAGTAAAACTTGTATCTGTAAAAATCATTATTATCTAATAAAAATTCTTACAATCTAAAATATTTTATGGCTTTAAAACGGTTGAAAACGAATCAATCAATTAAATCTTCGTTACTCATATGTTCTGTCTATGGTAATTGCAACATTCTTCTGAAGAGCCACATCTCCTTTTTCTTCGTGTCTCCTTTTCATATGTGAGGAAATTGCCCAGCATTCACTGTCATAAACGAGGATTATTATTGCATGACAGTTCAGCACACTTTCTTTGCTTCATTTCCAGTTTCTTAATGCATTGTTTATGTTTCTCTCTTCCAATGTGCCTGTATAGGAAAATGAAACTTCTTTATTTGATAAAGTGTTTACAGGCATCAAGTATAAGATGAGTGCTGAGATGTCAAAGGAAAAAGTGTAATAAATATGAAGAACTTATTAAATTAAAAAGACGTATCCGTGTTAAGAGATACCAGAGAAGAAATGTACAAATGTTTTTATCGTATTATTTCAAGACAATGAAACAATTATATACAATTTGCACCTCGACGTAGTGTAATGGTTAGCAAGCTTGTCTCGATAGATCAATTACAACTGAATAGTGAGTTTGATCCTCACTGGGTACCCCATACTTTTAGCTGTTTCATAGGAACTTATTAGAGGACACCGATTAAGTAGTCTACACCGGTCACGTGATGTAGGAGTGCGGGCAATTTGAATTAGCAAGGACTACTGTAAAAACGAACATGTCAACTCGTGTGGTTTAGTGTCGGTGGCCATAAGCGATATTGAGCATGGAATATCGTCTTGTGCCACATCTAAGCTACGTTTAAAAAACAGCATACAGTTTTTGTATGAATATTCTTACAGACTGAAATTTATTTTATAAAATAAATTAATGTGAACCATTTGAAGATTGAAATAAATGTCAATACACAAAATGCAAAATGTAAATTCAGAAAGATGTTAGTAAAGTTCTTTTGAAGTAAGTTTTCAAACTTTTTCAGTATTAATATGAATTTTCCTTTGTTATTTTAATGCTGAAAAACGAGCGACATTGTTTCTTGGAAAATACTTGTTGCGGGGAAAGTTTGTCCCGGCTTTCCCGCATCCAAGGGTTGAGGTTAAAAAATTGGGTTGAGGTTAAAAAATTTCGACAAAACGGGAGTAAAAAAAAACAGCAAGATTAGAGCGGACAAAATCTCTCTTTTAGGCGCGGGTTTGTGGCTTCGAGTTTCTTCTTCATATATCTGGAATTTGTTCAGTATTCCTGCTATATTGAAAGATACATACATACGTACATACATACATACATACTGTTGTGGAGTTATTTCCACAATAGAACTTGTAGTCGGACTAAATGCGTCCTAAATGGGGTAAACGTACAGAAACGTTAGGAACTTGTAAATAAGTGTTACGCAGAGTAATCGAGTTGTGGTCGCTGATAACTTACTCCTCCCTCGACTACCTACTGACTCCTACTTATAATAGGTGGGAGAGTCTATTATCTAGACAAGGTGTCTTCTACTATAACACCCCCTTCCTAAAACAAAAAAAGAAAACAAAAAAACTTTATTTTTTTAGCAACATCGTAGCATATCTCCTACGTTTTGGGTCCATTTTTAAATGGTCAGTTGCCTTTCTTTTTCTCTTGGATCGGCGTATCTCAGGTAACATTGTTGCTGGCGTTGGAAGATCAAACGTATCAAAAATCACCTCCATAGGTGTTTCTTCAACTGGAGCGCTGTCAACCGCGTCTGATCTGGTTAATGTGCCGCCTGCACGTAAATTTTTCACCTTTCACTCCCAGAATGATTTATTCTGTTTATATACCTTAAAGTATACTTTTTCACCAGGATTGTACTTCTTAACTTGAATAAATTTTCCTGTACCTGGCTTTGTCTTTTTTGGTAATAACTTGTCGAAGACAGATCTTACCCGACGTGCAAACATCACCTCGGCTGGCGATTGTGAGGCTGGTGTTGCGTTATTTGGGGTAAGTCTGTATACTTGTAGAAACTTCTGTAGGGCTTCATCTGTAGGTATTTCCCTAGTTTTCTTTAAAGCTCTTTTAAGGGTGTCGACAAATTTTTCAGCTAACCCGTTTGATCTTGGGTGATATGGAGCTGTGGTAATATGTTCGACATTGTATTCTTTACAGAAATCTTTAAATTGTTTCGACGTAAATTGACTTCCGTTGTCCGTCACAATTGTGTCTACAACACCACACCTTGCGAACAATTCCAGCAGGAAGTTTCTCGTACTTTGCGTCGTCGGATTTCTTATTCTTTGTATCTCAGGCCATTTTGAGAAACTATCCACTACTATGATGTATTGGTATCCATCCAGTGGACCTGCAAAATCCACATGCAACCTAGACCATGGTAGGTCTGTTTTTGGCCAGGGATTAAATTTTACTGGTGGTGCCTTTGCAGCCACAGCACAGCCTTTACAATTTGCTACTGCATTTTCAATGTCCCTGTCCATATTCGGCCAATATACAAAACTTCGCATTAGGCTCTTCATCCTAGTGCTGCTTGGATGACCAGTATGGAAATCTTTTAATATTTGTTTTTGAAGTGTGTATGGAATCACCACACGTTCTCTATATAACAATACTGAATCGCAAAGCGAAAACACATTTGTTATGTACTGGTCCCTCTTGGCTATTTTTTCTTTTACTTTCAAAATATACTCGTCCCTGGTGGCTTCTTCTTTTATTTTTTTCTAGAGTTACCGGAAGTTCCCGAACTGCATTACACACAGTAAATTTCAGTTCTTCTGATTTCAGTGAAGCAATTGCCGTGTCTTCTAATGGTTCGCTCCTTTTAGGAATTAACCTGGACAGCCCATCAGCATAGCCAAATTTATTGGATGGTATGTACTCCATGCTGAAGTTATAATTTAGCAATATTGTAGCCCATCTTTGTAGTCGGTTTGCTGTATGCTTCGGCAAACCCTTTTTCGATCCAAAAATCGAAATTAGAGGCTTATGATCGGTTTGTAGCTTAAAATGTCGACCGTGGAGAAAACGGTGAAATTTCGCTACTGCAAATATTATTCCTAACGCCTCTTTCTCTATCTGAGAGTAATTCTTCTCAGCCGGAAGTAGTGCTCTAGAAGCATGAGCAATTCGTTTTACTTGACCATCTGTCATTTTGTGTAAAATGCACGCTCCTATTCCATACGCACTAGCATCGCAAGCTACTATGATTTCTAAATCCGGATTGTAGTGGGTTAGAAATAATTCCGAGGTTAATACTTCCTTTATCTTTTCAAATGCTTTCTGGCATTCATTAGTCCACTTCCAGGGTTTTCCTTTCTTTAGTAGTTCATTTAATGGTTTCCGCAGATCATACATTTTAGGGATGTATATTTGGTAATAATTAGCTAGTCCCAAAAAACTTTGTAATGTGGTAATATCATGTCTTTTATAGCCACTGCTCGCTCTGGGTCTGGCCTTCTACCATTCTTATCGATGATCTGCCCCAGATATTCTACTTTGTCCATGAAAAACTCGCATTTAGTTTCCTTGAGTTTAAATCCAAACTCCTGTATTCTGGAAACTACTGCATTGACTTGTTTCACGTGTTCTGCAATACTTGTACTTCTCATGAGGATGTCGTCCAGATACGCTACTGCGAAATCGAAACCACCCAACATCGAATCCCTTACTTGTTGGAAAAGGTAGTCTGTTAAATTTATACAGACCCCAGTGTGTGTTGATACACAAAAGTTTAGACGTTTCTTCCTCTACCGGTATATGCAGATATGCATCGCTGAGGTCTATTTTCGAAAATATTGTGCCTCCATTAAGCTTTGCAAATATTTCTTCTGCTGTTGGTAGAGGATAGTTATAGTCTTTGAGTGCCGCATTTAACTCCGTTGAAAAATCTGCACAAACACGAATGTCTTTAGCCTTTTTTTTCACGTATACCGTCGGAGCTGCCGAGTCACTATAGTCAACTTTTTTGAGTACACCGGATTTCTCTCATCTGTCCAATTCTTTATAAATCTGTTCAATTGAGGCAAACGGAACACTACTTTTCTTTTTGAATACCGCCTGAGCGTTTTCTTTTAAAAAAGAATTTTGCCTCCATCTTGGTACACGTTCACAAGCCCGGAGAAAAAACAGTAGGAAATGTTTCCTTAAGTTTCTCTATTAATTTATGGGCTTCGGAGTTTATATTTTCTACCTTGTAACAGAAAGAATTTATCGGTAGATCCCACAACTGAAATTCTGTTATCCAGTTCGTACCGAGTAAATTCGTGGCATTTTCCATGACAAATAGTTTAACTTTTCGCGTTTTTTTTATTTAACGTGACGTTTGTAACAAGTTCTCCAACAAATTCTCCTAATTTGCTCAAAAGAAGGCTAACCTTCTTTCCTTCAGACCACAAATGGCAGTCCTCGCTATATATGTCCGTATATTTTTTATAATATTCTTGAAAAGTTACCTCTTCATCTGGACTGTACGTAAATGTTTCAATTGAATTCCATATTGTATTCTCTGGGAAGGAATCATTTTGTAGACTTTTCTCTTTCCTGTTCTCGGTTATTTCCAGAATGTTGTTTTGAAACTCCTCATGCATCTGTTCCATTTTATGTTGGAATTGCATCTGTCTATTGAAAGTTTCCTCCTGTAACTGCTTCTGGAATACTTTTTGTTGTTCCAATATTTTCGTTTGTTGTTCCAATTGGAACTTTAAAAAATCCTGGAATAGACTTTTGAATTCCTCCATTTTTTTTTCAAAGTGTAAATCCGAGACTTTGTCGCCCACGTTATTTGTGGCAAACAAAATTTTTCTTCCTCCTTATGAGTGTGAATTTCGTCGTCAAAACCACTGTGGCGGACGAACTTTTTATTCCTCCTTATGAGTGCAAATCTTCACTGCCAAAAGTTGTATTGGCGAACGAATTTTTTTTTCTGCCTCTGTATGTGTACGAATCTTCGTCGCCAAAAGTTGTTTTGGCCAACGATTTTTTTTCTCCCCCGTATGAGTTCGAATCCTCGTCGCCAAAAGTTGTTGTGGAGTTATTTCCACAATAGAACTTGTAGTCGGACTAAATGCGTCCTAAATGGGGTAAACGTACAGAAACGTTAGGAACTTGTAAATAAGTGTTACGCAGAGTAATCGAGTTGTGGTCGCTGATAACTTGCTCCTCCCTCGACTACCTACTGACTCCTACGTATAATAGGTGGGAGAGTCTATTATCTAGACAAGGTGTCTTCCACTATAACACATACATACATATGTCGCGGCCGCCATTAGCCGCTTCCTAGTAAAACGACCTTGACCTTCACAAACCCCTGATCTCACCGATTTAAGTCATGCAGCATGCAAAATACTGGACAACTGGCCAATATAGTTAAGTCCAAACCGTACCTAATAAGCATCGGATTAGGCAGCGCCTTTTTCAAACATCAAACAACAAGGGATTAATTAAATAAATACGGTTTCTACTCCCTCTAGCCAGGGAGTACTTCAGCAAATCGTTTCACATATCATTAGCCCCTTTTTTGTCCAAATCCGAGCGCTACCTTTGTGAGCTTCCGGTGCTTTGTCGAGAGAATACTCTTCGGCGTGATCCCGTCTTCGCGGTCGATCCGCCCTGGAAGGCGTATCTCCTCTCTGACTCCAGCTTCAAGTGCTACACTTCGGCACGATCCTGTCACCGCAGTTGATCTGCCCTGGAAGTCGTAACACCGCTCTGACTCGGCCCTGTTTAGGGACTCTGCCTTCGTCTACTGTTACACTTCGGCGCGATCCCGTCACATTGAGCACTTTATCCCATAAATATAGCACACTTTACGACTCTGTTTCTTCATATATATATATATATATATATATATATATATATATATATATATATATATATATATATAAGGGATTTCGGAAATTATGTCTTTATTCCTAACGATATTTTCCTACGTCATAATACTTTGATTATTTTCTTTTAATCATTTCACCTGAAAAAAGGTAATGCTGTCACTAAGATGTAATGGGCTACTGAATGTGAATACCAGAAAAAGAAAATATTATTAAGGATAGAGAAAAATAAAAGAACTGGAATTAAGAAGACAAAAGATAGCGATTGACATTGCATTTACAATTTTGAAGAATCGAAGTTGGCTGGAAAACAAGCAGTTGGGAGAGAGTTCAACAAGTTAGAAGTGCGAGAGAAGAAACTGTTAGCACAGAAATTACGTTTGCATCTAGCCATTTCAACTTTAGAATGATGAGACCTAGTTGCTACAATATTACTGCGCTTAAATTCGTAAAGTCGAGATAGCAAAGAAGATAGCTCATCAGAACAATTCGTGAAAATGTTTATTGAAAAGGCGCAGGGAAGCTACGTTACGGCAGTGGGAAAGTGGCTGAAGTCGTGATGCCAGGTCAGGACTGATAAGATTGTAGGATCTTCTTTGAAATTTGTCAAGAATCTCTAAATACGTATCAGATGTACCAGACCAGAAAATTTGCAGAAATATTCAATTCATGGACGAATGGTAGATAAATGTGTAAGATAGCTTCTAGCAAGAAAAACTGTCTATGACAATACAGTGAACCAACTTTCCTCGCAGTACACCTAGCAAATGATTCAATATAATATTTCCATTTCATGCCAGTCGAAAACATTAGTTTTGGCAAGCATCATCCACTGTTCCAATGCCCCTTCGGATTTTTGTGTCACATTTTCTATCCTCCGTTACTACACTTAAGAAGATAGTTAAATTTTTATACTTGCTTGATTCGAACGTCTTCAACTCGTACGCCACACCTTGAGTTGTCTCTCTCGTTGACGACCATATATTATATATTTGGACCTTTCTTTTTGCTTTCCTTTTCTAAAACCTTTTTCAGCTTTCTTCCTGAGTCTGCTTCTAGCACAGTGCCATCTGTATATTTTATGTTGCTTTGATTATGCATCCCTCACCTCGGTAATAAATTCTAGTAGTTTTGGGTTTTTTGTTGTTGCTTTTTACAGTAAGGTTCACCCTGTACAAGGCTCGGTGGCTACAAAGTAGAAGGTTACAATAAGGGGTAGTTTATATGGAAAGTTCAGGGTGACAGGATTTCTCCTTGGGTCAGAAACATCGTACCGGCCAGAGACCTAGGGTATCGAGGCATGCTCGCAAGGATCAAAAGACCCATTGGGAGAAGGAGGGACTAATTCTCTTAGGATCTTCTCGTTAGGTTAAATAGATCTAGTGAGTAGACCCATCGGTGGGAAGTTGAGGAGATGAAAAAATTGCCTTTCGAAATTATTTAACTCGCTACAAAGAAAAATTAGAGGAAAAAAGAAAAGAGATACGGTATAAATCCAACATTTTTATATTCCAGAAATTCTTGAGATGAAATTACGAAAATTGTCTCCCCTTTTTTAGTTAAATTTCTTCTTTTTCAACGGTAAATTGATTAGACAGAAAGATCTCTTAATGCTTCCTCCGACTACTTTTATTTTACAAGATCACAGAAGTATATAAATTAAATATATTTGCAATATAATGGAAAGCCCTAGTAGATCTCTCTTCATAGCGCCACCTAAGAAACCAGGTGCAAATGTATGAGAGCTCCAGCGGGCAATCAGCTTAATGAGGCATAAATCAAGCTAATAATCCAAATTCTGGTAAAGAGAGCACAGTTGAGAATTAGACCGGAAATTGGACATGAACAATGGCAAGGACTTTGTCATGGACGCTGGAACAAGAAATCCTATATCTATTATCAGAATGATATCGGAGAGAGCAAAAGTAATGCAGAAGGACATATGCAAATGTTTTATAGATTTCGCAGAAGCATTTGATAAGGAGATGGCACAAAGATCTACGATAGTGAGCTGAAAAGTTCATAGGCTGACTATGAAGGAGGTATGCTAGAACTGTGATATCTTGCATGCATTAATTTCAACTCTTCTGATTAAAAATTGCGTTGTTTATTTCCAGGTAAACTGACATCTGGCTGCTCAAAGAATACTGTTCATTCTATTGATCAAAAAAGGTATCAAGAGCAGACATGATGTCACCATCACTCTGGTGCTGTTTCCCATCCAAATGTGTTTTTTTCATGTTGGAGATAGTGAGATGGGGTCAAATCAAGAGAATAGGGAGGGTAATCAACCAGTTCAAAGCTACAATCATGCTCAATAGCCATTGCAAAAAAGGATGTGGAGCATTGTCCTGATCAATTAAGACACCTTTCATCAGGGAGCCTTTCATAAGTGCTGCAGCAAGTTGGCATAGTACTTTCCATTGATGGCGTGGACCTTTTAAAGATAGTCAATAAATATCTTTTGTATCCCAAAAAGCTGAGGCAATCACCATTCCTACAGATGAAATGGTTTTACCCTTTTAAAGTGAGTTAGGAAGAGTATTTTCACTGCATAGATTTTCTCTTGGACAGCGATAAACCCATCCTGAGTCAGGAAATGTTCAAGGAAACTGGCTGGATCTGTTAGATTTTCCCATGATATAATCAACCTGGTACACTTTTCATCAGGTGTCGGATGTGGCATCCACAGAGCAGAAACTTTCATCATGCAGAATATTCTCAATTCTCTCATGGGATATGCTAATAGTTTATAGTTAATCACCCATCATCCATCACCATGATCAATGTTTTCCTCAATAGTAGCAGTTGCAGGATGTCCAGAACTTGGGTCATCTTCAAGATTCTCACTTCCCCTCCTAAATTTCATTACCTACTTTTGCATTGTTGATAAAGCTGGAGTGTCATCCCCTAATGTAGCAACCATATCACCATGAATGTCCTTGGGAGCTAGACCCTTTTTCTGCAGGTACTTCCTAACACCACAATGCCAAATTTTGTCCATTTTTTAGTTACTACTAGTTACATTTGAAATTTTCTTTGAAAAGTCAGATGTCAGTTTACCTCGAAAGAGACAATGTAGTTATTAATGAGAAGAGTCGAAATCAATGCATGCAAGATTTCACAGCTCTAGCATCACTCCTTCATAGTCAGCCTATCTACTTTGCATAGATTTTCTAATTATTACATCTGTCTCTAATTTTTACTATTACACCCAAACTCTAACTCTGTTGAAGGTCAGATTTGTTCAAGTCAAAAGTGAATGTAATAGTAAAATAATACCAGTATTTATAATCCGTACAATAATATGCATATGATTAACAGTAAAGGGAAATATAAAGTATGTATATTAATGAAGGGTCATGTTTCTGTGAATCAATCTCTTAATTTGGAACCTGCGCATGTCATGAACTGTATATGAGATCTGTATCTGGCAACCTGGACAAGCTGAACTTTGGTGCCCTTACAAGTATAATTTTTTAAAATTTCACAAGGAGAAAAATTGAAAATGTAGAATAATGAGTTTATTACAATATACAACTTAATACAAGCTAAAAAAAATATTCATTATCCTACCTAAAACATTTCTTTCTTAGTCATTAAATCTGAAAATCTTTGCATGGTATTTTCTACACCAATATTCTTTACAAGAGCATTTTCTATTGACAAAATAGCCAAAGAATTTAATCTGTCACGGGTGACTGCAAGTATGTTTTTATAAGCTTTAGTTTCTGATGATCTTAAACACAAGACATGGTGCCATGATTGGACCCTCAGCCTTAATGTTACCTAGCCTGAGCTGCCAGTACATTGAGCTAGCACTGTCTGTATATGTGATCATTTATTGTAATCCAGATATAATACTGTACTTTTAATCTACGTTAAATTCAAGAATACATCTAGAATGTTTCATTTTTATTTTTTGTCAGTTTATAAGTAGGTATCCGTTTATCTCACAAGATAAAGGTTGTGTCCTTTTTGGTCAAAATTCAGTTCTTTGAGGATAAGACTGGAGTGACCTCTCCAGGGCATAGGCCTGGATGATGGTATATGGAGTCTGGGTAGTGCACAAACTACATGCCCCCTGTCTCTCAGCTGTACAAACAAGATTCAAAAGAAATATAGAACATTATATTTAGGGGTCTGATTGACTATAGGAGTTGTCAGTGTTTACAGCCAAGCACTTTCAGGGCTCCACTTTGGGTTTACTGTTTGGATTTATTTCCATAGCCTTTTCTGTATTTGGACATGAGTGTAAAGTAGTGGGGGTTTAAAATCAGGTTTTTTCTTCATCTAGATGGAGAGCTCCCCAAGCTGTTGAGCTCCATCTACCTGAATCAGCTGGTTATGAGGTGCCAATTGTCTCAGGCTTGGAGCTGGGCTTAGTTGTCACAGGCTATTTCAGATGAAAGTTTTATAGACAGCGGGAAGTTGTCCCCATTACTGCCCCCAGCTATGACAACCTTTGAAAAATATATATATTGTATATATATAAACATTATATACATTGTGTATTTTAGAAGCTTCCCCGCAAAATTAAGTTTTTTTTTTTTTTAATATATAAAGCATTAGGTAAACAAAAATACTAGAAAGGAAAACCAGTTATGGAATACATGAATAAACAAACACAAATATTGAAAAGTTTGTAAATTTGTGAATTACATTCACTTAAATGCTAATACCCTTGGGAAAGGTATGAATCTTCTTCTCCTCCTAGCTATGGGTAAATAGCAGGACAGCACGGGTACTATAGCCTTGGATGACAACTGGTCTACTGCAAAAATAAATGGCAACCTACTGTGGGAAAAAATTTGCCTTGTCAGTCATTTATCAAAAGATACATAATCACTTAAGTGTGTATAATGCATGACACATAACTGACTGAATTTGGGAAAAAGATATCAGAAAGATAAAAATGAAAATATAAATCAGGATTTAAGCCTAAAATACTTGGAGATTATGAAGTCATTATTTATAACATACAATAAAATAATTTTTCTTTTTATAATTTAGCAGTACCAACACTTGAACTATCAATTGATTAAAAATAAACTTATATATATATATATATATATATATATATATATATATATATATATATATACATATATATATATATATATATATATTTATATATATATATATATATATGTATATATATATATATAAACGTAGATACTGAGGTCAATACCGAATGTCAAAAGTCTGTTTTATGTTTGAACACAATCATCAGACCATGTGTGTTGGATAGTAGTTATCTATGCTGGACAATGGTGCATTATGGGTAGCAAGGTCAGGCATATCTGGTTTATTCTGTTCTCCTAATGGGTTAATTGTGTTACTTAAAAATTGAAAACAAAAAATGAGCGCCCTACAAATCATCACCAAGAGAAATACAAACATAGGCACAACACACAATGTAGATAAATTCAATGCCTCAAACCAAACAAATAAGACAGCCAGCCCCACTAAAAGGAAAAAATATATAATCAAATAAATAAGTAAACAAGACAAATAAAAAATACAGTAAATAAATAAAAAACAAATCAACAAATTGTAAGAATGCATGCACAACAACAATAAAGTAAATTTAACAATAAGAATCAAGAGCAGACAACCAATGAATGAACACAAAATGCCTCAGGCGATCAAATAACAAGTGACTTAAAAGGCAAAGGACACGAAAGAACTCAAAACAACAGCCACACAACACTCTGGCCTCCAATCACTTTTGCTCAGTCACCCTCAGAACAATCTAAAATACAACCATCCCTGGCCATCCAGCAACTCTAGGACAGCACAAGAAACCAGAAACACCTGACCTTGCCATTCACAATGCCCCATGAAACAGACTGAGGCATTCGGTGTTGACCTCAGTGTTCATTTTTATACACAATGCGACAGAAATACCTCCTGCATATGCCACCCAGAAATACCTCCTACATTAGTCACAATGGTGTCTTAATCTAGCTAATGTCTTACCATTATATGGGAGGTATTTCTGGGGGGGTATATGTGCTGCACCCTGTATTTACACATGCTCTATTTCTCATATTGAGCACTTTTACCATAAATATGGCAAATATACCATACCTTAAAACTATATTTTTGCTATATATATATATATATATATATATATACACACTATAAAAATACATATATATATATATATATATATATATATATATATATACTATAAAAGTGGACACTGAAGTCAAACCCAGTGGTAACAGTCATACTTGAATGAAATCGTCAGACCATAACCAATACTGCACCCTTGTGCAAATTAATTGAAACAATTGCTTTAGTTTCTTTCTTTTTCAGCAAATGGTTAGTTTTAGACCCACTGAAGTGACAGGGTTCAATTGATTTCTATTTTTTCCTAAAATTATATCATTTGCAGTGGTATGCAGTAATATGAATCTATTTTCTGGGTGGATGATTAAATCTTTTTGGCCTTGAAAAATATTGTCATCCATGATTGCATCAGATTTTTATCACACCCAGACACTAATGTCTCGACTGTCAATTAGTTGTCCTACAACCATTGTCTGTGATGGGCATTACTCTAACGAAGTGTACAGAAATTGCAATGCTGCACAAACACACTGGCAAGCCTTACCAGTAAGCAAATCAAAGTACTATAGGTTGGCTCGGAAACTTTCCTGATTTAAATCCAATTGAGAATTTGTGGTCAATCTGCAAGAAACAACATCATGGAATGGGCATACGAAGTACTAACATGTGCACTAGGTCATGTTTCATTGGGAAAATATGAAAAAAAGTAAATAATAACAGAATTATTCATTTTGTTTCAATTAATTTGCACAATATCTGTCTATATTTCTGAGATGAGGTATTATGTACATTATTTACATTATTCGGACTGTTGTCCTCATCTTTGTCACCATATTTATTACAACGTTTCAGAAAACAGTCTGCCTGCCTTATGTGAAGGGATTATCAGAGAAAATCTGCGGTCCATATAACATCAGGACAACCTTCAAAAGCTTGATGACACTTCGCAGATATCTCTCCCGAGTAAGACCCCTCATAGAGGAGAACATGACTAAAGACTGTGTGTACGCTATCCCGTGCAGCTGCGGAAAGGAATATAAAGGAGAGACAGGCCGAGCCCTTAAGATGAGGCTTCAAGAACACCAGAAAGCTGTAACACGAGGGGAAGTGGAAAAATCAGGCATGGCTGACCACATATGGAAAGAGAAGGGAGATCACTGCCCTCTGTGGGATCATGTTGAGATCATAGACAAGGAACACCATTGGAAAATTCGTAAACTTAAGGAATCAGCACATATGCTAGGCCACAAAAATCTCCTGAGCTGACCAAGCATAGAAATGAATACAATATGGGAACCAGTAATAAGGAGTGCCAGAGAAAAACAATAATAACAACAAAGTTGCAATATGAGCTCTGGTAAAAACATAAAATGATAACAGCAAAAATTGCAATATGAGCACTGGTAAAAATGGTTGCTGAAAACATTAGATTTATAATACCCAGAAATTGATTCACAGCTGTCCTCAAGAACACATGGCACAGTGGATAAAGGCGTTGGCTAGATCCAGTGACAGGACCCAATGTGTGTGAGTTCAATACCCGGTTAAGGCAGTGGAGAACTTTCAGAGGGAAAAATTAACAGGAGATAACTTATAACTGACATCCATTAAACATGGCACGTGGAACTAGAACAGTCTCCCAGTAAGCAAAATAAAGAGTTTGACATTCCAACCACCTGAAGAAGGCCGGAGTGTACAAGGAATAATTTCTAAATCATTTTTTTTCTGCTAAATAACATTTTCTGAAATGTACAACGGCCGAAACGTTGAAATAAATATGGTGACAAAAATGAGGACAATAGTCTGAATAATGTAAATAATGTAATTTGCACAAGGGTGTAGATATTTATTTGAATCTTTATAGGTAATATGATAGACTGACAATTGCATTCAAGCATGAAACAGACCTCTGGGTGTTGACTTCAATATCCACTTTTATATTTATATATGCTCTGTCTCTGATATTGAGCACATTCTTTAACCCATAAATATAGTATACCTTAAAACTTTATTTTTAAACATATATATATCTATATATAATTGAAAGTATAGTGTATTCACAAGCACATATGCATAGCTATTTACGAAAACTATATAGTTTTCTTGATCAATAGGATATTTGCCACAGGTAAAAATAAATTTTAAAATAGTAACCAGGAAAGCCTGGGGAAGAACATTATTTTGAAGTAGATTTAAAAATCTGTCATAAAAAACATATTAAAAATGGAACAAGGAATAATTTCTAAATAATTTTTTTTCCTGCTAAATAACATTTTCTGAAACAGAAACAAGAATATAGCATAATTTGTAAAACATGAGAGGACATTTTAACGAGGCTCAGGAAGGAAAAAAATATAGCAAATTTATGAAATTAAAAAATCTATACTTCAGACTTCCTTTACCAGTTTTCTTTCTCAACACGTTTTGTTTTGTGTATGTATATATTTGTGTGTGTGTGTGCATGCATGTGTGACTTTCTCAGCATCAACCTTTATGTTGCCATGGATAAACTTATTTATAAACTTATTGATGTACATACGTATCGTTACACTTTCAAAAACTGAAAAATAAACACAAGTACATATATATATATATATATATATATATGCAGGGTGCGATGGGTAAATAGCCTCTATTTTATGCTTTTAAATTCACGCTTGTGCGTTGTTTTTGATTCTGTTGACTGCACAGTATAGTAGCATGAGTTGGGAACTGTCTGTGATAAAAAGAGCACCATGACGCAATTCTCTCTGCCAGAAATTTGGAAATGGCATGCAGTACTGCTTCGGATTCACACCAGAAGCTCCAATACAAACATTTCAGAGTGTTTGGGTGTCAATCTGAGGAGAGTGCAGAGGATTTAGTGAGAGTTGGATGAGTCCAATAGTAATTATGAAGTTATTTGGAGTGATCACTAGTGATAGCGACATTATGCCTCCATTCATTTTCCCACGGGGCTTCAGACTCAGCACAAAGGTTTAAATCAAGTGCCTTGAGGAGGTAGTGCTGTCCTGAGTCAAGAGGATGGCTGCTGGAAAACCCTATGTCTGGCAACAGGACTCTGCAACATGTCACACAAGCAGGATAACGTAGTCATGGTTGCCAGATAATTTCTGCAACATCACCCTTGCATCTGGCCACCTAATTCCCCAGACTGCAACCCCCTTATGTGTGGTGCAGTTGAGTGAGAGAACAATAAAACCCCTTGTAACACTGAAGATGAACTGAAGGCAAGGATTATGGAATCATTCACCAACTTAAACAAAGACACTGTCCATAAGAGTTGCAGGATTTTATGAAGTTGTCTGGAGGCCGTGGTTGAAGCCAATGGTGATTTTATTGAATAAATTTACTTTTTAATATTTCAAAATATTTTTGTGTAATTTTGGTAAATATATCTGTTAAAATGAGATGTCAGCATTATTTTTTAATTTTTGCATAATTTAGATGACAATTTATCCATCGCACCCTGCATATATATATATATATATATATATATATATATATATATATATATATATATATATATATATATATAAAGACATTTATGATATGTTTAACGTTTTTTTATAGATACAAGTATGCAAGAACGCATAACATGTCTTTAAATAAATTGTCGGACTTTGTCCAATTCAAAAATATATATATATATATATATATATATTTAGTTGGACTGATGTGAGTTTGCGAACCTGGCTTTCATGCTATTTGCAATCGTCAGAAAAACTGATTAATTTTTAAATTTTGAATTTATATATGGTTGCATATATCAGTGTTTTTATGGAAGTGGGAGGAAAAATTGTTGTCAGAACACAACTCATACTTACGCAAACATACATACACGCATGTACACTTATTGACGTACATAGACACACACACATGCATGCTCACTCACTGGAGCTCACACAAACATATGTGAACAGTTTGGGACTGGACATATATGCACAATCCATGTGTTGTTGCGTACATACATACGCATTTGGTTGCTGTATTCAATGTTGGGTTGTGTAGCGAATATTTTTTGTTTGTTGCACTGTCAATGCGCAGACCATTCGTCTATTTTGTTCGCTGAATAATGTTTTCTCTCACGCATGTATATACGTATAATGGAGTCTGTGTAAGACTATGATAGGTAAAAATTGCTATTATTTTTCATTTTTTAAGGTTGTTTTGTTATTATTTTAAAACTGGTTATTTGTTTGTTTTTGGCGATTACACATATGTAAATGTTAGAAATTCCAGCTTGTAATACTTATCAGTATTTATGCTGTAGTATTAATTTTACTGGAGTAGGGAGAAGTATCATTGTGAACTGATACGTTAATGGTAATTGTGGTGCTGTAGTAATTGCGGACTAATATGGCAATGGTAATTGTGATGTTATAGTAATGGTCGGGGGAGCAGGTGATGATAATAACAATTGTAGAAGTAAATAGTCATTGTAAAGTGGTAGAAGTGATTGCAGTAATGGTGGTGGAATGATAATAATAATAATTATAATTATTATGATGGTAGTTTGAACTAGAAAATAATTGATAGTGTTATGGTGTTAGTGGTTTCTCTTCATGTTTATAGGGTCAGTGGTGATTTATGTAGTAGTGTTGGTTGTTTTTTTTCTGTTTGGCATAAATTCTGATTATAGGTATTTGTTTTGAAACCATCATCATCATCGCATTATAATCATCACAATTTCAAATTGATAATACTACTACTAATACTACTACTACTAATAATAATAATATTTGACATCAATAAAATAAAGTAAGTTAGATAAAAATAAAAAATAAAAATATATAAAAAATATACATAAAAATATATACATGAAAAATATATACATGAAAAATATTAATTAATAAAATAATTAAATAAATTAATTAAAATTTAGAGATAAATAAAGAACAATTTTAAGGAACTAAAAAATTAAAATGTGTAAATATATATATACATACATTTACATATATATATCTATACATAAATACATATACACACACACACACACACACACACACACACACATATATATATATATATATATATATATATATATATATATATTATAAATTAATAGATTTAAAATATGGTTTAATAGATTTAAAATATGGTTTAATAGAGGGTTCAATTTTTAATTTTTAATTTTTAATTTTTGATACAACGAAAATTAAAAATTGAACCCTCTACCACCCCTTGTCTAGATGAATGGATTTATCGGTAACCTTGGAAACCCTCAAACTATGAATCTTTCCTGTGCCGTTAACAACCGTAAATTTTAAAAAGTAAGTTACTCCAAAATTCGCTTGATGAGGAAATGGAACTAATGTCTTTGGTTTAATAACAAAATTAAATTCAGGGGCTTTAGCTTCCATTTCTGAAACATGGTCATCACTGTGTAGCGGTAAAACCATATTTTAAATCTATTAATTTATAATATTAATGCTCTGTAAATTTAAATTTACATAGAGCACTATTGTGTAAAAATAAAAATATCTATAAGAACACCGGATTTTATATCTTACTGTTCTTTCCTTTTTATTTATATATACATATATATATATATATATATATATATATATACAAATACAGATAAGCATAGAAAGTAATAATAATATAATAAAGATAATATAAAAATAATAGTAATTAATAATTTAAGATTATAACTCATCTAGGCAAGAAAATCACACAAATGATCATATACAAAAACATAGAATGAGGAGATATCGTATTGATTCCTGATAAAAATAAAATAAAAATAAAGTATATAAGCATAAATAAAAAGAATTCAAATTAGAATAAGGCATTTCCTTGAAACCCCTTATCTCTTATGCCAGGGTAATTCCACTAAATATGAGCTATCTTTGAACTCTATTATTTATTTATTATATCTATTTATTATATCTATTTATTATATCTATTTTGTTTTTGCCATCATCACTGTTAAATTCATCTTCATTAAAGAATAATGTGCCTGAATCCACAGCATACATTTTTCTCTAAGTTCCTTTCAGTGTTAGATAATTCAAATGTTTCTGGGACTATTTTAGGGTAGGTGGACGTTGGTTCCAATACAAATTCTCCTCACTGTTCGGAACATGAAGTAATATTTAGCTACCACCCCCACAAGGGCTACATGTTGCACAAGGCCAGGTTTAATGTGGGTTTTCCGAGCCTGTAGGCTCGGCCAAAAATATCCCCTATTGGAACCTATAAAAAACCGGTTCAGGGACAGTCTACCTCCCCAAACGAGACTCTGCCCTTTGGCATAGCCTCGTCCGGGATCCTCTCTGCCCAAAGGCAGAGAGTTCGACCAAACAACTTGCCCCAGGGTGGGAACATGAAGTATGTACAAAAATTATAGTATGGTAGTTTGTTTTTTTGTTTTTTTTAAGCATATCACCCCAAGCAAGGCTGGAAGCCACTAGTACGCAGGGGGTTACAGAAGGTTTGGAGTAAGAGCAGATAGGAGTGGTAAAGGAGAGGATGTGGAGAAAGATAGTGGATCGATCAAGGCTAGGGGGTTACAGAAGATTTGGAGTGAGAGCAGATGGGAATGAAAGGTGAAAGGATGTGGAGAAGGGAAGAGGATAGATCAAGGCAGCTGGAAATGTCGATTGACGTTACACTTAAATAGTTGGAGATTGTATTTGTCAGGGAAACAGGAATAAGGAAGGGAGTTCCACAGGCGAGATGTGCGAGACATGAAGCTATTGGAGTAGAAGAGTGTAGTGAGCATTGGAAGCCTTAAGTTCTGCTGGGGTAACTTGATGTCTATATAGAAAATTTAGACTGTTCCCAAAAGAGGCAATTCCATTTAGGATTTTCCATGCCAAGTTATTTATACATTTAACAATTTTGGTATCTTTCATATGTTGGAAAATGTTCACTCCCAGAATTCCTTGAATGTTTATTTGATTACTATTACTATTATGAGAAAAGGCTAATTTATAAATTAAACTGATCAAATTCATTATCACTTGTCTGAAATCATTGAAAATCAAATTTATCATCCAACAAAATGGGAATAGAAAGTGATCTCCCTTTGCCTATATTTATACCTAAAATGACTTGGTTCAATTTTTTATTGGAATTACTTGTATAAGTTTTTACTTGGTAATTACCGGGAGTTAGACTGCAGTCAGGACATTTTAACCTTTTTAATATTCCTTTAGAGAAATATGACTGCTGGCTACCTGTGTTCTATACACAGTTTCTAGAGACTTTCTTGGCAGCCCAATATAATGGGATTTCTATGACAGGCAGCATTAAATCAATTTCTTCATTTGTACTGGCACCTACATGAGTAAAAAAAGATATCCCCTTCTTACAATTATCATATAGTGCTATTATATGTCCCTTAGATGAATATTGTTTACAGGGAAGGAATAGTTTTGAAGTCCAGACTTATGCCTGTTACTGGAGCATCTAATACATAAATTTACATATCTGCATCAAGCAGTTCGGGACTTGAAGTTAGTATATTTTGTACACATCCTCATTAGGTGTCCACATGTTGCACAAAATTTATATGGTATCCCATTAGAGCTAATGGTGAAATTCTGTAATGCCACACCATTATTTTCCTTTTCATTGGAATTATTATTTTTAATATCCTTTTCACATACATGGAAAGGCTTCTTATTTTTCATTAATATATGGATGGCTTCATTACAGTTCTTAAATACATCCTTTAAGGAAGGGTAACTGGCACCTCCCCTGTGAATGATTTCCTACCTTAAATTATGGGGTAGCTTATCAAATATGATGTGGTTTACATGTTTGAATCCAGGGGTAACTTCCTCAAAAAAATGCATATCATATAAGGTTGGCAACTCAAATCAGCAAGATAATGTTTAGCAGTCACAAAATGAGGGGTCATATTTAGGAGAACTGGTTATTATTTGTTTGAAAATCTCATGAATTATAAAAGGCACATCCAAAAATCTTTAACAAATTATAGCCACTCCATAATTGTCATCTTCTAAGGTAAGATGTGATATTAGCTGTAGAGTGTAGCTGGCTACATAATTCTTTACAAGGGCCAGCTTTGCTTTGTTAGAATTGATGGAATTAGTACAATTATTGAACTGTGCTCTAAAATTCTTAAATTCAAATTTAGATGCATTGATGCCGCTAAAAGTAGCACACTGTAATTTGGGTGTTGAGATCATTGAATGACTGTTGGTTAAGGAACTGTCTCCACTTTCATGAGAAATATGCGTTTCTCAGACAGAATCCTCAATATCAGCAAGTCGATTACTGATACTGCCTTGAAAACCAAATTCATTCTTTTGTTCATCCATCAAACCCCTTTACTCTAAATCCGGGTTGGCTTTGAGATAAATCTCCTGGATTCTACCATCCAGAGCTTGAATTTCTCCCTGAAGATTTTTGATGATGGCTACTTCCTCTTTAAAAAGATTTTTCCCTTAATTTTTTACTTTGCTCCAGCAATTCCAAACAAATTCCAACTTCAATTAATATTATTTTTTAAAATGCTCTTAAAGTCAATAATGGCTTTAACTTCTTTTAATTCACTAAAGTTATCCATCTTGAAATAGACAATGAATTAAATTATTTTTTAATTATCTTTTGACACCACATGTCTGGATATTTTCATTGAATGATGAAGAGGCCAAAATTATTTTATATATATATATTTGGGCACATTTGTCCATAATAACCGCGATGAATAGTGAAGGCAAAAGATTATCTCTATATTTTTTGTCTCCTCAGTTTTGTATTTATTTCACTGAACAGTGAAGATTGGCAAAATTATTTTATATTATATATTTGAACATATGTGTCCATGATAACACTTCATTGAATAGAGAAGGCAAAATTATTTTATATTATATATTTGAACACATGTGTCCATAATAACTTCATTGAATAGAGAAGGCAAAATTATTTTATATTATATATTTGAACACATGTGTCCATAATAACTTCATTGAATAGAGAAGGCAAAATTATTCTATATTATATATTTGAACACATGTGTCCATAATAACTTCATTGAATAGAGAAGGCAAAATTATTCTATATTATATATTTGAACACATGTGTCCATAATAACTTCATTGAATAGAGAAGGCAAAATTATTCTATATTATATATTTGAACACATGTGTCCATAATAACTTCATTGAATAGAGAAGGCAAAATTATTTTATATTATATATTTGAACACATGTGTCCATAATAACTTCATTGAATAGAGAAGGCAAAATTATTTTATATTATATATTTGAACACATGTGTCCATAATAACTTCATTGAATAGAGAAGGCAAAATTATTTTATATTATATATTTGAACACATGTGTCCATAATAACTTCATTGAATAGAGAAGGCAAAATTATTTTATATTATATATTTGAACACATGTGTCCATAATAACATCATTGAATAGAGAAGGCAAAATTATTTTATATTATATATTTGAACACATGTGTCCATAATAACTTCATTGAATAGAGAAGGCAAAATTATTTTATATTATATATTTGAACACATGTGTCCATAATAACATCATTGAATAGAGAAGGCAAAATTATTTTAATCATATTTTTGGACACAAGTGTCCAGCATCGATCTTGCTTAACTGTCAAGGCAAAAAATGACTTTATATATTTTTGGCCACACATGTCTATAATAGCCTCACTGTATTGTGAAGGCAAAATTTATCCTTAAATATTTTTTTCATGTAAAAAAACAGTAGATTATTTTGGAGATATCTTCTCTCATATAAAAGGAAAGCAGTCTAGTAAATATTTTCTCTCTTGACATTTTTATGGTCAAGTCTTTCTTGATTTTTAAAAAAAAAATCTCTATCATCATGCCAACAAAATTGCTTTATGTGTTCGGCACACATACATATATATATATATATATATATATATATATATATATATATATATATATATTTATATATATATATATATATATTTATATATATAGCAAAAGTTTTTTTTTGTTTAGCGAAATTGCACATATGTTCAGCAAAATTGCTTACTTGCAAATACATTTTTAGCAAAATGTTGGAAATTTAATGACCCCTCCCCGCCACCAACCAGAACTGAGTCGTGGCTTGATGAACAAAGTGAGACAACTGAACATTGTAAAAACATACTTTATACAAGAAACACAATACATAACAAGAAAGAAAACAGATGATTGCTGAAAACATATTCTTTTAGCAGTTAAAAGTCAAAGCATCAGGGATGAAATACGAATGCATGTCTGTTTAAAATAGATGATACACTTGTCTTTATAATGTCCATATTCTGCTTATTAGCTACATTATCCTCGCATTATTCAGGTTAGCTTATGCCCAGCATGCCTATTCTGAGTGGATTGGAGACAAGTCTCATTGCACCATATTCTTCCTGGCGTCTCCCTGGAGTATCCTAAAACACATCCATTGGCTCCATGTTTTATTTGGCATCTGTCATTGTTACTCAAAATCCTATTTTGTGCTCAATTTTGGGACTTGCACATTATCAGTTTATAATAGACTCTTTTCATTATCAGCTGGAGCCATCTACCAAAGGAAGATGGCCGATATTTTTTATAGCCTCCATTGATGACTATGAAGCATCCCGCCTCTGGTGCACACTTCCAGCAGGACTATGCATATTTTGAAAATCAAAAATAATAGCAGATTGGTTTATGGTACACATCAATAAGTCTTCTGTATTAAAGTGGCCTCCACAGTCACCTGATCATGGTCTTATGGGATGTGGCGGAAAGGCAGATTCGAATCCTGGATGTGCAGCCAACCAGTCACAGAGAATTACATGCTGCCATAATAACAATATGAACCAAAATGTTATTAGAGTGCTTCTAGAATATCATCAAATCTAAACCAAGAAGAATTGAGATGGTTCTAAATGCAGAAGTAAATCCAACATTGCATGAGAAAAGAATACCTAACAAATGTACTTTTGATAGGTTTTCAAAATGTTGTGATGGATAATCTTAAATATTTGTTAGTACATGCACCATTATTTTGGGGTCATTTCATTTTGCAAAAACCACCAAAAAGCATGTCATCATAGAAAATATAGAACAACAGAACAAAAATCTTTGGCTGCACAACATTTTGAGAGGAAAAATCATGAATAAAATGTGGATGCATTGAAAAGCGAAATTAAAAGCATTGAAACTGAGCTGTACTGGAGAAAGAAAATCTGTTATACATTAATCAACAAAGAGAGACATGCTGATGCTAATGTATTGGAAATTTGTGAGCTTTACTTTCTTCCAAAAATACACTTTTTTGAAGGGATCATGGTTAACAGACACACATACACATAGATAGATAGATAGATAGATAGATAGATAGATAGATAGATAGATAGATAGATAGATAGATTGTTATAAGATAGGGACAGTGTTGACATGTTTATTCAATGAAATCTTCAGACCAAGTCAAATTCAGATTGAGGTATTAAACTGATAGCGACTTTACAGTATTGATTCCTATGGTCACACTGTCCTTATATATATATATGGTGGGGAGGGTTGTGTGCATGTATATATATATATATATATATATATATATATATATATATATATATATATATATATATATATATATATGTAATGTAATTTGCAAACAGTACTGTATCACAACTCCTAAGTGCAACTAGACATCCGAATGTCTCAATATTCTTCCTGGTAGGGTTGGCTGTCTTATTTGTTTGGTTTAAGGCTTCACTTTATTTGAAGTGTTTTATGTTGTCTGCATTGTGTGGAATGCATATGTTTGCACTTTTCTTGGTAATACGTAAGTGTTTGTTTTTAGTATTCAGTTTTTAAGTAACACAATATTATATATTTTCTTATGTATTTATTGAAATATATTTACTTGATTCTTGTTGATGTTTTTAACCAAGGACCATTAGGGTTTTTTTGTTTTTTCAACATCATACCCCTCTCCATGGTGACCCAGTCAATACTGATCAGCTATTGAATACTGTGCCATTTTATAATCAGGCATTTTATAGTCCAATCATAAACAGCTTCCAGTTCACCAGTTTTCACATTTTCCCATAAAAAAAGGAAGCAAACGCAGTAACCATTTCCTTATATATTTTCTTTTATATATATATATATATATATATATATATATATATATATATATATATATATATATATATATAGATATATAGATATATAGATATATAATTGTAGAGTGGATAAATGAAACTGCCAAGTATAAGCAGGCGTGTTCACTTGTGCTGGTGTACATACGCAGGCAAGCAAATAAATAATCGTTAAATTTATGTATGAGGTATAAACATAATAGTGTTCAATGCGGTTATAAAGAGCAAAGATATGTATTAATTAGTACATATACATGTACCTACGTTTAAAATCTTTAAACATAATTACACATACATGTACTAATTAATACATATACATATATATATATATATATATATATATATATATATATATAAGAAAATATAATATATATATATATATATATATTTCTTATGAGAAATATAATTTTAATTTTAATTACTCATGTGAAAAATACTTTTAACAGGAAGTTCTTAAACACCAGGTGGAAGAGAGGTGAGGTCTGAAAGATAAATTTACTTATACAACACTATTTATAATGACAGCTTACTCATTTGAAAATCCATTCTCGACATATATGATATGAAAACATGCTCATTTTATTCTATACAGATAAATGTTCTAATAAAATCTGTGGGAATTTCTAATAAAATTTCAGTTAGTTGGAGATGTGCATGTACATTTTTTCAATACTATAGTTTAGTCAAATTTAGGGAAAACATTCACAACTACAACAGTGCATTTTCATCTTCATCCTTTGGAGCAAAGATAAATGTCATCCCTGTTAGTGGAACATATTGTTTCAGAATGCAAGGGCAAATTTATCATCTTCATGTTGAAATAGTACAAAAGCAATATGGCATTCACTAGAAAATTAAATTAGAATAAATTTAAATATGAGCTACATTTTTAAACAAATCTGTAAATTCAAATTAATGGAACTCAGACACTTGATGGAAAGGGAATGTTTTATTATGACTGCTTCAGTTTCCATGTGGGTGCCCTATCTAAAATGGCCACTCAACCCTTTCAGGTTAAGATGCCCCTTTTCCGATTGAAGAGTTGCCAAGGGGAGCAACTCATGAAGATTAACAAAATCAATTATAAATTAAATAATAAATAAATTCAAATATGTAACTACAATTTTGAAAAAATAAATAAAAATAATTTTAAATATTGAATCGAGTAATAAATTAAAAAAAACAATTCTTTATAAAAATCTTAATGACAGTTTAGGTTTTCATCAGAATTCGAATTAAACTTTGATTAAAATAGGGATTAAGGTAAATTGCTAAGCAAGTGTTACAGATGTTTAGACAGAGGATCAGTCAGTTATGTGCAATGCATGATATTAGGTTGGTGCAAAAATAATGTCGTTTTTTGACGTTCAAATTCATGTGAGAAAACAACATTATTTTTGCACCAACCTAATACATGCTTAGGCAATAATGTAACATTTGATACATGACTGACAAGGCATATTTTTTCCCGCAGTAGGTTGCCATTTCTTTCTGCGGTAGACCAGTTGCCATCTAAGGTTATAGAACCCAATCTGTCCTGCTATTTACCCATAGCTGGGGGGAGAAGAAGAGGATTAATACCTCTCCCAAGGGTATTATGACATAAGTGAATGTAAGTGAATCCATTACCTTCACTATGTTGTTTTTGTACATCCACAGAAAAAAATGATGTAACAGTTGCTAAAAGGAAAAATAAAAATAAAATTCTTTTAAAAAAATGACATAAATCAAAAAATGTAAGGTTTAATGATTGATCTTTATATTTAATGATTCTTTAAACATTATTTAAATAAACTCTTGTGCCAAACAGTAATGGGATGAATGTGAAAATTGCACTGAAAAAGGTTGGGAATAGTCTGTGTGTATGTGTACATATATTTATATATATATTGTCATCCACAGACAGACTGTTTCGCTGTATCACAGCTCATCAGTGTGGCTAGACATCCGGTTGCCTCTGGCTAGAATCGAAAACCGGCTGAATTCGCGTCAGTCAGAAATTCTACCCTGAAGCCGTTGGCGCACGGCAGAGAAGAAGGTGAATTTAAGCGTATTTATATTTAGATAAACACACAGTGACTGAGAGAACTCGATTCGATTTACCGAAGAGTCTTTGCATTATTAGGCGTAATAGTCACTGTTTACAAACCTACACATCCTCCCCAGAGAGCTCAACCGAAATAAATTTTTCAGGAGCATATATATTTATATATATATATATATACACACATATGGAAGTAATCCTTGGTTCTTCTATATATTTTAGACAGAATATTTTATATACATATATATATATATATATATATATAGCAGCTGGATAGTGGCTTGGATTGAGGATTCGGAGAGCCAAGTTCGAATTCCAGTTGAATCCATTACATTCACTTATGTGCTAATACTCTTGGGAAAGATATTAATCCTCTTCTTTCTCCAGCTTTGAGTAAACAGCAGGAAAGCCTTTGATGGCAACTGGTCTAGGAGAAGGACAATTGAATTCAAAACCTGTGGAGGGTTGTTTGAGGACCTTGTGGCATGTAGTGCACCAGGTCTCTGTATTCAGCCCTTCAAAAAGTGTGGCTGGTTCTACACAAAGCCTTCACCTACCACTATAACTAAACTATATGTGCTGGTGTCAGTTTCTAGAAACTGAGTTGCTTGACCCTCAGACATCAAACATGATGGGAAAGTCCACCAAACATATATAAATATATATATATATATCACAGCAATAAATGTATGAAGCTTGATATTACTAGACATATTAAAAACGGGCGAAGCAACCGGTTTCGCTCCCGCTCATCAGGCTTTCAATGGGAGATTTAATTTAAATTAAAAACACATATTAAAAACTTCGCCCGTTTTTAATATGTCTAGTAATATCAAGCTTCATACGTTTATTGCTGTGATAAAATTTTGTACCTTCAAAAATATCTTTAAATATATATATATATATATATATGGTGGACACTTCCAGGGCAAAAGTATTATACCAGTATTATAATAATGGTTCTAGGATTCATTCAATTCATTAAAAAGATTTTAAGATTTTTATTTTCATAATTTTTCTTATAATACATTCATTATAATTTTTATTTTTTAATAAATAATAATTGTTTTGCAGGTAAAGAGGAGTCTGTGAATGACGGAGGCAAACAATTTGAATATTTGAGGGATTGATATGTTTATTATTATTCGTATGTCATTATTGATATGTTTATATAATGAATACAATATGTCTTGTGCGCATGTTTTGTTTTTCTTTACTGTATACCTACTTTTACATACAGCTGTATATATGGTAAGCTTTATATAGAATATCTGGTTTTATTATTATCTGGTTGTCATGTAATGTTGGAAACACAAAAGACACGTAATACTGAGTAAAATTGTGAGTTTGGGATCAAATGTACATCAAATATGAATCAGAATCTAACAGATAAAGAATAAGCAAAGCATATACAGTCTCTCTTGCATCTTTTTATAGATGTGTGTAATGAGTGTCCAGATAATTTAGTCAGAAAATACAAGAAGTGTCTGGCATTTGCTTACCTCAAAGTTTTGTTGAGTTCTAAAAGGTAAACCTTACTATTATGGCTTGAAAAAGGAAAAGGAGCTGAAACTTTCGCTGATGCAGGTGTTAACAACCTGTCTGCATTGACTACCTGTCTAATATTGAGAAGGTCACATGTTTGTGTGTACAGAGGAAAAAATTGGGGTTGATTCTCACTGGCTTAGAGAGAGTTAATTAATGATAATTATAATTGTTATAATTATGTCATTATAATAATTTTTATTTACACTATTTGCATTGTTCAGACTGTTGTCCTTATTTTCACTGCCATATTCATGATGTCTCGGCCATTGTACACTTTGGCCTTTTCAGGTGATTAGAATTTTGACCTGAAAAGGCAACAGTTAGATCAATGTAAATGGTGTAAATAATTATAATACCTCATCTCAGAAATATAGACAGACATAATTATTTTTGACACTATAATTATTCTTTATGTATTTTTTTATAGACACGACAAAGTAACAGTATAATTAATTTGTTTTTTTTTTATATAGATATATATATATTTTTATGGATATGACAATATAATAAATAGGCATAGACATGAGTCAAATCCAGCATTTATAGAATGTGGTACAGAGTTCTACTCCCATGCAAAATACATAGAAAAATAGGAATGGTCTATAATTTTCAGGGTAGGTCCATCTTGAAGGTGAGAGATAGAATGTAAAATAAATTCTAGAAAATCACATTATATTAATTTTTGAACATTTATTTCTTTTTTATTGAAAAATAAGTATTTCACCCCATAGCAAAACATAACTCAGTATTTGGTGAAGAAACCCTTGTTGGCAAGCACAGCAGCCAGACATTTCCTTTAGTTGGTTACCAAGTTTTTACAGATTCCAGTGGGGATTTTGGCCCACTCCTCTTTACAGATCCTCTCAATATTCTTTTCGTTTTCACTTAAGATTTCCCTGTACTTGGCCCCATCCATCTTTCCCTTGATCTGGTGTCGTCATCCTGTCCCCTTAGTAGAGAAACAGCCCCAAAGCATAATGTTTCCACCACCATGCTTAATGGCTGGGATGGTATTCTTGGAGTCAAAAATCAGTTTTTTTTTACCTCCAAACACGATGAGTCAAGTTGATGCCAACAAGCTCAATTTTAGTCTGAATACAGCACTTTCTCCCAACCCTCCTCTGAATCATCCAGGTGCTCATTTGCAAACTTCTGACAGGCATGTACATCCGCCTTCTTGAGTAGGAGAACCTTGCGAGCACTACATGATTTCAGACCACTACAACGTAGTGTGTTAATAATGGTCATCTTGGTGATTGTGGTCCTAGCTGCCTTGACATCATCAATGAGCTGTTGCCATGTAGTTCTGGATTGTTTCCTTACCTTTCTTATCATCAGGTTCACTCTACATTGGAAGATCTTGCATGGAGCTCCTGACCGAGGGAGATTGATAGTCAATTGGTATTTCTTCCATATTTTTATTATCACACCAACAGTTGACTCCTTCTAACCTAACTGCTTGCCAATCATCTTGTAGCCCATTCCAGTCTTGTGCAGATATACAATTTTGTCCCAGATATCCTTAGGCAATTCTTTCATGTTGCTCATTGTGGAGAGATTAGATTCTGATTCATTGAAGGATTCTGTAAACTAGTGTCTTTTATACAGGTAATGAGTACTTGATTAGAAGTAATAATTTAATAATAGGACTAGTCTATATGCCTCCTGGTCACATAATTGGTCTGTGGGGCCTGAATCATTGGTGGTTGGTAGGAGGTGAAATATTTATTTTTTCAATAAAATATGAAATAAATGTTCAAAAATTAATATAATGTGATTTTCTAGAATTTTTAAAAAAAATTCTTTCTCACACTTTCAAGATGGACTTATCCTGAAAATTATAGACCATGCCCATTTTTTAAGGTGGCAAACTCATAAAATCAGCAGGGGATGAAATACTTATTTTCCCCATAGTAGAGAAACAGCCCCAAAGCATAATGTTTCCACCACCATGCTTAATGGTTGGGATGGTATTCTTGGAGCAAAAAAAAAAAAAAGGAAATGAGGCAAACTCAATATAGCAAAATATTGTTTTCAATGATCTGAAAAGCAAATCATTTCTCAGAAATATAACCAAGATTTAAATAAAATAACTTAAAATAGGATACCTTCTCCCTTTGATGTAAAAAAAAATTTTAAGCTTTGCAGTTGATCTTGCAGAAAACCTTTTATAGAATGTTAATAGTAATATTACTATTTCCTTATAAGGAAACATTTGGCATTTATTGATAAAGCAGCCAGTGCTACATTCAGTTGAAATTTATAAAATCTTCCTCTTAAAACAATTTTTCAGGAAAATAGATTTCTCATGTCCAGTAACTCTTATTGCTCTTTCCAGTATTGATGGAGGCTTACTTTCTAACATTTTATTTGAAGTAGTGTGGAATGTCAATATCTTCATTATGCCATTATTTTCTCTTTAAATTACATGCGATATCCATTTTAGTCATTGCTGCTGGTGAATGTCCTCAGATGATGTGGGTCCAGTTATTTAATACAGTTCTTTGTGATTCTGTAATGCCAGTCCACAATGTTCAAAGAATCAATGACCATCTAACCAAAAATATGAATGCCAAATGTTTCCTTATTAAGAAATGGTTAGTGTCACTTTTATCACTCTTTCCAGTACTGATGGGGGTTTCCTTCCTAACATTTATTTGAATTAGTGTACAATGTCAAAATCTTGATTATGTCATTATTTTCTTTTTGTGTTACATGTGCTATCGATTTTAGTTGTTGCTGTTGTTGAAAGTCCTCAAGTAGTGTGGTTTCTGTTATTTGGTACAGTTCTTTGTTTGCGATTCTGTAGCACCATTCCCAAAGTTCAAAGAAGAATGGTTCTTGCTAAGAATAGAAGTCTTCATTTGCTCAAAGCTATTTTTAACCATTAATCTGATGAAGTGGTTGTTTACAGCTTATAGTTTTAGATATGTTTGGCACCATGAATGATATCCTTAAGAAATTTTCAATCTAACAAGGCTGTTAAAGAATATGATTTGAGCTTTTGGTTAATGTTTTGGTTTTTAGCAATTTGCAGTGTTGGTCGAGACAACCTCTGGCTGATCCATACATTAAGGTATTTGAAATGTTTGGAATTTACTAATCTCCTGTCCTGAATTTTTATGATGGATTCAGCCTATGTGCCATCAGAAGTACTAGATTCAGTGTTTATTTTGCGAATTTAAAATGAAGCGAGAAGGTCAGAAATTTATGCATGCATTACTGATACAACAGAGTTGCTAAATGAGTTGAAAATATGGATTAAATCCAACAGAACAATTAAATAAGAAACAAGTGGGAAAATCTTTATAAATTTAATAAGTTTATTCATTGAAGATAAGTAAATAGATTTTATATTTATTATTAAAATTGTTATAGTTATAAATGCCTATGTGCCATCAGAAGTACTAGATTCAGTGTTTATTTTGCGAATTTAAAATGAAGCGAGAAGGTCAGAAATTTATGCATGCATTACTGATACAACAGAGTTGCTAAATGAGTTGAAAATATGGATTAAATCCAACAGAACAATTAAATAAGAAACAAGTGGGAAAATCTTTATAAATTTAATAAGTTTATTCATTGAAGATAAGTAAATAGATTTTATATTTATTATTAAAATTGTTATAGTTATAAATGCCGTCATATTGTTCTTGTTTATGTATAGGTGGGTAAATGTGAAAATATTTGGGCAAGAAGAATTGTGCAATTTAATAACCAAAAATGCATAAAAGAAAAATGTTGGTTCCTCTCCTGTGTAGTATATCAATGTTTTATCAGTATTATTTAGCTGCTTTGAGGATCTTTGGTACCAGAAATTATCAGGGAGTAAATCTTGAAATTCTATTCACAAACTGAACAGAATTTATATGCCTCTCGGTTTGATGCCAGAAACATCTGCTTGCATAATGGCCACATTCCATCTTTTCTGCCCAGGCTATACTACTACTACTACTACTACAACAACAGCAACAAGAAACTGTTAAAATTTGGCATTCACATAAAAAATAAGGTTTTATTCAATCAGACAATAAAGCTGTAGAGTGAAGTACTTAGTCACTTGTCCCAAACCATCAATTCAGCCAAAGGCTACAAAATATTTTTGTTTGCTATCTTACATTCTGACCAGATCAGAGAATGACAAAGAGAGAAAGTACAATGCAAAATAGAGAGAGAGAAAGAAAGTGAGAGTGACAAAGAGAGAAAGTACAAAGAAAAATAGAGAGAGAGGAAGAGAAAGAGTGACTAAGAGAGGAAGTGCAAAGCAAAATAGAGAGAGAGAGAGAGAGGTGACAAAGACAGAAAGTGCAAAGAAAAATAGAGAGAGAAAGAAAGATAAAGTAAGAAAAAAGTGAAGCAAAAAAACAGTTTTTACTACTAAAGACAAAAATGTAAATCAATTTTATTTTCCAAGTAAACCATAAGAGAATGATTCTGTAGCACTCTCTGTTTTTATACACACACACATACACACCCATATATATATATATATATATATATATATATATATATATATATATATATATATATATATATATATATATATATATATATGTGTGATGGGTAAATTGTAGCCATTTTATATTCTTAATTTCACTCATACATGTTGTTTGTTTTTGATTTTTGTTGACTTCAAAGGATGAGTTGGGCATCATCTGTGAGAAAACAAGCAACATGATGCAATTCATTCTGCCAGAAATTTGGAAATGGTGTGCTGTACTGCTTGGAAGCTCCAGTATGAACATTTCAGAGTGCTTGGGTGTCTCTCTGAGGATAGTGTAGAGGATTCAGAAAGAGTTGGATGAGTCTAATGGTGATTACGAAGGTATGGTGATTCGGAAAACTAACTCTGATCATTCTGATAAGGAAAGAACTCCTGAATTTGTTGGTGAGGGCCTCAGACTCAACGCAAAAGCCTACATCAAGTACCTTGAGGAGATAATACTGCCCTGGCTCAAGAGGGTGTCAGCTGGAAGACCCTATATCTGGCAGCAGGACTCTGCACCATGCCACACAAGCAGAAGAACCCAGTCATGACTGTCAGACAATTTCTTCAACTACATCACTTCTTACATCTGGCCACCTAACTCCCCAGACTGCTACCCCCTTGATTATTATGTGTGGGGTGCAGCTGAGCGAAAGACCAACAAAATTTTTTATAACACCAAAGATGAACTGAAGGCTAGGATTATGGCAGCATTCACCATCTTAAACAAAACCATCTAGAAGAATTGCAGGAGATTGCAAAGTCATGTGGAGGTTGTGGTTAAATGGTGATTTTATTGAATAAATTTACTCTTTTGTATTTCAAGATATTTTTATGTAATTTTGGTAAATATATCTGTTAAAATGAGATGTCAATGTTCTTTTTCATTTTTGCATAATTTATACAACAATTAATCAATTGCACCATGTATGCATATATATTCCAACATGTTTCCTTGAATAATATAGACATATTGTGTCTACTTATTTCCATACTGATCCTTTCCAGTTGTCTAATCAGTTTCTTGATGTTAAGATGAAATTTATCAAGGAAGGTGTCATAGTTCCATAACTCCAATGGATAAATTGAAAATTTTAACATAATTATAACACAACACCATTATGCATGATTTTAAAAATCACCATTGCAAGAGAATGCAGATTTTATTGCAGTTTCAATAAGTTTGTCTTTATAATTTATCCCTGAAGATGATCTTGGAAATGTTTGAAAGAACGTGGTTTAAAAAACTACAACACCTTCATTGATGAATTTCATCTTAACATCAGGAACAGTATAAAAATAAGTCAACACAACATGTCTATATTATTCAATGAAACACACACATATATATATACTTCTTCAGGTGGTTGGAATTTCGAACTGAACCCTTTATTTTGATCACTGCGGTAGACTGTTCTAGTTCCACGTGCCATGTTTGATGGATGTCAGTTATCAGTTAAGAGTGTGAGTTCAATACCCAGTTAAGGCAGTGGGGAACTTTCAGAGGGAGAATTAGCAGGAGATAGCTGATAACAGACATCCATCAAACATGGCATGTGGAACTAGAACAGTCTACCCCAGTGATCGAAATAAAGGGTTCAGTTCGAAATTCCAACCACCTGAAGAAGGCCGGAGCGTACAACGGCCGAAACGTTGTGACAAATATGGCAACAAAGATGAGGACAATAGTCTGACTAATGTAAATACTATATATATATATATATATATATATATATATATATATATATTTACAATAATTTTCACTCTGTATAAGACCCAAGTGCCACTTGAATTAGAGAGATTCAAGGTAAGTGGCACAGCTTATGCGAATATGTGAGGAAGATAACGGTTAGCTCTAGGTGTGAACAAGTTAAAATTGTAGTGATTGTGAAAGCAACCTCTTTCATGTCGTTTCCACAAGGCAGTAGTTCATAGGAAGAAATTGCTTGAGTGGGACCAAAGGAATTACAAAGGGATTAGGGGTGGTTTGCTAAAATGTGCATAGCATGACGGGTCTTAGCTGTGAAAGTTAGGACTGGTGAAATTAAGGAGTTTAGTTCATCTTTGCTATGGTACCTAGACTCTATGAATATAAGTGCAATACTAGATTGGTGGCAAGGTCTCATCATTTTACAGTTGAAATGGCTGCTAGATGTAAACGTAAGTTCTATAGTAACAGTTTCTTCTGTCATGCTTATCACTTCTGGAACTTTCTTCCATCTTGCTTTACAGTCATTTTTGATCTTCAAAAATTCATGTGCAATGTCAATCATTATCATCTGTCTTCTTAATTCTTGTTCTTTTCTTGTTTTCTCTCCTTAATAGTATTTTTTCCTTATAGATTCTAATACTCAGTAATTTCTTGTGTTGTAGAGGCAGTATTGCCTGTCTTGGGGTGAAATGATTAAAAAAAAAAAGTGGCTTCTTTTGTCATTTTCAATCAAATGTCAGCAGTCTTTAACCTTTGTGCCTGAAAAAAGTGTTGTGTCAAAAGAACAGTTTTTCCCTTGACACCGCAATTATTTTAACTACCTTCTTTCCTCAACAATGCGTTATAAAGCAAGGATTAGAATTGTATTAAAACCTAAACATATGATGAAAGTGAATGCATGCACATTTTGTTGATGAGAATTTACAACAAAAATATCAAACATTCAAATTTCTTATCTCTCTATATTTCTGAGATGAGGTATTCTAATTATTTGCACTATTTACATTGTTTAGATTGTTATCCTCATCTTCATTGCCATATTCATGCTGTTTCAGCTGTTGTATGCTCTGGCCTTCTTCGGGTGATTGCAATTCCAAACTGAACTCTTTATTTCGTCCACTCGGTAGATTATTCCAGTTCCACGTGCCATGCCTCTTCTGGGTGTCTCAGTAACAGTTATCTTCCTTTAACTCAACTCTCCAAGTTTTTTGCTCACTTCTGTTGTAGCCAGGTATTGAACTCACAACTCCTTGGGTCAAGTCAGTGGATTCAACCAACTCTTTTATCCACTGGGTCATCTGTCCTTGAGGTTGAATTCAGGGACTTGACCCTAAGTGTTGTGAGTTCAATACCTGGTTATAGAAGAGGTGAACAAAAAATTTGGAGAATTGAGTTAAAGGGAGATAACTGATACTGAAACATCTGTAAGAAGCATAGCATGTGGAACTAGAACAATCTACCCCAGTAAATGAAATAAAGTGTTCAGTTTGGAAATCTAATCACCTAAAGACAACTGGAGCATACAACAGTTGAGACCTTTTGAATATGGCAACAAACATGAAGACAACAGTCGGAACAGTGTAAATAATTTACTTTCTTCTTCTTCTTCTTCTTCTTCTTCTTCTTCTTCTTCTTCTTTTATGTACATGTCTTTTCAGGACATAGTCGACTACAGCTTTCACAAGTTTCCTGTCTTTTGTTGCTCTTAATAAATTTTGTCTTTTTTTTCGCTCCTAGACCATTACTCAAATTTGCTAGAAGCATATAACACAGATAAAATAACTGACTGTGCATTTTAATACTTTTTTTTTGTTAAAATATTAGGGGCATGTGAAAGTTTTCGACAAATAAAAAAGTAATGGCACCTTTTGCATACACATAGTAGCTTTTTATCTCTTAATATTATTTTCTCAATTTGGTAATTTTTTTCTGGATTTACCATAAATCTGTCTGGAAACTAGTAAGAGCTATTCTCTTGTATTTAATCGCATTAAGCCTCTTTTCTGCACAACCAATCCAAATGCTGAGAGAGCATTATTTCTTAATGCTATAAAATCATTTTTTTATTTGTTTCTTGTATCATTGAAAAAAAGGGGGTTGGGATTTTTTTCTCTTCATTACTGTGTTTCAGCAAAAATCTTGTCCTATTATTAAATCCAATTTTATGATAATCCTATTTCTTAAACAGTTTTATAAATAAATGAGGTTTGAATTTAACTAATTTGTTTCCCACATTCTCTTTAGATTTTTTTTTCTTTCTGATTTTCAATTTACTCAGCCCTTCTATATTTTACAGCAAATCAGGAAGAAAACAACTGAACTTCATCAGCATTTATTTTTCAATCACTTAGTAACAAATTTAAATATAGAGTATTCAGTTTTCTCAGTCTTGTCAATATAATTTGAACCTTCTATTCTTAAAACAGGGTATAAAAGAACAGAGATCGAGTTACAATTGTTAAAAGTTGCACTTCCAGTATCATAAGGAGGTAAAAATCAGTTGCATTAAATATAAATTTTAAATATTTTTGTAAAAAACCAGTGTGCATAATTTTTATGATGTTAAATTATATTCTTTTAATGATTTACTTGATAGTTCCTCCAGCAATATATATATAAGGGTAACTTAACCTTGCTTTGCTTTGATGGCTTTCCATGGCCTAATGGTTAGGTATGTCTAATATCAAGGATATCACTACTTTATAAAACCTATAGTGATCCTACATATTAATATAAAACTTGTATTATAAAGGGTGTTTCATTAAGAAGGATTATATAAAAGGGTGTTCCATTAAGATGGATTAAGGTCAGCAGTAAATAAATCAGTGTTATTGGTGAAAATTTATTTATTTATTTATTGAATCATGTTATTTAAGTTATGGCAATTATGTGTGGAAAATAATATCGCCCAAATATCCGCCAAATCTGAAAAAAATCATTAGACACTTAAACTTAATTCACATTTCAAATCAGTCCAAGCTATTGGAACATCCTTCATATCAATATACCTCTTCTTCTTTATGTGTTGTGTCCCCTCAGGATGTAGGCAGTCATGGCTCTCCTCAATTTCCTGTCCTTTGTAGCTCTTAATAAATTTGGTCTTTTCATTATTTCTCCTAAACCCTGTTCCACCATCCATTTACTCAACCTCATGAAGTATGTTATGCTTTGTTTCCCTCTGTCTCTCTTGCCTGTCCCACAATCTGTCCTGTGAGTATCAGATTTTCCGATCCAGCCCTTCTTCCTCATTATATGCCTGAGAAATTTCTCTTCTTGATATTAAGTATAAGTTTCCTTTTTTTCTAAAACCCTGTTGCTGCTCACATGATCATGGTATGCTCATTATTCTTCTATAAAACCACATTTCTATTGCTTCAAGTCTCTTCTTCATCTTCGAGGAGACTGTCTAGCATATAAATGGACAGATATCAGTTTTGTACTTTTTTATTTGTTTCTAACAATGTTTTTCTGTCTCTTAATACTCTGCTTAGCTTTAAGAATGCATCTTTGGCTGTCCCAATTCATCTTCAAATTTCAATGTTGCACTTACTGTCCTATGTTAGAACACTTACCAAATATTTAAAGTTTTGTATTTGTTTGATTTTGGTATCTCCGATTTGTAATGACGTGTCTTTCCTGATTTGAAAAGGGAGTACATGTTTGCTTCCTTTCAGGCTTATTTTTCTTAGTAGGACTTCGCAATCAAAAGTTCTACAAATTAATTTCACTGTTTAAAAAACCGGAGATGTGCAATGAAACACACGTACCCACTAAATGTAACGTTTATAGTTATAAGAAAAAATGGTGGATTCAAATTCATTGATTGCTTTAAAAATGTCTTTGTTTATGTATCAGGCAAGAAAATATAGTTAGTAGGTATAGACTTTGAAATGTCCCAATAAAAGATGTGTATGACCTAAATAGGACGAGTTGAGCCTTGCTTTGCTCTGATGATTTCCTGTACCCTAAGGCAGACTTAACTTAAAAGTGATTTCCCTGCTTGAGAAGGAAATACATGTTTAATTCATGTCAGGGGATCCTTTTTATGTAGAACTTCTAAATCTCTAGACCGGTAGGCATTAATTTCAATGTTTTAAAAAAAACACACATATACCCATAAATATAATATTTATAGTAATAAAACACACACACACACAGACATACACAGACACATACACATATATATGTATACACAGGCACACACTCATATATATATATATATATATATATATATATATATATATATATATATATATATATATATATATATATATATATATATAAAAGTGTACATTGAAGTCAATATCCAGAGGTAACAGTCTGTTAAATGCAATCATCAGGCCACCGACTGGATTTAGAATGGAACAGACTGTCGCCTCTGGGTGTTGACTTCAATGTTCACTTTTATATTTACATATGCTCTATCCCTCACACTGAACACTTTAACCCATAAATATAGCATGCCTCAAACTATATTTTATCACACACACATATATATATATATATATATATATATATATATAAAAAGAAAGAACAGTCAAGATTCTTTAGCATTTATTTTTAAAAACTGTTCTATACACAGTAGAGCATAATATTATAATTATTATTTAAAATATGTATTTTTAAATACATACTTTTAAATAACAATTATAATAAAATTATGCGTGTGTGTGTGTGTGTGTGTGTGTGTGTGTGTGTGCATCCAATTATATATGTGTGTGTATGTGTGTGCGCACATGTGTGTGTATGCATCCAATTATGTGTGTGTGTGTGTGTATGTGTGTGTATGCATCCAATTATATGTGTGTGTATGTGTGTGTGCGCATGTGTGTGTATGCATCCAATTATGTGTGTGTGTGTGTGTATGTGTGTGTATGCATCCAATTATATATGTGTGTGTATGTGTGTGTGCGCATGTGTGTATGCATCCAATTATGTGTGTGTGTGTATGTGTGTGTATGCATCCAATTATATATGTGTGTGTATGTGTGTGTGCGCATGTGTGTGTATGCATCCAATTATGTGTGTGTGTGTGTATGTGTGTGTATGCATCCAATTATATATGTGTGTGTGTGTATGTGTGTGTGTGCATGTGTGTGTGTGTATGCATCCAATTATGTGTGTGTGTATGTGTGTGCGCGCGTGTGTGTGTGTGTGCGCGCGTGTGTGTGTGTGTGCGCGCGTGTGTGTGTGTGTGTATGTGTGCATCCAAACAAATTTTATAAAAATCAACAGATATTGTTAGTCAATTTTAATAAAGCTTGCTTGAATTAATTCTTGCTACCTACATTTGACAGATATTCACACACACACATAAACAAACAGACATATATTTACATTTTACAGACCAGCACACACACAAGCACACACACATTCACATATATATTTTAAAGTCACACACACACACACACACACACACACACACACACACATACATACATATATGTTTGGTTAAAAAACAATGGAAGCCCATTGTTAAAAATGTCTTAATTTATTTTCCCAATAAATTCAAACCATTTACCTTGTTTCCGGTAAATATTTGAATATAAATTGTCTTTGATCATTTCCAAATATTGTGTCGCATCATTTTTACATGACAATTCATTTTTTGGTTTTTAATGAAATATATTTAGTATGATTGTTTGTAAGTTTTGGCAATGTCTTATGAAAACTACTCAGACATTGGACATTTATATATATATATATACCAGAAACTAGGAAAACTGTTTGAAATATAGAAAGCAAAATCCTTAAGATTATATAAACATGTGTAATTGAAAAATTGCTACCCAAATACACCCAATATCCAGTGTCAATTATAAAAATAAAAATAAAAATCCAGTACTTGATTATCTATAGCACAATTTTCTGAGACTTCAATTATTCAGACATGAAGAGAAAAACGGAATTTATCTGACCATTACTCAATTATCCAAACTAAACCCATTGTAATATTTCATTTAATTCAAGCATTTTGAAAATTTAGTAAAAGATACTCAATGTTTAATAAAAATGATAAATAAAGCAGAAATAAATGACTAGTTCAATGAAGACAGCCCTGAGTATGAATACCTAAATCTGACCAGTGTCTTCTTGAACATATAACCACACCAAAAAATGTTGAAGAGGAGGAAGATGATAATGATATATCCCATGTTAACAGCTCCCAATATATATATATATATATATATATATATATATATATATATATATATATATATATCAAGTATGTGGTGCAGTTCAATTTACATTACAATGAATAACTTCTATATCTGTTTTCTGTATGAATGATTCATTGTAATATATATGTATATATATATATATATATATATATATATATATATATATATATATATATATATATATATATATACAGTGGGGAAAATAAGTATTTCATCCCCTGCTGATTTTGGAGTTTGCCACCTTACAAAAATGGGAACAGTCTATAATTTTCAGGGTATTTCGATCTTGAAGGTAAGAGATAGGATATAAACTAAATTCTAGAAAATCACATTATATTAATTTTTGAACATTTATTTCTTTTATTATCGAATAAATAAGTATTTCACCCCATAGCAAAACATAACTCAGTATTTGGTGAAGAAACCCTTGTTGGCAAACACAGCAGCCAGACATCTCCTTTAGTTGGTTACTAAGTTTTTACAGATCTCAGAGGGGATTTTAGACCACTCCTCTTTGCAGATCCTCTCCAAATCCTTAAGGTTTGTAGGATGTTGTTGGGAAATTTGAAGCATCAGCTCCCTCCACAAATTCTCTAAAGGATTAAGATCTGTAGACTGACTATGTCACTCCATTACCTTAATGTGCTTCTTCTTGAGCCACTACTTTGTTGCCTTAGCCATATGCTTAGGGTCATTGTCATGCTGGTACTCCCATCCATGACCCATCTTCAGTGTCCCGGCTGAGGCAAGGAGGTTTTCACTCAAGATTCCCCTGTACTTGGCACCATCCATCTTTCCCTCAATCCAGTGTAGTTGTTCTGTTCCCTTTGAAGAGAAACTTTTTCATGTGATTGGAATGCCAAAATGAACCCTTTATTTCGCTTGCTGGGTTAGACTGTTGTAGCTCCACGTGCCATGTCCGATAGATGTCAGTTATCAGTTATCTCCTGTTAATTCCCCTCTCCAAGTTCTCCAGCGCCTTAACCAGGTATTGAACTCACACTCTTTGGGTCCTGTCACTGGATCTAACTAACGCCTTTATCCACTGTGCCATGTATCCTTGAGGGCACATAAAGGGTTCAGTTCAACATTCCAACCACCTGAAGAAGGCTGAAGCATACAATGGCTGAAACATTGTGATAAATATGGTAACAAAGATGAAGATGATAGTCCGAACAATGTAAATAGTGTACAGAAAAAGGGAATTGAAATTTCTAGGGTACATATTGAGGAAAGAGGGTTTTTGAAAAATTTGACACTCACCGGACCTACTGGAGGCAAGAGGAACAGAGGAGAGCAGCACATAACCTAGAAAATTAGCTTTTGTGGTTGGTTTGGAGAGTTAGCAAAAATAGAAACCTTTACTAACAGCTACAAAGGAAAAGAAAATGTGGAGAGCCAAGATCGCCAACTTTTACAGAAGAAAAAGAAGGCCTGTGCTTCAGACATTCATCTGGGACTTGTGACTCTATCCTTTGTACTCACGAATGATGCAAGAATTCCAGTATCCACTAAAGATACAATTACATTTTTTTTTAATGCCTGCATTTTTTCCTATTTACCTTTTCACCCAATACAAGGTTACTCAAGGTAGAAGATTACTGAGTGATATTATTGTGAGTGCATCTAGGAAGGAAGAGGCAAGAAGTGAACATTATGAGAATATGTAGGACAGATATTTGCTACCCTAGACTTGATTGTAATTGTTGTCGAAGCATCCTCTCAGGAGGTTGTTCCCCAAAGTAACAGTTCTGGGGGAAAAGCTGAGTGGAATTTACTTGTTATCAAAGAATGCAAAGGGAATTATGATGATTCGACACAATGAGGATGGCATAGTATGGTGATTTAAGCCACAAATAATATCAATACAGGAAGAACACAAATTGAAAGTTAAAAGGAATATTATTGAAATTTATATATACAAATACTATAGAAATAGTTCTTGTTGCAAACAAATTGTTCTGTTTGCAGCTATATTATAATGAAACAATAAGTCCACTTAACTGAAGACCTTGGTTTTGCAGAATAGTTTCATTTACATACTAATATAGTACAGCTCTCATGTCGAAGTGCAGGTAGAATCAGAGATGATTTTGACATCCTGTGCCTAGCAGATCTTGGCAGAAAAGAGGAAGAGAAACAGAACAGAATATTATTCTTTATAATCGGCACCAACATATTCTGCCTAGTGATTGGTTGGTTTGATGCTATACATGATCTTAGAGAATGCAGTTTACCAAGGGCGACAACTCATTTATGTAACATATATTTTTCTTATAATAGCGAGTCCCAGCTGTGAAGGTCTGAACTGGTACAACTGAAGAATGTAACTTGTTTGAACATTTGCCATAGTAATGGTGATAGAATAGTGAGAGGCTAGCAGTGTTTTGTCTGTGTGATACGGGGTTGAAGAGTGGGAAATACTTCATCACCCATGATGCTGCATAATTATTTTTGAACTATGTGACATCTGTACAGCATGATCTGCATTCTTGATCTGATCTGGCACTTGCAAAGATAGAACATGGCAGCAGGCATTAAATGAAAAGTTGTGAATGCTTCTAAAGTGTGGTATTTGAACAGTGCCAGAAGGCCCTAGCAGACAGGTGTCTTCAGAAAACAAGTGTAACTGGCCATGAAATGCAGAACTTATGATGTCAAGCAATCCCCCTCCTGTTATCCATCCCGATCAACATATTTTCAGATTTTTCATTTTGAGGAGAATGCTGCAAGCAGCAACATGAGTTGCAGTTTTATCTTCACAAGATAACATCTGCACAATCTGTCTTTAAGTCTTTAAGAATCTCCCTATAGATGCCTGTGGGGAGACCAACATCTCTACTGATATGTTCCATGGTTCCATCTTTTGCTGTTTGCCATTTTTGCTGATATTAAATGCATACAAATATACATATCTATATCTATATATATCTATATATATATATATATATATATATACATATATATATATATATATATATATATATATATATATATATATATATATGTATATTTGAAAAAAAGAAAAAAATATATAAAATATATATAAAAAATATATAAAAATATAAAATATATAAAATATATATATATATATATGTATATATATGTATATATATATATATGTGTGTGTGTATATATATATATATATATATACATGCACACACTTATGGCATTCATTGACCAAGCAGGTGGTGCTACTTTTGGTTGAAATTTATGAAATCTAGATAGATATGAACAAACTGAGATAGATAGATAGATAGATAGATAGATAGATAATGAACCACTATTATCTTATATCTATATAAAATGAGTTTCGAAGGCATAAGATGCAAATTCAAGTCTCATTGGAGCTGTTTCTTTATTATGATTTCACGCTATGCAGATAGTTGAAGCGTGGATCAATTTGGAATGTGTTGATAAAAAGAAGACGAATCATTGACATATCAAGATTTGTTTTGACAACTCAATTCATTCTTTGTCTTGCTGATTGTTACTATCACAACATTTTGGTTATCATGTCCACGCTTGCTCTGAAGTATCATAACAGAAGTTTCTTTAGCTGTATAGTCAATAAGATTAGCAACGAAGACGGCAAAGACATTGTGTTAATGGTAATATAAGCCATCATCAGAAAACATTCATTGACTGAACAGGCATTGCTACTTTCATTTGAAATTTATAAAATCTTTCTCTTAAAACAATTTTTCAGGGAAATAGGTTTCTCAAGTCCAGTAACTGTTATTCTTCTTTCCAATATTGATGGAGTTTTCTTTCTTTTTTTGTTTGAAGTAGTTTGGAATGTCAACATCTTGAATATATCATTATTTTCTCTTTGAGTTACATCTGCTATCCATTTTAGTTGTTGCTGCTTTTGAAAGTCCTCATATGATGCGGTTTCTGTTATTTGGTACAGTTCTTTGTGATTTTGTAGCACCATTCCGAAAGTTCAAAGAAGAATCGTTCTCACTAAGAACTTCATTTGCTCAAAGCTATTTTTAACCATTATTCTGAGAAAGTGGTTGTATACAGTCAACCATATAAATAAATATATATATAGTATTTATATATCAAGTATATTTATAACATTTTCTAGGACAATAGTTATATGGAGAATGTTGTTAAATGTACAATTAAATGTAGGGCTAGAATTTTTGGGCTCTGGTAGTTTTCAGTTCTTCATTGCGTCCAGTGTATTTGAAACTACTGTCATTATGCAGAGGTAACCAGACTCGTGCCAATAGGGTGTCGGAATGCATGACATCATGCAAAAGTAGAAACCATTAGCACCGAACTTATGGTTGCAACTAGCCATTTCAGCAGTGAAGTTATGAAATTTGATATGGCTGATAAGCCATAGACAATGAATCAATATATTTTTTGCCTTTTTCCAAGAATTCTTTTAATCTGGCTTGTTCCATCAAGTCTTCTCTCCATACATCATTCTTCACAAAGAACTGTTCTAGATGTCTTTTTTTTTAGTCTTCAAGACTATTTCAATGTTTTTGCTGATATAATTATGTAAAGACCAGAATAAATATTAATCTGATGTTGTAATGTCTGCTATATATACAACAAATGAGTGAAAACTTCCAAGCCAACCTGTAACAATATTTTACTTGGTCACCAAAGAAACAAACCCTCTAGCACCATCCTAATTGAATATTACAGCAAGTCTATTAAATGATTTCAGTTACTTTTCATTGGTCATTTGGTATTATATTAGTATGTAGAAGCAAGGTTATGACATGTCTGCCAATAATGACAAGTTAAAACATTGCTTCACAGAACAAGAAAAAGCTTTTTCTTTGCTCACTCTCCAGTTGTTATCTCTGATTCTACCTGCACTTCGACATGAGAGCTGTATTATATTAGTATGTAAATGAAACTATTCTGCAATATATATATTATATATATTATATATATATTTGTATGCTAGGTTTGAGCTAATGGGAGTAGTACTTGTTTCAATCAAATCAATTATTTAGTTCTTCAGAAGAACCTCACAGCAGAGAGCTCCCTTCCAGTTTCATCATATACACACCATCATCTTCTTTAGATGAAGACCAGCCTTTGATAATTTTATTATGGGTTAATTTTGTTTGTTCTATGATCTTTCTCAAGCCAAGAAGATGTTGTAAAATATCAACTTTTCAGTCTTCTTCTATGTGTCATGTCCCTTCAGGACATTGGTGATAAGGGCTCTCCACAACATCCTGTCCTCTGTAGCTCTCAAAAAATATTGTCTTATGGCTATCTCTTCTAAACCCTACTCCACCATCCATCACTCAAACTCACTAGGTAAGTTATGCATTGTTTTCCTCTGAACCTCTCGCCCTCAATCTGTCCTGTGAGTATCAAATTTTCAAATCCTTCTTTACTCATTATATACTCTAGAAATTTCAGCTGTTTCTTCCTGAACATAAGTTTCCTTTTTGTTTGAGGTTTCTCTAAAACTCTGTCATTGCTCATGTTCACTCCATGATAACCTCAGAATCCTTCTGTAGAGCCACATTCATGTTGCTTCAAATATCTTCTGCATCTATGAGAAGGTTGTCCAGCATTCATTGCCATATAGGAGTATATTACATAATAGTTTAGTACTTTTTGTTTGTTTCTAATAACATTTTTCAGTTCCTTAATATTTTGCTTAGCTTTTGGAAGGCATCCAAATGTGCCTTTGGATTTAAGTGTGGCACTTTCCATCCTTTCTTAGAACACTTCCCAGATATTAAGATTTTTGTGCCTGTTTGATGTTCGTATCTCAAAACTCTAATTTGCATTTTGGGATCATATTTTAGCTAACAACCATGCATTCGGTTTACTTGCAGTTGATGTTTAATTTTTTCTTCTTTCTTTCCTTCACTACATTCTGTAGGAATTGTTATAGTTTTCTTTCTCCATTTGATATTGACACTGTATCATCCGTATATCTTATATTGTTAAGATTGGGAATAATGAATTCTGGTAGGACTTCTAATTCTCTCAGATTCACCTCCCTGTATAGGTTAAATAAGTTTGATCAGAAGACACATCCTTGTTTTATGACTATTTCTATTTTTGAATATTTACTGAATTCATTTTCTATCCATATGCAGGCAGTTTGCTGCTAGTATAATTTCAAGATTATTCTAATATCCTTCCCAAATATATCAAGGTTACCTATTACTCATCATAATTTGTTTTAAAATGGAATATTTTCATGAGTAAGTAGTGAATCATATAAAAAGTGAGGGTATTTTTCATAAAGTGGTGGTGGAAGTTAGACATCAAAGTGACTAACATAAACATTACAATGTAAATGATTTTCAATACTTGATTTGGATAATACAATTCTGTTCATTATTTGCCACATTGCATAATATTTATTATGTCACACTCCACCTTAAAATGGCAAAAGGCCTGAGGGTTGTCACACACGCTGGAAGCAAGCCCACCTTCCTCAATATTCATTGCTAAATGCTAGATCTATTAATATTGATTATATTCAAGTTATGTCTTCATTTTATTCAATGCACTTAAGAGGTGAATATTAATGATAAAGATTGAACATTACTGAAATAATTAGATCAAAATTCAGCTAATATATAAATGCCAGACTACACACTTATTGCACCCATGCATACACACACACATACATACATACACACACATGCATATGTAGGATGTATATATATATATATATTTAAAAACATGTATATATGAACATATATATGTAATATATATATATATATATATACACACACACATATATATATGTATGTATATATATATGTATATTATATATATATATGTATGTAGTATATATATATATATGTAATATTTATGCACACGCATATATATGCATATATATACATATATTAATATATATATATATATATATAGTATGTATATGTGTATGTGTGTGTGTGTGTGCGCATGAAACAAAATGTAAGGGAAAACAATACAACATTTCACTTGGTAGATCTATTATTGCAATGTGTGATATTTAATAACAAAAGTGATGAAAACATGAAGAAATTAAATGAAATCGGTTAGACTATATAGCCAAAACATATGTTTAAAAAAGAATTAATAATTGAATTTAAATTTGAAATTCTCACCATTCCTTTGTTCATATGCGTAGTCACATCAGCCTAAAACCTGCCTAGTCTGATGAATATATATATATATATATATATATATATATATATATATATATGCACATACGAACATATACTCTTTTGAATAGATGTAGAGGTTTATTTCTTGTTTCCTGTTTCAGATTGGTTCCTTCTCCTAAAGTCTTCTCATTTTCTTTCACCCCCAGTAATCTCTCACCTCATAGTAGCATTATCTATAATTTTTATAGTGGAGAGTGTACAATAAAATAATTAGATTTAGAGAAGACAGAAGATAGCAATTGACATTCAATTTAAATTTTTCAAGATCAAAGTTGACTGGAAAGCAAGAAGTTGAAAGAGAATTCCACAATCAATAAGTGTGAGAGAAGAAACTGTTAGCATAGCCATTTTCAACTGTAAAATGATTAGACTTTCATATGGATGTCGGGCACACCACCCAAGCCATTCAGAAATGTCTAAACTGCCAATTGTATGCAACGACTTTCAAAAATCAATGATTAAAAATGGCTGCAAGCAAATGAAGGAGGACCCGGTTTCTTTGATTTTCAGGGGACTGTTGTTACAGAATCACATTATCACTTGAGGACTTCACACAGTAGCAACAATTAAAATAGATAGCACATGTAACATTTAATGTGATAAATAAATATATATATATATATATATATATATATATATATATATACACACATATATATATATATATATATATATATATATATATATATATATATAAATTAATGTTTCTAAATTTTTTCTATGGTATCAATTTCAGTAAATCTGTCAAAAAGGAATCAAGGAATGATATATAAAAGATAAATCAGTGTTAAAAAATTGTATAATTGTTCTGTCTTCTAGAGTCGTTTATTCCTAAAGATCAGTCAGTCAGTTAAGTGCCATATGCGATACATGCTGGTATTGACGTATAGACCCTAGTACTGAGAAATGAAGACATTTTAAATGTGTAAAAACAGATAGACACATGAAATAAACACTTTATTCAAATTATGTATGAGCTAAATTTTTATTACATTCTTAGATTGGATGCCCTCCCAGTATGGATGCCTGAGGCCATTGCACCCTCTGCCCCTTCTTCTGCATGCTACTGCATACTGGGACGATCATGTCTTATGCATAAGATTTCCCACAGTAGGTTGCCATTTCTTTCTGCAGTAGACTAGTTGCCACCAAAGAATTAAGAACCAGTCCTGGGGGAAAAGAGATGGATTCATAATGTTCCCAAGTGTATTTGTGCATAAGTGAATGCAAGAAAACCAGACTGGAATTTGAACTTGGTTCTCTGATTTCTGATTCCAAGCTGTTATCCATTACACCACAATGCACATCTATTCTTAAGAATAGATATACTTAAAATTTAGTCACAGTTTAACATTACAATTTTACAAAATAACTTATAACTAACTTTACAAAGATAAAAATTTTACTTGCAGTGTTTCTGGTGCACAATGTTACTCTCCTAATACCATTGGCTGCAGTTGTAATTTTGTACTTCATTTCTTCAAGTTCATATTTGTTAAGAAGCAGAAGTCTGCAACAAGGTGTAAGAGACAAAAGCAGAGGTTATGACATGTCTGCCAATAATGACAAGTTAAAACATTGCTTCACAGAACAAGAAAAAGCTTTTTCTTTGCTCACTCTCCAGTTGGTCTTTTTTGTGTGTCTAAAAAAACAAAAAAGGAAGTTATTTTGCATCATCAAAGACTGAAATCTATACAAAGTTTTAAAAGGTATTGCAAGACTATGAAATATAAAAGCACTGACTTTGTAATTTAAACAAAATGTAGTCAGGTGGCAGAAAGACTTCCATGAGACTGATTATCTCAGTATCAATTTTAATTATTGTTACCTGGCATCCTTGGCAACAAACATATTGTATCAAAATTCTGTATTACAATATCATACCTTAATTCCAAGATTTGTTTTATCATTGTTATAACAACATCAGTAATGTTGATTATGGTTATGATGATTGTGAGTATTTCTGGCCCCACTATGAATGCTGGAAGCAAAATGGATCCAGCGGGGAGTTTGAATAATAAAGTTGTTAAGTCATGTTTGTATTCCATTTACTTTTCAGTGGCCAGTCTCATAATTATTTATCTTTCCGCCCTAAGCCTAGTGGAACAATCATCAAAACTAATGTTTCTCCACTGGTGTTCCCCACAACCCTAGTGTTCCACAAGAGGTCACTAGGGGTTCCATGAGAAACTTTGATAAATAGGCTAATGCATTTTTGAGTAATTTTTGGTTAATTTTATATTTATAATTTTAGTATACACATACGACATATTGTTGAAAAATCTTTGGCTATTATAACAACGGATTCAAACTCTTATAGAATTTAAAATCATAATAATCATAGGGAACGTATTTAGTGATGTCTATACAGTATCAGTGTGAAACCGCTTTGACTAGTTATTAGACAGGATCTGTACGTGGCGTGTGTATGTGTATCATTTATAGAAACTATCGCTTTCCTTATTTTGCTTGATTCCGCAGTAGCAGAAATGTAAGTAATCTGTAAAAAAAAAAAACTCATAAAAACACTGGCTGAGCCCTATTCAGTTTCTTTTTCACTTTTCCTTTTCAACAGCCACTACCTTCAATGCCCAGCTCAAAGGACCTCTCACAACCATTGTGGCCTGTCCTGGCAGCTTGAGATTTCTTGTTCCTCATAGGAACAAGCAGATAAATCTTCCTTTGAGACACCTACTCACAAGCCTTACCACATAAGACACATACCAATCCTAGCAGTTTGACACTCAGATTTCTCATTCCTTGTGGAAACAGGCAGAGAAATTTCTCTCAACAAAACATCCACTCAAGGGTAGAACTTTGTTAATGGGGGAAACCCAACTCTTTTTCCCATAGAATACTACTATTTTTCACCCTCTTTCAACCACAAATAAAAGCTGTTAAACTGTTATTTCAAACCTTGGGTTTGTTCATTCCACTCTATACACTGCTGAGCACACACGCAACTGGAAAAAATCCCTACACATTGAGTGATTAACTTGAGTACAGGACACATACGTAATGTCTTTATATTATGTTTACCATGTGAACGACAATAAAAATATAAAAGAGATAGATATTAATAATGATGCATAATACTTTTTATGCAGGTGTTTCCTGAGACATAAAAACTATTTCAAGGGTTCCACAAGGGTAAAAAGCTTAAGAAACGCTGATCTAAACTCCTTCTTTTGCACTGCAGATATTGTTACAATAATGTTTCAGTTTCTCCATTCTCTAGCTTTTTTCAGGTGTACAATCTGGAAGGAAAGAAAAAGCATTCTTTATTTAGCAGGGAAGGATTTGGGAACATCTTTTTTCTATAAATTAGAATTATCTGTGATACATGGTCAGCAGTGAATAGTAATGTCTGTGCATATCATTTTCCTGGAAATAAACTGAACCGTCCAGTTTATTAAGTACTTGTCAGATCTAGACTTTCGTATAGAATGGCGCCAAACACATTCAAAAATATCTAAACTTTCAGCCATATACAACCACAATCTCAGATTGAAGGTAGCTTTGAGCAAATGAAGCCTGTAGGTCTTAGCAAGGACCATCCTTCTCATGGACTGGCACTAGAGAACCACAAACAAAGAACTGTACCAGATAACAGAAACCATATCACTTGAGGACTTCCAACAGCAGCAATAACTAAAATGTAACTATAAGAGAAAATAATGATGTAATGATCACATTGACATTCTACACTACTGCAAACAAAGTTAGGAAGGAAACCTTGATCTGTACTTGAGAAATCTATTTTTCTGAAAAATTGTTTTAAGAGAAAGATTGTATAAATTTCAACTGAAAGTTGCACTGGCTGTTCAGTCAATTAACTTTTTCTGATGAAAGCTTATATTACTATTAGTATTATGTCTCTGCTGTCTTGGTTTCTAACCTTATTAACTATACAACTAAAGAAGATTGTAGAAACTTCTTTTATAACTCAACATCAGCAATACAAAGAATAAATTGAGTTGTCAAAACAAATTTTGATATGTTAATGATTCGTCTTCTTTTTATCAACACATTCCAAATTGATCCACGCTTCAACTATCTGCATAGCGTGAAATCATAATAAAGAAACAGCTCCAATGAGACTTGAATTTGCATCTTATGTCTTCGAAACTCATTTTATATAGATATAAAATATTAGATGTTCATATCTATCTTTGCTCATTATCTATCTATCTATCTGAGCTTGTACTATTTGTTTATATATATCTATTTATCTATCTCAATCTGTTCATTTCATCTATCTATCTATCTTGCTAGCTAGCTAGCTATATGTTTATTTATCTCAATCTGTTTATTATCTATCTATCTATGTATCTGTTTATATCTATTTATTCATTTCAATCTGTTCATTATCTATCTATCTATGTATCTGCTTATATCTATTTATTCATTTCAATCTGTTCATTATCTATCTATCTCAGTTTGTTCATATCTATCTATCCATTTGTCTGTTTACATTTTTGTCTATCAATTCATCTACTTCAATCTGTTCATTATCTATCTATCTATCTATCTATCTATCTCTGTCAGTCTGTCCATATCTATCTATCTCAGTCTGTCCATATCTATCTATCTATCTCAGTTTGTTCATATCTATCTATCCATTTGTCTGTTTACATTTTTGTCTATCAATTCATCTACTTCAATCTGTTCATTATCTATCTATCTATCTATCTATCTATCTATCTATCTATCTATCTATCTATCTATCTATCTATCTCAGTCTGTCCATATCTATCTATCTCAGTCTGTCCATATCTATCTATCTATCTAAAGTGATGAGCAGAATAAATAAGAAACCTTGCCATAAAATCACAATTTGTTACAAAGAAGTTTTAAACATTCAGGTGTCGTATCTGTGATAATTTAGGACTGTAATGCATGTTGTCATCTTTGCATGAATACAGATCTGCTGGTGGTGTAGTCTGAAATGAGAAATCGGAGAGCCGAGTTCAAATTACAGTCACTTACATGCAAATAAACTTGAGAAATGGTATGAATCCATCTCCTCTCTCCAGCTCAATGGTAGAAGCATTGCTACTTTTTTAAAAAGTTTTTAATGCAATATCTACTCACTAAAAGAGAATTGTTCTTACAATCCAAAATATTTTTCAGCTTCAAATAATAAGGGTTGATAAGCCATAAAAAATGTTATGAGCCACTTGGCACTGTTCAAGACTAATATATTCACAGATCAAGATACACATGATCAAATGCAGACTGCATAAAATCTTGTGCATCCAACCTGTGTTTTTAGCGTAATTGATTTGTTTCAGAATTGGAAGGGCATGTTCGGAGAAGAGTGTTGGGGCGCACCCCCCTTCACAACCACAATAGACTGATCCTATTATTATAAATAGAACAGTAGTTCTAGAGACTGGGAGTAGTGTAGCCGTGTAGTGCAATGCAGAGTGAGACTTCTGTAGTGATCAGTTACACTTCCATTTCTCGACCGGAAGATATCGTTGGACTTTATTACTATTACTTATTGTTACTACTAACCTACGTTCGTTCTACTACTAATCTCTCTGATGTAAATACCTCTCTGAATATACCAGTATTTTTTTCTACGACTGTGTTTGTTCGTTATTACCATATACTCACGTGGAAACACTCAACATCTCAACAAAGAGGAAGAAAATTATCAAAATAACATGAGAATAAGTCAATGTGAAATTGTTAAGGAGCTTGCAATATCAGGATGTGTTGTCCTACTTACCCAGAAGAAGGATGTTTATTTGGGGACCATTTTAGGTGATGAAAAGGAGAAATTAGACAAAAGAGATCAAAGAAAGCTAGCGAGGTCATCCATAAACAATTCAAAATTATCATCCCGTTCATCAAGTGTCAGTTTATACAGCAAGGACAATACTGCATAAGAATACCACCAATGGATGCATTGCAGCAATAAAAACATCCTTAATCAAAAAAGCATTGAATGACCACAGATAACATACCTGAAAGTACAGTGTCATAAATTTAGAACTTCTTTGTAAAAATTAAGGAAATTAATTTTTTACCTTTGTGATTAATTTCTTTTGCTTGGTACTGTAGATATTTTTTTTTTATTTTTAATCATTTCACTCGCAGCAGGGTGGTAATGCAACTTGAATGAAAGAGGGGTTACAAGGAGTGAAAGTGAAAGAGAAGACTGAAAAATGAGGAATGGACAAAAAAGGAATAGGGTTCAAGATGATAGAAGAGGGCGATTGACGTTGCATTTAAATTTTTGAAGATTGTAGTTATTAGGGTAGCAAGAAATTGGAAAGGAGTTCCACAGGTGGGAAGTGTAAAAATAGAAGCTGTTAAAGTAGAATTTATGATAACATCTAGTGATTTCAACAGTACAACAGTGAGACCTAGTTGCCAATCTAGTAGCACACTTAAATTCATGTAGTTGAGACACCAAAACCAAAAAAGCTTGTCAGAGCAGATGTCATGAAAATATCTGTAGAAAAGACAGAGGAAAGCCATGTCAAATCAGTAAGAAAGTGATTAAGTTGAGATGTCTGGTCAAGGTCAATTAAATATCAGATGTAAGCAATATAAAAAATTTTTAAACAAAATAAATATATATATATATATATATATATATATATATATATATATATATATATATATATATATATATATAAAGAGAAATATAGTCTTAAAGTGTGCTATATTTATGGGATAAAGGGCTCAATATCAGAGATAGAGCATGTGTAAATATAAAAGTGAACATAGAAGTCAACACTTAGAGGCGACAGTCTGTTTCATGCTAGATGCAATTGTCAGGCCTGTTGATTTCATCAAGCATGAAACAGACTGTCGCCGCTAAGTGTTGACTTCTATGTTCACTTTTATATTTATATATATATATATATATAAGCATATATTTTTTATAGTAATTCATCAAGGCTGTTTTGTTCTATTTTTGGGACTCATCAGCAGTGCACATCCACTACCGAGATTCAATACTGAACTGTTTTGATAAAAAGCATGCATCATACCAACTGTAACAAGGGGCCTCAGTGACAATGAAGAAACTGAATAGATTCGATATAGTGAAACAACTCAAAAATTAAGTGATGATACTCATCCATGTATTCATAACCCAACAGATTGTACTCCAAGAGCCATGTCTTTCCCCTAAACTGCTCCAATGCAGAGCATTAGCTGGGTCAAGCAAGGATATATAAGTAATAGAATTTGGCGGATTTAGGCAAATCATTATAATAATTCATCATGTCTAGAAGAATCCTCAACAGAATGCAGAAAGTACTGGATGGCCATTTCATATTATTTTTGGGACTCATCAGCAGTGTGTATCCACTACCAAGATTCAAACGACAAACTATTTCAATACAACACATGCGTCATACCAACTGTACCAACAGGCCTTGGTTTACAAAGAAGAAACTGAATAGACTCAATATAGTGTCGCTACTCATAAATTCTGTGGTGATACTCATCCAAGTATTCATAACCCAATGGATTGTGCCCCAAGAGCCACGTCTTTTCTTTCTCCTCAACAACTCAATTGCAAAGCAATAGCTGGGTCAAGCAAGGACATACAAGTAATAGAATTTGGGGGATTTAGGCAAATCAATATAGTAATTCATTGTGTCTAGAAGAATCCTCAACAGAATATGGAAAGAACTGGACGGCCATTTTGTCCTATTTTTGGGACTCATCAGCAGTGCACATACACAGAGATGTCAGAGTTATTTTCATTTTTGCGCATATTCCTTCACCTCAGAGTTTCTTCAATAATCACATAGAATATTGTACAGTGAAAATTCCAGGTGAAAATTAATATCTGTGCTAGATACTTATTGAACCACTCTCATATGCATACATACATATGGTCATATATATATACTTTTTTTTTCTAGAAAATGCAAAAATGTTAGGCTGGAAAACTTAATAAAATGTTAATTCATTCTTCCTTGTCAGCTGTATTCAGTGAAAGATGTTAAAAAGAAACGTTGCTGCAAAATATACATTAATATATATATATATATATATATATATATATATATATATATATATATATATATATACAAATAAGAGAAAGAACAAATGGAGTAAAAATCAACAGTTTGTAGCATTTACTCTTTTAATAAAAGTGCTCAATACAAAGTAGACCAAAATATTATTATAATATTTTTGTTATAATATATTATAATAAAAAATGTTTTTATTATAATCTAATATAATAAAAAAATTATAATATATATATATATATATATATATATATATATATATATGTGTGTGTGTGTGTGTGTGTGTGTGTGTGTGTATATATATATATGACAAACTGGAAAATTTTGGCATATTTTTCTAAATATTGATATATAAAAAATGTTTTTATTATAATCTAATATAATAAAAATATTATAATATATATATATGACAAACTGGAAAATTTGGGTATATTTTTCTAAATACTGTATATTGATATATAAAATTATACAAAATTATCAAGGTGGAGTAATGGATAGCAGCTCAGATTGAGGATTCGGAGAGCCGAGTTCAAACTTGAATTCAATCATTAAAAATAAGAAACTCATGCTTACACAAAAAGTAACAACAAACAGAACAAATCAAAAATATACTTACCTTATTCTTATAACAATATACCTACCTTATTCTTATAACAATTTTAATGTTTCAACAGAAATCACAAAATGGTCTGGAATATAGAAAAAATAAACAAAAGTATCCTTAACATGTAACTTTAATTTAGCCTTTAACCAAACTTGAATATATATATAAAGTTTATAAGTATTATCACATCAACACAACATGATTTTTTATGAGTGGCACACTACTTAACATGCTTAAAATGCTCCCCTTCATGTTCAAAATGCTCCCCTTCATGTTCAAAATGCTCCCCTTCATGTTCAAAATGCTCCCCTTCATGTTCAAAATGCTCCCCTTCATGTTCAAAATGCTCCCCTTCATGTTCAAAATGCTCCCCTTCATGTTCAAAATGCTCCCCTTCATGTTCAAAATGCTCCCCTTCATGTTCAAAATGCTCCCCTTCATGTTCAAAATGCTCCCCTTCATGTTCAAAATGCTCCCCTTCATGTTCAAAATGCTCCCCTTCATGTTCAAAATGCTCCCCTTCATGTCCAATATAATGCTGAACCCTATCGGCAACACGTCCACAAACCGTTTGACACATTTCTACATTAATTACAGAAAATTTCTCAGAAATTATAATTTTTTGTTTTAATTCAGGAATTGTTTTCAGTTTCACCCTGTAAACAAGATCTTCCAATACACACACACACGCGCACACACACACACACACATATACATATTTACACACGCATGCACACATACACAAAAATATGCAAAGACACACACACATGTACCCATATATATTTATGTTTCATTGAATGTGATGGACAAGGGAAAGATTTTATTCTGTTTTTCTAAAAGAAAAACTGAATAAAACATATATATATACATTTATACTTATATCCATCTTTCTCTCTATATATATATATGTATATATGTACATGTACCTTATCTATCTATCTATCTATCTATCTATATATATATATATATATATATATATATATATATATATATATATATATATATATATATACTTAAAGGAAAGCATATATATATATATATATATATATATATATATATACTTAAAGGAAAAATTTTGTGAAAGAACATTTTTGTTCTGTTTCATTTGCAAAATCTGGGCTGTCCATAGGGTAAAAATACCTACATGAATATAATCTGATTGTTATGAAATCAATGATTTCATGGATTTTACCTTGGTAAGGAACATTGTGTCCCATATTTTTAATCTCCAAAGGGCATAAATTTCTGTGTTTGATTACAATCACTAAATTTTATTTCAGATTTTTATATTTTGTATTTTTTTTCCTAACTTTTTCTTATTTCCTGCAGACTTTTCTCCCTGTAATTTATAGACTTTGACGTGCGTTATTGATTTTAGAGATTGTAAAAAGATAAAAAAAAATGAAGAAAATGTTTGGAATTAAATTCTTGCTATTACTCTGTCTGCCAAAGACAAATTCCCAAAATTAGCTGTTGCCAAAGGCATGGATCAACTGATAAGCCCCTGCAGTAGAATTATTATTTTTGTGGAGGGGGAGACATTTTCTCTTACTTTTTATTTTTTTATTTTTAATTGTTTTTCTTTTGGCAGTAGTGGTGGTTGAGATGCTGTTTTTTTGTTTTTTTTAGATGTGGCTATTCAATTTTATTGCTTTTTATAGAACTACTCAAGTAATTTATTATGTCTGGTCTTTTTCTTTGTGACCACACCAACCTCCAACTCGTGAAATCATAAATCACTAAAGATCATAACAAGGAAGTAAAATATACGCACATTCGCAGTAGATCATATAAACGCTCGGGCATAAATACATATACTCACACATTAACATACTTAAATGCATCAATAACAATTGGTGTTTGTCAGTCCTAAAATCACTTGCATTGTATTCAAATATACTATCAAAAATAACATGGATTTAAATGTCTATACCTACATAGACTGATACATTTATATAAGTATAAGTATGTACATGTACAAGGGATTGCTAAAAAGTTTTCACCCCAAACCACTTCCGAAATGACCAGACATCAGAATCTATTAAGTACTTCTTTTCAGCATCTCATAATGGTAAGGAGCAGGATCCTGAAAATTCCTTGATTGATTTTATGACATATCAACCTTTGTTGGGATATTTGATGTTGAATTTTGTAATGGGCACCCAGTAAGTACTGAATTACTTCTACAGTCACATCGCACAATCAGGAGCCCCTGTAACTCATCAGAGTCGTAGGGACATCATATGTACTGTAGCTGCAGCAGAAATGGTGTGTCTTTGGCAAGATAGCCTGATGAAGCTCAATCCTCTCCAGGCTCGTTTGAATACAGAGTTTTCCTTCTCCTAGATTGTTTGTCACTCATGTCTATAGAACCCAGTCTGTCCTGATATTTACCCATAGCTGGGGGGGAAAAGAAATGAATTTTATGCCTTTCCCAAGGGTATGAACATGTAAGTGAATGTGATGAATTTGACTGGAATTCAAATTCTGCTCTCCGATTCCTCAATCTAAGCCGCAATCCATTACTTCACCATGCCTCCATACTCTACAGTAGTAATGGCTAACCAAACTCACCTCATGATGAAAACACTTTCACCCCCCCCACCCATGATCACCCACATTATAAAATCAGTATTTTAATGAACAAGCAACTGAATATTGATTTTGGAACGAGAAAGTTTTCAGCACACCCTCATATATATACGGGATACAATGGGTAAATTTGTTGTCATTTTATATTTTTACATTTGCTCATGCATGTTATTTGTTTTTGATTTTATCAACTGCATTGTATAGTAGGGTCAGTTGGGCACTGTCTTTGAGAAAAAGAGCACCATGATGCAGTTCACTCCACCAGAAAATTGGAATCGGTATGCTATACTGCTTGGCATTCACCACGGAACCTCCCATATGAACCTTCCAGTGTATTTGGGTATCAAGGACAGTGCAGAGGATTCTGAAAGAGATGGATGATATATCCAGTCAACATCATGGAGTTTGGAGTGATCACTAGTGATGGCGACATTATGCTTCCATTCATCTTCCTACAGGACCTCACACTCGACACAGAGACCTACATAAAGTGCCTTGAAGAGGTAGTGCTGCCCTGGGTGAAGAATGTGGTTGCTGGAAGATCCTATGTCTGGCAACAGGTCTCTGCACCATGCCATACAGGCAGGAGAACCCAGTCATGACTGTCAGGCAATTTCTGTGACCTCGTCAACCCTTACATCTGGTTACTTAACTCCTCAGACTGCAATCCCCTTGATAATTATGTGTCTGTCACAGTTGGGTGAGGGATCCACAAAACTCCTTGTAACACCAAAGATGAACTGAAGGCAAGGATTATGGCAGCATTCACCAACTTAAACAAGGAGACCATCCAGAAGAGATGCAGGAGATTTTGAAGTCATCTGGAAGCCATGATTAAAGCCAATGGCGATTTTATTGAATAAATTTACTCTTTAGTATTTCAAAATATCTTTGTGCAATTTTGGTAAATATATCTGTTAAAATGAGATGTCAGTGTCATTTTTATTTTTGTGTAATTTAGATGACAATTTATCCATATATATATATATATATATATATATATATATATATTATAATTATTTTTTTAAAATTCTATCTCCATCATGACACAGAAATTACTATGTTTGAAAGCCGAGATTTAAAACTTAAAATTTAACTTTAATTTACTTACACATTTATTGTAGGCATGTCCTTTATGCCTACATGAAAAATTATATATTAAGTTTCTGAAAAAATTTATTAAATCAAAGAAATGAAATAGTGGTTTTCTGTAGACATTGTCTTATATTCTCCTTAAAAAATAATTAATTATAAAAAATAACTTAAATATTTATATCTATTATTTGATCATTAATTAAATAATTTATAAATGTGTAAGTAAATACTAATATATTAATTTTACAATACCATATATAGTTTATTAGTAAATAAAATAAATATAGTATTTTAGAGATGTAAAAATAAAAATATAAATATAAAAAAATATGACTTAATCATATCTTTAAGAAAATCTTGATGTAGTATTAAAAAGAAAATAAATAAAAAATGCTAAATATATTGTAATGCAAACCTACATATGATAAAAGAAACCAGATAGTAATAACTTGACAGCTTAAAAGAAAATCAGTGTAGCCAGACACAAACCCCCACCCAACCTTAACCAACTTTAAATTTACCACAAAAATACACTTGCTTTCTTCATTCATGAAAATGCCAACACCCTCTTAATAAAAAAATGGGAATTCTCTTAATACCACCAACTTAAAAATAGAGTAAATCCAATTTTTTTGCAAGTTATTCTTAGCATCTCTTGAGAATGGAACCAAGCTCTGAATTTTAAGTTTAAATTTTAAAATTTAAATCTCGGTTTCAAAACATAGTATTTTCTGATGGAGACATATTTTATGATAGAAACATATTTTTAAAAAAATAATTATAACATTATGCTCTACTGTGTATTGAGCACTTTATTTTTTTTTAAATAAAAATAAATGCTAAAGAATTTTGGATTATCAATCTGACTGTTATATATATATATTTTTGTCATCCACAGACAGACTGTTTCACTGTTTCACAGCTCATCAGTGTGGTTAGACGTCCGGTCGCCTCTAGCTAGGATCGAAACCCGACTGAATTTGCGTCAGTCGGAACTTCTCCCACTAAGCCGTCAGCGCACGGCAGGAATGAAGGTGAATTTTAGCGTGTTTATTTTTAGATTTAGATAAACACACAGTGACTGACAGTGACTCAATTCTGCCGAAGAATCGTGCAATATTAGCTTAAATAGTCACTGTTTACAAATTCACACCTCAAACCAGAGAGCTCAACTGAAATTAATTTTTCAGGAGCCAATATATATATATATATATATATATATATATATATAAAAGATGTTCCTGTATATATATATATTTAATGTGGCTGACAAACCACTTAAGTAATCTCAGTGTGAGAATGAAGCACATAAACACCCACACGCAATTATTTACTTCTATAACAAAATCCTTGTAGATTCCATTCTCTTTCTAAAAACATTTAATTGTAAAAGATGTCTTAATATAAATATAAATAAATAGTTTAGGGGGTAAAATCTCTGACTTATGCCAAATCAGTCAGGTTTTGATCCTGGCTTGAGGCAATCTGATGCGCTGTGATACAATGAAACACTCTGTCTGTGGATGACAATATATATTTCTATCATTCTGTTCTTGGTCTACACAAATCAAAACATAAAATTTGTACCAAATGCATTAATAGGAGTTCATTGGTGGCATAAATATTTTTAACCCTTGTCCTAACAACAAAATTTTTTATATAATAGCAATCACAGTAAAGATGAGGATATTAATCCAAATGTAAATAGTGAAAATAAAAATAACTCCTGACTCCAGGCAAAAATATTAAAAACCATTTATTTATTAAATTGTTTATTTACACTATTTATTTATTAGATTAGCTCTCAACTTGATATCTATGCTGGTAACACATCCATTTACCCCTGCTTCAGTAGTAAGGCTGATCAGTCTGACAAGGGCAGCTGATGCCTAAAATTACCCTAAGTCCATTGTTAACTGGGGCAAAAGATGACTTGTTAATTTTAATGTGTCCTAAACTAAACTTCTCTGCATTAATCATCTCCAATACCCTTCTCTGACTTCCATCGGCATGTCTGATGCAAACCTCTAGGAAAATGTCTCATTGCACCTTCTCAGGCTAATGTACTCAGCTAACATGAAGTGGAAAGACTATATCGATTCCATTGCTAGATCAGTTGCTAAGAAAGTCAGTTCACTGTGTCATGCAAAATAATTTTTCTCTCTAGAATCTATCTTACATATCTATAAATCTACCATTCATCCATGCTTAGAATATTGCTGCCACATATGGTCCATATGGTCCATGTCCCTGCTATTTACCTTGAGCTCCTTGATAAAATCCAAAGAAGAATCAGCAAGATTATTGGTCCTGATCTGGTAGCTTGGTTTCAGTCTTTTTCCCACCAACCTAAAGTGTCTCTGTGTCTTTTCTATAAATATTTTCATGGTTATTGTTTGGATGAGCTCTTTGCTATGGTACCTAGACTTTTTGAATTTAAGTCCTGTGACTAGACTGGCATTGAGATCTCATCAATTTACAGTTGAGCTGGATACATGTAACCCTAAATTACATGCTAACAGTTTCTTTTCTTGCACTTCTCACTTGTGCAACTCCCTTCCGGCTCCATGTTTTCCATCCAACTTTAACCTGCAAAAATTTAAATGCAATGTCAATCACTGTTCTGATTACTCTTTATCTCTTTCCACTCATTATTAATGTTTCTGTTCCTAATTATTCCACACCCAGTAACCCCTTGTGTCTTAGTAGCATTTCTGCCTTGCATGGGATGATACCAATGAAAAAATTGTTTATTTAAACTATTTATTTTATTAGATGTTTTAGTGGAATGGTTACCAAAACATTGCTAATTGATTCAGACTTTATAAAATGGTAAATAATAAGGATTTCATTATAGCTGGTGCACATATTTTTAGAATTTAGTAAATGTTTATAATTTTCTGAATAAAAATTGTTCTCATATTTATTTCTTCATAAATTGGTAAATGATGACTATTGCTTGTATCAGTTTTAACACAATTGTATTAGTTATTAGAATGTTGTAAAATTATTCTTGTAAATAAACAATCTAACAAAAAGTGTTTAATATTTTTATTGTAAATTCCCAAGAATAAAAAAAATGTATAAATCCTTTTTTTTAGGTTTTATTAACATTTTAATCATAACTTTTCAAAACAATAATTATCACTAAGTAGTGAAGGTAGTTAAAATAATAGTGGTGTCAAGGGAAAAACTATCCTTTAAACACACTGTTTTCTGTAGGCATAAAGGTTAAACATTGGCATAAACTTGTTATAACCATAATGGAATAACAGAAAGATACATGGATGTCATAAGTTATTATTTTCATCCAAACAGCTATAATTCTTATCAGCAGAAATCATCTTCAAAAATATTATATGTCATTAGTAACAACTGATTTACTCTGTGACTATTGGTAAAACAAAGTTATTTAGGTGCAGAAACACACAGACCCACCTATACTTTAACACACATTCACACACTGATCTAAACATACACATAGCAGCAGTAGGTTTGAAGGTTCTGCTTAGCACTGCTGAACCCTACATGTTTGGGAGTTCTGGATGGTCACAAAACCTTGCAGAGAAACAGTTGGTATTAATCAAGACTTGCATATGGATGTCATGCATGGTGCCAAACCTGTTCAAAAATATCTAAACTGTCAGCTGTAGACAACCGCTTTCTAAGATCAATAGTTGAAAATAGCTTTGAGCAATCTTAGCAAAAACCATCCTTTTTTAACATTGTGGACTGGCACTTCATAATAAAAGACAAATATTAAAAAACCATATCACTATCAACAGAAACAACAACCAAAATAGATAGCACGTCACTTGAAGAGAAAATAATGAAATAATCAAGATGTTGACTTTCCACACTACTCCAAATAAGAGGTTAGTAAGGAAATCCTTCACAATACTGGAAAGAGTGATAACAGCTACTGGACTTGAGAAACCTATTTTTCTGAAAAATTGTTTTAAAAGAAAGATTTTATGAATTTCAAATGAAAGCAGTACTGGCTGCTTGGTCAATGAATGCCAAATATAATTTTCAGGATAGGTCCGTCTTGAAAGTGAGAGATAGAATATAAAAAAATTCTAGAAAATCACATTATATTAATTTTTGAACATTTATTTCATTTTTATTGAAAAAATAAATATTTCACTCCCAATCAACCCACACTGATTCAGGCCCCACAGACCAGTTATGTGACCAGGAAGCATATAGACTAGTCCTATTACAAAAAAATTAATCCTAATCAAGTACTCATTACCTGTATAAAAGACACTAGTTCACAGAATCCTTCAATTATTCAAAATCTAATCTCTCCACAATGGGCAAGATGAAAGAATTGTCTAAGGACATCCAGGACAAAATTGTATTCCTGCACAAGACTGGAATGGGTCACAAGACGATTGGCAAGCAGCTAGGTGAGAAGAAGTCAACCGTTGGTGTGATAATAAGAAAATGGAAGAAACATCAATTGACTGTCAATCTCCCTGTGTCTGAAGCTCCACACAAGATCTCCCAATGTGGAGTGAACCTGATGATGGGAAAGGTGAGGAAACAACCCAGAACTATACAGCAAGAACTTAATTATGATCTCAAGGCAGCTGGGACCACAGTCACCAAGATGACCATTAGTAACACAGTACGTTGTAGTGGACTGAAATCATGTAATGCCCGCAAGGTCCCCCTACTAAAGAAGGCACAGGTATAATCCTGTCAGAAGTTTGCAAATGAGAACCTGGATGATTCAGAGGAGGGTTGGGAGAAAGTGCTGTGGTCAGATGAGACTAAAATTGAGATTTTGATATCAGCTCAATTCATCCTGTTTGGGTGGGAAAAAAGCTGACTCGGGCTCCAAGAATACCATCCCAACCATTAAGCATGGTGGTGGAAACATTATGCTTTTGGGCTGTTTCTCTTTTAAGGGGACAGGACAACTACACCGGGTCAAGAGAAAGATGGATGGGGCCAGGTACAGGGAAATCTTAAGTGAAAACCTCCTTGCCTCTGCCAGGACAGTGAAGATGGGTTGTAGATGGGTTTTCCAGCATGACAGTGACCCTAAGCATATGGCTAAGGCAACAAAGGAGTGGCTCAAGAAGAAGCACATTAAGGTAATGCAGTGGCCTAGTCAAGTCTCCAGACTTTAATCCTTTAGAGAATCTGTGGAGGGAGCTGAAGCTTCAAGTTGCCCAATGACAACCTACAAACCTTAAGGATTTGGAGAGGATCTGCAAAGAGAAGTGGGCCAAAATCGCTACTGTGATCTATAAAAACTTGGTAACCAACTAAAGGAAATGTCTGGCTGCTGTACTTGCCAACAAGGGTTTCTTCACCAAATACTGAGTTATATTTTGCTATGGTGTGAAATACTTATTTTTTCAATAAAAAAGAAATAAATGTTCAAAAATTAATATAATGTAATTTCTAGAATTTTTCTTTTACATTCTGTCACTTACTTTCAAGATGGATCTACCCTGAAAATTATAGACCGTCCATATTTTTGGCAGGTGACAAACTCAGAAAATCAGCAGGGGATGAAATACTTAATTTCCCCACTGTAGGGGAGCTGCAATCCCTAAATAAAAACATATTTTAATTCAAATTTTTCTTTCTCCTAGATTGGTTACTAACCAAAGCTAGAGAGTTCAGTTTGTCTTACCATTAATCCCTTGTTGGGAGGAGAAACAATGAATTCAATCTTTTCTAAGAGAATTTCGGCAAAACAAATGCAGCAGCTACAGCTGGAATTTGAACTCAGCATGCCAATCTCACTTTCTACAGCAGTATCTGTCTATATTTCTGAGATGAGGTATTATGTACACTATTTACATTATTTGGACTAATGTCCTCATCTCAAGGACACATGGCACAGTGGATAAAGGCGTTAGTTAGATCCAGTGACAGGACCCAAAGTGTGTGAGTTCAATACCTGGTTAAGGCAGTGGAGAACTTGGAGAGGGGAATTAACAGGAGATAACTGATAACTAACATCCATTAGACATGGCATGTGGAACTAGAACTGTCTACCCCAGTGAGTGAAAAGGATTCAGTTCGACATTCCAACCACCTGAAGAAGGCCAGAGTGTACAACGGCTGAAACATTGTGATAAATATGGCAACAAATATGAGGACAATAATCCAAATAATGTAAATAGTGCTCACTTTCTACACGAATATCCATAATACAACATGCACATACCTGTGATATCATAGGTATCATAGCTCATTAAAAACAACCTGATAATATCATAGGTAGGATTTATTAAACTCGTCCCAATTATATTATCAACAGGGTTTATTAAAAACATTCCAGTGATATGATAGGTAGGATATATTAGAAACATCCTAAAGTATATCATAGGTAGTATCTTTTAAAAACATCCCAATTATATCAGACGTAGGACCTAATAAAAATATCTCAGTGCTATCATAGATAGGATTTAGTTTTAAAAAAATTTGCTTTTCAAAAATTTATAAAAACTTAAGCAATGTTAAATTAAAAAGTAATTCGAAAAGCCCTAAATTATTGAAAATCGATTTGTTTTCAATCAAAAACAACTGATTTTAACAATTTTCATCATTTTATATGAAGTTATATTAAAAAAAATATTTGGTTTTTACTACATCCCGGTTATATTCGAGATATGATTTATTAAAAACATCCCAATGACATCATGGGCAGGACTTATTATAAACATCCCAATGATGTCATAGATAAGATTTAATAAAAACATCCAATTGATAACCTAGATCGGATTTATTAAAAACAATGAAGTGATATCATAGGCAGGATTTATTAAGAATTTGCTAATACTTAGTGATAACAAATTTCTGTCAGTGATCAAAATACAGTAAAATAATAATAAAAATTATGGTTGTATTTTAGCTCTCCATGTAAAAAAGCAGTGCAGACTTTTATTTGTTAGAAATATTTTTACATACATAAATGTTTTGCATTCAAAAATTCATTTAAAATGCCTTATGAAAGCAGTAGAGAATTTTATTTTTTAGATTTAAAAAAAAATGAAAATAAAATCTATTCATTCCTCACAGAAAATTTACATATCCAGACACAGAGCAGCTATGTCTCCCAACAGCAATTTAAGAGGACAAAAACAGTTTGAACTATGACCTTTGGAGAATTAACAACTAAAAGAAGCACTATTATGAGAAGGTTCTGATTCATTTTTATCAAATGAAATCTCAACATTTATGTGTGTGTGTGTGAATATGTGAATATGTATATAGAGATACCTGTGTGTATCTGTGTGTGTGGTGTGTGTGTGTGCGTGTGTGTGTGCATGTGTGTGCATGCATATCTGTCTATACATATGTGCATGTGTGTGTTTATATATTCATGTATGTATCCTTATCTTTATCTATATGTGTGTGTGTATATATCTATATCTATCTATCTATCAATCTATCTATCTATCTCTCCCTATATATATATATATATATATATGTGTGTATGTGTGTGTCTATCTACATACATATGTGTGAGTTTGTGTGTCTAACAATATAAATGTATGTGCACGTATATATATGTGTGTGTGTGTCTATGCCTCTATGTGTGTGTATATCTATCTGTGTATATATATATATATATATGTGTGTGTGTCTTATATATATATATATGGGTATGTGTGTACCTATCTATATAGATATATGTATGAGTGAGTATTGATATATGTGTGTGTGTCTATCTATATATATGTGTATGTATCTATCTACATATATATGTGTGTGTATGTATCTATTTATCTCTATATATGTGTGTGTACCTATCTATATATATATATGTGTGTGTGTGTCTATAAATGAAAATGTGTCTATATATATATATATATATATATATAAATCTATATGTGTATATGTTAGTGTCTATCTATATATGTGTGTGTATCTATATATGCGTGCATGTGTCCATCTATATATGTATGTGTGAGTATCTATATATATATATATATGCGTATGTATCTATATATATATATGTGTGTGTATCTTTCTATATATGTGTGTGTATTTATTCATATATATGTGTGTGTGTGTATTTATTTATCAATCTATCTATATGTGTGTGTGTGTGTGTGTGTGTGTGTGTGCGCGCGTGTATCTATCTATATACAAGGTGTATCAAAAATACTTTTACAAACTCTGGGGATGAGTACTTCACATGAAAACAAGAACAAATGTCTATAGAAACATGTCCGTAAATCTTTTGTTCTTGATTTAAGTTTAAAGAAAGTTTACTTTGTCGCTTTGTTTCCATGTAGACTAGGTTACATTTGTCATTCGTGTACATTTGTGGCTCATCTGTCTTCAACATTTAATGTGTGTAGTAGCGAGTTAACTGAGAAGTGTTTAACAATGGCAGGATATTCATATCGTGAGCAGGCAGATATGATTTTTATACACGGCAGTGTGAATGCTAATAGATGTGAGGAAGCATGGCTGTATCAGATTACGTTTCCAGACTGAAGGCAGCCGAGTCATCCAACCTTTGCTGCTGAGACAGGATCCGTGGAACCACAAACTATGAATCAAAGAAGACTGAGATCTACTCGTACACCCAAACATGAAGAACATATTCTACAGACTGTCTGAGATGATCCAGGTATCAGCACACATCAAATTGTCCTAGCACATCTTACATCTCATAGCACTGCATGGGGGTACTTCAAGAGCAGCTCATGTATTCATATTATTTACAATGTGTGCAGGGTCTTTCACCCTCAGATCACTCACTACGGGAGAACTTTTGCACAAACTGCTAATCCATTGTTTGTCTCTTCAGTTTTGTTTATGGATGAGGCAACATTTGGAAAAGATGGAATAACAAATTTACACAACCAACATTTGTGGGCAGATTGGAATCCTCATGGAACAATACAGGCTAGACACCAGCATCAGTTTATGATTAATGTGTAGGCTGGAATGGTAGGTGACTGTCTGGTAGGTCCATATGTTCTCCCAGCATGTCTTACAGGAGCTGTCTATAGGGATTTTTTTTTAACACACTTCCAGCCCTGTTAGAGGATGTACTCCTGCTAATATGAAGAAACGTGTGATTCATGCATCATTGGGCTCCAGCACATTTCATTTACATTGTTCATAATGTACTGGCTGACACCTACCATGAAAAATGGATAGATAGGGAAGGACCAGTTCTCTGGTCTGCATCTTCTCCCGACCTCAATCGTTTGGATTTTTATTGGCAGAGCCACCTCAAAAAATTGGTTTATGTAGCAGACATTAATAATGTGGAGACACTTCATCACTATGTCATGAGGGCCTACCAAACCATTTAACACTGTGTGGAAGTATTTGAAAGGGTCTGCCAGTCAATGGGTGCATGCATGTGTAGAAGCAAGCTGAGGACATTTTGAACTTTTGTTATGGGTTGCTGTGTTGATGTACAATGATGGCCTTTTGGACATATGTTTATACATTTTACCTTGTTTTGGTGTCAGGAACCTGCCCCCAAATTATGTAAAAGTATTTTTGATACACCCTGTATATAGATATATGTGTGTGCATCTATCTATATATATGTGTGTGTCTCTCTCTATATATATGTGTGTGTCTATCTATCTATCTATCTATATATGTGTGTGTGTGTGTCTATATTTATAGATGCCTATGTCTATCTACCTATCTATCTATCTTTTTCTATAAAAGGCAGGATGTGTTTGTGTGTGTAACAAATGCACGGCCACAATTTTCGATGGATTTGCAACAAAATTTACATGCACATGCTCCAAGTTAGCGGGAAGGCCAAGACCGACTTTGCATTTCCCAACTCCCATCGATAGTGGAAATAATTGATTTTTTCATGCTTCTACGGCAGTTTTCATTTTCTACTAGCCAGATTGAGAGCCTATAGCTGGCTGCCCCGAATAGGCAGGAAGATTCTATTGGCCAGTGTGAGAGCCAACAGCTGACTGATATGATTGTTAACTAGCATGCTAGCATGCAAAAAAATCGATAGCTGCATTTGTCACAAGTGGGAAAAATTTAAATCTGCATGGCACTTTACTCCACTTGGCTCATTCGCTTGCTTAAACTCAACATTCATTCTGATTCCACAGAACTGGGTTGGGTGTCAAAAAGTATTTGTTGTTAACATTCTTTTTTCATTCGGTTTTTCCAGTTACGAGTCCTTTTTTAAAGCTGATCGTTTTGTGTTCATTTTGTTTAGTTCTTTTTTCGTAACAGATTTAATGTTTAGTATAGAGCTTGGAAAAAATTTGCAGTGTGAGATAGGCAAGAAGTAAGGCATGTAGCAACATCAGCACGGCAAAGGGCACTCCTTTAAAGGCAAGGAAGGGCAAAAATATTTTAAGTCAAGTGATAGCGATTGCTGTATGAGTCGTACAATTTTTGAATCAAGCATGGGCAACGGCGGGCCATGCTGCTAGTCTATATATATATATATATATATATATATATAGACAATATTAGTGGTGAAGATACACATACATATGCAATTATATATGCACATACACATATGTGTATAAAAATAATTCCAAGAGGATATGATCCAGGTAGAACTCGATGTCCAGGACAGAGTAAGGATATAATAAAAAGACTTAAACACTAATATTCCATGGTCATAATTTATTCCATTGGAATCGCAAAAACGACCCAATTCATCAGACCTACAGAGGTCTGATGAATTGGGTCGTTTTTGCGATTCCAATGGAATAAATTATGACCATGGAATATTAGTGTTTAAGTCTTTTTATTATATATATATATATATATATATATATATATATATATAGAGAGAGAGAGAGAGAGAGAGAGAGTTAGAGAGAGGGAGAGAGAATTACACAACAAAATCCAAAATTACTTCATATAGTGGGGGTATAGATCTCTTTCAACCACCGAAAACTATGTCAGTCTTAGTCGTATAAACTGAGTTTGTATCTGAATTAGAAATTAAACTTTGACAGCTGTTGAAAAATTGATACAGAATTTATCCATTTCAATGTTTCAGTCAGACGAAGTGCCTGAGATGGTGTTTAGAAAAGGGTGGAAGATATTAGTCTTAAAGGGATGGGGTTTTATAAAATAAACTTCTAATGATAAATTATACTTACAAATATACCTACAGATTTATTGCCTGTAGCCACCCACTACTTTCATGATTCATGAAATTTTTATGTATTTATTATGAACTTTCATGAGATTTTTATACCATGGGATGATTTGGTAGGTCCCCTGTGAATGTGTGATATTGGGGTATATGTGGGTTTGTGCGGTGAGGGATTTGTTCTTGTAGTAAATGGATAAATTGTATTGGATTGATGGGTTGTGATTGTGATTAACTAGGACTAGGATAGTTAGCAGAGACCAGCATTTCCCCACTTTGGCTTTGTGTCAGAATTACTGTATTTTTCAGTAAATAAATATATATATATATGTGTGTGTGTGCGTATCTATCTATATACATATGTGTGTGAATTTATAAGTCTAACAATATAAATCTGTGTGTATATATATATATGTGTGTGTGTGTGTTATCAAATAAGGTGCTGTACATTGGATTCCTCAAAATTGGAGATAAACTGCCTAATGTTCACAGTTCATTCTGCTTTGTTCAACTACTATTTCAGTCCTAATCAAGAAGTAATATTGAAAACAAAATTTTGCTGACCACATCCTGACTTTTTTGTCGATAGCGGCTACTGGACTTGAAGAACCTATTTTCCTGACAGATTAAGAGAAGAGATTAATTTTATAAATTTCAACTGAAAGTAGTATTTTCTGCTCGGTCAATGAATACCAAATGTTTCCTTATAGGGAAACAACATACAAATTACAAATTAGAAATTCTATAATCAAGCCAATACAAAAATTTAAATAGCAAGGAAGCTTTTTAACAGAGGATGGAAAATGTGCCACTGAAATGATATTTGAACTCCTATATGCCAGTGAATGCTGGACAGTCATCCTCAAAGATGACACTTGAAGCAACAGAAATGTGGTTCTACAGAAGGATGTTGAGGATACCATGGACTGAACATGTGAGCAGCAACAAAGTTTTAGAGAAAATGGAAACAAAAAGGAAATTTATACTTTACATCAGGGAAAGACAGTTGAAATTTCTGGGGCACATAATGAGGTAGGAGGGCTTGGAAAATCTGATACTCACAGGACAGATTGAAAACAAGAGGGACAGAGAAAAGCAGTTCATAGCATACTTAGAGAGTTTGAGCAAATGGATGGCAGAACTGGGTTTAGTAGAAATGACAAAAAAGCAAAACTGGGTTTAGTAGAAAGCTTTCGCTTGTCCCTAGGCCTCGTGAATTTAAACGTCCCACGAGGCTGGCATCCCACTCCCACCCCTACACCGTGGAAACTGTTAGATGTAGATGTCTCTTCTACTCCAATAGCTTCATGTCTCGCACATCTCGCCTATGGAACTCCCTTCCCTATTACTGTTTCCCTGACAAATACAATCTCCAACGGTTTAAGTGTAGCGTCAATCAACATCTCCAGTTGCCTTGATCTATCCACTTCCCTTCTCCACATCCTTTCATTTTTCATTCCTATCTGCTCTCGCTCCAAATCTTCTGTAACCCCCTTGCCTTGATCGACCCACTGTCTTTCTCTTTCACCACATCCTCTCCTTTACCACTCCTATCTGCTCTTCCTCCAACCCTTCTTTATACCCTTGCGTGATAGTGGCCTCCAGCCTTGCTTGGGGTGATACGCTTAAAAAAAAAAAAAAAAAAAAATGACAAAAAAGCAAAATTTATTAAGAGTTACACAGGACAGGAAATTGTGGAGAGCCATGATTGCCTACATCCTGAGGAGACATGGCACATAAAGAAAAAGAATGTCTGAATAAAATATGTAAACGTGTGTATGGGAATTAGGTATGATTCTAGCCTCTATTCAAACTACTTTTGCAATGGAAAGCCGATAAAAATGATAATAATAATAAAACACCTGCTGTAGAAAAGGGTTAATGAATTAAAAATAAGAAAATAAATATTATCTTTTTGCATCATCTTATCAAATTTTATCTTATATCTCATCTTTTCCTAGATTATATTAATCTAAGAAAATTATGCCGGCCGTCTTTGGATAATGGCTGTAACTGTACATAGTAAGGAATAAACCTACAACTGTTACTCCTAACAGTCGCAGCTGTTTCCTTTTTTATGTCTTAATTAAGATAACATTCTTATCTTAATAAGCATATTGAGAAAATGAAAAGAAAAAGAAAAAAAACTGTACTGAATCTCAGATAATTAGCACTGCCACATATAACCATCATCGTTGAGTTTTCCCTATTTTAAAGCTATTAAGTGTTTTCCCTATCTAATGGCTTACGGCCATGTTACGCTGAAACACGCACAGTCACCATAGTTAAGCAACGTTGAGCCTGGTCGGTACCTAGATGTGTGATTGCTTGGGAATACCAGGTACTGTGGTGTAATAGATAATGGCTCAGAATTGGATATCAGTTCCAATTCCAGTCAGGTTCATTATATTCACTTACTGCAAATACCTTTGTCAAAGGTATGAAACTACCTTTTCTCTCCACAGCTATGGGTTAATTAGTAGAACTTGTATCAGTGAAAATCATTATTATCTCCAAAAAATTCTCACAATCTAAAAAAATTTTCTGGCTTTAAATAACCTGCAAAAGTTTGATAAGTCATAAAAAACAAGTATGAGCTTGAAAGTTGTAACCTAGGGAAGGTTACTGAATAGAATAATCAAATGAAGGTTGGTAATGAACAATAATACTTAGGACAAGAACAAAACATATAAGATTTGCCAGTGGCACCTAGAAGTAATCAACTGCTTAAAGCGAGTCAAGTGAATTCCACAATGAATCTCCAACTGCAGACCAACATACAGTATTTACTACTGCATTTATGTGAATTGAGACATACCTATTATCATCTGTAGGTATGCTACAACAAAAGGTATGTTGATTAAGACCATTTCTTCTTCTATGTGCCTTACTCCTTCAGGTAAAAGGTGATCATGGCTCACTACAGCTTCATATCTATGTTTAGGAACAGTATAAACAATTGCTTTGACTTTAATTTAAAACTTAGAGACTGTGTTCATATATAGGTCAGTAAAATATGCAATTCAAAGAAGTGAAAAAAAATTAGATTTATCCATTTTTAACCTTGTAGGAAATAATCACTGACTGAAGGACTGGCTTTTTCTGTCATTTGTCAAAACTGAATGTTGATTTGAAACATTTTTATATCAGTTGATAGAACACCAAGGCCAGCTCAGCATAGGGAAAAGTGACGAGGTGAATTTTTTTTTCTGTACCTATTTCTCATTAGCCAAACTGATAATGCATTTGGGTCCAAAAATATTTGGTAAAAAAAAAAAATTTTTTTTTTTCACCTTGCACAAGGCCTTGAGGAATGAGGGTGGTTCATGACAATGTGCATGGCATAGCCAGTGAAGATTAGGGCTGGTGGAACTAAGGAGGTTAGACCATCTGAACACTCAGCATGGAAATAGTGATAGAGTAGTGAAAGGCTTTCAACCCCTTCATCATCTGTGAGAAAGGGGTGGCAGGGGGGGATAATCCATTGCCTATAGGGATGCAGTGACGGTTTGGGACAGTATCGAGAGTGGAAAGTGGAGACCTGGCAGCCCCTACACATATGTGGCAGCAGTACTCCATTTTCAGCCATATCTGGCTCTTGTAGAGGTAGAGGATAAGGGGAGGAGTCAGGTACTTGTTGGAGTGGTGCAGGAAACTGGCTATTTTTCCAGCATCTTTTGTAATGGATCGTCATAATCCTAAGTAGTGTAGAATTTCATGACACATCTTCAAACAATGCCTGTATGTTGTTTTAGTGTGTGTGTGTGTGTGTGTGTGTGTGTGTGTGTGTGTGTGTGTGTGTGTGTGTTACGTTATGCCCAAGGGGTGCTAAAAATTTATCAACCTGACCCACTTCCCAAAATCTGACGAAATGATCAAACAAAAGATATTTTTTTGTGAGGGAAGATAACTTGGTTGTACAAAGAAAAAAAAAAAAAAATTTTACAGCACCCCCTCCTAGATTATTTTCAAAATATCTTTAGTAAATCAAAAAAAGATTATTTGCAAAAATGTCTTTCAGATTTACTGCCAATTTGGCTTTGTTTCTATTACTTTTATAATTACTCTTGCTTTTCCAAAACTTTCTTTCTACACCAATTTTCAGGAATAATATTGCCAAAATTTCTCATATTCAAGCAGAATCCATACTTTGCCTATCCATCATCACAAAAATAAATTCTTGGCTGTAACCTGATAACCCTGAAGCAAGGCATGAAGCAAGCACAATAATTACCCATGATTTTATAATTCCTTAAATGGCTTGCAATGAATTAAAATTAATTCTGTAAAACTGAGAGCACAAAATAATTAATTTCAAAATTATAGCAATGGTAATATTAGCTGTTTCCTTATAAGGAAACATTCAGCATTCATTGACCAAAAAGCCAGTGCTACTGTTGATTGAAATTTATAAAATCTTTGAATTAAAATATTTTTCAGGAAAATAGGTTTCTCAAGTTACCTGTTATCATTCTTTCTTTCTCATACTGATGAGGGCTTCCTTCCTAAAAATCAACATTTTTATTATATCATTATTTTCTCTTTGAATTACATGTTCTATTTTAGTTGTTGCTGCTGTAGAAAGACCTCAAGTGAGTAGGTTTCTGTTATTTGGTGAAGGTCTTTGTGATTCAGTAGCACCAATCTATCGTGTTTAAAGAAGTTTGTTGTTTCAAATGTCTACAAAGACTTTTTGATAAAAACAGCTGCAGTAAAAGGAAAAATTCAACAAGACTGAAACAATGCAAAGCAAATTTGATTCCTCACAATTGAATTTTCTCTCGTTGTCATGGCAATTATTTTACTTTACTTTATAGTCCCCCTCTCTTAATCATTTTTATCTCTCGTTAAATATTTATAAAAAAAACTGATATTCAAATATGAAAGTTGCAGATGCCATTTAAAATATCTTGCCCTGATGATTTCCATTTACATGGTGAAACTAGAGTTTCTAAGGCAATATATATATATATATGTATATATATTATACAAAAAATAGCTCAGATTGCTATCTGTTTAAAATGCAGTCTGATTGGTTGATTAGGATCACATGATCAGGCATGGTAACTTTTATGGCCAAAATTGATGGTCATAAAATGTTGTCAAAAATTGGGTGTGTTAAGTAGTTCATATGTCAGGAATTCTATTTTATTGGACGTTAATGCCAATCCCAAAAAGTTCATTGTACAAAAATGTTATTTATGCATATGTGTGGTGGAGGTGGAGGTGTAGAAATAGTTTTGATGTTTAACACTATATCAGAATGTGGAGGGAAAAGTGACAAGTAAAAATGATAATAGTGATGATGATGGTAAATATATTTTCTTTATTTATTCATGTTTGATCTATGGCTGAAGAGTGTTGGAGAGTGTAGGCTTCTCTGTCACAGCTGTGATGGCCAGTCTGGAAAGGATGTTGAAGAGCAACATCAGCTTCCATACCAATTTCAAGCTCTACAAATCACTGGTTGTAGCAATTTCCAGTGTTGGGCAAAACTACCTCTGGTGTAGTCTATTCTAGGTTAAATTTCTTTAGCATTCATTACTAAATTTGATATAACTGATGCATTTGTAATAACTAGTATTTTCTAAATCTCCAACCTGAATTTTTATGATGGATTAGGGTAAGTGCCATCACTGCTTTCATTCCAATTCCAAATCATAGCTCTCCACAAATTCCTATCCATTGCAACTCTGAGTAAGGAATGTCTTTTCAACATACCTCCCAGCCCGTGCCCTGCCATCCATTTACACAAGCTCATTAGGCAGTTTATTCACTTATTTCCTCTGTCCCTGTTGCCTTCAATGTCCTGTGAGTGACAAATTTTTCAGGCCTTCTTTTCTCATTATGAGTCCCAGAAATTGTAACTACTTCTTTCTGACTCTAAGTATGTGTCCTTTTTGTTCCCATTTTCTTTTAAACTTCCTTCTTACTCATATGTTTAGTCCATGGCATTCTCAGCATCCTTCTGTAGAACAACATTTCTGTTGGCGTAAGTCTCCCTTTCATCTGTGAGATTTTCCAGTATTCAGTGTCTTAAGAGTTTAACATATTTTTCATTGTTTTTAATGAAATTTTCTTCATGAAAACGTTTTATAAAAATTTTCTTTATACTTTGCGTAGGTTTTGAAAAGCTTTTCTCTGCTAATCTAATGCACATTTAGATTTGAAATTGAATTTATATCCATTATATATTTTTGTGATGGCTTCAGGGGAGGGTAAAAAGTGAATTTCATGCATGTTCCTAAGTGCTTCAGGGTGCTCCATCATGAGACATTAGGAACATGTGGAGCTCCAATTTTTGTTACTATTAAGTTGATGCCTACACATCTTTATTGTCAAACATTCATCAATTAAAAAATAATAATTCCTCTTTCCTTCATGTTTCTCCTTCCTTCCTTCCTTCCTTTTGTGCACTTGCTTTAATATTTATGTTTTGAGAGTGTGGATAGTGTGAGATACTTTTAAGATCAAAGAAAATGGAATGTGGAACCCAAGTTAAAAATTATACTTAGTTTAGGAAAGGCATGAATCTATTTCTCCCTGTGTTTGGGTCTGTCATCATTTATCAGCACAGTAAATGGAATCAGTAATCTAAGCTAAGTACAAATTGTAGCCAATTCAGTTGCATTCCCTTTTGTTTTATAATTATTTACTTAGAGATTATAACCCCCTCCACAGATATCCTGTCTTGTTCTTTATTATTACTGCTCAGTTATTGCTCACCCTGTTTCCACTGAGTCAATACTACCTGGCCCAGAGATTGGACTCACAATTACTATGCCACCAATCAATGATGTATATCCATTACAATTTATTTACTTTAACTAAATTTTATATTATTGAATCTATGTACATTATAGTATATATTTCTATATGTGGGGTTTTGCAATTATCTATGCATATATATGCATGTTTGAATTACATATCGGTAGCCATAAACTACAAGAAAACGGAGTATATGGTCATCAGTAAGTAGATGAGCTTGAAATGTGATCTGAAGGTCAGGAACACTAGAATCAAGTAGATGCGGAAGTTCAAATACCTGAGAAGCGTCTTGACAGAGGACGGTAAGTGAGATTTGTAGGCATATCGGGATGGCCAAAGACACATTCCAAAAGTTGGGCAGAGTACTTGCAAGACAGGAGGACATCTTTGGTACCAAAGAAAAGAATACTGAACTGTTATGTGACATCTGTCCTTCTTTACAGCAGCAAATGCGGGACAATTTCCTCAAAGATGAAGGAGAGACTCAAGGTGACAGAGATGTGGTTCGACAGAAGGATGCTAAGGATATCATGGACCGAGCGTATGAGCAATGATGAGGTCTTAGAGAGGTTGAAAACAAGGAAGAGGCTTACACTTAATATCAGGAAAAAGGCAGCTGAAGTTTCTGGCACACATAATGAGGAAGGAGGGCCTGGAGAATCTGATACTCACTGGTCGAATAGAGGAAAAGACAGACAAAGGAAAATAATGTGTGACATAACTGGCAGACTTAAGCAAGTGGATGACAGAACGTGGTATGGGGGAGGAAACAGAGGGAATGAACTTGTTGAGAGCTGCAAGGGATAGAGGGATTTGTGGAGAGCCATGATCACCTATGTCCTGAAACGGCATGGCACATAAAAAGAAAGCCATAATATGGTTATTTGTATAAATGTAAGACCTTTATTCAAACATGGAAAATGTTTATTTAAACAAATGTCATCATCTTTGTTGTTAATATCACATTTCGACTGTTTTGCCCTCTGATCTTCTACAGGTGACTGTTGATCCAGGTAACCACTTGGACTTTCAAACTGAACCCTTTATTTAATCTACAGAGTAGATTGTTCTCATTCCTTTGTCCATGTCTTGTGATATCCTGTTTTAATTGTTTTTTTCTGTTTCCACAGTTTCCAGCTCATGGACTCACAAATTTGTCAGCAAATTCAAAAACTAACATTTTAATCCACAATGGTATTGTATTGTGGAATAATTCTGAACATAGAACTTGCTGCTTTAAATCTGATGTGCTCATTGCCCGCTTGCTGCTGCTGCTGTCACACTTGGCATCCTTCACTTCCACTTCTCTTTAGTTACTGCGACTGCAGAAGCCTTACTACAATTTCTCTTTCTTTTTAAAATTTTTCCCAGGTAATTTTTGTATTCAGCTAAACCTTACCAGTTCCCAGACTGCTGAACCAAGTCCATATTCAGAGACTGTCAAAAGAAATGTGCCAGCTTCTTGACAATTTTTGCATGATCATTTTGTTGGGTGTTCTTTTTTGTTAACTAGACCATTACACAACTTCCCAGAGGCTTTGCTGTCAGTCTTTGACATACGACAACCACAGACACTTGATATCATGAAGATCTGGAATTTCATCTATTCTACAGTATACAAATGCTCTATAAAAACAGAAGAAAAATAAGAAGAATTTCTTTTGTTTATATTCTCTTTTTTCTCTGTCCTTTCAAACATCCTATATCTTCCTCATTGTCAACATACTGCAACACACACACACGCACACACACACACACACATATATATATATATATATATATATATATATATATATATATATATATGTATATATATATAATTAATAAATAAGTTTTTCACTTAACTCTTGTTTGCTTCAAGGTTTTGTAGTTACATAGATGCAAGTACTCATCAGAACAGAGTCAAACTGTTAATATTTTTCAATTTCTTTGTACTTTTATTATGGTGTGAGGGTGTTATTTTCCTTTTTTGTTCGATGGGTGCTGATTAAAATATTCAAACACATACCCATATCTATAAGCAAAAGAATATCAACAAATTCCGGCAAACATAAAATTATTCAAAAAACCAAAAAAAATATCAAACAGCATTAAGAGATAGCAATTTAAAAAAAAAAACTAGAATATACAAACAAAAACAAAACAAACATAATAGAAAAAGAAACATAATCTGGCTCAACCCACCCTACAATAATACAATAAAAACAAAAATAGAAAAAGTAGAAAATAAAAAACAAGAATGCATATATGGATATGAACATACACCCACATAAACATACACATAAACAGAAACACACAATTAGACATGCATACACAAACACACAAACATGCATGGGCAACTGCATACAGGTTTGTATGTATGTATATTTGCATGCGTGCACACACACACATACACATACATCCATAAACATACAACTACACAAAAATACATACACACATAAGAATCCAATCATAGCATAAATAAATGGTTAAGCAATAATAATAAACCTGAAACCAACTTACAGATATGCAGTAAACACAAATGCAAACACAAACACACAAATAAACATGCATACACAAGTACACAAACATGCATGTGCAGGTGAGTGTGAACGTGCATGTATGTATACATACATACGTTCACATGCATAGACACACACATAAACAAGCAACTGTATAAACACGCATACACACACAAAAATCCAACCATAATACAATAACACCTGAATGGAAGGTGAGGAAAGAATGAAAGAATAAAAAAGAAAAAAAAAACAAAAGAGAGAGTAGATGAAATCGACAATCAATCAGTGCTCAGCAAACAAAGGAAGAAAATAATGCATTCGCACCACAATAAAAGTACAAAGAAATGGAGAAATATTAACAGTTTAACTCTGTTCTAATGAGTACTTGCATCTATGTAACTACAAAACTTTGAAGTAAACATGAGTTAAGTGAAAACCTTTCATATTAATTTTATTAATGCTCAACCCTTATCTTCGATATTGAGCACTCTACCACAAAGCCTGCTTGCCTTAAATGCCTTTATCAGCAAACCACTGAAAAACCCAAATTACCACTATATATATATATATATATATATGTGTGTGTGTAATTTGGCAGCAACTTTTCTTTTAAACATGTTGTGTTGAATGTTAAAGACAACATCGTCCTGCAACATGATTCCGCTACAAGACAATTGGCAAATGTTTTTAAAAAATTTTGACGAAAAAATTTTGACCCTGAAGATGAACAATGATGTTCGAAAGTACTAGGTTATCGTACGGACAATATTTATTTGGATATCATTTTCGAATAAAAAGTCTCATTAGAAAATATGAGAAAATTCAAAAGAAAATATGCAGGACTATGTTGTCTTTAACATTCAACACAACATGTTTAATATATATATATATATATATATATATATATATATATATATATATATATATATTTATATATAAAATTAATAAAACATTTTCACTTAACACAAATACACACACATACACACACAAAAATCCAACCATGGTACAATAACATTAAACCAGATGTCACCAGAATGGAAGTTGAGGAAAGAAGAAAAAAGATAAAGAAAAGGGAGAGTAAATGAAATCATCAAACATTTAGCACCCATCAAACGAAAAAGGAAAATAATGCACTCACACCACAATAAAAGTACAAAGAAATGGAAAAATATTAACAGTTTGACTCTGTTCTAATGAGTACTTGCATAACTACAAAACTTTGAAGTAAACATGAGTTAAGTGAAAACCTTTCATATTAATTTTATTAATGCTCAACCCTTATCTTCGATATTGAGCACTCTACCACAAAGCCTGCTTGCCTTAAATGCCTTTCTCAGCAAACCACGGAAAAACCACTTTTGTCTTCAAAAACAGTCTTTCAAATTAACGATATATATATATATATATATATATATATATATATATATATATGTCAGGTGTTGATAGATAAATTGTCATCTAATTTATGCAAAAGTTAGAATAGCACTGACATCTCATTTTAACAGATATATTCACCAAAATTACGCAAAAATACCTTGAAATGCTTAAGAGTAAATTTGTTCAATAAAATTGCCATTGGCTTCAACCACGGCCTCCAGATGACTCTCTTTGCAACTCTTCTGGACAGTCTCCTTGTTTAAGTTGGTGAATGCTGCCATAATCCTTGCCTTTGGTTCATGTTTGGTGTTACAAGATTTGTTGGTTTCTCACTCAACTGCACACCACATATAATAATCAAAGGGATTGTAGTCTGGAGAGTTAGGTGGCCAGATGTAAGGGCTGATGTGGTTGCAGAAATTATCTGACAGCCATGACTGAGTTCTCCTGCTTGTGTGGCATGGTGCAGAGTCCTGTTGCCAGATATAGGGTCTCCCAGTAGCCACCTTCTTGACCCAGGGCAGGACAACCTCCTCAAGGCACTTGATGTGGGCATCCATGTTGAATGTGAGGCCCTCACCAACAAATTCAAGAGTTCTTTAGGGGATTTGTTTTGTGAGCTGGATGTGATGCTCACAACCCCTGCACAGATAGCAACATTTTTATTTTTGCTTTCTTAGCATTCACATTTGGCCAACATATAGAGTTAATCAGAAAAAAGATCTAATTTGCAGCAGAGTATAACATATATAAGAGTTGCTAATTTGGACACTTGAAGCTATAGCAAGTCAGAAACATAAATCCAGGGAAGACAGCTCTAAGAGGTAGTATTGAGGAAACAAGGTAAATAGCCAGTATATTCTTCAAGGTTGGAGTGTTTGAGTTCCATTCATAGTAGAAAAAAATAAACTGAGATGAAGATAAAAAAAAAGTTGATAGAAAAGGCATATGAATAGAAATCTACTTATTTTGTTCATAGTAGAACAAAGTAAACTGAGATGAAGAAGTTGATAGAAGAGGCATATGAGTAGAAAGCTCCTTAGACTTTGGTTTGTAGTGGAACAGAGTAAAATGAGATGAAGATAAAGAAGTTGATAGAAGAGGCATATGAGTAGAAAGCTCCTTAGACTTTGGTTTGTAGTGGAACAGAGTAAAATGAGATGAAGATAAAGAAGTTGATAGAAGAAGCTTATGAATAGAAACCTCTTTAGACTTTTGGCGCTCATGCTTGACCCTTGTGTCAGTATCTTTTGCAGACTCCAGTCAAGCATTATACTAATTATTGTAGTTTCCACAGAAACCTCAAGAACTCTGGTAATATATCATTACTGATATGTTTGGGATTCGACATATGGCCTGAGGTATAAGACTGACCAGTTAATTTCGCTGAAGATTTCAGACTGATCTACCTACACAATTCATATCAAAAGCAATAAACACATTTGTTTCCTTAGCAGCATTAACAGCCTTCAAGAAGACAGTTACATCAAATTACAATTTGGCATTGGTTCCTTTTCTCTTATATATAAACCGATTATATTATAAATAAAGTTTTTAAACAAGTACATGGGATAATAATATATAAATTTTTATATATCAAGAACAATTTTGGGGGAAAGATATATGACAAAGTGGAAAAAGCTTTTGTGTGATGCATTTTGTCCTTAGTTCAATAAACAAATACATCAAGACATTCATCCACTATCATGATTGTACCAGGTGTAACAGCAAAATTGTCCAAATCATGTAACAAGAAAATTGCCCAATTGTTAGATTAAGCTTTGAACCATTGTATCTTAGATCTTAAAGATATCTTACTGGAATTCTTTAAGGTTTTTATAACACTATTAGACTCTACTGTAAGCAATAAGAATGTATAATTACTCTCCAAGCTTGACAGAAGAATAGTGATGAAATCAATCATAAACAATAATGACATATTCATCATTAATTAATCAAACCGAAGGATCAGATGCTCATATATATATATATTATTTCAGGATCATTTTTCAACTTGTTCAAGATGATCTTCGCCCTCTCTAACCTTTTGAAGCCTTTCTTCACTGCTCTTTGGACTGTTATAGCTGAAACTCCTCTCTCACATGCCAAACATCTTATGAATTGAGTTCGATATTTTCTAATTGATCTTCTTAGCTCTTAGTTTAAATGATGATCCCTGTGTGTGTGTGTGTGTGTGTGTGTGTGTGTGTGTGTGTGTATACGGGGTGAAACGGCAAAATTGTTAGATTAAGCTTTGAACCGTTGTATCTTAGAAATGATTAAAAATATCTTACTGGAATTCTCCAAGGTTTTTATAACACTATTGAACTCTACTTTGAAAAATAAAAATGTATTTAGCACTAAGTTAAAATGATGATCCATTTCCTGCTGTGACCTCTTGATCCAGTTTTCCTCTCTACTGTTCCATCTTTTTTTAAACTTCTCCCCATTCTCTTGATGGTTCTGAATGGAAACCAGGGTATGAATGTTGGTACCATTACTGAAGCCTGAATGATCTTTTTCCTCTCACCATTGCTCAGTTGGGAAAACATAATGGGGCTGACATAAAATGATTTTAACCTGTTCTCTTTCTAGCTGAATAACTCAAAGGGATGTTTAGTGATTCTTATGACAAATGGTGTGAAGATAGTTAAATGTCTTATCTGAAATTCTGAACAAAAGAAACTCAATTAATTTGGTGTTTTTTTATATTAAACATTTTTTGCGATGGACAATTATCCCATGCTGTTACATGATTTGGACAATTTTGCTGTTACACCTGGTATATAGTGAGACTATAGATTCTGTAAGTTGGTAAAAAAATAAACAAAATCATAACTGTATATTAGCAATAACTACATTTGAACCCAATATATATCAGCTTTTCTTGTGACTGTTTGGGAATACCAGGTGTATAAGCTTAGATGTACAGGTGGTATAATGTATAATGTCTCAGAATTGTTAATCAGAGAGCTAATCTTCTAATTCCAGTTGGGTTTGCTTTGGGTTTGAGAAAGGTATGAATCCACCTCTTATCCCATCACCACCTGTAAGTTAATTAGTAAGATTTTTATCATTAAATCATTATTATCTCGAAGAAAAAATTTTCTTACAATCAAAAAATGTTTTCTTGCTTTAAATAACCTGTAAAGGCTTGAAAATGAATCGATCAATAAATTAATCAGCTTTTCTTATTATTGCCCACTGACATTACCTCTACTCTACCACTTGGCAGGTTAGCTTTAGTTCCTAAACTAATAAGTTAAATCTTTTTAGCAGTAGGATGGTTAACTTCTAAAATCTAATTAGTAACTGGATTTTGTGATTTTGGAACTAAAATTCATTTTAGTTTCAGAACTTAATCTGTATGAGGGTTGTTCAAAAAGTTCTAAACCTCACTCAGATGGAGTTTGAGAAACAAGGCAGTTTTTCACTATTTTTCAATATAGTCTCCCTTGACATCATTGCACTTGGTCGAACAATGCTTAAGCATTGCAATTCCATCATGGAAGAAGGTGGTGTCCTGGTCCTCCAAAAACTCCTCCATAGCACATATGATCATTGTTTCCAAAATGGCAACCACGCAGGTGGGATTTGAGCTTAGGGAACAGGGAGAAGTCAGATGGAGCTGCTTCAACCTGAGCAGTGTTAACAGGTGCATTATCACACCTGCCCTCAGCTTCCCTCTGCACCTCAATTTGATTGCTTCCTTCAGTTGTCTTAATTCTGATGCATAGTACTGTTCATTAATATTTTTTCCCTTTTTCAGGTAGTCTATCATGATTACACCTTCAGCATCCCCCCCAAAAAAAAGCCGTCACCTTGCCAACAGATGCTGCCTGCTTGAACTTCTTCAAGGATGGAGAACAAGAGTGTTTCCACTGTTTGCTTTGAATCTTTGATTCATATTTGAAGTGGTGAACCCAAGTTTCATCTTGAGTTACAAATCTACAATGAAAATTCTGTCTTGGAAACATCAACGCTTTTCAGCTTTTGCTCCGGTGTCAGCATTCTTGAAACTCATCTTGTAAGCAGCTTGCTCATCCCCAAGATCTCAGTTAAAACAGTATGAACCAAACTAGAATTAATGCTTATGGACTTAGCTATCTGCTGGACAGTAAGACGTTTGTCATCCAAAACCATACGGTGAATGGCATCAATTCCTTCATTAGTGGTTTAGGTTTTTTCATGTGCCCTAGAAATGTCAGCCATCTTTTTCTGATACTAGATACATGTCCTTTTTGTTTCCATTTTCCTTAAAACTTCCTTGTTGATCATATGTTCTGTATATGGAATTCTCAGTATCCTTCTGTAGAATAACACCTCAGTTACTTCAAGTCACATCTACATCTGTGAGGAGATTTTCCAGCATTCACTGCTATATAGATGAACCAGTATTAGATAACAGTTCAGTAATTTTATTTGTTTTGAGCAAGATTTTCCTGATTTTAATATTTTACTTAGCTTTTCGATGACCTCTTTCACTATTCCAATGCACCTTAAAATTTTTGGTGTCACATTTTTTTATTTCTTTAAAAACACTTCCCAGATATCTAGATTTTTGTGCCTGCTTTATTCTGATGTCTCCAATTCATAGTGTGCATCTTAGGTTGTGCTTCATCCTGCCAACAAATACAGCTAGTGCATACTATCCCTCACCTGATTGGCAGCCCCAGGCAGTACATTGTGACTCTCACTATCCTATCAACATTTGCTTTTATTCTACCTACATTTTTATATATTACAAATTGAACCAAGCATAACTGACTATTAAGGGATGAAAATTTTTTAAGGATTTTGATATCATTCTCAAGTCTTTTTTCTTCCAAATCCGTGAATTTGTTTTGCTTGTGCTAAGTCTAAAAAAAAAACACTATATAAAATCACTATTTTTTATCCATAATGTTGAATGTGTTCAAATTATTCAAATTTTAACACATTCAACATTATGGATAAAAAATAATGATTTTATATAGTGTTCAAATTATTCAAATTTTAACACATTCAACATTATGGATAAAAAATAATGATTTTATATAGTGTTCAAATTATTCAAATTTTAACACATTCAACATTATGGATAAAAAATAATGATTTTATATAGTGTTCAAATTATTCAAATTTTAACACATTCAACATTATGGATAAAAAATAATGATTTTATATAGTGTTCAAATTATTCAAATTTTAACACATTCAACATTATGGATAAAAAATAATGATTTTATATAGTGTTCAAATTATTCAAATTTTAACACATTCAACATTATGGATAAAAAATAATGATTTTATATAGTGTTCAAATTATTCAAATTTTAACACATTCAACATTATGGATAAAAAATAATGATTTTATATAGTGTTCAAATTATTCAAATTTTAACACATTCAACATTATGGATAAAAAATAATGATTTTATATAGTGTTCAAATTATTCAAATTTTAACACATTCAACATTATGGATAAAAAATAATGATTTTATATAGTGTTCAAATTATTCAAATTTTAACACATTCAACATTATGGATAAAAAATAATGATTTTATATAGTGTTCAAATTATTCAAATTTTAACACATTAAACATTATGGATAAAAAATAATGATTTTATATAGTGTTCAAATTATTCAAATTTTAACACATTCAACATTATGGATAAAAAATAATGATTTTATATAGTGTTCAAATTATTCAAATTTTAACACATTCAACATTATGGATAAAAAATAATGATTTTATATAGTGTTCAAATTATTCAAATTTTAACACATTCAACATTATGGATAAAAAATAATGATTTTATATAGTGTTCAAATTATTCAAATTTTAACACATTCAACATTATGGATAAAAAATAATGATTTTATATAGTGATTAAATTATTCAAATTTTAACACATTCAACATTATGGATAAAAAATAATGATTTTATATAGTGTTCAAATTATTCAAATTTTAACACATTCAACATTATGGATAAAAAATAATGATTTTATATAGTGTTCAAATTATTCAAATTTTAACACATTCAACATTATGGATAAAAAATAATGATTTTATATAGTGTTCAAATTATTCAAATTTTAACACATTCAACATTATGGATAAAAAATAATGATTTTATATAGTGTTCAAATTATTCAAATTTTAACACATTCAACATTATGGATAAAAAATAATGATTTTATATAGTGTTCAAATTATTCAAATTTTAACACATTCAACATTATGGATAAAAAATAATGATTTTATATAGTGTTCAAATTATTCAAATTTTAACACATTCAACATTATGGATAAAAAATAATGATTTTATATAGTGTTCAAATTATTCAAATTTTAACACATTCAACATTATGGATAAAAAATAATGATTTTATATAGTGTTTAAATTATTCAAATTTTAACACATTCAACATTATGGATAAAAAATAATGATTTTATATAGTGTTCAAATTATTCAAATTTTAACACATTCAACATTATGGATAAAAAATAATGATTTTATATAGTGTTCAAATTATTCAAATTTTAACACATTCAACATTATGGATAAAAAATAATGATTTTATATAGTGTTCAAATTATTCAAATTTTAACACATTCAACATTATGGATAAAAAATAATGATTTTATATAGTGTTTAAATTATTCAAATTTTAACAAGAAAAATTTCAAGTTGATGTAAACAATTGCTACAAAACAATGTTCAGTTAAGATGGAATGATCTATTAGGGCATGTCACTACTTTGTATTTAGATACATTGTATTTATTTTCAATTTTTCTCGTTAAAATGCTCACCTATATTGCATATGATCCATTATTGTACATAATTAAGTTACAATAAAATTTGTATTTTATATGAATACTACCTTATGAAAATTGCAATGTAGTAGAGTGCCCTCCCCCTGTATCATAGATTTTCCCATGAGACCCACCAGCCCTGCTAATAACTATATATTCTGTTACAATTCTTATGTTCTTCCTGCTTTTCTTTACCATTTTTTATGAGTTCCTTTTTTTATATTAAGCCTGTTTTGCAGCAGTTATTTATAGCAATTCCAATGTATATAATCAATCTTTGCAACCATTTTTATCTCTGCAATATCTAACCAACCCATAAAATTTTTTCTCATTGGTTCAATATCTTAATTAGAACACTCCTATTATAAGTGGCAGAGATTTTTTTTTGCAATTGAGGATGGTAACAGATTTAGGAGGCATGGTGAAGTAATGGATAGTGGCTCGGATTGAGGAATCGGTGAGCTGAGTTCGAATTCCAGTCAAATCAGTTACATTCACTTACGTGCTAATAGCCTTGGCAAAGGTATGAATCCTCTTCTTCTCCGTCCCAGCTATAGGTAAATAGCAGGACAGACCAGGTTCTATAGCTTTAGATGGCAACTGGCCTACCACAGAGAGAAATAGCAACCTACTGTGAGAAAAAAATATGCCTCATCAGTCATGTATCGAGCGATACATGATCACCTAAGCATGTATCACGCATGGCATATAACTGACTAACTGAACAGATGCAGAAACTTGATTCCTGAATCACATTGACTAATCGACCTATTTCTTTCTAAGAAACAGTCACTTTTGAAATTATCTTTATTTTAAATAAAATATCCATTAATGAAGGATGTTTGCTTGTAAAAATCATCCTTTACCAAAGACAAAAGAATCCAATCAACTAAGAAACAAATCAAATATTCCAGAATTTTTTTTCAAATTATCTCACCTCAAGCAAGGCTTTGAAGCCACTAAGACACAAGGCATTACTGAGTGTTAAAGAAAATAAAAAATAAAATATTATTAATCTTTTGTCTGTGATGCACAGGACACATGATTTCCACGTCTATGCATCATATGTGGTGCCCACGAGCCATGCCATGATTTTAAAAAAATGGTAAAACTAAGAATGATTAAGAAAAGAGCTGGATGTTTGAGGAAAGGCCTAATCTAATATTTTATGCATCATATATGACCACAGGATTCTTGACTGATAATGAAAGGTCTCAAATGAAAGATATCTATTTTTCACTTCATTGAAATGATTATAACCTTTGCACCACATGTGATATACAGAGCATAGTGCAAATAACTTATGATTTGTATGTTCTGTGAATCTGTGGTGAAATAAAAAGAAAACAGCAACCAGCGAGTAAATTCAAGCTCTCCCAACTGGTACCCCAACCTCTAGTCATTCCTTCTTGAGTTCTGTCTCAAAATTGCACTAACAGACTTTTCCAGTCGCCAGCCGTGAACGTCGCTCCAAGCATCCTCACTAGGAAAAACTAGTTGCTTTTATATCTGTCCATATACCCATAACCCCTTGCGTCTTCATGCGATCCCATAATTCATTGCGTCTCTGTCCCATAATGCATTGCATATTTATTGCATAAAAATGCAATGCAAGTCCCTCCTTATTCCTTTATGTTATCTGGCCGAGGACGGATTACGGCAGAGCGGTAAGTGTTTTTTTTCTCCTTCATTTCAACTGCAGTAGCCTTACATGCTAAGCAAATACGGGCTCTTTTTTGGCGGGGAAAAGGCAATTCGCAACCAGTTGTGCTCGTCCCAGGTTCTGCCTCATCATGTCTGCCACAGAATTACATGTGATACACAGGTTTTTATTATCTGAAACACTATATATCAGCAGATTCTATTTGCCAAATAAACTGAGTTGCCTTACGGTAGTTATAAATCTGAAAACAAGTATGAACGTTTGGATAGTACACACGAAAATGCCCTGGAGAGGCAAAGGATTAAGGAGCAAGAACAATAAAAGAAATGTAATGAAGAAGACAGTAGATAATGATTGACAGTGTATGTAAATTTTTGAAGGTCAAAGTTGGCTGGAAAGCAAGAAGCCGAAAAAGAATTGCACAGGTGAGAAGTCCAAGAAAAGAAACTGTTAGCAAATAACTTATGGTTACATCAAGTCAGTTCTCCTGTAAAATGAGAGACCTTGCCACTAATCTAGTGCTTAAATACATAAAGCCTAGATACCATAGAGTAAAGTTCATCAGAACACTTACCATAGAAATATTTATAGAAAAAGGCAGAGTGAAGCTACATTATCGTGGTGGGAAAGTAACTGAAGCTGGGATGCCTGGTCAGGACCAATAACATTGCAGATTCTTCTTTTAAGAAAATCTATCATTAAATTCTAATTTCAGGTTAAGTTACATATTTCTGAACTGATCCAATGTTATTTACAGTTCCTACTTCCATTTATAAAATACCGAATCTTAGACATGTCAAAATCATTGGAAAATTAAATTAATATATATTAAAACATATCAAATGAGCTCTTATCATCTCTCTCTTTCTCTCTCTCTCCCTATATATATATATATATATATATATATATATATATATATTCAAACATATATTATTAAATGTAACTGACAACAAGTGTCTACTACGTTTGATCATGAGCTGTTCTAAGTTTTATATAGTTGCTTTAATTTTAGGAGAAAAAAGACAAAAAACGTCCAACATTTGGGTATTTTTTATTATGCTGTTCCTTGATCTAAGCTTTTGGCTCACATGAGCCATCATCAGAGTGGTTATATGGACATTTAAACAAAGATATTCTCCATCAAAGATGATATTCTGTTATGTGACTTAGAAGTTTGCTATGCGATGATAATGGTCACAGAATAGCAAACACAGATCATAAATTCGTGATGCGGTTCTATGACGTACCATGTGAGAGAACAAAATATTAATAACTGAACCATATGTTTAGATGCAATGTAATGCATTGTGACTAGTTTGAAATTTAATTTTGTTGAGTGTGGCCACTTTATTTTAATGTAGATAGCCTCCAATATCTGAAGGTTCTTTTTACTGTGTGTATGTGTGAGTATTGTTGTATTATCAGCTAATATCTGTTTAATATTATGTACATGACTATATTTTTCTAAGAAATGGTGTTTAATAGAACTAAGATCTGAAAGTTTATGGGAGATCGTGGTTGTAGTAAAACCAATATATGTAGTGGGTTTATTATTAGTATCAGTCTCTGAACAGGAATGTAAAATATATATATATATATATATATATATATATATATATATATATATATATATATCATATATATCATATCATATATATATCAAGTATGTGGTGCAGTTCAATTTACATTACATGAATCATTCATACAAAAAGCAGATAGTGAAGTTAATGATATAAATGGCAAGAATCACTCTCGCAAAACAATTTTTAATAAAATACATTAACTTCGAACCCGTTGATGAATGTTATAAATTCCAGTTGTATAAGGTCTTTTTTTACTACAAGCTTTCGATTGTTCATACAATCATCATCAGGTATAGAAATAGATGTCTTTTTTACATCCAGGTAATAACAGGACAACGAAAGTTAACATGTACTCCGAAATAGGTTTTTTTGGAAATGTGTTATTGTTAACTGTGAAAAATTTTATATCATTAGCTTCACTATCTGCTTTTTGTATGAATAATTCATGTAATATATATATAAATATATATATATATATATATATATATATATATATATATATATATATATATATAAATATATATATATATATATATATATATATATATATATACAAATTTAAGTTTCTTTAAAAATGATTGACAAAGCACTGTGATTGAGTTTTTTATTCAATTTTTCTTACATTTTACTTTTACATTTAGATTATATATATATATATATATATATATATATATAATATTCAAAATTCATTGAGTGAACAATGGTTAGAATTCGTAGAAATTTATAAATTTTTCAGGAAAATACATTTCTCAAGTCAACTATACGTGATTGCTCTTTCTATAATGAGCAAGAAATTGTGGAGAGCCATGACCCCAAACGTACTGAAGGGACATGCTGCATAGAAGAAAAAGTGTGCAAAGTCAACAGCTTGATGCTTGATTATATCATTATTTTCCCTTCTGCTTATATGTGTTATTCATTTTAGTTTTTGCTGCTGTTGGAAGTTTTCATGTGATGTGTTTTTTTATACACACACACACACACACACACCACATAAATATTTATATATATATATATATATATATATATATTGAACAATAAAAATTATTAAAAAATTAAAATCTTCAGACACACTGGGTTGAAGATTAATATTTTTTCGTTTTTATTATTATTATTTCATTTAGATTCCTCGACTAGTTTCGGCCAACATGGCCATCATCAAGAGAAAAAATATTTCTGCTTGCTGGTAGCAGTGAACTACAGAAATGAATGTCTTGATGGAGAAAATGAACTTTTGTCTGTAGTTTTCATTTGTATTTTATCTTTTTATCTTTTTAACATGAATTTTTTAACATTCCTTGTGTTGGTCAAACAATCTCTTTTAAGTTGTTCTTTGAGATAAGAGCTGGATGGATTCATGCTGCTTTGAATTCCCTAGGTCAGTCTGACAGTTTTATTGGTTCCTGGAGAGGGGATGTGTCTCTGTTAAGTGTGTGTGTGTGTGTGTGTTATTTGGTTCTTAGGGAGTGAGTGAGTATGATATGTGTAAGCATGTATATTGCTGTGGGTGTGTGTTATCATTTGGCTCATTAGGGAGTAAGTGAGTATGATGTGTGTAAGTGTGCCTATTTGTGTGGGTGTGTGTATAAGTGTGAGGCCTCAACACCTCTGTAAGCATGTCTGTCTTGTGTGAGTGAGAAATGTGGGTAGGTTTTGATTTGTAGGGTTATATATTAATACTATCTATATTTTTTAATTTATGGTTTAGCCCAGCTGGATAGTGTGTTTTTAAACCGTTGTATCCACTTATTTTCATGGAACTCTAAAATCTTTCTAATGTTATCTGCTCTAAACTTTTCTATTCTCTCAATTATAGTGAATTTGGTAAGGGTTTTGAAATCGTGTTTTTCTAGGCGGAAATGTTGTTCTACAGGTAATAATTTTTCATGGGGAGTCGACTTAATTCCATTGTGATAATTATTAATTCTGTAGTGAAAGGGCCATTCAGATCTTCCTACATATTGTTTCTGGAATAGTGTGCATTCTAGGAGGTAAATTATGTTATGACTTCTACAGTTAGAGTCGTGGTAGATTTTAAAAGTAGATTTAGTGACTGAGCTAGTGAATGAATTCGTGTGTCTAATGTGGTTGCAGCATAAACTTCTTTTGTTGTTACATGGTTGGGAAGATCCTGTTGTTTTTGTTGTTAGTTTATTATGGATTACATTGTTACTACCTATGATTTCTTTTAGGTTCTTAGGTCTACGATATGCTAGAAGGCCGGGTTCCTTAAACAATATATTTAGGTTTGGTTTGAGATGTAGTATTTCCCAGCGACTTTTGATTATTTGGGATAGTGGAGGCAGAGTGGGGTTGAAAGTGGTTACTAGAGGAATGCAGCTAGATTTATTTTTAATCTTGTACATTAGGTTGTCTTTTCTAGGTGTGGAAATTGCTTTATTTATTTGTTCCCTGATTACGTGTAGTTTATAGCCACGTGTTGTGAATTGATGCTCCAGATTTTCAATGTGTTTATTTAATTCTTCATTGTTGGAACATATCCTTCTGAGTCTAAGTACTTGTGAATAGGGAAGGTTCTTTTTGAGGTGTTTAGGGTGGGAAGACTTAAAGTGTAGATAGTTGTGGGTGTTGGTGATTTTAGTGTGTAGTGTCGTTTGTAGTTTCCTATTTGCATCTACTTATAAATGGCGGTGTCTAAAAATGTTACCAATGTTGTGGATTTTTCATAATCAAACTTAATTGAGTCGTGCACTGTGTTTAGGGTCATGAGGAATTGGATAAGTTTGTCATCACTGCCCATGTATACAAAGAATATATCATCAATATATCTTGCATAGAATACACAGTCGCTACCAATGAGGGGATAGATATGGGTCTCCTCAAATTTTCCCATGAATATTGTAGCATATGATGGAGCTGCAATGGTGCCCATGGCACAACCTCTTACTTGAAGGTAGTGCGCTCCATTGAAGTTGAAAGTATTCAATGTGAGAATATGCTCCTTGAGTTTTATGATAACTTCTGTGGCGGGGTCTTGTTTTCTTCTTTTAGTAAGTGTTTCCTGAAGGGCAGTTAGCCCTTTGATGTGTTTAATGTTTGAATAGAGTGACCTTACATCCATAGTCACTAGAACAGCATTCTCTGGAACTGTTTGTATGTGATTAATTTTGTTTAGTAGATCTGTTGTGTCTCTGATGTAGGATTTTACTTCCTTAGCTAGGGGTTGTATGTAATGATCTACGTATTTGGGAATTTTGTGTGGCAGTTGAATGATGGAATGACCGGCCTTCCTGGGTTGTTGCTTTTGTGTATTTTAGGAAGGAGATAGAAATGAGCAGGTGTAATGTTTGTGGGTGTAAGTGTTGTGCATGTTTCCTTGTCGATTACATTGTTGCAAAGCATTATGTTTAGTGAGCTAGTTAATTCTTTTTGGTATTCGGGAAGGGGATCTGTAGGTAAGCTTTTATAGGTTTCTTTGTTGGCTAGCTGTTTGTTGGCCTCTTTAATGTATTCTTTGATTCCCCAGATCACTGTGGCACCCCCTTTGTCAGCCTGTGTTATGATTAGGCCATCTCTATGTGTCAGCGTGTTGAGGGCTATACATTCCCCTTCAGTAATATTGTTACGTGGAAGATTACATTTGAAGAGTTAGAGAAACATAATAGCTAATTAAGTAAAACCTATATTATGGAATGTATATAAATAAATGTGAAATTAGAGATCAATTCTCCCATGAATTCGGAGATAAAAAAAAGCCCCAGCTCTACTTTATAGTAATTTACACACTAGGCATTTACTCTGTCTCCCTACTAAGATGAGTTGTGACACTAGTCTCTTTTTAAGGTGGGGACCCGAACGTGTACACCCGAACAAAAATTGCCGGCAGTCCCAGCAACCATTGGTTGCACTGGCCTCAATGCGAGTACCAATACCTCTCTCTGGTGCAATAAGAGGGTGTGGCCTCAGGCAACTGTTCCCCAGGGCTGGGCATCTCTCAGTATAATTTTCCTCAGTTGTGACTCTGTCCTTTGACGGAGACACAACTGAGAGATGTTAAATAGATGTGTTACAAACTCCTCCAAGGAGTGGTTTACACACTAAAAGCTCATATGTTATTTAATACTAGGCAATATCACTCTTCAGGTATAACTAAATTATATACTGATTTTAAAAAAGTTTATTTCATTAATTAACTGTTCTTCAGTATTGTTCTTTTATTCAAGGATTGTTTTGATTTTCATATCAAAAATAGTTCTGTTTAGGAATATCATCTTATATAGTGCTGAAAAGGGTTTGAAATTTCATTTTACTTGGCCTTCAACAAGTTGGCATCTATTTGCAACACTTTCCTTAACTATAACAAGCTAATTTATGAATGAAATTTTCATTTAAAATTTTTGTTTCAAAGATTTCATGTAGTGAATATCTGTTACTTTGTGAAGCAATGATGAGCGGCGAAGCCTGCTAGTATGTATATATATATATATATATATATATATATACATATATATATATATATATATATATATACATATATATATATATATATATATATATATATATATATATATATATATATATATATATATATATATATGAGGTAACAGTATATATTTTTTTTTACTATAGAAATTTAATGATAAAGTGGAAAAAGTTTATTGTAACATGTTTCGGACTTCAGGACTTCATCAGACTAATTTTATATTAAACATAACAAAATTAGTCCGATGAAATCCTAAAGGACAAAATGCATCACAAGATAATTTTTCCATTTTGTCATAAAATTTCCCCAATACATATGCATATATATATATATATATATGAATATATGGAATATTTTTTATTAAAGAAGCATTTCACCAGAGAAAATATATGATCTCTTTGGTTTCAATAGTTTAAATGAATGAAAGACAAAACTATGTGTGAGGAAAATACCTTGTGATGTATGAGGATAATTGGATATCATAAATCAAATAAATTACCATAGTTTATCACTTCCTGATGTCCATACTTGAAGAATGTCTTTCTACCTGTATTTTATCTATATTAGAGTGGTATTGTAGGATTTTAAATCAGGGACTTCTATTTTTATACTTGTGCATACATAGACACATATACATGCTCATCAATATATACCTGTGCAGACATTCACACAAAATTTTCCATTTTGTCACATCATCTTCACTTTGTTCTGGATACTATTATACATTCTACAAACACACACATGCACACACACACACACACACATATACATATATCTGTAAATATATTCATATATATATATATATATATATATATATATATATATATATATATAGTCATCCACAGAAAGACTGTTTCATTGTATCACACCTCTTCAGTGTGGTTACACATCTGACTGCTTCAAGCCGGGATCGAAACCCGACCGATTTGCTATCACTCAGATGTAGATAGATAAATAGATAGATAGATAGATAGATAGATAGATATAGACAGTATGGACATATATACATACATGCATATATATATATATATATATATATATATATATATATATATATATATATATATATATATATAAGGAAGCATGGTGTAGTGGGTAGCAGCTCGGATAGCCAAGTTCAAATTCCAGGTGAATTCATTATATTCACTTACGTGCTAATACATTTGGGAAAGGTAAGAATCCTCTTGTTCTCCCTCCAGCTATGGGTAATTAGCAGGACAGACTGGGTTCTATAGCCTTGGATGGCATCTGGTCCAAGAGAAGGAAAATTCTGTATTCAAAACCTGCAGAATGTTGTTTGGGAATCATGTGGCATGTAGTGCACCAAGTCTCTGTATTCAGCCCTTCAAAGTGTGGTTGGTTCTGCACAAAGGCCTCACCACTATAATCAAATCATATGTGCTGGTGTCTGGCTGTCAGTTCCTAGAAACGGACAGGAGAGTCCACCATATATATATATATATATATATATATATATATATACAGATTGCGATGGATAAATTTTCATCAAAATTATACAAAAATGAAAATAACACCAACATTGCATTAACAGATATATTCACCAAAATTACACTAAAATATCCTGAAATACTAAAGGGTAAATTTATTCAATAAAATTGCCATTGGCTTCAACCATGGCCTCCACATGACTTCAGAATCTCCTGCAACATTTCTGGATGGCCTCTTTGTTTAATTTGGTAAATGCTGCCATAATCCCTGCCTTCATTTCATCTTTGGTGTTACAAGGAGTTTTGTTGCTCATTTGCTCAATTGCACCCCACAAATAATAATCAAGGGGCTTGCAGTCTGGGGAGTTACGTGGCCAGATGTAAAGGGTGATGTGGTCACAGAAATTGTCTGACAGCTATGACTGGGTTCTCCTATTTGTGTGACATGGTGCAGAGTCCTTGACACATCACATCAATTTATTTTCAAAGTCAGTCCCTCTCTGATTGTTAATGAGAGTGGGTTTGTGTTAGGAATTGGTGGGAGTGTAAGGTATCTTATCTCAGAGGAAGTGGTCTGGGTTTGGAGTTTATTTATGGCCATGATTTTTGTTTGTAGTTTAATATCTTTTCCTACTATATGATGTTTCTTATAAAGGTCCAGGAGTATGCTTTTTTTTCTGGAATTCACAACAGACCTAGTTCTGTTTTTTGTTGGATTTATTAGTCTAGATTGTGTGTTGTTGGTAACTTTGAAAATAAATTTAGAATGGTGCTCCGAGACAAGCATTTAGAAGCTGATGAAAGCCGTTGAAGAAGAGTTTGAAATAGTTTATTCCGATGTTGCGATAATTTCTGTTTTTTTGCTGTAAAATATATGTATCAGGTCATCCCATAAGTTCTGTCCGAATTTTGAATAAAGAAAACAAGTGACCAAATGTTACATTTAATTACAGATTCAATCAACAATGTATTTTCCCTGATTATCTATGACTTCCTTCCAACTATTAACAAGTTTACTAATTCCATTACTGTAAAATTCTTTTGGCTTTGATTCGAAGAACTCACAAATGTCAGTTTTAACCTCTCTCCTGTGTTACAAAAGCTGTTTCTTCCAAATGATTCTGTAAGCTACGAAACAAATGGTAGTCTGAAGTAGCAAGGTCGGGAGAATAAGGTGGATGAGGAATTTTCTCCCAACCAAGTTCTTCGATCTTTTGTGACGTGATTCTTGCTGTGTGTGGTCGCACATTGTCCTGATGAAACATCACCCGTTTTCGATTCACTAGAGCAGGTCTTTTTTTCCGCAAAGCTTGGTTCAAACGCTCTAATTGCTGACAGTATATTTGAGCATTAATTGTTGCATTAGGTGGTAAGAATTCAAACTGGATTATTCCTTGGCAATCCCACCAGATTGAAAGAAGAACTTTTTGCCCATGAAGTTCCCTTCTTGGCTGTGGCTGGGGTCCTTCCCCTTTACCAACCCACTGTCTACGATGCTTAACATTTCGATAAAAGATCCATTTTTCATCACAAGTCTATCAAAAAAAGGTGAAACAAGTTGGCGAGAATGGAGAGAAGAGCAGATGTCAACTCGGGATTTGAGGTTGTTTTCAGACAATTCATGAGGCACCCATTTTCCAAGTTTAGGAACTTTTCCAAGTTGTTGAAGATGACAATGAACAGTTGTATGGTTTGAACTGAGAACCACTGCCAATTCCTCAACTGATAAAGCAGGATTTTCTTCAAGGTCTGCTTCAAGAAGCTTTTCATCAAACTCAACTGGACGTCCGGTTCGATCTTCATCTTCAAGGGTGAAATCTCCACCTCTGAATTTTGCAAACCATCTTCTGCAAGTTCTTCCATTCACATTCCTCTCCATAAACTGAGTGAATGTTTCTAGCCGCTTCGGCTGCTGAGTTTCCTTTCTTGAACTCATAAAGCATTATGTGCCTCAAATGATTCTTGGGTACTTCCATGTTAGCAGGGTTTTAATCAAACAAAATTTAATTTTATTGTTCTCTGAAATAAAATTTGATCAATTTAAATGCATCTAAACATAAAAATAATGTTCAGCTCCATTAGACATTATAAAATACTCTTTAAATTTTGTTCATTTTAACAAAAAGTTAAAATTTTGGGCAGAACTTATGGGATGACCTAATATATGGTGATTTTCAAAGCGTAGCTTTGATGTGACACAAGGCTGAAAGCTTGGGCCACCCAGTGTGGATTTAACTCACTACTCAGTCATAATTGATTTAATGAGATGAGCTTACTAACCATAACACCATGTCAAAGTTCCTGATATATATACATATATCATAAAATATAGTTTTAAGAGATGCTTATATTTATAGTGTAAAAGTACTCAATGTCTGGAATAGAGCATGTGTAATTATAAGAAGCTTGAAAGCTGATGTTAACACCGAGTGGCGACAGTCTGTTTCCTGCTTGATTGAAGTGTCCAAACTTCTTATGTGTGTAAAAAAAAATCAACTTTGCACCAATGAAAATTGCATATATAAATAAAATAAGAAATATATAAATAAAATGAGAAATACAAACAGTCAATTGCTGATATCCACTGACGAGCGGATGAAGTGATTGCTGGAGGACTATCTTTGAGCCGAGATGCTTAAGGTAACACCAATTATATTTTTATTAATTCTGTGTATATATATATATATATATATAAGTTGAAGATCAAATGTAGATCAGATATGGATAGGAATCCGACAAGATGATAAAATGAAATAAAGAACAAAATAGGAAACAAATCTCAATCTAACATGTTTCACCTTTATTAAGGCTTCATCAGAGATTGAAAATAAAAATGAAACAAAACAAAACTCAATAAAATGGAACCCACCACGAAATTCACACACAAAAACAAACAACTCTCTACCTTTCCTCGACATCTTATTAATACACAACAATGATAAATTAGATTTTAACGTTTACCAAAAACCACAAAAATGAACTAATCAATTTCTGTTCCCAACATAACCAAAGAATAAAATCTGGATTAATGATAGGATCTTACATCAGAACCCTAAGAATATCTAGCCCTGTATACCTAAATGTAGAAGAGGAATATACTGAGAAAACATTCAAAGTTCTCCACTACCTTGAAAAAATCCAAAGAAGAATCAGCAGTATTATTGGTCCTGATCTGGCAGTTCAGCCTCAGTCACTTCCCCACTACTGTAAGGTTGCCTTTCTGTGCCCTTTCTATACATACTTTCATGGTAATTGTTCTGATGAACCCTTTGCTATAGTACCCAGACATTTTGAATTTAAGCACAGTACTAGACAGATGTGAAGATCTCAACAATTTACTGTTGATCTGACTAGATTTAACCATAAGTTCTATGCTAACAATTTCTTCTCTTGCACTTCTCGCTTGTGGAACTCCTTTCCTGCTCCATGCTTTCCATCTAACTTTAATCTGCAAAAATTTAAATGCAATATTAATCGCTATCTACTGTCCCCCTGATTACTCTCTTCTCTCCCCACTCATTATTAATGTTTCTGTTCCTAATTCTTCCATACCCTGTAACTCCTTGTGTCTTTACTGCCTTACATGGGGTGAAACCGAATAAAAATAATATATCTTTCCATTTTCTGAGTCTTTTGGATAATGGCTGAGGGAATAAGTCTATATATCTGAATATATTTCATCATATAAGTGTACAGGGTTTGTCAATATCAGCTAAACTGAATCATGGCTTACAAGTTCTAATCTCTGGACTAAATGCAAGAATCAATACTAGCTAGCATACTCGACCAATTTCCAAATGTATTGTGTTTGACTGAGTACTCTAAATGAGCAAACATGTAGCAGACTAAGTTAAGCCAGACATGTTACTGAATAGATTGCATATAAGATAGTACAATTAAAACACAAAGGGTAAAAATTAACATAAAATCATCATACTACTACCACCACCACCACCACTTGAGTGGATAACTATACACATTTTAAAGTGTGTGGGCAGTAGCAAGTATTTGTGTTTACTTTATTTTTGATTCTTTATCTGAGACAGAAAATTTTCATTGCTGGAGGTGAAGATATTCTCACAGTAGGTATTGATTTTGGAGGCAGTTCCAGCTTTGCTGATGTTGAAATGAGCTGGAAAAGAGGTTGTATGAGATTTTTAATAGTGTGTTTAGGATATCATACTTGCAGAAACAGTGATCGTGTTATTGGTCATATAATGGTAATGGTAATATTAACAGTTTTCCTACAAGGAAACATTTGGCATTCATTAATCAAGCAGTATTAATATCAGTTAAATTTACAAAATCTTTCTCTTAAAACAATTTTTCAAGAAGATGGGTTTTTCAAATTCAGTAGCTGTCATTGCTCTTACCAGTATTGATTAGGGTTTCTTTTCAAACCTTTTATTTAAAGTCATGTGGAGTGAAATATCCACATCTTGATTATCTTATTATTTTCTCTTTGAGTTACATGTACTATCCATTTTAGTTGTTGCAGCTGTTGGTAGTCCTAAAGTGATGTGGCTTCAGTAATTTCACACAATTCTTTGTTTGCAATTCTGATGTACTAGTCCACAATGTTCAGAGAACAATGCTCTTTGCAAAGACCTTCAAGCTACTCTCACTCAAAGCTATTTTTAATTGATCTGAGAAAGCTGCTGATTGTTTCATTGATCTGAGAAAGCTGTTATATATACAGCTGATAGTTTAGATATTTCTGAATGGGTCTGGCGCTGTGCATGACATCCATAGGAACGTCTCAATCTGATGAATTATTTGAGAACATGACTCGAGTTTTTAAACTGGCAATATTAATTAAAGTTACCTTCTTTTATGCGTTGTGCCCCTTCAAGATGTTGGAAATAATGTCTCTCTACAACTTCCTATCCTTTTTAGCTCTAAGCAATGTTTGCTTTTTTTTCTATTCTTCCTAATGTCTGTTCTGTTAGATAGTTGATCATGGCTCTCCACAACTTCCTATCCTTTGTATCTGCAAGCAATGTTTGTCTCTCCTTAATATCCTTCCCAAACTCTGTTCTGACACCCATTTACACAAGCTTGTTAGATAAGCAATCATGGCTCTCCACAACTTCCTATGCTTTATAGCATTTAGTAAGTTTTCTCCTTTTACCATCACCCCCACTGCCTCTTCTGCCATCCATTTACACAAGCTCATTAGGTAGATGATCATGGCTCTCCACAACTTCCTATCCTTTGTAGATGCAGGTTGCGTAATACTCAGTTTTTGCCAAATCTAACTTGTGCAAAGACAGAGCATGCCAGGAGTTGTGTACTTTCTGGAGTGACAGAATGAGCACACCATTTTTCCAACATTTTCAGTATTGAATCATATTTATGAGTTTCACTTGAAGACTTCGGTGATCTTGAGACCCAAAAGACATCCTAAATATTGGCATATTTAATTTTGTTTGATCCGTGTCTCAAAAAAATGTTCAAAAGGAAGTTTCTTTTTTTGTATAAACTATCATTTCATAAATTTATTTTTCATGTCAAAGAAACTTAGAAGTATCGGAGAAATTAAAGTAAACATTATGCCAATTAAAGATTGTACAGTGACTGGCCATCGTTTAATGTAAATAATTAGCAGAACTGCCCAACCAACAGAATTGACAAAGTTTGCAATAAACAATAACAAGAAAAAGAAAAGAAACAAACAGGGCAAAAAATAATATAAATCAAGCAAACAATATATGCGAGGCAAATTAACAGTAATAAGGCAAAGCAACAGTAATATAGCAAAAAATTCACAAACTAAGAATTTAAGTTGATACACAAGAGCAAGTTTGCATAAGCAAATGTAGCATTCTGACTTCAAGACAAGACAGATTAGGACTGAGTCATATGAAACCAAGATCTAGCCTATTTTATTGGTTAGGAAGAAATCCAAGCATGTATTTCTGTGCTTCTGCCTATAAATTGGGGAATGGAAAGTGTTTTGCAGACATTCCCCCAGAAAGATTGGAACAAAAAAAAAATAAAATAAAATGCAATTTAAAAAATGCATGAGAAAAATAAAATAAACAATGCATGATCATATTGAAAACATTTGTATGGACAATGCCATCCAAAATTTTTGAATTAGCTCTTTAGTGTTACAAACATAATAATGACAATGATCTGTTTAAAGACTGCCTAAGAACTTGTATTATGTTCTTAAATAAGCTCATCAGATCTAGACTCTCATGTGGAAGTCATGCATTGCATTCAACTCATTTTGAAATGATTTAAACTATCACCTATATACAACTGTTTTCTCAGATCAATGATTAAAAAATGGCTTCAAATGAATGAACCCTGTGGGTATTTAGGAAGGCTATCCTTTATCAGATCTCATAGACCGGTGCTACAATATCATAAAGAACTTTACCAAATAACAAATGTCTCATCATTTGAAAATGTTCAGCAGAAGTAACACACTAAAATGGATAGCACAACAAAGAGGAATTAAGGATATAACTAAAACATTAACTTTTTGCACAAGCTAAAATAAAAGGTTAGGAAGGAAACTCCCATCGATACAAGAAAGAGCAATAACAGTAGAGTTGAGAAACTTATTTTCCTGTAAAGGTTTTAACAGAAAGATTTTATAAATTTCAACCCTGTGTAACACTGTTTAGTAAATGAATATCGAATGTTTCTTTATGAGGAAATGGGTATTGATTGATGACAAAATAAAATAAACATATAATTTTTACATTTGTATTACGATCGATACAAAAAAACTTTGTTTATAATATTCACTGGGATTATCTTACTATGTGGTTTTTATGCAAAAAAATGATTTTATAAAAAAAACACATCATTTGAAGACTTCCAACAGAAGTAACGACTAAAATGAAAAGAAAATATTACTAGAAGGGAAAATAATAATATAAACATGACGTTCCACAAGACTTTTATCAATAATAAAAAGAGCAATAACAATTAATGGACAGTTAATGAAACCTATTTTCCTGAAAAATAATCTTAAGAGAAAGATTTTATTGCAACTAAAAAGGATAGGAAGTTGTGGAGAGCCATTGCTTCCAACATCTTGAATGGACACAATGCATAAAAGAAGGTATCTTTAATATTGCCAATTTAAAAATTCAATTCATGTTCTCGAATAGCCATATCAGATCAAGACTTTCATATGAATGCCATGTATGGCATGACATCAAAACCTCAATATGTGCCCAAGAAACCTCAATTGTCTCTTCCTGATGTTAAGTATTAGTTGTGCTTTTTGTCTCCATTTTCTCCAAAACTCCATTGTTGCTGACATGTTCAATCCATGGTATCCTCAGTATCCTTCTGTAGAACGATATTTCTGTTACTTCAACTCTCCTCTTCATCTATGAGGAGGTCATCCAGCACTCACCCCCATACAGGAGGACAGTTATGTTCAGCACTACATACAAACACAGTCTGTTTCCAATAAAATAAATTAGTAAATTTGCATATTAAATTTTGTAAAAAAAAAAAAAAAAAAAAAGAACTCATTATTACGAACTATAATTAAGTGAAAGTTTAGAAGTTAATGTTAGAGAATCTGTAATTAAATGAAATAAAACAATGAAGAATTACTTTTTGCAAAGCCTGTCTAAGAATTAAGCATGAGACTTGTCATTTTGGACTTCCCAAAAGCTTAACTCCTCAGCTATCAACAAAACCAGTGATGGCAGCGGAAACTGCCAGATATATACAACTGGCAGAGTAGCATTTCCCTTCATACAGAGAAAAAAATAGGTAGGTGTGGTAACAAACTCAATACTACCAAACTCTGGAGTTTCCATTCTATATAAAGCAGTAAAAAATGAAAATAAAAAATATCTTATCGCAGCAGGATGAAAGGGATGGGTTGGGAGAAAATGCAGTTTTGAACAGAATGTAGAGGTGGAAGATGTAAGCAGAGGTTTTGATGCCAAAATGCGCCCGGGTCAGAAAGGGGAAAAATGAATGGTGAGAGAGAAAGAAAAAGAGACTGTTAAAGAGAGAAAGAGAATGGATTAGCGGGAGAAGGGATAAAGTTGAATAAAATGAAAAAAAGAAAGAAAAAGAAACAGAGAATAAAATGAATAGAAAGAAAGTCAGTGAAAGAGAGGGTGTATAGGTGTGTGTCAGAGAGAGAGAGAGAGAGAGACCGAGTGAAAGAGAGAGTGAGAGAGAGATGGAAGGAAAAGAAAATAGGAGAAACAAATGAGTGAGAAAGAGGAAGTTGAAATGGAAACTGCAGGAACTGCAACAGAAAGAATACATTGGCAAGTGAGTCGCAGAAGCAGAAGCATTTACCATTATTATCAGGAATACTTTCTTGCTAACATCACTATTATTATTGTTGTTTTTCTTCTCTTCTTCCTATTCAGTCATGTTTGCATACCCAGCATTACCGCCACTGCTACAACTTTACAAGTGTCATCATCATATCATCATCATCATCATCGTTGTCATTATCATCATTGTCATCATCATCATCATCATCACTTCTGTTATATTTTTATATATATATTCGCAAAAGTAATATCAGTTGCCTCCCAGTGAATATCAAGTGACAGCAAGTCTTCTCAGTACCCCCGCCTTCTCCCCAGTAGTCTTGAAAAATATATTATTAGTTTTATTGTTTTATTGTTGTTGTTGTCATTATACTATTAGTAGCATTTTGTAATAGTGAATATTTCTACTGATTTTCTTACTATCACTATCTTCATATCAACTACTATTATTAGTAGACTATTATTGATAGTTTTGCCCTTTTTATCATGGCCATCACCATTACTAATTAACTAATGTAATACATATCAACTACAGTGTTCGGATCATTCTTCTTTCTGTATTATTATTATTATTATTGTTATTATTAATAATAATAATAATAGTAATAATTTATTTGAGACTGAGTAACAGCAACTCTCCTCAAATCTTTAGCACCTTTTTTCTTGCAAACCCAATAAAACTATAGTATACATTTGTATGCTTATATCAGATATTATTATTTTTATTAAACTACAACTTATAACTATTCTTCTTCTTCTTCTTCTTCTTCTTCTTCTTCTTCTTATTATTATTATTATTATTATTATTATTATTATTATTATTATTATTCAGAGTTTATTCTTTATGCCCTGTTTTGTTCACTCATTGAGCTTTGTCCATGCCTTGGGCTATGGGCTACCATGAGGGTGTAACAGATGTATTTGGTCACTAGAACCCTTCTTAATATATAAGTAGTGACAAGAAGGACAGTCTTCTGGACTTCCTGTAACTTGATCTTGTCAGGGATTTTATTGGTGTATCTTACTCTGACCAGACCGAGTGCACTTATTACCACTGGTATTGTTGTGGTCGTCATGTTCCACATTTTCTCAATTTCTATTTCTGGATCTTTATATTTGGAGAGGTTTTTTTTGTTTTTTTTTTTGGTAGTTTTCAAGGAGGTGTTTCTTTTGGTGGGGACAGACATTTCAATGTATTATTATTATTATTATTATTATTATTATTAATATCTTTGTTTCAATCACCATTAATATGACTATTAGTCCGACAGGGATTATCATTATTTAATAATAATTTTATTGCTAGAATCATCACTTTTACAAATACAACTATTTTATGATTTCATGACTACTGTTGCTAGTAAACTATTTCTACTTTCAATACAAAGAAAAAGAAGTAAATGATGATGATGATGATGATGATAGTGGTGGTGGTGGTGGTGATGATGATGATGATAGCTGTGCCTTTTTTTTTCTCTTTTTCTTTCTTTCCTGAAATGCTCTTATGGTTATTCTTTTTATTATCATGCTTGTAATATTCGTAATAATAATTGTAGCAGGTGGACTATGGATAGAGAAAGATGAAAAATCTATTCCAGTTCGACAAAAGGTGGGGGGGGAAAAGTATTTGGTGCAAAATGGTGGTGGTGGAGTTGATGGCAGATAAATGCATTGATGAGAGTGCCCTTAATAAAGGTAGCAGTCATAGTAATAGTAGTTATCATGATAGCACTTGTAAAATAGTCTGACATACTTATCTAAGAAAAAAAAAAATATATAATAATAACGTGCGGGTCCCACTGTCAGTTATTATCAGAGTGCAAGAGTTGAAATATTCTTCTTCCCGGTGCTTCTATTCTTATTATTTTTAACAGTTGTGCTTGTATTGCCACAATAACAGAGCAGCTTATTACTGCTGTTGTTGGATGTGTGGGTGGTGTAATAGTGGTTCACAATGATATGTTGGCGAGCTGAGTTCAAATTTCAGTCTGATTCGTTGCATTCACTTGCACACAAATAACCATTGGAAAGGTATAAATCTATCCCCCCAAACTATGGGTTAAATAGTATCTTGAAAATTCATTGTTATTCTAAAAAGAAATCATTAATGTAATATTCACTTGCAGAAAAAAAAAATTATTCTTACAATCCAAAATTTGTTTCGGCTTCAAATAACCCACAAAGGGTTGACAAACTATACCAAAACAATCTTAATTACTGTTGTTGCTGTGATCATTATTATTAGTAATAGTATTTTTATTGTTTTCATTAGTAGTAGCAGTAGTAGAAGAAATATTATTTTGAGAAGTATTGTTAGAGATTTGTATTTGTATACATTATATGTGGATATTAGAGATTTTAGAAGTACATGATTAATTATAATGTACAAGTGGTGTTATAAATAGTTATAATATTTCTGTCATTGATTAGATACTGAAGAAATGGGAATGGTAACTGTCAATGTAAATACTAGTAGTAGTAGTAATAGTAACAGAAGGTATAACTTTGATAAGAACTAAATTATCAGTGGTTATTGTAGTAATAGCAGCTATTACTATCATACTATAACAATCTTTATTAGTATTAATAAAAATAATATCATTATTAATGGTATTACTAGTAACAATAAGATATTTTAAGTCATGGCAACCATAAAAGTTTCACTAGTATCAGGAATAGTATTAATAGTAATTATTAGTTGAAATTATCATAAAACTTTTATTAGGATTAATAATGACTGTAATTGCAACCACAACATCATCATTATTATTATTATTGAGTTTTTACATCAATAATATTTTGTAACCCTTAATGAAAATCAAGTGACAGTAAGTCTATTCAATACTCAAGCACTCTCCTTAGTATTATTGCAAGTTTTAATATCATTAACAAATGAATTTTTAAATAATAATAATGTTGTTTTTTTATTGTAACAAGAGTTATAGTTTATAATAGCAAATTTGTATTTGTGGTAGCAATTATAACATTTTTTTTTTTTAAATTTTTATTATTATTATTATTATTATCATTATCATTATCATTATCATTATTATTATTATTAGTAGTAGTAGTAGTAGTAGTAGTAGTATTAATATTAGTATTAGTAGTAGTAGTAGTAGTAGTAGTAGTCGACATTTTTACACATTCTCTGGAAAACAGCCAGGTCGTGTTGTTCTCTTCTATATCAATGTTGGTAGCCCTGCTGCTACTTATGGCTTCAATGGTGGCAAAGAAAATACCAGGACAGTGGCTGGGGTGGGAAAGAAAATGACAGTGGCATGGAGCTGTGGTGGGTGGGTGTTGGGTGTTTGTTACATTTGAACAAGTCAAAACTTAATCTTTGGTCAATACATTCTGACTTTTTGGCATTAATATATAAGAACTCTTATAATTTCTTATAAATTCTTTCTCAATATCTGTTGGCCTCTTCCAGTCTACCTTTCCACTTGTTCAATATTTCTACCATTTTTTACCAGAATAGTAACTATCTTCCACTTTCTGTCTTTTTCTTTTTACCTCATTCATTTCCCCCCCTCTTTCATTCTTTCTCTTTACATTCATATAATCTCAGTTCTCACTTATTCTTTCTTTCTTTATTTCTTTCTTTATTTCTTCCTTCCTTTCTTTCTTTCTTTTCTTTCTCTTGAATACAACAGAGCCCAATATCTTTATTTTTAATTATATTCTTAATATCAGTAAAAAACAACAAAATAATTATAAATTGGAAGGGAAATGTTCAACATATGCTTAAGTATTTCATCGATCTTTCAAAACAGCTGACAGAATTTCAATAAGATTCAGTCAAAATATATCCTCTGAAATCAGCTGAAAATTATTGTTTATTTTTAACTGATTAATGAAAATAGAGGACATCAAAAGTTTATACTACAATTTTCTTATGTTTATTTGAAAAATATGTTAATATTAACAATATGCCAAACTGCATATATATATAAATACATATACATATAACTTTTTCTAATTGTTCAGTTACACTCTTCAGGGGTTTCAGTAACAGACTGCTGTTTCTCTCATTTTTCATTATCTTTATACTAAGTTTGACATACAATGGGATTGAAAAGTAACTCCGTATTTTATGTATGAATGGCCAGCCAGGAGTCCTGGCTTAACACCCTATGACTTTTTTCTTTGGGGGCTAGTTAAAGGAGCATGTCAGCTATACCATAACCAACACTTTGGAAGAAGTTGAATGGCAAATACAGGAAGTTATGTCTTCCATACCACAAGAGTTACTGGCAAAATAAGTTAACATGATTCCTGGGTGGCTTGAGAAACCGGTAGCAAAATCTGTTGAATATTAAATAAAACTTCATATTAAAAACTTTACTCTCATAATCCATTTTTTTGTAAAAATTATAGTTAATAAATAAATTATAAGTATTTTAAAATACTTACAATTTATTTATTAAGTATATTTGGGTAGTTACTTTTCAATCACACATATATACATATATATATGTGTGTGTGTGTGTGTGTGAGATAATGATATATAAATTATTATATATCAAGAACAGTATTGGGAGAAAAAATGTATAACAATGTGGAAAAAAGTTTTTGTGTGATATCCTTTAGGACTTCATTGGACTAAATTTGTTACATTGGCAAAAACGTAATCAGACTAAATTTGTTATATTAGTGACAATGCAACAAATTTAGTCTGATGAAATCCTAAAGGACAAAACGCATCATATGAAAACTATTCCTACTTTTTTATATATTTTTTCCCATATATAAATATATATATATGTATATATATATATATATATATATATATATATGAAGAAATAGAGTCGTAAAGTGTGCTATATTTATGAGATAAAGTGCTCAATATCAGACATAGAGCGTGTGTAAATATAAAAGTGAACATAGAAGTCAACACTTAGAGGCGACCGTCTGTTTCATGCTAGATGCAATCGTCAGGCCTGACAATTGCATCTAGCATGAAACAGACTGTCACCTCTAGGTGTTGACTTCTATGTTTATATATATATATATATATATATATATATATATGTATGAAGAAATATAGTCTTAAAGTGTGCTATATTTATGGATAAAATGCTCAGTATCAGAGATAGAGCATGTGTAAATATAAAAGTGAACATAGAAGTCAGCACTTAGAGGCGACAGTCTGTTTCATGCTAGTGCAATCGTCAGGCAACCCTGACGACTGCACTAGCATGAAACAGACTGTCGCCTCTAAGTGTTGACTTCTATGTTCACTTTTATATTTATACATATATATATATATATATATATATATATATATATATATATATATATATATACACACACACATATATAAAATACATATATATATATTTTAATATACTTCATGTTTATACATTATTTTTATAGATACAAATATTTAAGTAAATGCTCTGTTTATAATAAATAATATTAACTACTGAATGTCTGAGAAATTTCAGTTAATGTTATAGCACATCAGGACAAATGATCGTTCCATGTAGGATACAGGTTTTATTCCTGTCAGAGGATGCATATTTTTTCTAGAAAATTTCTCAGACATTCAGGCCAGTAAATGTAGTTAATACTGTTTATTATAAACAGAGCATTTGCTTAAATATTTGTATCTATAAAAATGACATATAGACAGAAAATATATTAAAATAATTGTTGGGTTTTGGCCATTTCATAATATATATATATATATATATATATATATATATATATATATATGTATGTATGTATGTATATATATATATTACTATAACATCATTTTTATTGTCAACATGTGTTTAGGTTCCTAAGTATGAAAGGGTGCGGAAAAGTTTACATTTCATGTATGAAAATAAAGCTAGCTGAGATAGAAGCACAAACATATGTACCCAAAAAAATAACATTTATAATAAAAAGAAAATATTGCAAGATAAAAAATCCTATTATATATATATATATATATATATATATATATAGTACAGTTAATAAATCTGTTGTTATATAATCCAAGTGGATCCTAATAATATAAAATATTAAAACTGATCCACAAAAATGAGGTAATTTTCAATTTCTCTGTTATGTAATATATATAATATAAAATATATATATAATATATATATTTATATATATATATATTACTTCAAATATTATTTTAGTGAATACCCACTTTTGAGTAGACTCTCTTTTAATTTTAAACAGTATTTATTTAATTAAATGGCCTGTGTACTAGAGAAAACTTAAAAAATAATATGTGCCCTCCAATAGAATTTAAATTTGTGTTCCCCTTTGTAGGAGGAACCACCACCTGATCCACATGTGCTTTAACAACTTGGCTACAAGAACTTCCTGATCAAGCAAAGTGAACATCATCAGACAATCAGGCTAATGAACCATATAGCAAAACTTATCATTTGAATTCTGATGAATACAACACAAAGCAGAATTTTAAAAAAAAATGTTTTTTTACAGTGAGGTTAACACTTTACAAGGTTCAAGGGCAACTCGAGATAGAGGGTAATGCTTGGATAGTTGGGTAGGTCATGTTTGTGTGTGTGTGTAGGAGTGGAAGATAATGGTTAACCCTAGCTTTGAACAGGTTAAGATTGTAGTGATTGGGGAGAGCATTCTCTTGGGAGTCAGTTCCACAGAGCGGTGATTCATGGGAAGAAGCTGCTACTGGAAATAGAAGAGTGCAGTTTCATTAAAGACACTGGAACAAAAAATACAATATTTATGCTCAGAATGATATCTGAAACAGCAATACAAATGCAAAGGGGTGTATGCTCAAGTTTTATAGATTATGTAAAAACGTTTCACAAAATATATCACAAAGAAATGAGAAATGTTTGACCTGATAGGTAAGCTTGACATATTTGACATATTAGAATAATCCAGAACCATTATTAGGAGTAAACTGCATGCATACAATCTTAGCAGCATAAGATATGCAGATGACACAGTGTTGATAGTAGACGCAGAAAGGCAACTAAAGGAACTCTTACAGAAGGTAGAAAAGGAAAGTGAGATGAAAAGACTAAACAGCAATTGTAAGAACTCAGAATGTATGGTTGTTAGCAAAAGGAGCATCCCAAGATACAAACTATGAATTGGAGAAATCAAAATCAAGCAAGTATAAAAATTCATCTATCTCGGAAGTGTTTCAGCAGAGGATGGAGAATGCAACATTGAAATCCAAAGATGCATTGGAATCGTGAAAACTAAACAAAGTATTAAGAAACAGAAAAATTTTGTTAGGACCCAAAAAAGCATGCTGAACTCTTATGTAATATAGGAATTCTTATATGGCAGAGAATAATGGACAATCTCCTCACAGAGGAAGAAGAGACTTAAAGCAACAGAAATGTGGTTCTACAGAAGGATTCTGAGAATATAATGGAATGAACATATGAGTAACAAAGAAGTTTTAAGGAAAATGGAAATGAAAAAGATATTTATACTTGTAATCATAAAGAGAGTTGTAATTTCTAAGGCATATAATGGGGAAAGAGGACTTGGAACATTTGACACTCACAGGCTCAAGAGACAGAGGAAAGCAGTGAATAACCTACCTAACAATCTTGTGTAAATGGTTTGTACAACAGGGATTAGGTGAGATATAAAAAAAAAAACCTTACTAAGAGCTACAAAGAACAGGAAGTTGTAGTTTGGTTTGGTTTGGTTTGTTTAATGGCATATCAACTCCTCATGGGTCATTTAATGCCAAATTTTTTTTTTTACTATTGCTGGAAATGTATATGTTTCATAATGTTTTGACCCAAGTTTGGGGGTACACTATTTGCCCATAGCTAGGACCTTAACAGGTGCTACCACCCCAGGTCAAGGTGGCTCTTAGAACAACAGCAATTAAGACATGCTTCCATGCACCTCAAAACCTGCTGCCAGATGTAGTTTGTCATCATGCCCAGGATGTTGCAGAGAGCCATAATTGCTCACATCCTGAAGAGATACAGCACATATAAGAAGAGGGAAGATGGTCGTATAACAGTTCTTTATAGGAACAAACAAAAGTTGTCAGTTCAGCCATTCAAAATTACAATGTATTAAAAATCAGCCTAATTTTGTTAAAATTCAAGTAACTTCTGGTTATTAAATGGGCAGTTTAGCTGCAACAAAAAGTAAATTAGCATGGAATTGTCATGTCCATTAACGACATTATGGTCCCAGCACTCAGTCAGTTATGTGCCATGCGTGATGCACATGTAGGCGATCATGTATCTTTTTCAAAACAATCAATCTAGCAAAGTAGATTTTATAAATTTCAACCAAAAGAAGTACTGACTGCTTCGTAAGTGAATGCCAAATGCTTCCTTATAAGGAAACAGTTAATATTACCAATACCAGAAAAACTCAGTAATGCTTTCGTAATGTGTAGTGGAAGTACGGTGGAGTAATGGATAGTGACTGAATGTGGGGTGGAGGTGGTGTACTTCTTAACAATGCCACAAATCCATGTTTGAAACCAAGTAAGTTTAAAATTTAGCCAGTTATGTGCCATGCATGATACACGCTTAGGCGATCATGTATTTTTCGATACATGACTGACAAGGCAGATTTTTTCCTGCAGTAGGTTGCCATTTCTTTCCGTGGTAGACCAGTTGCCATCCAAGGCTATAGAACCCGGTCTGTCCTGCTATTTACCCAGAGCTGGGGAGGAAGAAGAGGATTCATACCTTTCCCAAGGGTATTAACACGTAAGTGAATGTAATGGATTTGACTGGAATTTGAACTCAGCTCTCCGATTTCTCTATCCGAGCTGCTATCCATTACTCCACCCTTTCTCCTACATTAGTCCCAATACTAAAATATTTTAAAACCAAGGACATGTGATGAAACAAAAAACAATGATTAGCTTTCCATGAACCAATTTTAGTTTTTTGTTTTTACTATTGTGCACAATACAAGGCCCAGGAGACACTCAAAATAGAGTTACTGAATGTGCTTGTTGTAAAAGCATACATGGTGAGAGTAAGAGGTGTGTATTATGAGGATATGTAGGATAGATAACAGGTGATCTTCGACTTGAAGAGGTTAAGTTTGTTGTGATCAAAGAAGCATTCTTTTGGGAATCTGTTCCACAATGTAACAGTTCTGGAGTAAAAATTGTCTGAAGAGAACTTCCTCCTTACCAATGTAATCCAGAAGTCCTTGTGTATGTTGAATATTAACTGCAGATTCATCACAGCTTCTGTAAAGATTGACTTGGTTGTCTGTACTGTACAGATATGAACTGGTAGAACTAAAGAATATATTTAATCTGAACATCTGCTATGAAAATAGGGATAGAATGGTCAGAGGCTAACAATGTTTCATCCGTGAGATAGGGTTGCAGGGTGGGAAATAATTCATCACCCACAAGGCTATATAAACTCTCAAGGCAAAAAAAGTGAGGATTGGATAGCTCCAGTGCAGATATGACAGCAATACTCCATTTTTGGTCACATCTGGCTCTTATAAAGATAGAGCAGAAAAGTTATAAAAACTCTTTTTTGACATCTTTGGTCATTCAACTAACAGAAGCATGCCAGAACTGTGAAACAAACCTAGTGACACACATGCATCTAAGCACTTCTTTCAGAGAGTAACCGAAGATGTGAACAAACTTGACTAGTTGCCAGTTGAATATCGAAAAATGAAAGCTGAAACTGACTCCTAAAATATTTTATAAATCAAGTAAATAAATGTTGAATTCATTTATTTTGCAGTTGTTAAAGTTTTCTACCAATTATTGTTACAATACTAATAATTTTGGTGGCAAGGTCTCATTATTTTACAGTTGAAATGACTAGACATAACCATAAGTTCTATGCTAACAGTTTCTTTTCTCACACTTCTTGCTTGTGTAACTCTCTTCCATCTTCTTGCTTCCCAGTCAGCTTTGATCTTCAAAAATGAATGTTTTCATTCTCATCAGTAATACCATAACAACTCAAGCAACAAACTGGCTACCAACAGCAACCTCATCCATTACAACCAAAGAGCCCATCTGAATTTGAATTATTGAACAGCAACTACCATTTTTTTCTATTTTTTAGATAATTTCTAATTTTACAGAATTCTAATTCCAAAATGTGTTTAACCTAATACATTTGTATTGAGGATATTTCCTCTAAAACTGACAATATTAAAAGGTATACAAACGTGTGGAATTATTAAATGCTAAACAGTTTAAATACATCGGCCTATTCATCAGTTATAACAAATTTAGTACAGGATTTAGTACAGAAATTGAAAATAAAATAGGCTGCACTAGAGGTAGTTTCAGTCAACATCACAAATGGCTACAAAAGCAAAAACTTAACTAAAAACATGAATCAAGTTTGATCTTCAAAAAGTCAAGTTTAATTTTCAAAAATTTAAATGCAATGTCAGTTGTTATCTTCTGTCATCTTAATTCTTATTCTATTATTGTTCTATCTCTTTAACAGTGATTTTCTCCTATTCTCTAACACTCAGTAACCCCTTGCATCTTAGTACTTATATTGCCTTACTTTTGATGAAATGATAAAAAAAAAAGAAGTAAATGACTCAAAAATTAAGACTGAATTTGCCAAAAATGCCTGACTGAAAAATGTTATGTTCACATTAGTTTCCTCCATATTGTAAGATTTCTTTTGCTTAGATTTGGTATTGACAGGTCAATATTTATGAATAAAAATGATTTGAGCAAAAGTGTAGGTGGTAATAATCAAGATAGCTATCAGTTCATTGCAGTGTTGACAGCACTTGTCTTAGAGATGTCAAGCTAAAAAAGCTTAACACCAAGTTAGAATCAATTGCTTGAATAGCAAACACATAATTGAATAAGACAGAATATACTTACCTATATATCTTTTCATGTATAAATCCCTTCCACTTGAATTAGTTTGGCTTGTGGTTAAAAGAGAAGACTGCTGGAGATGAGGTCTTGTTTTCCATATCATTTTTTTTAACAACATCTCTCTTCAGGACGTAAACAATCATGACTCTCCATAGATTACTCTTCTTTATTACCTGCGAACCACCATGACATCTTGGAAAAATAGTGGAGTGGTTTCCTGCTGCCTTCTCTACAATTTAGAATTGAGAGGTATCCTTACATGGCTCACTGCAAATTCCTTCAGCAAGACCTCTGATCAGGAGGTTTTGAGGAGCCTGGAACCACCTCTTAATTGCTGTTGTTCCCATGTCCACCCTGACCTGAGGTGGTGGCACCTGTTAGGGTCCCAGCTACGGGCAAATATTTAATCCCCAAACTGGGGTCAAAACACTATGAAAGTATAAAACAGATCTTTATAGTAAAAATACCAGCAATACATTTTTGGAAAAAAAATTATCGATGAAAACCTTACAAAAATACATCAAAGAAATCTGATCTACAAATTTCTTACAAAGAATACATATTCTTTTCATACAAACCTATTCTAAAAATCTTGTTGGTATTAAATAACCCATTAAGGTTGACAGACCATAAATAAACAAAACCTGAAACCTGAGACAAATTCCTTTTCTTTATTATCTGTGCACTGCCGTGACTTCTAGGGAAAGATTTTTTTTTTTACAGTATTGTTCACTCTGAACAAGGTCTAAGGATGAGGTAGAGGGTTATGTTAAGGGATAGTTTATACAGATAGGAGGGGAAGATAATGATTAACCCTAGCCTTGAACAGGTTAAGACTGTACTGATCAGGGAAACATCCCCTTGGGAGTCTGTTCCACAGAGCAGTGGTTCACGGAAAGAAGCTGTTCAAGTAGAATTTACTTCTCCCTGATGGAATGTGGAGAGAAAGTGGGTGGTTTGCTACAATGTGCATAGCATGGTAGATCCTAGCCATGATGGTTAGACCTGGCAGAACCAAGGAATGTAGCAACAGAGCAGTGAGAGTCTCATCACATCCCATCTGTGAGAGAGAGGTTGGAGGGTGGAAAATAATTCATCACCTACTTGGAGATGCTTTTGAACTCTATCAAGACTGGAAAGTGAGGACCGGACATCTCCCATCCAAATACGATAACACTACTCCATTTTCAGCCTGATCTGGCTCTTCTAAATATAGAGGATAGCATGAAGAGTCAGGTACTTACTGGAGTGGTACAGGAAGCCGACCATTTTACCTGCATCTTTAGGGAATGGTTCAGATGTATGAGTTCCACTTGAGGTCAGGTGTGTGTTTGAGGCCCAATAATTTTTCAAGTTACAGTGCCTCATCAGGGTACACATGTGTTCATTGTGACTGGCAGTAGTTCAGGGTCTGATCAGTGGTGATGGAATGTAACTGGTTTGGTTTTCAAGGCGGTGATCAAATGTAACCAGCCAGGTTTTCCCCACTGGGAAGTTAGCGCTAGATGGTGGAGTGGTTTCCTGCTGCCTTCTCCACAATTTAGAATTGAAAGTATCCTTTCTCCTTTCATGATGTATGCGATTATGGTGACTACAAATTTTTCTTTATTACCTTGGAATTACCATCTCTTTTTGGGAAAGGCATTGGTGTGGTTTCCCATTACCTCCTCCACAATTTAGAATTTAGAATAACCTTTCTCCCTCCAGAATGTAGGCGATTATGGCTCTCCACTGATACTTTTCCCTTATTACCTGTGAATTGACATGATTTTTTTTTTTTTTTCTTAATCGTATCACCCCAAGCAAGGCTGGAGGCCACTATCATGCATGGGGTTACAGAAGGGATGGAGGAAGAGCAGATAGGAGTGGTAAAGGAGAGGATGTGGAGAAAGAGAAAGACAGTGGGTCGATCAAGGCAAGGTGGTTACAGAAGATTTGGAGCGAGAGCGGATAGGAATGAAAGATGAAAGGATGTGGAGAAGGGAAGTGGATAGATCAAGGCAACTGGAGATGATGATTGACGCTACACTTAAACCGTTGGAGATTGTATTTGTCAGGGAAACAGTAATAGGGAAGGGAGTTCCATAGGCGAGATGTGCGAGACATGAAGCTATTGGAGTAGAAGAGACGTCTACATCTAACAGTTTCAACGGTGAAGGGGTGGGAACGGGATGCCAGCCTCATAGGACGTTTAAATTCACGAGGCCTTTCTTGGGAAAGATAGTGAATTGGTTTCCTGTTGCCTTCTTCAATGTTTTAAATTCTTTCTTTTCTTTTTGTGTGCCATATCCTTTCAGGTCATAGGCAATCATGGCTCTCCACCTCCTCCTATCCCTTGCATCTCTCAACAAGTTCCTTCCCTCTGCTTTCGCCCCCCCCCAGATCATGTTCTGTCATCCACTTGCTTAAGTCCGCCAGGTATGTCACACATTGTTTTCCCTTGTCTCTCTTTCCCTCTATTCGACCCGTGAGTATCAGACTCTCCAGATTCTTCATTATGTGTCCCAGAAACTTCGGCTGCCTCTTCCTGATATTATTTTCTCTCCAGGATGATAGTAATTATGACTCTCCTTTTTTATTATCCAGGAATTGCAATACATTCTTGGAAAAGATACTGAAGTGGATTCCTGCCTCCTTCCACAGTTTTGAATTCTGAGTCTTCCTTCTCCTAGACTGGCTGTCATCCAAGGCTAGGGAGACCAGTCTACCTTGTGAGGTAATCCAAAAGAGATGGATTCATGTTTTTCATAAAGGAACACAGCAGCCTAGTATAGAATTTGAACTGGGCTCACCAATTCCATTTTGTGTGATGATAACTGTTTCACCATCTATATGCCATTTCCATTCAGTTATTATTCCTGTTAATATTATTCATAATATTCACCTTTAAGATATATTCTAATTTTTGCAAGCACCGAAGAGCCTTCCTGACTTTATCTATTAATATCTATTAATATATCCTATCTTAAAATATCTGCAAGTAATGTCTCTATGGTAATTGTAATGATAATATTAGCTATAGTTTATAAGGAAGGTAGTACTTTCTGTTAGAATTTATAAAATATTTCTCTTAAAACAATCTTTTAGGAAAATAGATTTCTCAAGTCCAGTAACACTTATTGCTCTTTCCAGTATTGATGGAGGCTTCTTCCTAACATTTTATTTGAAGTAGTGTGAAATGTCAATATCTTCATTATGACATAATTTTCTCTTTAAGTTACATGTGATATCCATTTTAGTCGTTGCTGCTGGTGAATGTCCTCAGATGATGTGGGTTCAGTTATTTGATACAGTTCTTTGTGATTCTGTAATGCCAGTCCACAATGTTCAAGCAATCAATGACCAGTAGCTGTTATCAATCTTTCAAAGTATTGATGTGGGTTTCCTTCCTAACCTTTTATTTGAAGTAGTGTGGAAAGTCAACATCTTGATTTTTTTAATTGTGTCCCCACCAAAAAAGGCAATAAAGCCACTAAGAAACAAGGGGTTACTGAGTATGAAAGAATATGAAAAAATAAAACATTATTAAGGAGCGAGAACAATAAAAGAAGAAGAATGAAGATCAAAGTTGGCTAGAAAGTGAGAACCTGGAAGATAGTTCCACAGGTAAGATATGTGAGAAAAGAAACCGTTACCAAAGAACTTACAGTTTTATCAAGCCAGTTTAATTGTAAAATGATGAGAACTTGTTGCTAGTCTAGCAGTGTGCTTAAATTCATAAAGTCTATGTTAAGTCATTATTTTCTCTTCGTGTTACATGACATTTCCATTTTACTTATTGCTGTTGTTAAAAGTCATCAAGTTTTGTCATTTCTCTTATCTGGTACAGTTCTTTATTTGTGATTGTGAAGCGCTAGTCCACAAGGTTCAAAGAAGGATCATCTTCACTAAGACTTTTAGGTTTCATTCACTCAAAGCCATTTTTATCCATTGATCTGAGAAAATTGTTGTATGAGAAGGCTAACAGCTTAGATATTTCTGAATGGGTTTGGCACCATGCATAACATCAATATGAAAGTTTCTGTCTGTCAACACTTGACTTGAGTCCTCAGGTTAATGTTTTGGTTTTGTAACAATTTGTGGTGTTTGGTGAAACTACCTCTATTCTACAGTGTGTGAAAAATTACATAGAAATATCTTGAAATATGAAAGAGTAAATTTATTCAATAAAATCGCCCTTGGCTTCACCCACAGCCTCAAGACTACTTCAGAATCTTCTGCATCTTTTCTGGATGGTCTCCTTGTTTAAGATGGTGAATGCTGCCATAATTCTTGCCTTCAGTCCATCTTTGGTGTTACAAGGAGTTTTGTTGGTCTCTCATTCAGCTGCACCCCACACATGATAATCAAGGGAGTTGCAGTCTGGGGAGTTAGGTGGTCAGATGCAAAGTGTAATGTGGTCACAGAAATTGTCTGATAGCCAAAAGAGATGGATTCATGTTTTTCTTAAAGGAACACAGCAGCCTAGGCTGGAATTTGAACTGGACTCAACAATTCCATTTTGTATGATGATAAATGTGGCATGTGGTTTGTGTGGCATGGTATAGAATCCCGTTGCTAGACATAGGGTCTTCTAGCAGATACCCTCTTGACCCAGATAGCACTACCGCCTCATGGCACTCAGTGTTGAATCTGAGGCCCTGTAGGAAGATGAATGGAGTCATAATATTGCCATCACTAATGATCAGTCCAAACACTATGATGTTGACTGGTTGACCGGATATATCATCCAACTCTTTCCAAACCCTTTGCACTCTCCTTGGATTGACACCCAAACACTCTGAAATGTTTGTATTGGAACTTCTGGCACAAATACCAAGCAGTACAGCATGCCATTTCCAAATTTCTAGCGGTGTAAATTGTGTCATGGTGTTCTTTTTCTCACATGCAGTGCCCAACTGACCCTACTATACTATTCCAGTTGACAAAATCAAAAACAAACAACACACATGCACAAAATTAAAAATATAAAATGGCAACAATTTACCTATCACACCCTGTATGTTCAATTTACTCATCTACACTAAATAATAAGTAAATTGAACATAGAATAAATGCTTCCCTGTGTAGATAATCTATACATGAAGGTATATGAATGTGTTTATTTACTATGACTGCATTCAAATGTCACTAAACAAAATAAAATAAATGAAACAGACAAAGATAGCATTATACCAATCTTGGGAGAGTCAAGCCTGCATGCCCAAAAAGTCAGCATTTAAAATTTTTCCCTTCTGGCATCAATAAGAAATATAAAGCTATTCCAGAAGTATCCATGCAATCTTCTTCTTCTTTTATATGCCATGTTCCTTCGAACATGGCTTTCCACAACTTCCTGGACTTTGTCTCACTTAGAAATGTTTGCTATTAGCCGAAACATCATGAATATGACAAGAAAGATGAGCACAACAGTCAGAATAATGTAAATAGTGTAAATAGTTACAATACCACATCTCAGAAATATAGACAGTCATTCCAGTCATTTGTTGCTCTAATTAAATTTAGAGTTTTTACAATCCCTCTTTGTTTTTGTTCTGTCATCCCTTCATGCAAACTATTTTTTCTGATTATTTTCTCTTTCTGCCTAATTCACTTGCTCGCAGAATGTCTTGTGATTGCTAAATTCTTTTGGGTCTTTTTCATTATTTCAAACTTCCTTGTAGTTCCTGTTTTCTTTAAGATTTTCTCTTTGCTTGTCTGCTTCATCCGTGGTATTCTTAGCATTCATCAGTAGACATACATTTCTGGTGCTTCAAGTCTCTTTTTTTGTTCGTGAACAGATTGACCAGCATTTATTTCTATACAACAAGACTGATATCACTCTTTTCTTTGTTTCTAATGTGATTTTCTTATCTCCTAATACTTTACATTAACAATTAATCACCTGAAATTCTCTAAAGAGTTCCTGAAAGAATGAATTCAAAGCCATTTTACTGAAACTTGTACTGCAATAAAACTATCATAATTTACATTTATATTTATAATTTTTTTAGATGTAAAAGGAGTTAGATATTTCAGAAATAGACTATTACTGCTATATCTGGTTTTCAGCTGTATAAACCTGTCTTTCCAGCCTTGACAGAGTCTAAAAGCATTTACACAGCTTTATTATTTTCTACTCTACAACCCCTATTTAAGTGTCTCTGAGCCCTTGTGGATGACAAATTATTCTCCACCCTCCAACTTCTCTTTCTTACCCATGGGATGTAGCAAGCCTCTCACTGCTCTGCCATTACTTCCACAGAAAGTGCTTGGACAAACTCCATTCACAGATCCAACCAGTTCAAACCTTCATGGCAAGGGCAGGCCATGTCACTTACATAGTAGCAAACCACCCACATTCCTGCCATATTCCATCGGTGAGTAGTTCCACTCAAACAGCTTATTCCCATGAACCTCTGCACTGTGGAACAGACTCCCAAGAGAATGTTTCCCCAATCACTACAATCTTAACTTGTTCAAAGCTAGGGTTAACCATTATCTTCCCCTCCTATCCACACAAAATAATATAACTCTGTACCTCGAGTCGCTCCTGGGTCTTGTACAGAGTGAAATTTACTGTAAAAAAAAAGAAGAAAAAAGAAATTTCTATAGAAAATGTTCTGATGAGCTACATTTTTTGTTCCACCTGTTCAAAACTTTACAGCTATGATCCATTTACACAGGGGTGAACCATCCTCATTCCTTTCATATTCCATTTGTAAGAAGGAAGTTCCATTTGGACTGCTTCTTCCAAAGAGTTACTCTTTTGTGATGAGAGGATGTTTCCCTGATCACTACAATCAGTTCAGGGTTAACTGTTGCCTATCCTTCATATCCTCATAATCCTACCTCCTCTTATATCCATAAAACAATCTTTCATTAATACTCTGACTTGAGTGGCTCTTGAAATTAGTTTATGATATTTTAACACTTTCTCTATGTGCCATGATCCTCCAGGAAATTGGTGATCATGGCTCTCCTCAATTTCCTGTCTTTTAATAGTAGCTCTTAATAAATTTTATTTGTTTGTTAAATCTCCTAAATCCTGTTCTGCCCTCCATTTACTGAAGCTTGCTAAATAGCTTATGCACTATCTTACCTTCAGGCTGTCTTGTGAGTATCAAATTTTCCCAAACCTCTTTTCTCATGTGCCCAAGAAATTTCAATTGTCTCTTTCTGATTCTTCTTTGAATTTTGTCTAGAATCCCTAGATACAAACTTCAAATTGATTTCCTAAGATAATTCCATAAAAATGAAAACTATGTGGGTCATACAGCCCCACTCTGCTTCTCCATTCCTCCCTGTCCAGTGCAAGTAGCATCAGTTCCAAAGCTGATTGCAGTGTGATGTTCTCTATATATAATATGTAGATCATTCTTGGGCCTCAATTGTTTTTACCAGGTAGGGGCCAAATCTTGATACAGGGTTGCCCTTAACCAGTGCCCTAAGGCTCATTTTTGTCCTCTATAAACATTGTTAGTCAATAGTTGTAAGTTGACACTTTACAAGATGTCCTTGTTTCCGATGTCCTCAGTTGGTCAAATATTTGTAATAGATGGTTCCAAATGAGTTCAGCATCTTCACAGATTGTTTAGTTATACCTCAAATTCTGCACCACAGAACAATATAGATAGATCAACGGAATCAAATAGTTGGATCTTTAACCTCAGTTCAATGGTTGGCGATTTTCATGTAGTCTTAGATTAATGAAGTATTGATTGACTTGTTTATTAACAGCATATCAACACCTTATGGGTTATTTAATGCTGAAATTTAATTTTCTTGGGAGCTTGGACGTAATAAAAATATGATATATGCTATTCTGCTTTCATAATTGAATACATGGTAGATGATACTCAGATTTTATGCATACACATATTTGTTTGAACAGAATTACTACAGGTGGTGATATGTGTTTTATGTTGTAGTTTTGTTGAAGTTATATTTTGGAATACAGTTTGATTTAAGAACTTGTAAGACATTATAGAGATTAATGTCATGAAAAAGTTCTTTTATGTTGGTTGTTTGGTAGTATTTGAAATGGATTTGGTTGAAGTGGTTACAAATTGTTAGTATGTGTGTATTGTTGGTAATTTTACTATAAATATGTATTGTTGGTAATTTTCTATATAAAAATGTATTGCTGGTATTTTTACTATAAAAATGTATTTTTATATTTTCATAGTACAGTGTAACCCGGATATAAGAGACCCGGATATAAGAGAGATTTTCTCTGGTCCCAAATTAGAGCCTGTGTTAATGTATGTATAATAGACCAAACCCGGATATAAGAGAAACCCGGATATAAGAGAATTCTTCTCTGGTCCCGACAACTCTCTTATATCCGGGTTACACTGTATTTTATATGAGAGTGTTCACTATTTGCCCATAGTTGGTACCCTAACAAGTGCTAATACTCTGGATCAGGGTGGACCTTAGAACAAAAGCAATTAAGAGGTGGTTCCATGCTCCTCAAAAACCTCCAATATTCCCATCAGAGGCCTTGCTGCCAGATGTAGTTTAGCATTATACCCAGAACTAATTAATGAAGGAAGAACTGGTTACAGACCAACGTATTTAAAGTTCTCTACTGCTTTGGTGATATCTTCCTTGAGAATACCAAGGACTGAACATGTGTAATGAGGAAGTTCTAGGGAAAAGTGAAACAAAAAGGACACTCACACTTAGAGTGACACTTAATGAGGAAAGGGGCCTTAGGAAATTTGACACTCACTGGACCTATTAAAAGCAAGAGGGACTGAGGAATGCAGTGAGTAACCAACCTAATAAGCTAGTGTAAATAGTTGACAAAACAGGGATTAGGAGAAATAACAAAAAGACCGACCTTAATAAGTGCTATAAAGAACTGTGAATTGTGAAGAGCCATGATTGCACACATCCTAGTAGAAAAAGAAGAACAACAAAAAGAAAACTCTATGAAATAACTTACACATTACAAATGAATATTCAATTCTTATCTTAGGGATATTGAAATTGATATATATATATGTGTGTGTGTGTGTGTGTGTATTTGTGTGTGTGTGTATATACATGCATACAAATATATTTCTAAAGAAGCTATTACGTACACTTTCAAATGGAAAAGTGTTACGGAAATTATGAAATTAATAATTATATTATTGATGGATTAAAAATATAAGAGTTCACATAAGAATAACAGTTATTTCATTAATTTAAATAATAAATGTGTTGCTGTGCACACACATTCACACATGTATTAATATAAAAGAGAGGTAAAGATGTAAATATATAAAGAGAGAAAGAGAGAGTGAGAGAGAGTGAGTGAAAAAGAAAAGATTAAAAGAGAAATAGATAACAACTGAACCTTTTCTATATCAGATACCTATCTATAATATATATATATAAGCATATAACTATCTTGGGAAAGAATTAAAATTCAATCATGGGGATGGTCAGGGGGTGCAATATGTAGGTAAAAAATATGTAGATATTAAATATTTATAGATGCCTGGTTATCATGACAACTCAAAAATACTTGCTTGTTTTTTAATTATTTTTATCCCTCTTTTAGTGCGTAAATGCTGTCAAATTTACAGTGTCTCAGCATTGTGAATCGAGAATGTTCGTTTTTTTTTCTTTTTCTTTCAAATTACTTCTCTTTTGTTTTCTTCTCCTTCATTTTCAACTCTTTTGCCACTTCAAGGTGACAGCTAACTGCACACAAACACGCAGACATGCAAATGCAAAGGCACACAAAGGCAAACACAAATACATGCAAATACAAATGCACTCAAACACATACTCGCACATATACACACATACACATATATGCACACACAAACATAAACACACACACATGCATGCAAACACACTTACACACACAAACAAAACATGCACATGCAAAGACACATATAGGCAAACACAAACACTTGCAAACACAAATGCACCCAAACACATACACATACAAGCACATACATATAAACACACACAGGGACATGAAAGTCACAAACATAAGCACTGACACAGGCATGCAAACACTTGCACACGCACACACACACATACACTAACACAAAATACACAAACATGCAAATGCAAAGACACACATATGCAAGCACAAACACATGCAAACACAAACACCCTCAAACACATACACACACAAGCACATACACACATATACACACACAAACATGAAAGGCACAAATACTCAATTACACACACAAACACACAGAGTCAAATACACACACACAAAGAAGCACAAACACACACACACACACTCAAAAAGAAGCTCTCACACATACACACACTCACATGCATACATACAAACACATAAATACAAAGAATAAAAATGTGTTTATGTCAACACCATTTTGAAGTATGACATAAGCAATGTCACAACTTATAATTCTTTCATGTGCTATCTTCTTTCAGGACAGAGGTGATCATAGCTCTCCACAACATTCTATAATTGATGACTCTAATCAATGTTTGTCCCCTTACTATCTCTCCCACTCCATCCATTTACACAAACTCATTTGGTAGGTTACACACGGCTTCAATAGACCTGTGAGTATCAAATTCTCTAAGCCCTCTTTCCTCATATGTTCCAGAAATTTCAACTGTCTTTATCTGATTCTAAGTATAAGTGTTCTTATTTTTTTGTTTTCCTCAAAACTTCCATGCTGCTAACTTACTCTGTCCATGGTATTCTCAGCATCCTCCTGTAGAGCCACATCTCTGTTCCCTCTTCATCTGTTAAAAAAAGAAATAAAAAAATAATATCTAATCAACAGTTGATCTACAAACAAGAAAATATGATTTTCTTCACCTCAAAACATTATCTGATAATCTCTCTCTATAAATGTGTCATCTTTCACAATATGGACAACTATGTCTCTCCACAACTTAATTTCTTTCGTTGTTCTAACTCTTGCTCTTTTATCACCCATTTTTATAATTGTAGTCCATTTTCTGTCAACAACTCATACTCATCAAGTAGTTTAATGTTGTTTTCACCAACATAATTCTGACTGATGCTAAATCGGCCAGGTTTTAATCCTGGCTTGAAGCAATTGGATGTCTAGCCGCACTGATGAGCTGTGATACAGTGAAACAGACATGTATATGGATGACATTATTATGCTCTTGATAATTTCGGTTGAGCACTGTTCAGAGAGAGGGTAATTCTAAACAGCAGCCATCTCCACTAACACAATGCTCTTCATTCAAATGAATTGAGCATTATGGCTGTCTGGCATTTGTTTACATTCATAAAAATAATATGGTAGAATTTCCCTTTCCCTCTGTCATGCACTAATAGCTCAAGGGTATAAGCTTCGACTGATGCCAATTCGGTCGAGTTTCAATCCCAGCTTGAAGCATTCGAATGTCTAGACACACTGATGAGCTGTGATACAGCGAAACAGGCCTGTATGTGGATGATATATATATATATATATATATATATATATTGTAAGGTAAAAAATCCATTGTTATATAATCCAAATGCATCCTAGTAATATAAAAATATTAGAACTGATCCACAAAAAAGAGTTTGATGTATTTTATTTATACAGAGCAATATAATTAATAATCAAACAAATCCTTTTATCTCGTCTGGGGAATAGGCTATTTCAGCAGATGACAAAGGTGGCTGTCTATCTTTTCAACCCCTGGTATGGAATGAAGTTCATGTCTGTAAATTTAGAGAAAGTAGGAAGTAGTAGTTAACCGTGAGGAATTGATATTAGAAGCTAAAAGGTCAATTTAAACCTTAACTTGCCGAAAACGCCTAATACAGAGTTTACACTTTTCAATGTTTCAGTCAGAAAATAGACAAGAGACAAAGGTCAACACACCTTGACCCCTGTCTCATGCCAGAGTTGAAAAGACAGACAACCACTTTCATCATCTGCCAAAAAATAGCCTATTCCCCAGATGAGGTAAAAGGATTTGTTTGATGATTAATATATATATATATATATATATATATATATATATATATATATATATATATATATATATATATATATATATATAAGTGGACATTGAAGTCAACACAGTCTGTTTCATACTAAATGCAATCATCAGGCCATTCCCTTTTTCATAAAGTCATTCTCTGTCCTCTTGTCATTTTTCTCTTCCTCTTATTTACTCATTGTCTGTCTAACTGATTGATTTTTTTACGGATTATCAATCCTTTGTAGATAATTTAAAACCAAAAAATATTTTTGAATTGGAAGAATAATTCCTATTTTGTGAGTGAATATTGTATCAAGATACAATCCTACAATTTAACTCATAGCTGGGGGGATAAGAAGTTAATTCATACCTTTCTCAAGGGTATCTGTGTGTAAGTAAATCCATTATACCACCCACACATCCAGGCTTACAGTACCTGGTATTCCCAAGCAGTCACTCATTTAGGTACTGTTCAAGCTCAATATTTCTTAACTTCAGCAATTGGTTGAGAACTGGTGTCTCAATTTGATACGGCCATGAGCTAATGTTCTGTCAATGCATCGACTTCAACTCTTTCTTTCCCTTTTCTTAATCCTCACCTTCTCTATCTCTTAATATCTCTCTCTCTCTAATTTTCTTCATTTTCTTTCTTTCTCTTAACCTCCTTACCTCCCTCCCTCCCTTCCTCTCTAATTCCATTTTCTTCTTCACTGTTTTACTTTCCTCTGTTATTCTAATGCCTATGACCTACACCTTCTCTCAGTTTCTAACTACTTTTCCATCTTCCTTCTCAATAGACTCCATTCCAATTTCCCCCCTCCTTTCTTTCTGGTCCTGTATTTTCTGCTCTTTTACTATTGGTCAAAAATCATTTGCAAAACCAATGAAATTAATTAACCACCAATACTCTGAACTGAATATAATTTTTCTTCTGGTGCATTTTCTTCATCCATCTTATCGTGGGGGCAGAGTAATGATAAAAAAAATATTCACAATGCAATAGACAAAAGCACAGACGATGCATTCCAAATACAATTTCATATCCCACCTGCACTAATTCAATCACGGTAAACAGGGGAAACAGACTGAAGTGTGGCATGTTCTATATTAGGATTCCATATTCAGTAGTTCATGTCAGATTATATCCACTAATGCTCTCAATTGCATGTGAGGCTGTGTTAGGAAAGGTGACTGCAGGGGAGCAGCTAGATCTTAACAAAGTCATTCAAATTTAGTGAATACATTTAACTTTTTAACATTTTTTCTTCTTCATGAGAGTCACTTTTATTTATGTGCTAAATATAAAATAATTCAATACAGCCGAATAACCAAGAATAGCAATTAATATTAGTCTGGAAAGAAAGTCCTGATCCACTCAATCAAAACTGATGAAGGAGGCAGATGCTGTTATGATTTCCCTACTGCGTATGATCTGACCCAGACATTTGATAAGTCCATTTATGTTCCTGGCACAATAGGTCATCAAGCAAACTGCCTAAATCTCTTTCTCACATCTTGCCCCCCAAAATGCTTCACTAAAGTGCTACCTACTCTGATCAATGTTAAAGTTGATGCTAAACTGAACATATCATCTGGTGTATTATTTCATAGGACAATCTTTTGGTATACCAAATCTGACTGGGGCAGTTTCAGTTCTTATATTGTGGAACCTCCCCATCCAGCTTTCTCCCAAACTAGAGCTTCTGGAACTGCCTACATCATTTCCTCTCAGGCATGGATAGATTTTATGCCTAAGAAAAAATACCAACAGAAACCTTGGTTCATGCCAGAATGTGCTAAAGTCATAGCCCACCATAACCCCGACTGCCATCTCTACCATAGAGAATTGTGTAGTGGGACACTTTCTGCATTCAGACCTAGCTGCAGTCATTGCAAGAGAGTTCTAGGAAATGAAAAGAACAGCTATGCAGAGTCAGCCTCAGCCAAGGTTGAAAACAAAGACTTATGGGAAATCATGAATAAAATTCTCAATAGAGGCAAGGCATCAGTTCCAACTACAATAAATGGCTCTGAGGATATTTCATTCTCATGAAAAGAGCAGCTATACAGAATCAGCCCCATCCAAGGTTGAAAACAAAGGACTTGGTTCCTGTGAGTTATGAGAAATCACGAATAAAATTCTCAATAGAGGCAAAGCATCAGTGTCAACTGCCATAAATGGCTCTGAGGATATTTCATTCTCATATGACAAGGCAAGACTCTTTGCAATGTCTTTTACTTCTAATCTTTCATTAGATGATAAGAAGCAGACTTTATCTGACTTTCACCTTCTCACTGAGCCCAAACTTTGCAATATCTTTATCAGGGCACAGAAATTTTCCAAACTTATCAAAAGCCTTGGCTCTATGAAGGTTACCAGTTTAGATAAAATCCCAGTGATTCTTCTTAAGAATATCATTCCAGAATTATTTCCAAACTTGGCAAATCTGTTTAACTGCCAAAGGAGAGATATTTCCTAAGTCTATTGAAGGTGTCAGTGTGCCCTGTTTTTAAGAATGCAGGAGAGGTTTCATGCCTGTCATAATATCAACCCCTTAGCCTCCTTAGTGTCATCAGCAAACTCTTCAAATCTATAATCAACAAGAAGATAGACCTGACAAGCTACATTCCTTAATTCCACCAGTCCTGACATTTGCAGCTTAGTGCATGGAGATGAATCAAGCTCATTCTCCATTAGAAGAAAGTTACACTCAGATAGCTTCTAAAGAACTGCTGCTTTGTGAAAAAGACTCCTGACAGGATGTTTTCCCAATCTTAACCTCTTCAAGTCTAGGGTTAACAGTTATCTTTCCTATATAACCTCATAAACTGCACTTCTTGCCTTCTCATGCAACATCTTATAGCAATCTTCTACCTTGAGTGGTTCTTGGGCCTTGTATTGGGTGAACATCAATAAAAAAAAAAATTGAAGGTTCAGAATTTTCCTTCTCCTAGACAGGTTGTTAGCTCCCCTCCCCCTCAAAAACATGCCAAGTCTACCCTGCTATTTAAACCATAACTGGAAGAAAATGCATTTATGTTTTCTTTCAAGGCCAATGTGACCAAAAATGAATTGAACAGAATTTGAACTCAACTTGGTGATTTTACTTTCCATACATTACACTATCTTCAAATTGCATATTTATCATATATGTTTCATATACATATATATATATATATATATATATATATATATATATATATATATATATATATATATATATATATATATATATATATATATATACAGGTTGCACCAATAAACTGCAGTAGTTGGGGTCCAAAACTTCTATTCATGGTTTAGATGGTCCACAGTTTAGATCAAATGTGAGCCGTGATGTCAGGATTGCCAGCTTAAACCACCAAAACAAATATTGTCAAGTCCATGGAGTTATCTGCAAAAATGGGTAACACAGTGGCTAAGCATGCAAAATGTGTATTCAATGCTAAGAGTTGAATATTGACAGTTTTTGAAAAACATTTATTAAAACTATCCTTTAATTTCACATAAAAATATGTACCAATGTGAATAAATTCCAAAGACGATGACCTAAAATGATTCCAATTATAAAGTGGCATGTAAATAGATCCATCATTGATGACAGCAAAAGATTTTAACATTTTTACAAGAAAGAAATAAAATTAACCTTTTGATAGTTTTATTAAGATTTTAAATAAAAACATTACAATACATTGTATTGTATTAATAAAAATAATATAACAATGTAGCAACATCTACGTACAAGCACAGGTTTCTATACAACGTAATGATACAATATAAATTTTACAAAATTAATACGAAACAACATTTTTAATAAATTTACATGTACATAATGGAAAATAAAAATAAAGCTGTAATAACATTTTATTTATGAAAGTCAGTAATGGAGAGTTGTTTCTTGTTCTTTTCTCTTTTCTTGGCATCTCTGAACATAGTCTGTAGTTGTAAAACATTTACTGAATCACCAACACTCTCATAAAATTCCAGGCTGAACTGCAGACATTCTACAAACTTGACTGTTGACTTGGGTGCACTGGTATTTAGTTCTGCCTCTTTTTTATCTTGTTCTTCTGTCAGTAGAGACCCAGCAATGGGGACATTGTCATCAATAGTCGACCAGGCTGACAGGATTTCCATCACCAACTTGTGAAGTTTGTCTTCAGCTGTCTTCACTTCTTCATCTGTAAAGCCTTGAAATTCACACTCTGGACTGATAGGGTTTCCTTCATCTAATTCTTTAGATCCCAGTGCCTCATTCCAACACCTAATGACACCCTCTTGACTGACAGCTTTCCAGGCTAGGTCACAATGATACATAGCATCTTTAATGTTCAGGTTCTTCAGATACTCTGGGACTATAGTGTCTTCTTCTATCAGTGCCTTTATGAACTTACATCTATAGTTGGACTTTTTTTCTTTTTTTTAAAATCATATCGCCCCAAGCAAGGCCAGAGGCCACTATCGCGCAAGGGGTTAAAGAAGGGTTGGAGGAAGAGCAGATAGGAGTGGCAACAGTGGGTCGATCAAGGCAAGGGGGCCACAAAAGATCCGGAGCAAGAGCAGATAGGAATGAGAAAAGAAAGGATGTGGAGAAGGGTAGCGGATAAATCAAGGCAACTGGAGATGTTGATTGACGCTACACTTAAACCGTTGGAGATTGTATTTGTCAGGGAAACAGTAGTAGGGAAGGGAGTTCCATAGGCGGGATGTGCGAGACATGAAGCTATTGGAGTAGAAGAGACGTCTACACCTAACAGTTTCCACGGCGTAGGGGTGGGAGCGGGATGCCAGCCTGGTGGGGCATTTAAATTCACGAGGCCTAGGGACAAGCGAACGCAACTCCTCAGAGCAATTACCGTGGAAGTATTTGTAAAAAAGGCAGAGCGAGGCAACATCACTCTGTGAGAGAGCGACTGCAGACGAGATGACAGATCAGGGCCAATCACATTGCCTATCCGTCTCTGGATCTTATCAAGAACCCCCAGGCAAACAGCAGGGGCTCCAGACCATATATGGCAGCAATACTCCATGCATGGGCGAATGGTCGATTTATAGACTTGAAGGATCGATTCAGGGGAGAAAAATTTCCTGGCTTGGCACAGAGAACCAACTTTCTTTGTGGTGGCTGATGCAACTGACTCGATGTATTTATTCCATCTCAGATCAGCAGACAGCGTGAGACCGAGCAGCCGCAGGGAGGGGCTCTCGAGAAGATGGTCATCAGACATTCTAATGGGATGCAGGGATGGAACCTTGTGGTGGTTGATGGAGAGCAGTTTTGTTTTAGACGCGTTAAAGTTAACCATCCATTTCTCACCCCAGATCACAACTGATTGGAGGTCCTTTTCAATTTGGGCTGCCAGGTTAGCTTTTTCCGCCTCAGTAGATTTGCGTTTGAGGCAGGAGTAAATAGTGGTGTCGTCAGCGTAGATGCCGACTTGGGAGTCAATGGCGTCAGGAAGGTCATTTATAAATATGAGGAACAGAGTAGGGCCTAGGATGGAGCCTTGAGGAACACCTGCATTAGTGGGATAGGATCTGGAGATGGATCCACTAAGAACAACCTTCAAATCCCAGTTTGACAGGAACAAATGGAGATGATCCCCTGGTCAAGTGGTCAAGTATCTTGGATGTCGTATTCTTTGGCAGATAGTAAATGAAGATTTTCCCATCTCTGGATCTCAGGCTCTCAGCAGGTGGGTGCACTGGGCAGTTATCTAACAGCAGGCAGGCTCATTCTTCTGACCCTAAACTTATCAGATGCTGGCAGACTGCTGGAACAAAGTCTTGTTTAAACCAGTCTTCAAAAATGGTTGATGTCATCCAGGCATTTTTGTTTTTGTTGTAGAGTATTGGTAACTGCTTCAAATTCACATGATGAAAACATCTTGGAGATCAAAACTTACCAATGCAGAGAGATTTTAACTTGTGGCTTTCTGCCATCTTGCAGCAGAAAAAATCCTCAATCTTTCTTTCATACTCTTGAAGCTTTCTCTACTCGTATTGTCATTCTTTACTTCAAGGGTCTTCTCTGGTAGGATACGATAGTAAAGTGCAGTCACACCTGCATTATATATCATCTCAGGATGTAGTTGTTGCTCTTGCATGAAATTTTGAAACCTTGGTACGAACAACTCGGCTTGTGTTGTACCTGCCAGCCTTGCTTCACTGCTTATTTTTATGCCATGGTGCTGCTTCCACCATCTCAACCATCAACTTGATATGATGAATTCAGGATCTGCATTTTTATTTGTTGATGTATTTTTTCAGCCTGGGCTTGTATAATGGGCCCTGACATAGGCATCCCATTATTTCTAGCTTCACAGAACATGTTAAATATTTCCTTGTCAAGATCAGCTTTTGTTGAACACTGTATGAGGTGTGTTTACGTTTCATGATGATGGGCTAATATCTAGGAATAAATATGCTGTGATCATAATGATATCTAGAGAGACACTGTGCAAAAGTTTAATTTTTGCCTGTATTTATACCAAAATTTAATGTGAGAGGATTTATGGACTTTTTAAAACTTTGAAAGCATTGAAAGGTGTTATTTGTCTGCAATTAATAATCCTTAAAGAAGGATTAAAAATGGCTCTTCTCTGCAGATTATATAAATTATTTGGAAAAGCACATTATCAATATTAAAGCAAATCCTGCTGAGTAAATATGTGAACTTTTTAAGTTAGGATAACGGTTGTAAGCTGCATATTTCACACTCAAAATGTCCGTAAAGTGCTAATCCAAACCACTACACAGTCGTGAGTGTGAAATGCCAAATCATAAATAATAGTAAATGCCTGGGAATATAGCGATATACTAAAAGTATTAAAACTCAGTTTAATGAATTTATTAAAATAAAAGATTCTAGAAAAAAATAAAGCTTTAAAATGTGGCACAATCAAGTTTGAATTTGTTTCAAATGACGATTATGATGATTATGATTCTAATATGAGCATGACAAAAAATTTTGGGGTCCATCATACATGTGCGGTTTAAGTGGCATCATAGTTTATCGGTGCATGGCTTAATGGCACTGACCTGTATATATATATATATATATATATATATATATATATATATATATACACATACACACACATATATATATATATATATACATATACAGGGTGACCCAAAAAAACGGGAATTTTTGAAGTGCGTATTGCCAGACATGAGCAAGTGGCAACACTGCGAGACAGTGACCTTGAGCAAGTAAACATTTTGCCATTTTAGTAACGAGAATGAAATTTATAGTATCCCAGCTGAGATGTTGCAGCAGTCAATGAGGAATCTCAACAGCAGATTTCAAGAATGCATTTGTACAGGAGGACGCCATCTACAGGATGTAATTTTAAAAAAAAGAAAATGTCATCATTGTTTCTTAAATGACATGTTTTAAGGTTTCAATTACGATGAATTAAATAGTTTTCTTCAATCACTTTTGGTTTTATTGGATTGTTAAAAAGTTCCCGTTTTTTTGCGTCACCCTATATATATATATATATATATATATATATATAGAGAGAGAGAGAGAGAGAGAGATATGTATATATAATTTCATAATATTTTATCCTCATTATCTCATCTCATTATCTCATCCTCATTTTTAGCTAATGTGGTATATTCCTATTGTATTGAAATCCAAAATGTATCAATATTTTACAGTACATCAGTTGAGAATCACTGACTTAGCATATCAGAAAATCTGCAGAAAGCATTCTGCTCTGACCTGTCACATGAAAACCCACAAGCAAACTTAACAGACTTTGCAAAACAAAAACAGGCCCTGTACCAAACAGCTTAGTGTGTTACATATGTAATAAGCATTGCAAGCCACTAAAGGACTTCAAGAGCCATTCTGATGCTCACAAGAACCAAAAACGTTGATCAAACTTGTCAGTGATAGTCATACTCATTTAATGAGTCAACAGCCATCACATACATGGAGAGAGCTGAAGCTTCAATTTGCCCAACAAGAACTTATAAACCTTAGGGATTTGGAGAGGATCTGCAAAGAGGAGTGAGCCAAAATCCCCCCCGTGGATCTGTAAAAACTTGTTAACTAACTACAGGAGATGTCTTGGTGCTGTGCTTGCCAACAAGGGTTTCTCCACCAAATACTGATTTATGTTTTGCCATGGGGTGAAATACTTATTTTTTCAATAAAAAAGAAATAAATGTTCAAAAAGGAATATAATGCAATTTTCTTGAAATTTTTTTTAATTCCATCTCTCACTTTCAAAATGGACCTACCCTGAAAATTATAGACCATTCCCATTTTTGTAAGGTGGTAACCTCAGAAAATCAGCAGGGGATGAAATACTTATTTTCCCCACTATATAGCACTTTTCGGTGGTATCTTTTATATAGGTTTCAATGCGCACATCAGTTCCAATTTGTTAAGAGGCATCAAAGTATTTCCACAAATCTTATAATCCTTAAGTATTTAAATAGACTCCAATTGTATCATGGAATTATATATCTATATACCCTACAAACTCTTCTTCTTACCATGTACCTTCAGGATGCTGGTGGTCATGGCTTTCCACAATTTCCTGTCTTTTGTAGCTCTTAGTAAATTTTGTCTTTTTACTATCTCTCATAAACCTTGTTCTGCTAACACATGTTTGTTATATAGGTTATGTGATGTTTTCCTCTGCCCCTCTTGCTTTCAATATGCACTGTGAGTGTCAGATTTTCCAAGCCCTCTGTCCTCATTATTTGCTCAAGAAATTTCAACTCAGTCTTTCTGATATTAAGTATATGTGTCTTTTTGTTTCCATTTTCCCTCCAAACTATACAAATAAGTCTTCAGTCACATCTGCTAAATTTCCTTGATTTCAAGTGTAAACATTTATTCTGATAAATAAAAAAAATAATTTTACAGAACTTATTAACTCAACATATCAATATTCAAAATACCAAACTTAAATAATTCTGTTAGTGATTGGCTGTTAAATATGTGCATATATAAGCACATAAGAAAAAAATTAAAAAACTGAATAATTTCATGATCTGAATTGACCAAACACTTTTTTTAAGTAGTTTTGTCAATTGGCCAATGCTCAATTTACTATAGGATAAAAAATAAAACACTGGAAATGATCAAATTAAACTTCTTCCCTGCTCTGTAGGAATGTACAATTACCACATTTGAGAATTTGAGGGCCAATAAATGTAAAATTGTGAACAACCAAAAAGAAATGAAGAAAAGTTTAAAGAGAACGCAAGATGCCTTGAATTGGATTACGATTGCATTAAGAAGGAAACTGAAAATGCAACCACTTCTGCGTCATACCAAGTTCCAAAAGTATAGAAAGGAAAAGATTAAAAAAAAAAAAACATATATGGTAATGCTTATATATAATCTGACTTTTGCTGGGAAATTCTTCTTTTCAAAAATTGGTCGTTCAAAATATCTATAGCTGATTTGGGGATGCTGTTCAGCACAGTGCACTAAATACGTCCTTTCTAAATCTCTCAGAGTGGATTTCTTGGTAAGTATTATTTAACCACTGGCTTTCTGAGCAAGTTCAGAATCGGATGATTATGCCAGGTCTATGATAAGAAAAAAAGATGAAGACTACTGAGAAATATTCTGATAATAATAGAAAAGGTTCAGAATTAATCCTTAAAGAATCATAGATTCTTTTACCTGATCATGATTAGGATCAAATACATGATAATAGAAATAATAGAAATAACTGAAATAATAATGATATTTTTTCTTTTGTTTTTGTTTTTTTTAATCATTTCACCCCAAGCAAGGCATTAAAGCCACTAAGACACAAGAGAGTTACTGAATGTGAACGAATAAGAAAAGGAAAAATATTATTAAGAAGCAAGAACAATAAAAAAGAGGAATCAAGAAGGCAGTAGATAATGATTTCATTAGACATTTTTTTTAAAATCAAGTTCACTCCAAGTAAGGCAGTAAAACTACTATGACACGAGGGGTTACTGAGTGTGGAAGAATTAGAAACAGAAACATTATTAAGGAATGAGAACAGTAGAAGAGTAATCAGGAGGACAATAGATAGCAATTGACATTGCATTTAACTTTTGAAGATCAAAATTGGCTGGAAAGCAAGAAGCCAGAAGAGAGTCCTTAGCAACAGTTGTCACTTTGGGTGTTCCAGCTCTTTTTCCTGTCAACATTTGCACCAGATTCTATCTGCTTTTGTAACTAATATTGCATTTCATGTCTAGAAATCTTTAACTTCTTGGAAATTTGTCTTTGAGAGTAGCCTTCTTTGAATAAAGTTTCACTTTGTGTCATCACATCAATGCTTAGCTGCTTTGATTTTGCCATTTTGTGCAAATTACGTCAAAATTAAAAATACTCAAAGAACTATGAAAATCTCATTGTAATGGCAAAATCTTTTTTTTTTCTTCAAACAGGGACAAGTACATTAGTCAGTGCTGACTTGATATTTAGAAGCTATATTAACATTTACCTTAAATGAAAATTTTGGTTAACACAAAAAGTCTACACAGGAGTTAATGGTTAAAATAAAATATGTTTCTCAAACAAAATATTCATAATTTAGCAAAATGTATTGCGGACAAATGAATCCAAATTTGAACTCTTTGATAGTAAGAGAAGTCTGGACAAAGACTGATAAACAAAAGAAAATACAATCTAGTTATTGAAATTTTATCTTTTACTTTTTAAAATACAAAAATATCTCATTTTAATGTGCTTTTTTAAAGAAATTAAGGGTGGCCCCTAACTAACTTTTTCCTGTAGTGTATATATATATATATATATATATATATATATATATATATATATATATATATATATATGTGGTGTGCGATGAGTAAATTGTCACCATTTTATATTTTTAATTTCATGCATATGCATTGTTCGTTTTTGATTTTGTCAACTGCACAGTATAGTAGAGTCGGTTGAGCACCATCTGCAAGAAAAAGAGCATCATGACACAATTCACTCCAACAGTAATTTGGAAATGGCATGCTCTACTGTTTTGCATTTGCACTGGAAGTTTCAATACAAATATTTCAGAGTGTTCAGAAAGAGCTGGATGAGTCTAATGGTGATTCCGAAGGTGCTTGGAGTGATGACTAATGATGGTGATGCTATGCCTCCATTTATCTCCCCACAGGCCCTCAAACTCAACATAGAGGCCTACATCAAATGTCTGGAGGAGGTCGTGCTAGCCTGGATCAAGAGGGTGACTGCTAGAACACACTATGTCTGGCAAAAGGACTCTACACTATGCCACATAAGAACCCAGACATGGCCGTCAGACAATTTCTGAGATCACATCACTCCTTACATCTGGCCATTTAATTCCCCAGGCTGCAACCCTCTTGATTATAATGGGTGGGGCGCAGTTGGGTGAGGGACCAAGAAAACTCCTTGTAACACCAAATATGAACTGAAGGTAAGGTTTATGGCAGCGTTCACCAACTTAAACAAGAAGACTGACCAGAAGAGATCCAGGAGATTCTGAAGTTGTTGAGGTTGAAGCCAATGGTGATTTTATTGAATAAATTTACTCTTTCGTATTTCAAGATATTTTTGTGTAATTTTGGTAAATATGTCTCTCTCTCTCTCTCTCTCTCTATATATATATATATATATATATATGTATATATATATATATATATATATATATATATATATATATATATATATATATATTTATATATATATGTATATATGTGTGTGTATGTGTGTGTGTATGTGTATCATTCACTAATAAGAGATTGTTTAAAGGAGAAATTTAATAAAAATATCATTTAAAGCTGTTTTCCTGTATGCATAAAGTGCATGATGTAGGTGGCTTTATCCACTGTGTCATGTGTTCTTGAGGACATCTGTGTATGCATTTCTGGGACTTATAAAACTAGTATCTTCCGCTACCATTTTACCAGTGCTCATATTGCAATTTTTGCTGTTTTCAATACATTTTTTTACCAGAGCTCATATTGAAATTTTCGTTGTTATTATTGCTTTTCGCAGGAATTCCTTATTACTGGTACCATTCCAGCTTCTCTGTATGGGGGTAAAATATAGAAAATAACAAAGTGCACTAAAATCAATGGAAAGACTAAAGCTTGGACTAATTCTAAGAGACAGAAAGAGACGAAGATAAGAGATATCAGAGAAATGGTTAAGCGGCTGTGGACGAGAGACAGATAGGGATGGGCAGGAAGTAAAGATATCAGATGGAGTAAAAGGTCACTTGATTGGTGTCCAATGGATAGTAGACATAGTAGGAAATGGAGGGAAAGATGAGATAGAGGAGTTTGTCAGTAAAAGATAACAGAAAATAGTACAAATCACAGTTATAAGTACAGTTTTAAAAAAAAATCCTATGTTATACAGTGTGGACTTGCAATGGTAGATAGTGATGTTGATGTGAATATAGATGGATATTTTTTCTTTTTAACCCAACTACTTTCAATCTTTTCTAAGATCATCTTCAGGGGTACGAAGACAAACTTATTCTAACTGTGATTTTTCTACAGTACAGAAAAGGTATCAGGATTATAACAAAATTTACAAAGCTTATGCAAATAAATTTATAATGCTTGGAGAAAAATTTGTTTGAATTTTATATAAGGGCTTACATATATACACAATAGGTGAATTTATTTATTCAAATATGTAAAATTAGGCTTTTTTATGAACTTAGAGAAATAATTCAGGGTAGTTCCAAACTTTTGATTGGTGAGATGGGTAAATTGTTGCCATTTTATATTTTTAATTTTGTGCATGTACATTGTTTGTTTTTGATTTTGTCAACTGCACAGTATAGTAGGGTCAGTTGAGCACCATTTGTGAGAAAAAGAACACCATGATGCAATTCATCCTCACCAGAAATTTGGAAACGGCATGCTGTACTTCTTGGCATTCGCACCGGAAACTCCAATACAAACATTTCACAGTGTCCGGGTATCAATCTGAGGACAGTGTAGAGGATTTGGAAAGAGTTGCATGAGCTTAATGGTGGTTATGAAGTAAAAGTAATTTTATTACATTTATAACTGTAGTACAGCATTATAATGTGAATTCTTTCAACTATAAATATATACATAGGTAGTTACCATACTGAGGCAGTTGTTAGACTACCATGATCCATGGTGCAAATATACTAGTCATACTAGCCTACTTACTAATGCCAATATCCCACAGGATTTGAGGATATCATTCTGTAACTGTTGCATGAGACGATCCCCAATTTTTAGAGGTAATATTTAAGATTTAATGGTTGCCTTAGATGTGGAAATATATGTTATATATATATATATATACATATATATATATATATATATATATATATATATAAATTAACTGATTCTAAATTTAAATTTTGTGACAAAACTCTACTGTATTAAGAATTTTAAATTTGAAAGTTAGTTAGAATTAGAGTTTGTCTTTTCAGAAAGAGCATAAATATGAGATCTGATAATAAGTTCAATAGATTTATCTAGCATTATCTCATTATCTGATGAGATTTCAATGCAAATTCCAACTAAAACTCCTATTATTTGCATGTCTGAATTGATACAACCCTTTTTAAGCTTGATCAGCTTTCGTTGATTATGGTGTCTAAAGAAGCCCAATGTTCCACAGGGAACAGGGAGAACCAACTACAGATAGACAAATAGATTGATATAGATATATTACTACTAAGGTACAAAGGGATGCTGAAAAATTCTCAATCCAACCCACTTCCTAATTTACATATTTTAATGATCAAATATTAGATTTTTGGAAGTGTGTCAGGCCAAGAACTTTTCTATATATATTGTACTCTTCAGTCAATTTCAATATATGAGGGCCAAACAGTTTAGAGCAGACATGATAGATTGCATATATAGATATTTGATTACAAGGATGAAGTCTTGATAGTGTTCAGAAACATCTTTGCATCCTTGTGAGTGATGAGTAATTTTCCACCCTTTCTAACAGCCTCTCACTGCTCTAACACTGTTTCCATAGAAATTGCTCGACGAACTACATTCCTTAGTTCCGTCAGTTCTAACCTTCATGGCTAAGACCCACCATACCACACACATTGCAGTGAACCACCCTCATTCCCTTCGGATTCCACTGTTGAGATGTAAGTTCCACCTGAGCAGCTTCTTTCTCCAAAACTGATACTTTGTAGAATTGATTTCCCCACATATCCCCATAAACTGTACAGGGATGGCTAAAAGTTGCTTTACCCAATTCTGATAATAATAAACAAAAATTTCTGAATGATTTAAAAACAGATAGATGGTAAAAAAAGAAGTGGGCATCCGAAGCATGTGAATACCAACGAAAATAAAGAAAATGTAGCTGTTATATTGAAATATATAATTGTACAATGATTAAATAAAAGTTATGTTATTTAGAAATTTGTACACTATTTACATTATTCGGACTATTGTTCTCATTTTTGTCGCCATATTTATTACAATGTTTCGGCCGTTGTACACTCCGGCCTTCTTCAGGTGGTTGGAATGTCGAACTGAACCCTTTATTTCGCTCACCGGGGTAGACTGTTCTAGTTTCATGTCTAATGGATGTCAGTTATCTCCTGTTAATTACCCTTTGAAAGTTCTCCACTGCCTTAACCAGGTATTGAACTCACACTCCTTGGGTCCTATCACGGGATCTAACTAACGCATTTATTCACTGTGCCATGTGTCCTTGAGGAAATTTGTGTTTATCATTATTGGAAATGGGTAAAGTGACTTTTGGCCATCCCTGTATATCTTACTCTGTATGTCTCTACCTCGAGTGGCTCTTTGGCCTTGTACAGAGGAACATCATTGTAAAAAAAAGAACAAGCACACTGAGCAACATTTTAGAGTGTATGCAAATCTATATGTATCATTTAGTAAACAGAAACATTCAAAAAGAATACAATGTGACTAACAGGAAAGTAATGGGACAGTGATGTTTTATTCAAGAACATATAAATGCAGCCTGTTATGAACAGACTGCAATTTATCAAGTAAATAATTGCACTGATTTTGTCATATATTCTCAATAAAGAGACCATGAAGGAAAGTAGTCAATAAATTCAGCAAATGTCAATATGCATTAAGGATTCGGTATCTTGTTAAAGACACAGAGGTAATGTAATGGATAATGGTATATTACAAATGTACTAATTTAAAAATATGATCCCATCGCTACACAGGAATTACCATGTTTCAAAATCAGAAACTAAAACTTTAAAGTTAATTATAGAATTAAATCAAAATCCTAGTACTGTTTCATTTTCAAGCGATTTTTGGAAACCAAAAAATTCCAAAAACCACTTGAAAATGAAACAGTACTAGGGATTTTAATTTAATTCTAAAATTAAATTTAAAGTTTTAGTTTGTGTTTTTGAAATATTGTAATTTGTGTGTTGCGATAGGTCCATATTTTTAAATTAGTAAATTTATAATGTTTATGCTCTACAGAATTGCATTGAGCACAGTTTTTTAAAAATAAAAATAATTAATAAGAACACCAGATTATAAATCTTACTGTTCTTTCTCATTATTTTAATATATATATTAATATATATATATATATATATATATATATATATATAGCACCTTGCTCAAATACCAGACATCTGCATACCTAAACAAATCCTCTTCTCAGAGCTCACAACTGGCAAGAGACCATATAGATCCCCTCCCACCATCATCAATTCAAGGATTAGCTCAAAAACACCTTGTTGCAGACAGAAATCGACCCAGCCAATTGGGGGACAGAACCAATTGGAGAAGAGCAGTCCATGAAAAAACAATATCCTTTAAAAACACCAGAAGACAAATAGAAGAGAGGAAAAAGGACCAAAGAAAAGCCAGAGCTTTCCATCCCCTGAACCCTCCTACCCAACCAGACAGTGGCTGAAGATATCTCTTCAGATCCAACATAGGACTCATTTCACAGTGAAGGAAATGTTGATGAGAACCCCAATACTTGGCAACAAGTTCTGCCAATAATTATATATATATATATATATATATATATATATATCAGTATGTTCTTCATGCACAGGAAATCATTTTAGTGAAAACAACAGAAAAAATGTCCTTTTTCAAATGCAGAACAGCTCAGTTCAGATAAGAGTGTAAAAAGTCAGGGATCAATTTTGTGATTGTATTTATACAGGGTTATTCAAAAGGAATGAATCAATTTCATTACGCTATATTTTAATAAGGAAAAGCAATAGAAAACTCCAGCCAAGTCACAAGTATTCTACTCACAATCAAATTTTACTTCCTGTCTTACAAATGTTCAATATGGCCACCACCTGCATCACAGGCAACTTCAATGCAATAAGAGAATTCCTCCCAGACACATATCAGTATATCATAACCCACTGAGTTGATCACTGTTGTTATTCAATGTTTAAGGTCATCAAGGTTGGTGGGTAGTGGTGTAACATAAATGTGATCTTTTATGTATCCACACAAAAAAATCACACACAGTGAGGTCGCTGGTGCACTTTTTAGCACATGCCAGGTGGTGGATTGAGAGATCACAAGCTCACATCTAACTTGATTTGTGGACTTCCGTGGTCTCTCCTCAAACACAGCATGGATTCTCACCACTTGTTCCTCCAAAACTTGTGGTCATCCTAGACTTTTTTCCTTTACACCGATACCCACTCTCTTGATACTATTTTAAACCACTGTTGAATGTTCTTAGGAGAGGGTGGATTAATGTTGAACTGCCTTCAAAAAGCATGCTGCACCGTGACAACCAAATTTGTTTTCGCAATCTCGAGAACGCAGAAAACCTTTTGCTGAGGACTTGTTATTCCGGGTATAAACAAACAACTGAATGTTTCTGAGATACAACATGACTACAGCACCCATGTGGCAGCCATTCAAAACTTAGAAAACTTCACTTTCAAATGGTCACTGACACACCAACTTTGTTTTCGCAATCTCGAGAACACAGAAAACCTTTTGCTGAGGACTTGTTATTCCAGGTATAAACAAACAACTGAATGTTTCTGAGATACAACATGACTACAGCACCCATGTGGCAGCCATTCAAAACTTAGAAAACTTCACTTTCAAATGGTCACTGACACATTCCACGACAATGCTTGAGAACTGAAGCAATGCTTCATGAAATCAGTTCATTCTTTTTTAATATCCCTGTATTATAAACAGGACCCTCTTTTTTTTATGTCTGGACCAGCCTAAAATGCAAGGTAGAAAAGAATCTGATGATCAACACATAAAAACCTTCAGAAAAGCTGGAATCATAGAAAGACACCATGAAGAGTATTACATAATATTCTGAAAACATACAGTTGATTAAAATACCTTTGATATATCACAATAATACATTTTAAAAGGACTTTACTTACAACAGCAAAAGGTGGGAATAATAAAGCATCCTATCCTGTATTTCCTTTTAAATCATGAAGAAATTAAAAGCAAATTTCTTATTTACCTTGACCAGCAATTCAATATAGTAAAAAAACAAAACATGTTGATGGCATACATAGAATGAAAACTGCTGGGATTCCTAGACAAGATAGTAACATAAAGCAGGGAGAAAGGGATAACCATTAATTGTAAGACAAAATATATTGTTGTCTGCAAGAGAAACCATAGAAGCTGTGTGCCATGAAATCGAAGACATCAGAATCGAAGAAGTACAGAAATTTAAATATTTGGAAAGTGTAGTAACCATGGTGGAGTAATGGATAGCGACTCGGATTGAGGAATTGGAGAGCCAAGTTTGAATTCCAGTTGAATCCATTACATTCACTTACATGCTAATACCTTTGGGAAAGGTATGAGTCCTCTTCTTCTCCCCCCAGCTATGGGTAAATAGCAGGACAGACTGGGTTCTATAGCCTTGGATGGCAATTGGTCTACCGCAGAAAGAAATGGCAACCTACTGCAGGATAAAAATCTGCCTCATCAGTCATGTATTGTAAGATACATGATTGCTTAAGTGTGTATCACACATGGCACATAATTGACTGGGTAACAAACATTGGAAAATCTAAAGATACATTAGAATAACAAAAGATGTCTTCCAAAATCTAAACAAAGTATTAAAAAATAGAAATATATCATTAAAAACAAATATTGAACTGCTTGCTATGTAATATCAATTGTCCTATATAGCAGTGAACACTGGATAATTTTTCATTTATTTAATATAATTACTTCATTCATTACAGCCACAAAACATTATTCATTCACTACTAAAATCTTGGTGAACTAGTTACTCTACCACATCATCACAGATTTGAGGCAAGGAGATGTTACTCTACAGAAGGATGCTGTGAATACCAAAATCTAAACATCTGAGCAAAAATGAAGTTTGATGGAAAATAAAAACAAAAAGATACTTATACATAAAACCAGAAAGAAACAGTTTAAAATTCTAGGAAACATAATGAGGAAAGAGGACATGGAGAATTTGACACTCACATCATATATTAAAAGCAAGAGAGGCAAGCGGAAACATAGAGAAATCTATCTAGAGAGCTTTTGTAAATGGATGGCAGAATAGAGAGTGGGTGTTTAACACCACTTTCAACATGGTCACATCCTTGGTCGCAGTCATCAAATAATCTAGCACCTTTCCCCATTGCCTTCACCAGGGGTGTAACCACATTTAGTTGTCCGGTCCTCAGTGTCTTAGGATGGCATTGGTCAATGCTGACACTGGTCCAAGTTAGTTGTTGGTCACTGACCACTTTGATTCGCACCATCTCTGGCCACATTGCGTTCTTGATTTCAGAGCAGTGGAAGATCAAAGGTTGTAGTCTGACAGAGCTGGTCAAGCCATGCTATATTAAGGAAAAAAATATCTTCACAATGAAAAAATAAAATGAGAGATTTGTGGGTTTAATCTTCAATTGGTTTATATAATTCTTGGTACAAGAAATATTAACTCTTCCCACATCAGTCTCTAGTGACAATGGTCCTTGTCTAAACTTCTGGGAGGCTAAGTTCAAAGTCTTGGAATCAGGAATTCTGGTGGCAGCTGACATGGATTCCAGAAGCACTTGATGCGGCTTCTCAGCCCAACATCTATGAGCTCCCCAAAGTCATCGGCTTATATGCACTTTGGCCCAGAACTGTTGTGGGGCCTAAGGGTTCCTGGGATTCATTGATTATTCAATTTTCACCTTAAGTCTAATAAATGCTTTCTTTGTTCCCTATCTCTGCTTTCTTAACTTTCCAAATTTGAAAGATTATCTACCTTCCCTGGGAGTAGTCACAGTGATTGCTTTTCCCTTAAGTCCAACCTGCTTCACTTCACATCTCACACCACTACTCTGCACAGGTGGAGCTAAATTCTGCCCCTTCCTCCTTCCTTCTCAGTTTTCTAACTCTTCCCACTTCTCAGGGTGCATAACTGTTTTTGTGACAAATCTAATTTTTTAAATGCATATGAGAAAGGGTGGGGTATATTCACCTCAATAATTTCAATTCTCTGACTCCTTTCACACAAACAATAACACCTTCTTGGCATGACATGATTGATTTTCATAACCTCAACCCTAAGAAAAAGGGTTTGTTCCTTGTTTTTTTCTTTCCATTAATAATGTTTTCATAATTTCTCCAGAAAGAAATAATCTTATTTCCCAATTTGTTTTCATCAATGAAAATATATTTGTATACCTAAATTCTCAACAAAGAGACTGTCTGTGTTCCATCCCTGGCTTGGTCATGGGCTCAGTGCAGGCCATATCACTCACCCGTTATGACAGATCCATTTTCATAATCTTAACCTTCTCAGCGGGTTTGTTATCTGCTTGCATTTCTCAATTCATTTTCACTAACAAAAATATAATTCTCATCTGCTTTTCTGTTCACTAGTGATATATATATTTTCCTAATTTTCCAAGAAAGAGATAAAATTGTCCCCCAAATCTGTTTTTGTCCACATGCCAGACTCTCAACAGATAAGAAAAATAAACATTGGGAGAGAAGAAGTTCACACAGTCCCATTTTTACCTAGGTAAATGTGTCCTCTCTCTCTCTCTCTCTCTCTCCCCCTCTCTCTCTCTCTCTCTCTTCATTTTGGGTTTAACCCTTTTTTTTGCTTAGAATTAATGTTTAACCACCTCACAGCGTCAGTGACACACAAGGGTTTGGCTTGGTTTAGTTTGGTTTGTTTAACAGTATACTAACTTCTTATGGGTCATTTAATGCTGAAATTTAATTTTCTTGGGAGCTTTGGTATTTTTTTTTAATTATTAAAATCTATTCTTTGTTTGTTTTCTTTAAATTTATTCTTATTGTTTTTTACTATTACAATCTGTTGCTGGAAATTTTTACCATAAAAATGTATTTTTATAGCTTCATAGTGTTTTGACCCCAGTTTGGGTGTTTACTATTCACCTATAGCTGGGACCCTAAAAGGTCAGAGGGATAGTAAAAATAGAAATATTGTAAAGAGTTATGAAAGATAGGAAATTGTGGAGAGCCATGATTACCCATGTCCCTTCAGTACATGGCACATAGGAAAAGAAGACTCTCTAATATCCAGGGCTAACTCGTTCTTCTATAACTTCGTAACCTTGAATAGCTCAATGTATTTATGACTTTTAAATTGATCCAATAATATTCTCAGTCTGATGGAACTAAAAACAAGAATAGCAAAAGATCAAAGAACAATCAGATCAAAAATGAATAAAGGAATCTTAGTATTTGGTTCTCTTGGTTTCAGAGTTCCTGAAATTCTTTTTAGCTAGCGCTCATTTAGTCAAAATATTAGCTCGGAGAGCGGATGCTGTTTACTGAACAAATGCATATTCAGCCAAGATGTTTTATGAACAAAGGACGAAGTGTCCATCACACATGCAAGTTTTTTTCATTTTTGCAATGGGTTATTAAGTGCATCTAAAAATGATGTAATAGATACAGAAAGGCGGCCTAGAGTCTGAGAGCTCCATAGCCACAATAAAGTTAGTGATGCAGGCTTTCTATTAGGATGAGGTGTATTGAGACCAATAAAGCATGTTCAAAATAACAAAACATTCTCTGATATAGGAATAGAAAAAATACAGCAAAATCTATGAGAGGGAATGGTATGCTTCTTTTAATAAAGAAAATCTATTCTTCAGCAAACTGCCTATGTTGATGGCCCTAAATCAAAGTTCAGAGCAAACAGATTTGCCTTGATTAAATTTCTTTTATATTGTTTGCATAAAACTTCTGGGATATATAATCTATAATAAATCTATTTGCTTTGTCTATGAACTTGTAAAAAGTAATGGAGTATTATTTCTAATGATTGATGTAAACTGCCTCTGTAATGAAAATTGTAATAAAAAAAAAGATTGATTAAATAACTATGAAAGTTTTGTTTACCTTAAAATGGTAACAAGTGAGGGAGACAAAATTAATGCAAAAATCTCGGGCTAACCTTCTCAGCTGATATGAAGTGGAAAGACTATATTGAATCCATTCTAGGTCAGCTGCTAAGAAAACTGGTTCACCATGTCATGCAAGAGAATTTTTCTCTCCAGAATCTTCCTTACATACCTATAAGTCTACCATTTGCCGATTCTTATAATATTGTTGCCACATATGGTTCGGTATTCCTGCTATTTACCTTGAGTCCCTTGATAAAATCCAAAGAAGAATCAGCAGTATTATTGGTCCTGATCTGACAGCTCAGCTTCAGTCACTTTCCAATTGCTGTAAGGTTGCCTCTCTGTATCTTTTCTATAAATACTTTCATGGTAATTGTTCAGATGAGCTCTTTGCTATGGTACCTAGACTTTTTGAATTTATGTGCAGTACTAAACTGGTGACAAGGTCTTACCAATTTACAATTGAGCTGGCTAGATATAACCATAAATTCTATGCTAACAGTTTCTTTTCTCACACTTCTCTCTTGTGGAACTCCCTTCCAACTGCAAGCTTTCTAGCCAACTTAAATCTGAAAAAATTTAAATGCAATGTCAATCACTATCTACTTACACCTTTCTCTTCCTGCTCATTATTAATGCTTCTGTTCTTAATACTTCCACACCCTATAACCCCCTTGAGTCTTAGTGGCTTTACTGCCTTGCATGGGATGATACTGATTGAAAGACAAAGAAATTCCCAATGTGATGCCATATTTAGAGAAACTAAATGAAGATGAATAAAACAAATATACTTTATTTCCTCTTTTGACTATCACTTTTATCATTATCTCTGTATTTACAAGTGTTTTAAAAAACATTCAAGGCCATGTCAGCAGAAACTCTAAATAGCTACTATTACTTTGTAAAGCGCATCCAGACTTATTCCCTGGTTAGAAAGCTGGTATAGATCAAAAATTAATTTTTCATTTAGAAAATAAAATAATTGATGAACATTTTAATCATCTCTTTTCAGTCAGCTGAAAATGATAAGAGAGAAAAAACTATGAGTTTTCAATCTAGTCTGCAAATATTAATATATATATAGATATACTGCAAACATATGACCTTTGGGACTTCTGAAAATTGCAAAATTATTCCTCATCACGTCACAAGGGACCATGTCTTTTGTCAAGGTAACTTTGTGTATGCTTTGATTGAGAATTTCCATCTAAAACAATTTATATATATATATATTTAAAAAAGGAAAAATAAAATTATCAAATCAAGACAGGTCATTTCAATAAAAGGATGATTTTCATTATATTTTTTCTTTCTTTCTTCCTCTCTACATTTATTCTATTTTTTATTTTTCTTCCTTTTATTCCCTTTCTTTCATTCACTCTTTTTTATTTTGCTTTCCTTTTTCTTTCTTTTATTCCCTTTCTTTCTTTCTTTCTTTCCTTTTGTCACTCTTTTTTATTTTGCTTTTCTTCTTTTTATTGCCTTTCTTTCTTTCATTCATTCACTCTTCTTTCTTTCTTTCTTTCTTTCCTTTTTTCACTCTTTTTTATTTTGCTTTTCTTCTTTTTAGTGCCTTTCTTTCTTTCATTCATTCATTCTTCTTTCTTTCTTTCTTCCTTTCTTTCTTTCTTTCTTTCTTTCTTTTTTGGTTATCTCCTATCTCCCAGGTAGCACCACTCTGATTTTATTAAAAAGGAGAGGGATAAGATAATGATTCAGGTCTCCCAATAATCAAGTTTCAAGGGAACAATTTTTGACCTTCACCATATCTACACTGGATCTCCCACTTTAAACATGGCCTTGTGCCATATTCAATTTGAGTAGGTATGCTGATAAATAAGCCTCTTCTATTATTTTTCTTTATGTTTAATATTTTGTCTACTTTTTCATCACAAACATAAAAAAAAATTTCTTTAACTCTCTTTCCATGCAATCAAAATGTGGAATAGTCCAATATTTATGAGGTATTGACAGGGTGTAACGGTTGAGCCACCTAATGAAGGGAGGGGCAAACACAAATTATAGAATAATAATAATAACTAGTGTTAACTCATGAAAATTTCACAGTTTTCCTATTTGAAATTTCTGATGAATCTTAATTTTTCACATCATTAAATATTTGAGCTTATCAACTTTAACAAAATATTGCAATAACAATCAAAAATATGAATGCTGGTCATTATTTTAAGAAGTGGGTACAAATGAAAAGATTTGAAATTGACAACTTTTTCCATTTCACAGAAACAAACTTTAAACACTTCTATCTTCCCATCTTTTTTCATTTTGTCACTGAAATGCTGTGAGTATGGCAGTAAAGATGAGGACAACTGTTCAAACAAAGTAAAATAATGTAAATATTTACAAAACCTCATCTCAGAAATATAGAGAAACATTATTTGAAATATTCGTAAATATAGACATGTGTTTACAGGGTCAGTGCAAGGTTTTGTTTCCCCACACCAATCTATGATACACGCCCCCGAGATTGTATCTGAGATAAGGTAGTGTAATTATTTACATAATTTACAAATTTTGGACTGTTGTCCTCTTCTTTGTTGCCATATTCACAATGTTTTGACCGTTGTATGCCCCAACCTTCTTCAGGTGATTGGAATTTTGAACTAAACCCTTTATTTCGTCCACAAGAATAGATTGTTCTAGTTCCATGTGCCATGCCTCTTCTGGATGTCTAAGTTATCTCATTTGTGGGCCAGTGAATAAAAGCGTTGGTTAGATCACATGTTTTGACCCAAAGAATTGTGAGTTCAATACCTGACTATTGCAGTGGTGAACAAAAACATGGAGAGTTGAGTTAATAACTGAGACATCTGGAAGAGGCATGGAAAGTGGAACTAGAACAATCTATCTCGATAAAGGGTTTAGTTCAAAATTCCAATCAATTGATGATGATGGGGCACAGTCTTCAAAAATTTAAATGCGACCCCAGTCATCATCTTCTGTCTCATTGAATCCTAGCTTTTATTGTTGTCTCTCCTCAATGTTTTCTCAGTTTCTTTCACTCTCAGTAACTCCTGCATCTGAGAGGCTTTATCACCTTACTCAGGGTGAAATGTTTAAAAAAAATAATCTGAGTTGCTGTACGCATAGATTAGCTGCTGCCCAAGATGAGAGAACCCAAATTTTTCTTTCTTTCTATGTGCCGTGTCTTTTCAGGACATAGGTGATCATGGCTCTCCACCTCCCACTATCCCTTTCAGCTCTCAACAAGTTCCTTCCCTCTGCCATCTCCCCCAGACCATGTTCTGTCATCCACTTGCTTAAAGCCGCTAGGTATATCATGCGTTGTTTTCCCTTGTCTCTCTTTCCCTCTATTTGACTGATGAGTATCAGATTCTCCAGGCCCTCCTTCCTCATTATGTGTCCCAAGAGCTTCAGCTGCCTCTTCCTGATGTTAAACATAAGCCTCCTTGTTTGCATCTTTTCTAAGACCTCACGCATGGTCCATAATATCCTTGGCATCCTTCTGTAGAACCACATCTCTTCTTCATCTTTGAGGAAATCTTCCAAGATTTGCTGCCATAAAGGACAGATGTCACGCAACAGCTCAGTATTCTTTTCTTTGTTACCAAAGAAATCCTCCTGTCTTGCAATGCTCTTCCTAGCTTTTGGAATGCGTACTTGGCCATTCCAATATGTTTACGGATGTCAGTGTCATATTTACTGTCCTCTGTCAGGATGCTTCCCAGATATTTAAACTGCCGAAAATTTTTTTCTTCAGAGATAATAATAGTTTAGTGATACAGGTATTACTAATTATCCCAAAGCTGGGGTAGGGAGAAAAGGTGGATTTATACCCTTCCCAAGGGTATTTGCTTGTAAGTGAATATAACGAACCCCAGGAGAATTGGAATTCAGCACTCTGATTAATAATTTCAAGTCATTATCCATTACATCATCTGCACATCTAAGCTTACTCCACTGATAGCCATTATGCTATCCACACATCTTTATAAATCTACTGTGTCATTATTTAAGAAAACTTACAAATAAGCTTGAGACATTTTATTTTCAAATAGGATATTCAGTTTTTCTTTGTATTTAACTTGTTTTTGTTTTAAGGCAAAAACTTTAGTTTAGGATGTTTGCACTGGACATTTTTTTAAGCATTAAAATATATTCTTCATTTTGATTTTTCCTGTGTTTTCATGAGAACAATCTTTCTCTTTTATATAGAATGCTAAAAATTAGTTGGACAAAATAACTAACCAATCATTTGTTTTTCACTTTTTTTCCTACACACAAATACATAGACCAATGGGAAATGCTATTCATATCTTCAGTAGCTTGATTCATTGTTCTTATGAGTTAACCATTTAATTCACAGCAAGTTAAACATGACTATAAGTTATTTTGGTTCATGCCAAGACATGTAACTTTTCCAATCTGATATACAAAAACTGTCTTGTCTTTTTTTGCACAGAATTTTATTTGTAGACCAACATTTTATTATTATTATTATTATTATTGTTGTTACTATTACTATTATGTTTTTATTAGAAATAGAATACTTTTTTTGGTATGCAAAAAATATTGGCCATGAAAGTGTCAGCAAATTAATCGGTACTGCAATGTGAAATCTAAAAGCCAACCAAAAAACTTAGTATGACTAATGAAAATGGCGACAAAAAGAACACTTATGCTCAGAATCAGGAAGAAACAGCTGAAATTTCTTGGATACATAATGAGGAAGGAAGGCTTGGAAAACTTAACCTTCACAGGTCATACTGAGGGAAAGAGAGATAGAGGAAGGCAGAAATCCTACCTGACAAGTTTTGTGAATGGATGGTGGATAGTGTGGGGCTGAACAAAAGGAGAAATTTGTTAAGGGCCACAAGGAATGGAAATTTCTGGAGAGCCATGATTGCCGATGTCTTGAAGGGCCATGGCACATAGAATAATAAGAAGAAGAAGACAAGTTTTTTAATAGTTTTTGTTGTAGTAGTGGTAGTGGTAGTAACAGTAGTAGCTGTATTAACTGTACATGTATGTCTTTCCTGATGGTATGATTGATACTTGCAAAGAAAAACAAAAAAAAATGGAAGTTATGAAAAGATTGAATCTCCTTGCTTTTCAAATCTCTATCCACCTTGATGATTTTCTAGTGTAGCTTAGATGTGGAACAAGTTTGAAAGTGTGGGCTACTCAGTGAGGATCAAACTCACTATACAGTCATAATTGATCTGGCAGGACAAGTTTGCTAACCATTACACCAGGTTGAAGTGCTCATTGGTGATTTTGTAAACATAGCTTGAATGTGGCACAAGGCCGAAAGTATAGGGCACACTTTTCAGTTGTAATTGATCTAGTGGGACAAGCTTGCTAAACATTACACCAAATTGATCAACGGTGATTTTCTAAGCATAGTTTAGATGTGGCACAAGGCCAAAAGCATGAGGCACTCAGTGAGGATTAAATTCACTCTTCAGTCATTATTGATCTAGCATGACAAGCTTGTTAATCATTACACCATGTCATAGTGCCCGATTTCTAGCCACATGCATGGTTAGTGAAAAGAAATGATAGTAATAATTGATTTGTTGTTGTTAACTTGATGAGGAGCCATAATTTTTAATCGTTTTTCTTATGTCTTCTGTTTAAAATAAAATAAAGAGACTTTATATTTATTTGATTTTTGTGTCTGTTCTCACAGTATCTACTGTAACATATGGTTGTTTTTTAATAGGAAATCCCGAAATACATCTTTCAAAACCCTGTAGTAACTGCATACATCAAGATATACCCAACCCCATCCTTCATCTAGATGTAAGATTATCCTGTTTCCAAAGCTAAAAAAAATCTAAGTCAGTCAGTATTTGAATTTATGTACTATCTCTCCCACCCCCTATTCTGCTATTCGTTAGGTAGATTACTCGCTCTGCTGGCTTTCAGTATTGTCCAAAGTCTCTTTCCCCATTATATGTCCCAGAAAATTCAACTCTCTCATTTTTATTCTAAGTGTCCTTTTTGTTACCATTTACCTAAAAACTTCCTTCTTGCTCACATTTACCATCTATGGTATTTTTAGCATCCTTCTCTAGAACCAAAATCTCTATTGCCTCATCTGTGATGAAATTGTCCAGCATTCACTGCCATATAGGTGAATTGATATTACATAGCTGTTCAGCACTTTTTACTTTGTTTCTACTGAAATTCTCTTGTTTCTTAATACTTTGCTTAGCTTTTGGAAGGCACCTTTCACTATATCAATGTGCCTTCAGATTTCAGTGTCACATTTTCTGTCATCTGTTAAAATACTTCCCTGGTCATTAAATTTCTGTACTTGCTTGATTTTTTCATCCCCAATGCATAGCTTGCATTTTGGGCTGTTCAGTACTTTTTTTAAATAATTCTTAACACATATTATGTGCCTCTGAATATTCTATGTGCAATTTTTTTCATACCCAACAGATAAAAATATCAGTATGAAGCTAAAAACAAAACATTGATTGTGTAAGCAAATAATATTTTCTTCTGTTTTGCCGAAGTGGTGTCTGAAATGTATGTTAATCAGGGGGAAAAAATGGCATCAAGCTTTTGCAAAATCTTATTTATGCAAAAGTAACTGATTTTTTTGTTTTGTCACAAGCATACTTTCTCTTTTTCTGTAACAAAATCAGAAATATATTTTTATTTTGGAAGCACAAGCAATGTTTACCAAACAAAAGAATAAAAAGGATTCTTTTTGTAAAGAATCTCATTCCGAGTGAAAATAAAAACTTGCAATACTAAAATGGTGTGAATTATAACATACATTGAGGAAAAAAATACTTGATCTATCTTAAGAAATTGTATTTCATCACAGTGATTTTTTTTTTTTTTTGTTTGAGAATTTTTTTCTTCAACCAAAATGATAACAGAGTAAATTTGCAAAGAAGCTTTTGTTAAAACAAAGATATCTTAAAGAAATATTCTGGTCAGTTTGGGATTAGTCTGTCATTTAGAAAATTATATAAAACGAAAATAAATGATAATAATAATAATAATAATAATGATAATAATAATAATAATAACAACAACAAAAACAGCACTGAAGGAATTCAAAGATACATGATAAGACTGAACAGAGTCACTGAAATATGAATAATAATAATAATAATAATAATAATAATAATAACAATCAAAGCCAACCATCCAGACATTGTTATTAAAGACCACAAACAAAATAAGTGCCTCCTTATTGATATGGCAGTCCCTGCAGACTGCAATGTATCTTTGAAGATATTCAAAAAACTGTCAAAATACAAGGATCTTGAAATAGAAATCTCAAAAATGTGGCACATGGGAACATCAACAATTCCTGTTGTAGTTGGAGCCCTTGGACTGGTTGGAAAAGATTCCAGTAGGCTGATTGAAGGGATCTCTGGAAGTCCATGCCTCAAAGAGATACAAAAAATTGTTCTGACAAGTACAGCCCACACTTTACGAAGGGCTTTATCTATGTAATTATTTTTTTATTTTATTTTTTATTTTTTTTTTTTTTTTTGCAGTGGAAAGTGTCATGATGCCATTTCTAACCTTAGGTCCCTGGGCAGGACCCGGAAAGAAATGTGTAAACACCAGATATCAAAGGAAATAAAAATAATAATAATAGTAAAGCACAATAAATCAACTGAAGCTGCAAAATACTTAAAAAGAAAAAAAAGCAAATGAAAGCGACCAGATACAGAAACAGTGGCAAGAAAAACTGCTTCATGGTCAGTACTCTGCCCGTACCAAACAAGCTGATGTAGACAAACCCCATACCCATCAGTGGCTACATAGTGCAGGCTTAAAAGCTGAAACTGAAGGTTTTATCCTTGCTGAACAGGTCCAATGCTTGTTAACTAGAAATTATCAAGCACACATACTGAAAAATTGTGTTAGCCCAAAATGCAGATTCTGTGATAAATATCCAGAAACAATTGATCATCTTGTATCAGGTTGCACGGTACTGGCACCCACAGAATATAAAACCCGGCATGACAGAGTGGCCCAATATCTGCACTGGAAAATCGGCAACTTCTACAGAAAGGAAACTGCAAGAAATTGGTATGAACACCACCCAGACAGAGATAGAACCTGTAACAATTTTATGGGACTACACAATACACACAGAAGGAACAATCAAAGCTAGTCACCCAAACATCGTTATTAGACTGCAAACAAAAGAAATGCTTCCTTATTGATATGGCAGTCTCTGCAGACTACAATGTATCTTTGAAGATCTTCAAAAAGCTATCAAAATACAAGGACCTTGAAACCGAAATCTCAAAAATGTGGCACATGAGAACATCAACAATCCCTGTTGTAGTTGGAGCCCTCGGATTGATTGGAAAAGATTCCAATAGACTCATTGAAGGGATTCCTGGTAGCCCATGCCTTAAAGAAATACAAAAAAATTGTTCTCACAAGTATAACCCACACCTTATGAAGGGCTTTATCTATGTAAAATATGTTTTTTTTTGTTTCTTTTAATTGCTCAGTGGAAAATATCATGATGCCATTTCTGAGCTTAGGTCTCTGGTTGGGACCCAGAAAGAAATGAGTACACACCAGAAATCAAAGGAAATAAAATAATAATAATAATGATAGTTTAGTTCAGCTGATTTTGTATTTTTTTCTTTTTTTACTAAATCCTTACTTTAAAGCAGGTTCAAAACTTAGATTAATATTAATTTCGGATTAGTAAATATGCAAATACAATACTTCACAATTAATAATGAAGATTATCTTTGTCTATAATTATTCTCCATTCTATCTTGCTTTGAACCAAGATTAGTAAATTATTAAAAATATAAGTTTTTCTTTGCATACTAAACTGCAGAATTTACAGGCAACTTTGTTATATCTTGTTATTTTACAAAATAAAAATTGCACTAGAAATATTTTAGCCATTAAGACAATCATTATCATCAACACCACCACCATCATTGCCAACACCATGACCACCACCAACACTGCCAACACCACTTACACCCCCCATCACCACTATCACTGCCAACACCACCATCACTAATACTACCACCACCACCACCACCATAAAAAAGCAAAAAACATCCTAATAATCCTGCTAATAATAATAATAACATGAAGTCATATAGATGTATTGATTAAATATGGTTGAGAGTATAAATGATGAAATATGGTTGAGAGTATAAATGATGAAATATGGTTGAGAGTATAAATGATGAAATATGGTTGAGAGTATAAATGATGAAATATGGTTGAGAACCTATGAAAGTCCAAAAATACACATGATTTACCATAATAATAATAATAATAATAATATTAATAATATAGTGGAGTGTCATAGATAGTCTTTTTATGTATACATGAAATATGCTTCTGGGTAAAGGTCTGTACATGTGGCCGAGTGGTTAGAACATTCGCTTTCTGACCATGAGACCTGGGTTTGAATCTCACCATGGTCGATTTGTCTGGAAGGCAACTTCCTGATGTTGTCGGACTGGATTGAGGTCGATCCCAGCATGCAGCACCTTTGGAAATGGACTGAAAACCATACCACGGTTTGGCCCAAGCCTTGTGAGTAAAATTGGGTAGCCGGAATTCTTGTCGATAGCTGTGCTAGCACAAAGCCACAAGTCATCATGGCTGAGGGCTTGAGCATGCTGACTGTGTTCAAATTGTTGATCATGCTAGAGAACATGCTCTCTCCTAGAAACTGTAACTAAGGTCTGTTCAGCATAGTTGCAGTATAAACAACAGGTGAGCTCTGTGGGTGTTGAACAAACACAAATGTGCCTGAGCGGGCGCCTGCAATAGGGATTGGCTAGCCGCCCTAGTAGACAGGTATCCTCGAATACAGGGGCCAGCTATTATTATTATTATAAACGTCTGTAAAAAACAAAAATATATTTGATACACCCCAATATATGATAATAATATTAATAAACATATAGTAAAGTCATCATGTATAATCTTTAAATATCTACATTTAATAAGCTTTAAAGTAATGGTAACAGTAATATTAGTCATTTCCCTATAACGACACATTTGGCATTTATTGACCGATCAGCCAGTACCGTTTTTGGTTGAAATTTATAAAATCCTCCTCTTAAAACAATTTTTCAAGAAAACAGGTTTCTCAAGTATAGTGGCTGTTATTGCTCTTCCCAGTATTGATAGGGGATTTCCGTCCGAACCTTTTATTTGAAGTGGTGGGGAATGGTTACCATCTTGACTATGTCATTATTTTCTCTTCAAGTGTTATCCATTTTAGTTGTTGTTGCTGTTGGTAGTCCTCAAGTGATGGGATTTCTGTTATCTAGCACAGTTCTTTGTTTCTGTAGTGTCGGTCCACAATATTCAAAGAAGGATGATCGTTGCCAAGACCCTTTTCACACTTCACAAAAACCTTTTTTTTTAGGGCTGTCAAAATGAAAATATATATTATACACTTTAATATATAACTGTGGCAGACATGATGAGGCAGAACCTGGGACGAGCACAACTGGTTGCGACTTGCCTTGTCCCCGCCAAAAAAGAGCCCGTATTTGCTTAGCATGTAAGGCTACTGCAGTTGAAATGAAGGAGAAAAAAAGCACTTACCGCTCTGCCGTAATCCGTCCTCGGTCAGATAACGTAAAAGAATAAGGGGAAACTTGCATTGCCTTTTTATGCAATGAATATGCAATGCATTATGGGACAGAGACGCAATGAATTATGAGATCGCATGAAGACGCAAGGGATTATGGGTATATGGACAAATATAAAAGCACCTAGTTTTTCCCAGTTCAAAAAGGCTTGGTGTGACGTTCACGGTTGGCGGCTGAAAAAGTCTGTTTGTGCGATTTTGAGACAGAACTCAAGAAGGAACGACTAGAGGTTGGATTACCAGTTAAGAGAGCTCGAATTTACTCGCTGGTGGCCGTTTTCTTTTTATTTCACCACAATAACATTATTATTACTATATATTAAAGTGTATAAAATGCATTTTTATTTTGACAGACTTAAAGAAACTGTGGGTAAGTGAAGGCTGAGGGTCTTGACAAAGATCATCCTTCTTTGAACATTGTGGACTGGTGATATCAAATCACAAAGAACTGTACCAAGTAACAGAAACCACATCATTTGAGCAGTAGTGTAGCATAGGTGGGGTTAGAGGGGTGATTGCCTCAGGGCTAAATTTTTAAGGTTCTCAAAAAAAGTTGTTGTATAAAAAGACCTACTTGAATTTATAATAGCATGAAGCCATCCCACAACAATGTACTTGAGGATTACCAACAGCAGCAACAACTAAAATGGATCAAACATATAACTCAAATAGAAAATAATGACACAAGATGGTAACATCATTATTAATATGACGAAGTACTCATCTTTGGAGTCTCTCTCTCTCTCTCTCTCTCTCTCTCTCTCTCTCTCATTTTGTTTCTCTCTTTGTTTCTCTCTCTCTTACTTTCTTTCTCTCATTCACTCTCTCTCCCCCTCTCTCTCTTTCTCTCTCTCATTTTGTCTCTCTCTCTCTCTTTCAATCTCTTTCTCATTTTGTTTCTCTCTTTGTTTCTCTCTCTCTCTCTTACTTTCTCTCTCTCTTACTTTCTCTCTCTCTTACTTTCTCTCTCTCTCTCTTTCACCCCTCTCTCTTTCTCACTTTCTCTCTTTCTCTGTCTCTGTCTCTCTCTCTCTCTCTCTCTCTCTCTCTCTCTCTTTCTCATTTTGTTTCTCTCTTTGTTCCTCTCTCTCTTACTTTCTTTCTCTTATTTACTCTATCTCCCCTCTCTCTCTCTTTCTCTCTCTCATTTTGTCTCTCTCTCTCTCTTTCAATCTCTTTCTCATTTTGTTTCTCTCTCTCTCTCTCTCTCTTACTTTCTCTCTCTCCTACTTTCTCTCTCTCTCGTTCACCCCTCTCTCTTTCTCACTTTCTCTCTTTCTCTGTCTCTCTGTCTCTGTCTCTGTCTCTGTCTGTCTGTCTCTCTCTCTCTCTCTCTCTCTCTCTCTCTCAGGTCATGATGGTTGCATGGATTCTCCTGGCACTCTCCAGTCTTCATTCCTTGTATTCCTGGCACCTAACTGGTCTTCACGCTTTGAATCCTGTATCTTTGCATAATTGTTGAATGTCCATTTTGAAAGGACATTCTACATCGGTGTACATCACTAATCAGTTCACCGTTATTTCCTCCTGGAATGGTGTTTGTCTTTCTCAGATGACTTATGAAATGGAAGGTAGATGCCTGTAGAGCTGGGGTTTTTTGTTGTTGTTGTTGTTGTTTTTTATGCTGGAGCCTGTATCCAAGATAGATTTAAAGCAGCACATGGCATCCATGTGAATGTTCCATGTACTTTCTTTTCGGTTATTTTTGTTAATGCCCACATCATATGTACATACAAAGGAATTGACATGGGATTGGCTTGGAAGAAGTTTCTTTTCAAGATTTGGAGTAAATGTGTGTAAAAATTGAAAATACTTTTGATAAACCTTAATATGCAATAATAAAAATATCAATAATATAGTTATATCATAAATAGTCTTTAGCTGTGCAGATGAAATACGCTTTCAAGTAAAGGGCTGTATAAAAATGAAAATACATTTGATAAATCATAATATATAATAATGATAATATTAATAGTATAATGGAGTCATAGATCATTTTCAGATGTGTACATGAAATAAGCTTTGGAGTAAAAGGCTGGAAAAAAGGAAAATACTTTTGATAAATCATAATATATAATCATAATAATATTAATAAAATGGTGGATTCATAGATCATCTTCAGATGTGTAGATGAAATAAGCTTTGGAGTAAAGGGCTGCAAAAAAGCTGAAAATACTTTTGATACACCAGAATACTTCCAGCAAAATAACAATCTAGTAAGACCCCCAAAAAGAGGCAAAAGAAACAAAAATGTTAGAAAAACAAACTTTCTTATCAGTTTATAATCTGGTTACACAAGATGTGAATAATGTGGTCTGTTATTGATCATGGAACCATTCAGTTTGACAAAATTAATCAGCCTTGGGCAATATCTTCTTATCTGCTTGTCACATTTTGTGCAATGGTCTTTTAATTTTGTTTAACATTTTTTGCATTTTTTTCTTTTGCCTATTTATTTTTTTATTTTTGGTGGGAAACAAGTGATTCGGCTTTCAGCAACAGAGTTAGCATTTTTCTGTCTTTTTTCAAAAATATGAATAAATCACTCGAGTATGAACAGACATTATTGCAATATAACTTATTTTTATTATGATTTGTATACACCAACTAAACACTTTCTTAATCTAATCTGTAAATACATATCTAATATGCACATTCATATATATTTCTTATTACTATAAATGTTACATTCAGTAGGTACATGCATTTAAGTTCCATCCCAGTCATTTTAAATAGTGAAATTAATGTCAACTTGCTTAGATATTCTTGTTTAAAATAAGAGGTATGTCAACTCAAACATGTGTACCTATTAAATATAGTATTCGTAGTATTAACTTTTAGTCTGACATTTTTCTTAGTACTACAAATCAACTCCATTAATTGCTTATATATATATATATATATATATATATATATATATATATATATATATATATATATAGCAAACTTCTATGTAAACAAAACTGAATGTCATCTTTGATATTGAACATCTGTGTTGTAATGTCCATATAAACACTCTAATGATAGCTCATATGAGAGGAAAGCTTAGATCAACAACCAATTTAATAAAGAAATATCCAAATGTTGTACAGTTTTTGTCTTTATTTTCTCTTGAAACTAAAGCCATTATACAACGCTTGGAAAGGATCATGATAAATCATAATAGACATTCATTGTCTGTTATATTTAACAATATATGTTTAAATATGTATATATATATATATATATATATATTATAAATATATATACATACATATATATTATAAATATATATTATAAATGTATATACATATTATAAATATATATATATATTATAAATATATATACATACATATATTATAAATATATATACATACATATGTTTAAATATGTATATATATATATATATACATATATATATATACATATATATATATATATATATATATATATATATATATATATATATATATATATATATATTATATATATATATACATACATTGGCTCCTAATCAAAGTCGAGAACTCTTAAACTTTATTTTTAACAAGAAAAAAATATGGAGAAAATAAATTTCAGAATTTCTCTGAAGAACATTCTTAATACCAACAAAAAGGAATATTTCGTTATATTAATGCAAAAAACAGAGGAACTCATACGAAGGATGAGATGGAGAGCTTACTTCTTCCTTAAACGGAATGACTTACAAAACACTAACAACAAGTAGATTTATGGTTTTAACAGTAAAAAAGCAACACCGTTTATTCATAGTTTGTCTGGTTTCTAAAATGACCTATTGGAAATAATAAATGACATAAATTTCCGTGAAAAGAAATGCTACTTCCAGAAACACCTAGATAAATTAGTAAAAGGCATTAACACAACAGATAAAATTTTAGTGAAATCTGACAAAACGGGAAACTTCTATAAAATAATGACAAAAGACTAGAACGATCTAATAAATATGGATTTACATAAGAACTATAAAAAGGCAAATAATAATGACCTCAACATAGTTGAGAATATTAATACTAGCAGAAAAAAAATCACTGATAAACTGAAGATCAATGATAGAGTAGGTCATCTATATGAAAGGGAGTGCTATATAACCTTATAGGACCACAAACCAGATTTTGAGACTAATCCGACTACAAGGATAATAAACCCTACAAGACTTGATATCAGAAAAATTAGTAAAATGATCCTTGAAAGGGTAAATCACCAAATTAAAGAAAAATAGGTCAGAAACTTTGGATTAATACCAAAGATGTGACAAACTGGTTTGCTTATATAAAGGAAAAAAAACAATTGTACACTAATGCAGTTTGATATTGAACATTATTATCAATCAATATCAAAAGAACTGTTCATGAATGTGCTGGATTTTGCTACCCATTACACAAGAAAAGAACATTATTATAAATGTGAAAAAATCGGTACTGATACATAAAAAAAAAAAAATTCATATGACCACTTTGACATCACAATGGGATCACTAGACTCAGCTGAGTCTTCTGATCTCATAGGTCTTTTTATATTATACAATCTTACAGCGCACCGTAATATTAATATAACTGACATTGGTTTATACAGAGACGATGGACTTATGGTTATAAAAACCTCTACTAACTTTAAAATTGATAAAATTAGAAAGATATTATATAAAGAATTTAAAAGCATGAACTTAAAAATTATGGTAAGCACTAAATTGAAAAAAGTTAACTTCCTTGATATAATATTAGATTTAAGGAAAAATACATACACATCCTTTATATATACATCCTAAATCAAATCACCCCATATCTATGATTAAACATATACCTTTATCTATCTGAAAAAGAATAAGTACAAATTCAGCAAATGTAAGATTTTCGATGAACATATTATTTTCTATAATAAAGCTCTAAAAGATAGTGGCTACAAAAACCCACAACTAACTCATATAAAAAATGAAAATGGAAAGCATAGAAAAAACAGGAGTAGAAAAATAATTTGGTATACACCCCCATACAACCAAATGGTATAGAACAAATTAGGACAAAAATTCCTTGCATTAATAGTCAAGCATGTTTCTTAGAGAAAGTAAACTAAGTACTATTTTCAATAAAAATGCACTAAAATTAAGTTACAGCTGTACTGAAAACTTAGAAAAATTATTAATAAACATAATGCTAATATCTTAAATAAACACTTACACCAAAACCAAAAAAATTTAGACAATAGAAAAATAAAAATAAAAACAGATGAAGATAAACAAAAATTATGTAACTCATATATTATATTATAAATATATATATATATATATGTTATAGAGTAGGATTCAATGTATTTCCTACTCTTCCCTATTACTGTGAAAATGGAAATAAATATGATAAGTAGACACATTAAAATGGAATATGAGTAGTAGTTGAGTTACTCAGGTTTTTCCATTCTATGTATGAGTATTTAATAAATCTCTCCTTTGTTTTCCCTACCTAATCTTCTGTTCCCTTGATACTCTCTCTATCTATGACCTTCCTAATACTTGGCTATTTTGAACAATGGCAACATTACAACAAATAATATAAAAATATAATTTTAAGATATGCTATATTTATGGATTAAAGTGCTCAATATCAGGAATAGAATGTATGTAAATATAAAAGTGGACATTGAAGTCAAGATCCAGCATCAACATTGAAGTCAACACTTTAATCTGCAAAAATGCAATGTCAATCGCTATCTACTGTCCTCTTGATTACTCTTTTCTCTTCCTGCTCATTAGTAATGTTTCTGTTCCCAATTCTTCAATACTCCTTGTGTTTTAGTGGCTTTACTGCCTTGCTTGGGGTGAAATCAATAAAGAAATAACTAAAAAACTATTATTAAAAATATACCACAAAAATGTAAAGAAGAAGACATTTATTATCTTGTCAATATTGTCTTTCTCTTTTTATATTTTTGTGATTATTTCAAGCAGTGAAATTCACAAAAAATGTTATTATTAAGAATTTTGTTACAAAAAGTTAATTTAATTCTTTTCTTTATGCTATTATTCTTCATAATAATGAATATCTTGATTATAAAATGCATTTTTAATGAATAATTTGTGTTCTCTTTATAACACGTGAAGTATGTTCATACCGTCCTTGTCAGAAAATAAAAAATGAATGCAAATTACTTTATGGACATTTGCCCATTTGAAAAAAATTAAATAAAATTTCATTTAATATTTTTCTGTATTATTGATTTAATTTTCAAAAATAATTATTTACAGGTATTTAAAATAATGTATGTTGAATGTTACTAATGTGGCAAATTGTTTTCTGTGTGTGTATGATCTGCACTGCTCCATGGGAGTGAAACTTGGGCACCAAGTGTGTCAGTCTTATGGCAGCTCTGCTGCAATGACCGCTTGATGATTCACTGGATCACCAAGCCACAGTATAAAACATTCTCATGCCAGTTGTTAACAAGGCTCAGTATTGAGGATATAACATCAGTACTGTGAACCTGTCATCTAAGATGATTTGGTCACGTCCAATGAAATTTATCATGCATTAGGACTGTCTTGGAGATCAGGCTACAGAGATTGAGGCTAGAAAGACATGAGAGGACTGCATTGGGAAGGGTGTCCAGGAGTGTAGATTTGCCCACATTAGCCTACTTGCCTGGGGTGCTTTGAAAGAGGGAGTGAGTGATAGCATACTGCTGCCTACTTTAGTCACTGGGAAATCCAAAATCAGTATAATCAAAGCTCCGGGTCTTGACTTGACTTGTTGTTAAAAATGTAAAACAAAATTAAACTGTTTAATATTTTTTCAGTTTTTTTTTTTTTTAAATATGTTACAAAAATATCAAACCGGCTAATTTTGTTTAGATAATTTGATTCATATTTTATGGGGAAGGACGTGACTGATGCACACCTTCCATAAAATACTATTATCCAAAAATTTTAATGAGGGATGTTCAGTTAAATATGTAACTTCAACATAAAATGGAACTTGACCAGTGAAACAATTTGGAAGTCCTTTGGAACCATGTAATTCCTTAAAGATGATGGAAAGCAACATAAGATAAGATACTTTGAGACAACACCCCTAACAAATAAAACACTGTTATTTGTGAAAGGCATTTTCCATCTGATTATGAAACAGTGGTTATTACAAGAAAAATATAACCCATAAATCAACCATCAGTATTTGATCATTTGCTATAAGTGTATTAGCTAGTCTTCAACAAAAACCAACAAACAAACTTATGTGTGAAATGTGCAAAATGATGAGTTGGCACAGTTTCTAGAAAAACCATCAGTATTTGATCATTTGCTATAAGTGTATTAGCTAGTCTTCAACAAAAACCAACAAACAAACTTATGTGTGAAATGTGCAAAATGATGAGTTGGCACAGTTTCTAGAAAAACCATCAGTATTTGATCATTTGCTATAAGTGTATTAGCTAGTCTTCAACAAAAACCAACAAACAAACTTATGTGTGAAATGTGCAAAATGATGAGTTGGCACAGTTTCTAGAAAAAGAGAAAATCCTCAATTTTTAAAAATTGTATCAGAATATTGATCAACAAGATTTTGTGTCAGCAACTCCATGCTATAAATCAAACAATCAGCTGTTCATCCAAGCTGTTGATTTTTTTCACGGGAAGTATTCCAATGGTATTAATTTAAATTTTTGATAACTTGGGATTTGAATATTACCATGCAATTTTTCTCTTTCAAAAATTTGAATATCAATGCTTCAGCACTGGTCACAAATCAATGAAAAGATTTGTTATCTTTGTCACTTAAAAACTGATAATAAGAAAAACATTCTGAAAGACCACATTAATATTATGTCACTACAAAGGATTGGGACAAAACATTATGATTCTGATATTCTTATCAAGGCATTTGAATATTTAGTTACATTTCAGTCATTATATAACAGACATCAAGATGACTTCAAGTTACTCAGTGTGAGAACATTACCAGCTTTGACATCAGAAGTTTTAAAATTAGATGACTTTAATTTTCTTGGTGATATTTTAGTAGAATCTCTGAAAATCAGAAAAAAGAGTGTTCTTTTACTTGATGCCAAAGTGGTCTACAATATCATGGGGGAAATTTATTTGGTTTGGATGAAAATGTAGAGGGATTAGCAAAAACATTATTGGGCATCATGTTTAAATGGTGGAGCAAAATTTTTACTTAAAATGATCCCAGTTGCAAAATTAGAAGACACTTTTTTATATGAAAAAATTGTTACATAGTGTTGATGCAGTCAGACTTTCAAGTAATTGCAATTTTATGTGACAATAAAAAGATCCATCAATCTTTTTTTCAAAAATTTGACATTGTTTTTAATAAGCCATCGATAACTAAAAATGGCGAGAACTTACTTTTTGATTATGTCCACCTTTTTAAAAAATATTTGCAATAATTGGATTACTGAGCCTCTACTTCTGAAGGCAAGAAGATGACAGAAGAATGGGAAATTGTAAAAGGTCTTATTGAGTATGAAGTAGCAGTTTACCCAAAACCTATTGAAAGACAAAATGTTTCCTATTGTTTAAAGGTTTTTTTTGTGATCAAACTACAGCTGCCATTAAAATACACCCAATGTTAAATGGAAACTGAGGAAATAGTTAATTTCATTGAAAACTTTTTTAAATTTTGGAAAATTGTGAGTGTCATAGAAATCTATGGTGACACTAAGAAAAATGATCCACTGGAAAAGGTGATATCAGCTTTAGATGATGATCATCTGTTATGTCTTTCTAATTCTGGAAAAATGACAAAAAGAATGGAAAGAAAGCAAGGAAAAAAGAATGAAATCATTAACAAGAGAGACTAGCTTTGTCATTGAACATACATGCAATGGCTTAGTTGAAATCTGTAGATATTTGCTAAACAGCGGGTTTAATTTTGTTATGCTTGGTGAATTTACCACAGACTATGAAATGAATTTGGAAAATTAAGACAAAATTCTAGAGGTGGATATTTCATAACAGTTCTTTTATTTCTTTCTAATTCTGGAAAAATGACAAAAAGAATGGAAAGAAAGCAAGGAAAAAGAGATATTAGATTAGTGATTGAACATACCTGCAATGGCTTAATTTATGTCTGTAGATATTTGCTAAGTAGCAGGTTTAATTTTGTTATACTTGGTGAATTTACCACAGACTATTTAGAAAATTAAGACAAAGTTCTGGAGATGTATATTTTATAACACTTGAAAATGTTACTGAAAATTTTTATATTGCTAAAACTAAACTACTTTTTAAATTAAATGTTTGATCCCAGTGATAATTGCGCAAAATGTGGACATTTGCTATATGAAATAGGATGCCAAACAGTTGATAATTTACCAGACCTTAAAACTAGGATCCCTAAAGATAATAAAATGTTACCTTTGTATATAGCAGGATATATTACAAGGAAAATATCAGAAGAGGAAGTATTTAATAATATTGGTTTTTTATCTTTAAGAATATGAACATTTTTTAAATAAATAGATTGTGGTAATTTTAAAATTCCACTGGGTACCACAGGGATACCAGATATTTTTTATTTTTAATTTCCCCTCTTTTTACATATATTTAATTGCTTAACTCCCCATTATCCTGTTAATTAATTTTATGTTCTTGTTAATATAAATTGATTTTAATTATTAAAACTATGTATATTGGTAATATCTATTATTGTATCATAGCGAAATGAGTATTTTCTTCATCTGTGAAAGAAATTGTACATGTAACAAAATCACCTTTATTTTTTGTAACGATTATCAAAATTATAGTTTCTCTGAAATTCACATTTTTTGTAAAGTATTTTCAGACTTTGTTGATACACAATTTTGTAAAATGCTGAAATTGCTTTCTGATTCTATTAGACAATTATATATTCTGTAATCAATTGACATAAACAAATTAACTCATTATTTTTGCAATATTATCTAACAATGACTAATTTATGGTGAATAAAATTATTTTTGTGCATTTAGTTATCTTATGGTATTTTTGTTCTTTCTTTGTACATTTGCATTTAAGGAAATAAGTCAATAATTGTAAGTTGCTTCCTAATATTATATATAGTTGCTAATTAACTAATTACTGAACATTACTAACAAGTTCCTTGCTAAAAAAAAGTTCTCAGTAATTGTTATTAAGTAGTAATTGAAGTCTCCACATGTCTGTCCGCATTTGTGGACCCCCAGTTTCAGGTTGCCAGACCTCTTGTAAGGATTGCCTTGGCTATGGCTCTTCAGGGTATGGTTAATTATGACTCTCCACAAGTTACTATTCTTTTATAGCTCTTAGTAAAGTTTTTCACCATCCCTCCCAATCTTTGTTCTACCATCCATTTGCACAAATTTGTTAGGTAGCTTACTTGCTGTTTCCCTCTGCCCCTCTTGCATTTAACATGTCCTGTAAGTGTCAAATTCTCTAAACCATCTTTTCTCCTTATGCATTCTAGAAATTTCAATTGTTTCTTTGGTTAGTGACTCGGAAAGAAAAATCAGTGCAACAATTATCCTTGGGATATCTATCTCTTCTCCCCCCAGCTATGAGTTAAATAGCAGGGCAGACTGGTCTTTCTTGCCTTGAAGTGGCAAAACAGTGTAGATAACACTGAATTCAAAACCAATACACAGACAGATAGGGATCAATCAGGCTATCTTGCCCTAGACATGCCACTATTACAATGTCTGCAATGACCCTACGACCCTAATGGGTACATGACTCATAATGTGGCATCATTTTAAAATTATTATTATTATTTTTAATCATTTCATCTCAAGCAAGGCAATAAAGTCACCAAGATATAAGGGATCACTGAGTGTGAAAGTATATAAGAAGAAAAAAACATTATTATGGAGTCAGAACAATAAAAGAACAGAAATTAAGAAGACGGAAGATAACAACTGATATTGCATTTAAATTTTTGAAGATCAAATTTAACAAGAAAACAAGAAGCTGGGAGAGAGAGTTTGACTCATAAAGTGTGAGAAAAGAACTGTTAGCATAGAACTTACAGTTACATCTAGCCATTTCAACTGTAAAATGATGAGACCTAGCTGCCAATCTAGTACTGCACTTAAATCCATAAAGCCTAGGCACCATAGAGAAAAGGTCATCAGAAAAATTACCATAAAAGAATTTATAGAAAAGGCAGAAGGTAGCTATGTTACATCAGTGAGAAAGTGACTGAAGCCAAGATGCCAGGTCAGGACCAATAACATTACAGATTCTTCTTTGGATTTTATCAAGAATCTCTAAATACATAGCAGGAGCACCAGAACAGATGTGGCAGCAATATTCAATGCACAGATAAATGGTAGACTTATAAATATGTAAGATAGATTCTGGTGAGAAAAATTGTCTAGCATGACACAGTAAACCAACTTTCCTAGCATCTTAGCTAGCAATTGGTTCAATATAATCATCAAGTAGGGTTTTGTCTGTAACATTTTGTAACTTCTTTTACTGTATAGAGTTTGCACTGACAAAATTATATATATCTTATATATATATATATAGTAAGCTAAAATTAATTATTGTGGTATATCTAAACATAGCATGTGTCATTTTATAGTAATCTTCACTTTTATTAAATTTAGACAACTGATGTCATTGTATGCTGCTTTCTACTTGGATGGAATTAGAGAAATAATTGTCAGGTGTGTGTAATATTTTTTATTTATTAATTAAGTAATTTAGCTATAGTATCATTTTAAATATCTTTCTTTTTTTTCAGTTATTTTTGCATTGTGTTCTTTTAGAATATTTTCACCTCTGCACTTTCTAAAATTGTTGAAACAGTGCAAGGGAGATAACCCTACTATTGTAAATGTACTTATAAATGTTACAGACAAGAGCACACTTGGTATATTTATATAGTAATCCAAAATTAACCTTTCTGGCATATCTAACCATAGCATCTGTTATTTCAGAACAATTTTCACTTTTATTAAATTTAGACAACTCTTGTCATTATCCATTGCTTTCTTTCTGGTTGGAATTAGAAAAATAATTGTCAGGTGTGTGTAATTAGTTTTTTTTTTTTCTGTGTACTACATAGTAAGCATTCATGTCAACCATGCAAAATCCCCATTTAATGATCTTGACCTTCCTGAGATAACCTTTCTTTAATTGTCTTCTTCTTATTATTATTATTTAAAAAAAAAACATGATGTAATTATCATATGCAAAAAAAAACAATGCTTGTTATTAAAGTGAAGAAAAGGTCACCCAGCTGTCTGATGACACTCACCTGCCTGATATCTGTGTCTCAATGGCCTTAGAAAATTGCTTCCTCTTCATAGCCGGTTAATTACTTGGATCAGTATAACTCAACAATATCTTATTGTTCAACTGATTTTATCTTCTATAAGAAGGAGAGTGTGTGAAATGAACATGGACAGAATATCATCTTTTTATGCCACTTTTTAAAAACCTTTTACATAGACCTTAATTTGACTTCATTTGGGAATAATCCAGAATACTTACTGAGAACAAACCACGCACATACAGATAGAAAATGAGTTGAGCAAGTGCACAAAAATAGCAGACCCTGTGGTTGAGGTATTTGTATATTTCCTAGTATCACCAGTAACCAGTGCTTTAATCCCATTTAAAAAGAAGTCTGGGATATGATAAAAGAGAAAACAACAGATGAAGTGATGCTTCTTTCTCCCACTGTAATAGTTATACTGAAACCGACCTAGTATAAGAAAAACAATGTTAAAAACTGCATATGGTAGCATGAGAACAAATGAAAAACAACAAAGTACTGCCAGTGAGGTGGAAAGAAAATACGACAAACAATGTTAAAATAAAATCTTTTCTATTACAGATACAAAAGATCAAAGTGGAATATCTCCTTGTGGGCAGAGGATGTAACCTGGAGGATGGGGAGAGTAGGTAGTGCCTAGCATTGGATCTTGTGTCAGTTTGGTTGACCAAGATCACAGTTGGTGATGGTCATAGTCTGTCTACTTACCTTCAACTGTCTTGAGAGCCGCAAACAAGTCCTTTTAAGCAGTTAGGGTAGATACATGACTGGTTTTAGTCATGGCTTTTGCTTTCGCAGCAATGTTTATGACTGCCTCCTTTTAAGTTGTATTTTATATTTGGGAAGATTTGTTTTGGTTGGTTGTTTTTGTTTAGTGATGTATCAAAGTCTATTGGTTAATTAATGCTGAAATTTAAATATTTTGAATGCAATTTCATGTATTTTTTCGCAGGGAGATAATAAGGATTTTAGCAATACAAGCCTTCCTAATTAACTCATGGCTGCAGGAGAAGAAGTCGACTCATACCTTTCCCTAACGGTATTTGCACATAAGTGAATATTGTAAACCTAACTCGAATTGAAACTTGGCTCTCTGATTAGTAATTCCAAGCTGTTACCACCTACACATCCAAGTTTACAGCACCTAGTATTCCCAAGTGGTTACCCATCTAGGTACTGACCAAGCTCAACATTGCTTAACTTAAGTGACTGTACAGGAACCGGTGTTTCAATGTGATGTGACCATAAGCTGGGATTTGTTTTGTGAGTCAAATGTGATGATCAGCGTGCCTGTGCAAAGAATAACTTTTATATTTGGGATTTTGCTTTCTTAGCATTGACATCTGATCAACAGATTTTGATGTGGAGTTAATCAGAAAGAGATCTAATTTGAAGCAGTGTATAATAAGACGTTTTTTAGTCAACAAACTAATTTGTAATTGTTTCCCATGAGTGGTTAATAAAAGTGTGTAAGCATAATACTATAAATTAACAGAGTTTTTTTATGAGTCTGTGAAAACACTGTCCAATTTTAGTGAAGAGCAGACCTTATGTCTCTTTGCATGAAGAATTGTCTGAGTTGTAGGAAGTCCTTCATTAACTGGTGCAGGACAGGGAAAATGGAATTAGGCACAGGGAATATCTCTCTTATGGTCAATTAGGACCATATTGTCATAGGTTGTGAGTGGATCCGGTCACAGGAATGGTCCTGATAAGCCCTAAATTAGTTCTTTGTCATTTGAAGTTTTATAACACAGCCAAAACTTATGTGCAGAACATATGCACAGAAGATACTTATACACACTTCTCTCATCACTGAGAGAAGTGTGTATACTTCCACCTAGGTTCTCCAACAAAGTCCGACACTGTTTTATGGAAAATGGAAACAAAAAGGATACTTATAATTAGAATCAGAAAAAGACAGTCGACATTTTTAAGATATATAATGAGGAAAGAGAGCTTAGAGAATTTGACACTCATGGGACATATTGAAGGCAAGAAGGATAGTGAAAACAGTGCATAATCTTTCTAGCAAGCTTGTGTAAATGGTTGCAAAACAGGGATCAAGGGAGATAGCAAATAGCAAACTTTACTAAAAAGTTACAAAGGACAGGAAGTTGTGAAGAGCCATGATCGTACATAGATAAAGGAAAAAAAGAAGAAGTATTCTATATGTCTTATTGATGCAATAAAAAAATTAGGAGATTTTTACTGCATTTTCTTCATATCTAAAATTACAAGGAATGATATTTAAGGATTTGTTTCTTGAGAAACTTGTCCAAGGCATGCAGGAATAACTATCTGACTTTAAATCCAGATATGTGGAGGGAGCTGGTCTGGTGCTCAGCTGAGCCTACGACTATATACAATGATCATACAACTGATGATGAAGATTTTTCAGATAAGACAAATGATACAAATCTTTCTCTTGGTTTTTCTATTGCAGTATTTCATACTTTGTTATTGAAAAACCTCACCTTTACCACAAGTTTACAAAGGTCAAATGGAATGATTGTGAAAGAATGTTTTTTTCTATATTGTCAATGTTATAATATGGTGGGTGGTGGAGGTTATCTTATGGAAATGCCCATTCCCACCATAGCGCTCTATACGAGTTTGTGTAAGGATTAAAATAAATGTACAGAGCATTAATATATACAAAATAAATTTTTGTATAACACTATATATATTCAGTTTTGGACAGAATTATTTGCCACCAATGAATATTTGCATATTTTCTAAGGAAATGCAAATATTTGCAAGTACTTACTGAATTTACAATAAATAGTTGATTCCATATTTAATTATGAATAATTCATGAAATTTTTAGAAGTTTCGATCTATTATATTCATAGTTATAGATTTTTCTAAAATTATTCACCCCACCCCTGCTCATGGAAATTATGAAATTTGCTCTATGGCAATTGTAATGGGTTTTTTTTTTAATTTGACATTTAACACAAACACCCTTTTAAAATGAAATAGTTGTAATGACAAAAGTACGCAATTGTGGACTTTAAGAAAGTTTTATTCAACTGAAAATACAAGGTTCATATATAGTGTCCTTTTATAGTTCCAGTAAACAGAAATAGCTCTCTCAAAGAGAAGAGTAACAAAACAAAGGAAGACCACTCTTGATTATTCTTAACAATAGTATTGACCTGATTCTGTAACATTCTAAAAGGTAATGAAGAAGATAATATGTGAGTGCCACATACCATGATAACTCATTTATTCTGCAACCATGGTGAAGATGGCTGAACTTGACAAGAATCTCCAAATTAAGATAGTTGATGTGTACAAACAAGGTAAGGGATATACAACACTTTCCAAGTGTTTAAATGTTCCTGGATTGACAGTCCATAGCATTATCAAGAAATACAAGACTTATTGTGTTGATTATAAATTAAGGACTGGCAGAAAATGGTTAATTTATGAGAGAATGGAAAAGAAAATTGTTAGAGATATCACAAAGAATCTTCACTTAGCAACAAAGGACATTGTCAATGATGCAAAGACATCAGGGTTGAATATATCAACAAAGACAGACACTGGATACTTTCATCAACCAGGACTTTGAGATCGTTGCCCAAGGAAAACTTGCCTAAGCACCTTAAATGCAGATTAGCTTGTGCTAGAAGCCATCTTGAACATGGAGGTAAATATTGGAACTCTGTTTTATGGTCAAATGAAACCAAACTAGAATTATTTGGTCACATACACTCCTGTTATGTATGGAGGAAAGTGAATGAAGCTCACAAACCAAAAATACCCTTCCTACAATTAAGCACAGTGGTGGGAGCATTCTTCTCTGCAGATGTTTTGCTGCTTCTGGATAAGGAGAACTAGTGAGAATACAGGGTATATTGGATAGAGCAGTATTTGGCTATTCTTATAAAACAACATACACAAAAGCTGTCTTTCGGGCACCACTGGATGTTCCAACATGGCAATGACCTGAAACACACAGCACAAATTGTTACAAAATACATAGATGTTAGCAAAATTAAGGTACTGGTCCTAACCTAAATCCTATGTGTTGATATGAAAATGTTTTTATATATGCACTGTCTGTATTAGATAGATATAAGTTAGATTCTTTAAGAATGGATTCAATAAAGGTTGGTGATGAAATATAATGTTTTAGACTTGTCTTTATAGTTGGTAATAATGTTATTGAATTTTCAAAGTATTTTCTCCTTAAAGAATTATATTCTTCTTTAATTAGGGTGGCATTATTAAAATCAAAGTTATGACCAATTTTGTTCATGTGTAATACTTTATTTTTCTATCAATGTTTTTTATATTTCTATCAATATTTTTCTATAAGAATACCACCAAGCAATGTCCCTAAGGATAATGACATAGAAAAGTTTTGATTTTCATGATGAGGTTTTGGAAAAACTGCTGGTGGATAACCAAAAATGTTGGGTGGCCTTAATGGCATCTGGCTACTAAAAGTAAATTATTTCTCAGTCATTTACAAAATAAATGGCAAATTCTGTCTGCCCATTCATGTGTCTGAAACCCCTCTACCTTGGGCCACACTTACTTTACATAAATATATTATACTTTTTTTGGAATCAGGATGATCCCCTGATTAAAAATCTGCCCTTCATCTAGTGCTTGAACATCCAACATAGGGATTTATGTCCGGATGAGGAGGGAACAGTTAAAAATTTAAATTTTAAAATAAATGAAAAAAAAATAGTGATTTTAGAAATTCTTAATTTATATTGAGTTTAAAGTAACAAAAAACTTTGTGAATTTAAAAATGTTTTTTATAAATTCAGTTAAAAATATCTCCCAAATTTTCTGAATTGAGGAAATCAATTTTATTTCTTCAAAATGCCAAAGAATATGATTTAAAGTGAGAGGTTTTATGACATGAAGTTTCATTATGTGATTTGAAGAACTCAACTCAATTGAAGTTTCACAGCCCAAATTGAAGTTTCTGCCCAAATTATACTTTCAGTCCAAATCAGTCTTTTGGCTGGAAATGGACTTACAGCTGGTACCAAAGTTAAAGTGAGGTTTTGAAGTTCCATGAAGTGAATTGAGAAATTCAGTTATTTCTTCAAAGTTATCATTGCTGTTATCCAAACTAAACAAGAGGTCCCTTTACATTTGGACTGGAGGTCTAATTAGCGCTACACGGTAGCTAGCTTAAAAGTCTGCACTTTTAAACTAGTTTACAATTTTTTAAAAATTACCTAGGGAGAAGCCTGAAGAACATGAATTAAATTTTTATCTTCTAGAAAGATGACATGCTAACAAAATCTAGAAATATATGTTATATACCTTTTGTCTGACACTAAATTAAAAGTAAGTGGATGTCACAAAATTTGTCTTTACTCACAAGTCTGGCAGGTCATGTTACTAAAGGTTGTCTTTACCCACATGTATAGAAGGCATTTTCTCTTAGCAATGACTATATTTACTGTTCCCTGTGTAAAAACAAAAGTAGGTTGATTGGTTAAGTACGATGCATCCTAATTGTTGGGGAAGAGGAGAGGAAATTAACACTGACCGTATGATAGTAACAATTTATCAGGTTTAGTCATTATTTACATTAGTCGGACTATTGTCCTCATCTTTGTCACCATATTTGTCACAACGTTTCAGCCGTTGTACGCTCCGGCCTTCTTCAGGTGGTTGGAATTTCGAACTGAACCCTTTATTTCGATCACTGGGGTAGACTGTTCTAGTTCCACATGCCATGTTTGATGGATGTCAGTTATCAGTTATCTAATGCTAATTTTCCCTCTGAAAGTTCTCCACTGCCTTAACCGGGTATTGAACTCACACTCAGCTGAATGGTTGCTGAAAACATTAGGTTTATAATACCCAGAAATTCATACCCAGATGTCCTCAAGGACACATGGCACAGTGGATAAAGGCGTTGGTTAGATCCAGTGACAGACCCAAAGACCGAAACGTTGTGATAAATATGGCGACAAAGATGAGGACAATAGTCTGACTAATGTAAATACTGTACATAATACCTCATCTCAGAAATATAGACAGACTCAGGTTTAATCATCTACTAACTTTCAGTTTAGTCTTATAAGAAAAATTAAAGAACTCAGAAAACAATCAAAATTATTGGAATATAAACAGAAATGTTTGTTTATTGATCATACAATTCTGATAAAACTTTACAAACATGTATCAAATTTGAGTATATGTTGATGCTCTTTGGTTTGGTTTGGTTTAATTTGTTTTACGACATATCAACCTCAATAGGTTATTTAATGCTGAAAACATTTTCAGGATAGATTCATATGAATAGAATATGTATTCTTTGGTTTAGATTGGTTTGGTTTATTTTGTTTTACGGCATATAAACCTCAATGGGTTATTTAATACTGACAACATTTTTTATTGCTGGTAATATTTTGTTTTTTCAAAAATCTGTTTCTGGTAATATTTTTCCTTCAAAATTGTATTGCTGGTAATGATTTTTTCAAAATAGTATTGTTTGGTAATTGTTAACTATTTGCCCATAGCTGGGACCCTAACAGGTGCTACCACCCGGGGTCAGGACCTGGGAACACCAGCAATTAAGAGGTGGTTCCACACTCCTCTAAACCTCCTGATCAGAGGCCTAGCTACTGGATGTAGTTTATCATCTTACTCAGGATGCGGATGTAGTTTAACGTCTTACCTAGGACGAATTGATGCTCTTTGTGATGCATAAATATATCTATGATGATGCCATATAGTTGTTCTCTTAAGAACATACCTAGAATTTGCACTTTCTTTCTGGAATATTCCTTGAAACTTTCTCTACATTAAACTGTTCCTGATAGATCAATATTTCTATCTGTTTTGTTTCACTCTTTTTTGTCAATTTTCTTAACCAGTTTAGCAGTTAGTATTTGTTTGTCAATAGTTGGCACTTTCTCAAATTCAAATGCTGATCTCTAACCCAGTAAACAATTAGATAAATAAAAATAAAATCTTGTCATATAAAATAAAATTAAATTAAAAAATAATATAATTATTAACAATAACAGTAATTAGGACTAAGCACTTTCTGGGACAGAGTTATGCCCCCTTTATTACATATTACATTTGTTGTATTTTTTTTTTAGCATTTCATCCCAAGCAAGGCAGGAGTGCCACTAGCATGCAAAGGGTTACAGAGAGTGGGAGCAAGAGTAAAGAGGTGTAATAGAGGAAATGATGAAGAGAAGGACAGGGATTTAGATAAAAGCATCTGAAGATGTCGATTGACATTACATTTGAATAATTGAATATTATAGTTATCAAGGATGCAAGTAAGAGGAAAGGAGTTCCACAGACGAGTAGTGCAAGACATGAAGCTATTGGAGTAGAAGAGACATCTACGTTTATCAGTTTCAACAGTGAAAGGGTGGGACCGAGATGCCAACCTAGTAGCATGCTTAAATTCATGCAGTTTGGGAACCAGTGAAAGTAACTCGTCAGAGTAGTTACCATGAAAGTATTTGTAGAAAAGAAAGAGAGAATCGACAAAATGTCTGTGAGAAATTGACTAGAGACTAGATGCCAGATCAGGACCAATCACATTGCATATCTGTCTCTGGATTTTGTTGAGGACCTTGAGACAAACAGCGGGGGCTCCAGACCATATATGGCAGCAGTATTCCATGTTGGAATAAAAGTTTTGTATGAGACAGTGAATTAAATGACTTGAAATAACAAGTGTTTCAAAATCAGAAAAATAATTTTCCATCACTTCTCCAAGAGTTCTGAAATAGTTTAGATATTCATTTATTTTGAAGAGTCCTTTCTTTCTGAACTGTCCCATTCTTGACTCTTCTAGAATTATAGTGTCTTACTTTTGAAACACTGGTTCTTGTCTGGTCACCAAAGTTAAGAAACATTTATCCTAGTCAGGTACCTACATGGGAATACTTGGGAATGCCAGGTGATGTAAGATTGGATGTGTGGGTGGTGTAAAGGATAAGAGACTCAGAATGAGAAATTGGAGAGCTGAGTTCCAATTCCAGTTGGGTTCTTTACTTTCACTCATGCAAAAAAAACCTTGGGAAAGGTATGAATCTACCTCTTCTTCCCCCAGCTATAGGTTAAATAGTACTACTGGTATCTGAAAAAATTATTATCAACAAGATTTGTTAACAACAATATTCACTAACAAAAAGAAAAAAATGATTCTTGCAACCCAAACATATGTTTCAACTTAAATAACCTATAAAAGGTTCTTAAACCATAAAAAAATAAACAAATCAATCAATCTAAATTCAGAGAAAAATCTGTAAAAAGAGGAAACTTAGAATGAAAGATAAAATTTTAAAATATTACCAACAATGACTGGGTATTAATAACCTATGGGCTTACAGCTATATTACATTGAGATACCAATTCCTGTATGATCACTGAAGTTAAGCAACATTGAGCTTGGTCAGCACCTTGATGGTTGACCCCTTGGAAATAGCAGGTGCTGTAAGATTGGATGTGTGGGTGGTGTAATGCATAATGGCTCAGAATTATTAATTAGAGAGCCACTGTTCCAATTCTAGTTGGGTTCATGATATTCACTTATAAGCAAATACCCTTTGAGAAAAGTATGAATACACCTCTTCACACCCCAACTATGGGTTAATTAGTAAAACTTATATTACTAAATCATTATTATCTCAAAAAAATGTTAGAATATAAAAATATTTTCTGGCTTAAAATAAATTTAGATGGATTTAAAGGGGTTGATAAACCATAGAAAATGAATGATTCAATAACTAGAAGAAATCTGGAGTTTACAATTCCTAGATTGATTACTTAGAAATAATTTTCTAATCCCTTTGGCTAAAACCCAGAGTTATTCTTCTCCCAGATGATTTATTATTGATGAGTTAAACCAATCTATTACAGAATCTCATATATCATATTAATCAGTATAATCAATGAATAACATCAATAAAAATCTATGTGTATGTCCTGTTTGTTTATTAATATATCTTGTAATTAGAACTGATTTTAGAAGCATCAAACTGCTCATTTTGGAGATGAGTACATTCACTTGGATGTTTTAGCTTTAAATAACTCACAATAAGCCATAAAATTCAAAACAATCAATCTAGCAAAGTAGATTTTATAAATTTCAACCAAAAGAAGTACTGACTGCTTCGTAAGTGAATGCCAAATGCTTCCTTATAAGGAAACAGTTAATATTACCAATACCAGAAAAACTCAGTAATGCTTTCGTAATGTGTGGTGGAAGTACGGTGGAGTAATGGATAGTGACTGAATGTGGGGTGGAGGTGGTGTACTTCTTAACAATGCCACAAATCCATGTTTGAAACCAAGTAAGTTTAAAATTTAGCCAGTTATGTGCCATGCATGATACACGCTTAGGCGATCATGTATTTTTCGATACATGACTGACAAGGCAGATTTTTTCCTGCAGTAGGTTGCCATTTCTTTCTGCGGTTGACCAGTTGCCATCCAAGGCTATAGAACCCGGTCTTACCTGCTATTTACCCATAGCTGGGGAGAGGAGAAGAGGATTCATACCTTTCCCAAGGGTATTAGCACATAAGTGAATGTAATGGATTTGAGTGGAATTCAAACTCGGCTCTCCTATTCCTCAATCTGATCCGCTATCCATTACTTCACCGTACCTCCAATTTTCAAATTAGGTAGGCCTTAAACTTATATATATGGAAGGAACTGGTCTAGCAGTGTTCAACTGCAGAGCAACATGCAGCCATTCCAGGTAATGGGATTGATGAGGAGGAGGAGGAGGAGGAAGAGGAGGAGGAAGAGGAGGAGGAGGAGGAAGAAGAGGAGGAAGAGGATTAGGAGGTAGTAGTACTTCTTACTGGTGCCACTAATTCAAATCCAAGTAAAATGTTATGCCTTTCAAATTAGGTATGTCCTCCTTATGTGGTAAACTGGTGCAACACAATCTTTCTAACCTCATTTGTCATTGTGTTGCCCTAATCAAAATTTAGCAGACATCAGGAAATCTTTACAAAATTAAAAAATAAACGATAATTAGCAGAATTTGATGCATAAATGTATTTTTGTTAATTCAGACAATTCTTCCCGTTTCCATTCATATTTATGAATGAAAATAAAGATTTGATTGGAGAAAATCTCTTCTTGATTCTACTACAGATCTTTCTTGAAGAGATAATCTTCATAAAAGGTCAACCTCCTGATTTGATGCAAATATTTTATTTCTCATTTCTTCTATAGACAGAATTTTTATTCTTATTATCATATTCTAAAGGAAGTATTATTGAATCACTCTTTCAGAAGACATACAATACACGCATACAAAGTGGCTAGCATAAACTATCTTGTCATTTCCAACAGAGAAATTAGGATATTTTCTTAGCCATGGGCAGTTGTTAAAATAAAAAGAATCGACTATTTTGTAGCACAATGGACACTTTACTTTGTATCATTTTAATTAATATTTTGCTGAAAGCAAAACGTTTTAGAGATTTTTATTTTATTTTTCAGAGAAAAGTATAAGTTATGAAAGAATGACATGATTAAAAGTGATGTCCTTTCTTTTATACCCTCCTATGACAAATTAATTTCAAAAGCCAGGTGCCCTTGACATATCTCAAAAAGAATTTTCTTTTTTCAAATTGTTAAATTTGGCTTCATTACTTTGGAGTCTGTTTGCAGAGAAATGAAAATGTCTGTAGAAATCAAAGAAAGAAAAAAACCTGAGTTCCAGTAAATCATAGTAAGCAAAAACAAAGAAAAAGTTGCTGAGATTATAAAAAAGAAACTAAAGAAGACAAAGACAAAAAATATTCAAGGCTAAAGAAACCTGTTTCCATTGACAATGGACAGTTTCTCTGAGAGGCTGGCTTTTGACTTAGGAGGAAAGTAACCATAATAAGCAATCCACAAACCCTTTGTTGTATACATCTGTTCCAGATACAAGAGTTCTCATTTTTTTCAACATTACCTTTCCACTACAGCATGACTCATTTCAAGAGAAAAAGCACGGAACTATACATTGTAAAGACATAGACTTTCACACAATCAGCATGAATATACCAAACAGAAGATTATAGAAAGAAAAAGAAAAGATTTTTAAAATTATAATGAGCAAATGAAGGTCTAGCTTAATAATAAAACAGGCACCTATCAAAGTAGCATAAATTTCTATATAAGCCTAATTAAATATCTTCTTTTATGTGCCGAGTCCCTTCATGATGTAGGCAATCATGGCTCTCCACTTCTCCCTATCCCTTGTAGCTCTCAATATGTTTTGTCCTTTTGCTAGTTCTCCCAAACCCCGTTCCATAATCCACTCACTTAATCCTGCTAGGTATGTCACACATCGCTTTCCTTTTTCTCTCTTTCCCCTCTATCTGCCCTGTGAGGATCAGATTCTCCAACTCCTCCTTTCTCATTACAAGTCCCAGAATTTTCAGCTGCTTCTTCCTGATGTTAAGTATAAGCTTGTTTGTATCCTCTCCAAAATCTCATCATTGCTCACATGTTTGGTCCATGGTATCCTTAGCATCCTTCTGTAGGACCATAACTCCATTGCCTCAAGTCTCTTCTTCATCTTTGAGTAGACTGCCCAAAACTCACTGCTGTAAAGGAGGACAGATATCATGTAGCAGTTCAGTACTCTTTTCTTTGTTACCAACAAAATCCTCCTGTCTCATAATACTCTGCTTAGCTTCTGGAATGCGTCTTTGGATATCACAATATGTCTTCAAATCTCAGCGTCACACTTACTGTCCTCTTTCAGAACACTTCCCAGATATTTAAATTCCATACCTGCTTGATTTTATGATACAAAAATTAGACTTGTATTAATAAATAGTTACTTGGCTTAAAAAAGAAAATGGAAATTTACAAAAGATAATTGTTTTCTAACATTCTTTTTCTATGTGCAGCATCCATTCAGAACATGAGCTATTATGGCTCTCCACAACTTCCTATTCCTTACAGTCCTAAGCATGTCCACTGTTCCACCATCCAATCACAGAAACTAATCAGGTAGGTGGTTCATCAGGTAGATGGTTCATCAAGTAGATGGTTAATCTGGTAGGTGGTTCATCAGGTAGGTGGTTCATCAAGTAGATGGTTAATCTGGTAGGTGGTTCATCAGGTAGATGGTTCATCAAGTAGATGGTTAATCTGGTAGGTGGTTCATCAGGTAGGTGGTTCATCAAGTAGATGGTTAATCTGGTAGGTGGTTCATCAGGTAGGTGGTTCATCAAGTAGATGGTTAATCTGGTAGGTGGTTCATCAGGTAGGTGGTTCATCAAGTAGATGGTTAATCTGGTAGGTGGTTCATCAGGTAGGTGGTTCATCAAGTAGATGGTTAATCTGGTAGGTGGTTCATCAGGTAGGTGGTTCATCAAGTAGATGGTTAATCTGGTAGGTGGTTCATCAGGTAGATGGTTCATCAAGTAGATGGTTAATCTGGTAGGTGGTTCATCAGGTAGGTGGTTCATCAAGTAGATGGTTAATCTGGTAGGTGGTTCATCAGGTAGATGGTTCATCAAGTAGATGGTTAATCTGGTAGGTGGTTCATCAGGTAGGTGGTTCATCAAGTAGATGGTTAATCTGGTAGGTGGTTCATCAGGTAGGTGGTTCATCAAGTAGATGGTTAATCTGGTAGGTGGTTCATCAGGTAGGTGGTTCATCAGGTAGGTAGCTCACTGCTTTCCCCTATCTCACTTGCCCTCAATATGCTCTGTGAGCGCTAGGTTTTCCAAGTCTTCCATCCTCATTCAGTGATCACTTCTTGATTCTGAATATTTTGTTGGCATTTTCTTCAAAATTTCCTTGTTGTTTACTCACTCCATCCATAGAATCCTCAGTATCCTTCTGTAGAATGACATCTCTGCTGTCTCCAGTTTTCTCTTCATCTGTGAGTAGATTGTCCTGCATTCACTGCCATATCAGAGGTTGGATGCCACATAGCAATCGAGCAATCTTTTCTTTGTTTCCAACAAGATTTTTCTGTTTCTCCTAACTTTGCTTATTGTTTTTTTTTTGGAAGTCATCTTCCATTTATTCCAATGTGTGTTCTGATTTCAGTATTGCATTTTTCACCTTTTCTGTTAAAACACTTCCCAGATACTTAAACTTCTCTGCCTCTCTGATTTGTAACTCGCATCTTTGAATCTTTCTCTTGCGTATGACCATATTTTCTGTCTTTGTGCATCTGATGGTTAGTCCTTTTTTCTTGCTTTCTTTTACTACCCTGCCTAGAAGGTATGGTAGTCTTCTTTCCATGTCAGCCATCAATACAATAACATGTGAATATCTTGTATTTTTAAGATTATCCCTTGATTGTGTCTGTAAATTTTTGAGATAACCAAACTCATTTTTAGTGAAGATTAGTTATTTTTCATTGTAATTTGCAGTTTTACGATTTAAAGATTTTACAATTATTGAACATCAAAATGAACAGAAGGGATTACATGAACTTCTTCTTTTATGTGTGTTGTCCTTTCAGGATATAAGCAATCAAGGCCCTCCATAACTTCCTATCTATCTCTAAGCAATGCTAGTCTCGTTAATATCCTTTTCAGTTCAGGTTATATCATCCATTTACGCAAGATCTTTAGTTAGGATTCCCTCTACCCTTTCTACCATCAATATGTCTTATGAGTGTTCAATTTTCCAAGCCCTCTTTTAAATGTATCACATAAATTTCAACTGTCTCTTTATACACACGTGTCCTTTTAGTTCCCATTTTACTTCAAACTTCCACATTTATCATATGCTGCATCCATGGTATTCTAAGTATCCTTCTGTAGAACTACATCTCTGTTGCCTCAAAAAGACATAATGAAGAAAGTGGGTGTGAATAAGTGGACATTACCAGGGTATATTAAAGGCTAGAGGAACAATGTGAGACATCAAGTAACCTTGTTAATGAATTTATATAAATGTATGATAGAAAATGAACTTAGAGGGATAATAAAGGAACAATATTTCTTCTTCTTCTTCATCATCATCATCTTGTTTCTCCTCCTCCTCCTCCTCCTCCTGCTCCTCCTTCTTATTCTCTTTCCCTTCTCCTGCTCCTTCTCCTTATTCTCCTCCCCTGCTCCTGCTCCTGCTCCTGCTCCTGCTCCTCCTCCTCCTCCTCCTCTTTCATCTCCTTCTCCTTCTTATTCTCTGCCTCTGATTCTTCTTCTTCTCCTTCTTCTTCATCATCATCTTGTTTCTCCTCCTCCTCCTGCTCCTCCTTCTTATTCTCCTTCACTTCTCCTGCTCCTCCTCCTTATTCTCCTCCCCTGCTCCTGCTCCTCCTTCTCCGCCTTCATCTCCTTCTTATTCTCTGCCTCTGATTCTTCTTCTTCTTCATCATCATCTTGTTTCTCCTCCTCCTCCGGCTCCTCCTTCTTATTCTCCTTCCCTTCTCCTGCTCCTCCTCCTTATACTCCTCCCCTGCTCCTGCTCCTCCTTCTCCGCCTTCATCTCCTTCTCCTTCTTATTCTCTGCCTCTGATGATTCTTCTTCTTCTTCTTCTTCTTCTTCTTCTTCTTCTTCTTCTTCTTCTATGTGCCATGCCCCTTCAAGATGTAGGTGTCCATGGAACTTTCACAATTTCCTGCCTTTTATAGCGCTTTGAATGCTGGACAATCTCCTCACAGATTAAGAAATGACTTGAAGCAACAGAAATGTCGTTTTACAGAAAGTTGTTGAGGATACCATGGATCCAACATATGAGCAATGGAAAGAATTTTGAGAAAATAGTAAAAAAAAAGGGATACTTATGATATCAGAGAAAGATAGTTGAAATTTTTAGGGCAGATAATGAGAAAAGTGAGCTTGGAAAATGCGATACTCACAGAATAGATTGAAAGCAAATGGGACAGAGGAAAACAGTGCATAACCTACCAATGAATGGGGGAACAAGTTTTAGGAAAAAAGACAATATTCATTAAGAGCTACAAATGTCAGGAAATTGTGGAGAGTCACAATCTCTTACATCCTGAGGGGACCCAACACAAAGAAGAAGAATGCAAAAGTAAAACCTTAATTCTGAGCAGCTTCCAATCTTAGAAATGATTCTTCTTGGAGATCTGTGGAAAAAAATTTTTCAAATATCGATAATCCATCCAAAATGGAAACAAAGATGATGTTTATCCTTAGAATCAGAAAAAGACAATTGAAATTTCTACACAATGAAAAAGATGGCTTGGAGAATTTGACACTCACAGGACATATTAAAATCAAGAAAGACAGAGAGAAACAGCAAGTTTTTATAAATACAAGGCAGAACATGGAGTGGGAGGGAGGGTAAAAAGACAAACTACAAAAGAGAGGAAGTTGTGGAGAGCCTTGATCACCCCCATTCTGAAAGGATACAGCACATAGAAGAAGGAGATTAATTGTCCTCATTTTGATTATTATAGTAATTATTATAGGCCATCTTCAAGTATCTATTAGTTTCGTTGATACAGGATATCAATAAAGAACTGAGAGAAGAGAGACAAAATAACATAATAATCAACAAATCTTATATCAGCCACATTAATGGATACCTGAAACATTGTGTCTACAATAATATCTATAATAATCAAGATGAGAACAGTAGCTTTATTGACATTTCCTTATCTCAAAAATGAAATATAAAATTCATACAAGTCTTAGTAAATGCTAAAAAGATACAAAACACAATTTTTTTTCTTTTGGGAATCAATCAAAGTTTTTGTAGAAAGTACAATATTATTCTAAAGTTTTTTTTTTGTTTTTGAAAAGATCAAGTCACATGAACTGTACAGTTTACCTTCAGGAAAAGAAGACAATGATCAATGAACTGTTGACAATGTGAAGGTATTCTTAAATTTCTGAATTTATTAAATTACTAATTTCTTTTAGTTCTTTCCTTTTATCTTTTTTTATTTTTCTTGTTTTAACTATATTTGAGCTATTTAAACATTATTGTTTACTTTTTCCTTTCACTTTTCCCTTTTAGCTCTTTTTCAATTCATATCTTTATTTCTATCTTGTTCTCGTTTCCCTTTTCTTTCAATCAGTTATTTTCTGTCACTTCCTTCTTTTTGTGGTTTAGGATAATTCTTCAGAACTACAACCAAATAAACATTTTTTATTCTTACCAGATTCTTTCTGTATCATTTGATTTTCATCTTTCATCCCTCTTTTCATTCACTACTTTTTCTTTCTTTCTATCTTTCTTTCTTTCTTTCTTTCTTTCTTCTATGATTTCTCTAATTATCTTTTTCTTTCCTTTCTCTTTTCCTGCTTTTCTTTTTCTCTCTTCTCTGTCTATCTTCAACCTGTATTTCTTTCTTCATTCAGATTTCTTTCTTCATTCAGATTTCTTTCTTCATTCAGATTTCTTTCTCCATTTTGTGTTTTTTTATTCTGTATTTCTTTCTTCATTTTAGTTCTTATCTTCATTCTGATTTTGAATTTTGTATTTCTTTTTTCATTCTGATGGTTTTTTCTTCATCTTCATTCTGATATTTGCCTTCATTGGGTTTTTTTTCACTATGCTTTTTATTCTGTCTTTCTTTTTTAATTCTGCATTTTTTCATTTGGATTTCTTTCTTCATCTTCACTCTATTTTTTTCATTATGTTTTTCATTCTTCATTCTGCTTTTCTTTCTTTTTTCAGGTTTTCTTTCTTCATTCTGTTTTTCTATTTTTCCTTATTTACCAAATTATTTATTTATTTCTGTCACAAAGCTTTTTTTTTTCCTCTGCAATTTTTTTGTCGAATATTCTGATTGATTTCTTATAAAACCTGTCAATTTACTGGCTCTGGTGTAGTCTATTGAATTTGCCAAATTTTTCTCATTTTCTCATATTCTATCAGATGGTACAAAAGGCAGCCTGGCACCATGCTAAACTCTAAAAGACCAATATTAAGAAATTATTTCCTAGTGTATACATATATTATTAATATAAATATTTTTGTGCATGCAAAAGAGAAAAAAAATGGCTCACAGTAAGAAATAGAAAAATGTGTATATGCAATATAAATTACCAAAAATTGCAACAACAATAACAAACATAGACATGCAACATATTTCTTCCTCTCTCTCTCTCTCTCAATCTCTGTCTCTCTGTCTGTCTGTCTGTCTCTCTCTCTCTCTCACTCTCTCTCTCTCTCTCTCTCTCTCTATATATATATATATATATATACATACACACACATATATATATATATATTACAGCCCTAGTAAAAAAAAATATCGGTTAGCTGAATTTCAGCCCCAAAAGCATTCAATAGATACTTATAATATTCAAGTAAGAAAAATTCAAATGACTTATCTGCTTCATGCTAGAATGCAAATTTCAGGGCCTGAAGATTGTATTCAATCCTGAAACAGACTGTTGCCACTCGGTGTCAACCCTTATATTACACACGCTCTATCCCTGATATTCTTATATGTATAAATATAGCATAAATTCAAAGTATATTTTTATCACACACACACACACACACACACACACATATATATATATATATATATATATTGTAGAGTAGCTAGCACCCCTTCAGCACTCATAGCCTTAAATAGTCTACAATTAAGGATTCAACAGCTGATTTATAAGTTGATACTAAACTGATTAATATTCAGACTGATCTTACTTTGTTTGACTATACAGCATTTCACCCTCGTCTATTCCTTGTAAGTTGTCTTGTTAATTGTTTTGTAACTTATTGTTCTGTGTTTTTTGTATGTATCCATTAGCACTGGATACTGGTGCTGAATAAATATATTAAGCACTCATTCTTCTTTGTGTATCATTCACCTCAACAATACAACACACACACACACACACACACACACACACACACACACACACACACACACACACACATATATATATATAATTATAGTAAATTGCTGAGACCACCTGAAGAGTGGATGGACATGTCCACCTACCAAACCCTGGAGTTGGCATGCCGAAGATAACATCCATCAGCTAAATGACAAATTTTTACTTATATTAATTCTATATATAATTATATATAGGCATATGTACATACATGCAATTGTTACATAATGCAGTACAAATTAAAAGAACAAATAGGAGACATATATCAATCTAACATCTTTCACTTTTATTAAAGCTTCATCAGAGATTGAGAGAAAATAGACAAAATGACAGAAACACTGGTATTTTCAATTATGTTTGGATCAGTTCTTATTGGTCAGATACATGTCCGGTGTATTAGAACTGTAGATAATTCTGTGAGTATGTAGGTTTGTGAAGATTCTTGTATGTCTAAATGGGCAACGAATGGTAATGTGCATTTGTAATTGTGTATGTGTGTCTGTGTAGTTGGGATTTTTATCTTCACCTTTGTGCAGTCAACTTTCACAGTGGGGAGTCACAGGGTTCTAATTTATAACTCACCTCTTTAAGAATGTATTCTTTGTATTAGATAGATATAAGTTAGATTCTTTAGATGAGAGACGAGGGGAGAACAAGTTGTATATGTATATCATCGGATGCAACCAGTATTTGAGAACACATCTTTAGCAGGCTATAAATAAAATATATCTTAACCTAATGTTACATGGCAGGGGACAATTTATAACTTTCTCGTTAGACTTTCAACTATATCAAGAGGATTAAGATGGCATATTCCAGTGTGACACAAGAAATGCAAAAGCATGGAGTGTTTGCATCACTAGTGACCAACCACAGCGACTTGTACATAATGAGTTTTCTAAAAGGGATCAGATGAATGGGGGAATGACAGGTGGCTCTGTGTGAACCCCCTTGGAGGTACTCTGAGTGATTCACACTAAGTTCATGTCATCTCTGGTCATCTTGGAGTATGTTAGCAATGAAAGGCATGTCATATTGCTCCATTTCTTCCTGCAGAACCTCAAGACCAAAGTCACTGCTTAGATCAAGTTGTTAGATGGATTGAGGTGGACCCTGTATGTGTTCTGGTAGGATTTTGGTCTCTCCCAAGGAGTGGCTTGGTAAGAATTATGATGTTTGGGGCCACTTAGTTCTCCTGATTTGATGCACACTGCTGATGAGTCCAGATAGGAAAAAACGTCCATCCAGTGCTTTCGGCATTCTGTTGAGGATTATTCGGAGCTTGACAAATTACTATATGATTAGCCTAAATCTCGACAAAAAATCACTTGTATACCCTTGCTAGACCCTGCTAATGCTCTGCGATATAGCGGCTAAGGGTAAAAAAGCAGTCATGTCTCTTGGGGCACTGTTCCGAGGTTATCTGATTACTTGGATGAGAATCGCTGCGGAACTGAGTGAGTAGCGGTGCTATATCGAGTCTAGTTTGTGTCTTCTTCATCACTGAGGCCCATGGTACAGTTGGTATGACGTTTGCGTTATATTGAAATGGTCCAGGTTTGATTCTCGGTAGTGGATTTGCACTGCTAATGAGTCCTAGATTGGATGAAATGGCCATCCAGTGCTTTCTGCATTCTGCTGAGGATTATTCTAGATTCAGCAAATTACTATATATATATATATATATATATATATATATATATATATGTATGTATGTATGTATCATGTTTCCTGTTTAGGATTAAGTTTCCAGTTCATTCTAAAGTTTTTCTCACACTCAGTAACCTTTTGCATCTTAGTGGTATTATTGCCTTGCCTGAGGTGAAATGAAAATACATCAGTATATTATTGTATTATATATATATATAAATATATACATATATGTATATATAATACAATGGTATACTGATTTTTTCTGTTGAATTTTTGTTTGCCTTTATATTGTAATTTGTTTTCAGTTACCTCGTACCAAAACACACATACACTTACACGCAAACACACACATACATATGCACACACATAGATATCCATATTTTGGCCAAGAAAATGCCATTTTAATAAAAAATGAATACAATTTAATAAAAAATGAATATAATTTACTCAGATGTATTGAAAGTGACAAGATCTATATGTTCCTTACAGTTAATATATGGAAGGGCGGAACAGTTATACAAAGCTTAATTTATGAAACACTGAAGTAGAGGTGCTGAATATAACATCAACCAGCTAAGTGACAAAATTTACATTTGTATTATATATATATATATATATATATATATATATATATATATATATATATATATATATATATATATATGTATATATAAATAAAAAGAAAGAACAGTAAGATGTAAAATCCGGTGTTCTTATAGATATTTTTATTTTTACACAATAGTGCTCAATGTAAATTTATAGAGCATTAATATTTTATATCAATTGATTTAAAATATGGTTTTTATCGCTACACAGTGATAACCATGTTTCGAAAATGGAAGCCAAAGCCTTTGAATTCAATTTTGTTACCAAAATATAAAACCATATTTTAAATCAATTAATATAAAATATATATATATATATATATATATATATATATATATATATATATATATATATATATATATATATATATATATATATAAGTGGCGAATGGCACTTTGGATCCAGGGTATACATTCATGACTATTTTGTCATATACGGCCTACCGTAATATTCTGCCACTTACCGTTTGTCTGTCAACAACTCTACAAGCTACTTGTTACTTCAACAGCTGCATAAGAAAATGACCCCACCCCCGTGCAAACAGGTGTCAGAAAATGGCTTTGATTGATGACTGTAAAAGTGAAAATTCATAAGTTTGACATAAACTTTACATCAAAATTAAGAATTTTCACTTTTTTTCTCATTTTCTTATGCAAATGTTGAAGTAACAAGTAGCTTGTAGACTTTTTGACAGACAAACAATAAGTGACGAAATATTACGGTAGGTCATATATGACTATATGACAAAATATTTACAACTACATGCCCTGGATCCAAGTCACCCTTCACCACTGATATATATATATATATATATATATATATATATATATATATATATATATATATATATATATATATATTTGCCTGACGATTGCACTAGCATGAAACAGACTGTCGCCTCTAAGTGCTGACTTCCATGTCCACTTTTATATTTACACACGCTCTATCTCTGATATTGAGCACTTTATCCCATAAATATAGCACACTTTAAGACTATATTTCTTTATATATATATATATATATATATAGAGAGAGAGAGAGAGAGAGAGAGAGGGAGGGAGAGAGAGAGAGAGAGAGAGATAAACAGACAGATAGACAAAGACAGACAGACAGATATATATATGATCAGAATGCATAAAACTAACTGTCAGTGTACAGTGTTGATTCCTATGTTCATATTGTCCATATCCACAAACACTTGATCTCTGATAATGAATGCTCTTGCCAGTAAGTACAGCAAATTTGAAAGAATATATATATATATATATATATATATATATATATATAGTCTTAAGATGTGCTATATTTATGGGATAAAGTGCTCAATATCAGAGATAGAGTGTGTGTAAATATAAAAGTCAACACTTAGAGGTGACAGTCTGTTTCATGCTAGATGCAATTGTCAAGCCACGAGTGCTGTTATTTTTCTCGGCTATTTATATATACGGGTCAGTGGTGCATTGTGGGTAGTTTATTTGTTTATTTATTTATTTGGGTTAAATTATTTTGCTTGTTTTTATTTATTTTTATTTTCATTTTTTATTTTTATTTCTTATTGTATATATTTATTTTTTATTTATTTATTTTGATCGGTGTTTTTATTAACATATAAAAATGTGTTTATATAGCTTATTTAATAGTTTTGTTTGGGTAGATAATTAAAGCTATTTGTTCAATTTTGAGGTTGATTGTTGTTTGTTCTAACTATTATTTTGGTGGGAACAGTTTTTAATTTGTTTATTACTTCATGTATTTATTTGGATTGATTATCTTTATTTGTTTTTTTTTTCTAATGGCTAGTTTATCGGTATCGGTTGTTAGTTTATTTATATATTTGGATGTATTTAGAACAATTTATTTTACTTATTATTTATTTGTTACACTGTATATTTTCTCTTTTTGGTTTTTGATTATTTTTAATTTTTATTTTTTATTCATTTTTTATCGTTATATAACAGTTATAGCTATTTTTTTGTCCGATTTTTGGTTTGATCTTTATAGTCTAACTAATATTTTGGTCATAATAGTTTGCTAATTTGTTTATTATTTACTTTATTTATTGATTTTGTTTCTTATTTTTTATTCTATTTCGTCTATTCTAACAGGTGTGATTTGGTAATTTTTGGATTAATTTATTTTGCTTATTTTATTGTCATTTTGTTTATTTATGTATTTATTTATTTTTCCCGTTTTCGATTTTTAAGTAACGTAGTAAAAATTTGTTTTCATGTCTGCATTTTGAGATGAACTCAGATCATTTATTTAGCAATTTATTTTGGTCTGGGAAGGTAATGATAGCTATTTTTTCCTCCAAGCAAAGTTTGCAAATTTTTGATTGGTTGTTGTAGGCTGATGATCTTTTCCTTATTTTCCAAGATATTTTTGGTGTGTGGTGTGCGTTTTGTTTTTAATTTCCCAGATATACTTAGAAAGCATTGTGCTGTTCGCATATCTACTATTTGTGAAAGATGTTTTGTGTACATAATTTCTTTGTTTCCAGGGTTCTTCATTTACTCCTATGTATACTTTTCATATATAAATAGCCGAGAAAAATAACAGCACTCATGGCCTGACGATTGCATCTAGCATGAAACAGACTGTCACCTCTAAGTGTTGACTTCTATGTTCACTTTTATATATATATATATATGTATATATATAGACATAATTTAATTTAAAGAGAAAACAGACCACTTTAAAGTTCCATTGTTATAATTCATTTCACCAGAGAGTTTCTTTTTCGCTGGATCATCAGACTCACTTCCAATGATGAAAAAATGAATTTAAACTTATACTTTTGAAGGGCAGTATTAAGTATATATATATATATATATATATATATATATATATATATATATATATATATATATATATATATATATTGATTACATAGTATGCTTATAGATATAAATAATAGGGATATTTAATTTGGTTCCAGTTAAAATAACATCCAAAATCATTGGTATAATGTGTTGTCAAATTTGATTTTGTCAACCCATCAACTGAAGATAAAAGATTAATTACTTCAGAGCATAATTCAATATACAGTTTTCTCTTTATCTAAATAAATAAAGCACCCAAGTTTGAACTTAGACTCAGTAAATGGTTCTTAAACCAATCATGTTCATATAGTGTATATTTTTAATGTTCAGCTAATCATATTTGCAGAGAAATATGACTAGTTACAGAACCTATGTCTTTTAGATGATTATTGAAGATTGTAAGATTATCTAATTAACTATCTTCTGTTCATTAAATTCAGCAATATTTACAAGAGTCTATAGGAGACAAGAATAAAGTGAGGATATCTTTAGAGCATCTCAACATGATTACCTATTCTTATGAATTTACGAAAGAACAAACATTTCTTTTAATATTTCTTGGTGAGTAATAATAAGAAAATATTACAAGTTGGTTCTCTGTAAATCAGGATTTGGACAATATAAGAATTTTAAAATGTAGCTCAATGGTTAGAAGGAAATATTGTGGAGTGAGGATATGAAAAATGCAAGTAAATGGAAGGATTTCAGATGAAACCAAGTGTAAATATTTCCATGATTAAAAAACTGGAGCAAAAACTTACAGAGTAGTGTAAAAATTTAATGTAAAATATAAATATTAAAAAAACAATGCTAGTTTTGGAAAAACATAAAAATGGTTACCATTTGAGAAAATAACAAGAATGGTTACTAAATGAGAAAATACAAACAGTGGTTTCCAAATGAGAATATATACAGAATGGTTTACAAATGAAAATATACAAACAATGGTTTACAAATGAGAATATATAAAGAATGGTTTCCAAATGAGAATTTACAAAGAGTGGTTTATAAATGACAATTTACAAAAATGGTTTACAAATGCGAATTTACAAAGAATGGTTTATAAATGAGAATATTCAAAGAATGGTTTCCAAATGAGAATATACAAAGAATGGTTTCCAAATGAGAATATACAAAGAATGGTTTAAAAATGAGAATATATAAAGAATGGTTTACAAAGGAGAATTTACAAAGAATGGTTTACAAATGAGAATATATAAAGAATGGTTTTCCAAATGAGAATATACAAAGAATGATTTCCAAATGAGTGTATATGGGAGGGTAGTAAAACGTAGGTATACAGTAATGAAAAACAAAACATACACAAAATGTATTGCAGTGTTCATACAGACACATCAATAATAAACATATCAATCCCTTAAATGTTTAAAATGTTTGCTCCCCGTCATTCACAAACTGCTCTTTACCTACAAAACATGTATTATTATTATTATTATTATTATTATTGTTATTATTATTATTATTGTTATTAATATTATTATTATTATTATTATTATTATTGTTATTAATATTATTATTAAAAAATTAAAATAAATGTATTATATTAAAAATCATAAAAATAAATATATTAAAAATGGTTTTAATGAATTAAATGAAAGTTGATATTAAATGAATCCTAGAACTACAGTTATAACTGGTAATACTGGTATATCATTACTGTCTACCTACTTATGCAGTCCCTTGTATAAAGAATGGTTACCAAATGAGAATATACTAATATTGAACAATTTTTCTTCCTTGAAGGTGTTGTGTGCAGATAAACAAAAATGTTTCATGATAAATTGGTTGGAATAGATTTAACACAGGAATAAACAAAATGAAACAGAAATCTTATTCCATTTGAAACAGGGTTTAACCCCTTCCCCACCAGTTATTTTGGGAAAAACGTTTCATTTTCAGACAAATATTTTCATTTGTTTTTAATATAGTTACTAAGAAACTGAGTCACCGTGAAGTATCCAAGCAGAGGCTAACACCTCTACCAGACGTATGAGTTGACAATTGGACTCGTTTCAAGCTCAGAAGAGCATAAAATGAATCAAGATTGACATATAAACATGTCTGTAGCTGGTTTTTGAATGGCATGTTTTGGACATGTTTATTCATCTGTATCTGAAAAAGAGAATTTCGGTAAAAATGTATATACACAACTATGCTGGGGAAGGAGTTAAGGATATTAATGTTCATTTGATAGTCCCTGTTAGGAAATAAATAGGGATCTTGCTTTGTGCTGAGTGAGTGAATGAGTGCAGTGAGTGAATTAGTGTGTGAGTGAGCGAGTGTAGTGGATGAGTGAATGAGTGAGTGAGTGTAGTGGATGAGTGAATGTGGATGTTAGTGAGAGGAGTGAGTGAGGGCAATGAGTGAGTTAATGACTGACTGACTGAGGGCAGTGAGTGAATGCACTGAGTGAGTGAGAGCAGCATGCAAGTAAGCAAGTAAGGGAGTGCAGTGAGTTATTTAGTGCAGTGAATGAGGGAGTCAGTGAGATCAGTGAGTGAGGGTAGTGAGTGAATAGGTGATTGACTGAGGGCAGTGAGTGAGTGAGTGAGTGCAGTATTGCAAGTGAGTGAGTGAGTAAAGGAGTACAGTGAGGGAGTGAAGGATGGTAGTGAATGAGTGAGTTAGTGACTGACTGAAGGCAGTGAGTGAGTGCAGTGATTAAGTATGAGACCATTATGATGCTATTTTCCAGGAAAGTGGAAAATGCATTGCACAAACTCCAGACTTTTGCACATGCCCATAAAGCTAATCCCATTACATGCACATCAGGCCAAACAGTGGTGCAGTGGTAAGTGCACACTGTATTCCAGTTTTTGAAAAAAACTCATTTGGAAAATATAATTTAAAAAAATTAAGACAAATTCTAAGCAGTAATCTGTTATGAAGTAGAGTAATCTGCGGAATAGACGTCAGGTCAACAGATGATAATCCGACTGGCATTTGCTGCAGTGTTCTGCTTTTATATATGTATATCTCATTTACATCAAAATAACACACCTCCCTGAACTGAAATGAACTTTGCTGATCTTTGATTTCTTCTAATTATTCTTGGGAATCTAAACTGTCTTTCTTGGTATGTAGCTTGATTTCTTCTTATAGGGGACCTAAGGTCTGAGTTCATTTTCCTCTTCCGACTCCTCGGCAGATTTCTGGTTATTATCATCCATAGATTATTGTTTCAATAATGGATTCATTAGTCTCCTCCTCCCCTTCATGTTTTTCAGCTTCAGATTCTTTGTCCATTTCTATATCGTCAAGTTCCATTCTGCTTCTGAATTGATCTGCATGGTCCAATACATTTTGTCCATTTTTCGTTAGTATTTCTGTGTTGTGTCCTTTCTGTACTACAAAGTTCGCCTTTGGATTAGATTCTTTGTCTTTTTTATACCATATACTTTCACTTGTTGAAAATGACATTGTTATGAGAGCTCCAATCTGTCTACCCATTAATCCAGAGGGACTTTGTAGTCTGCCGGCATGTGGAATTGTCCTATAGCTTAACAGTGATTTTGGTAAGTTACTCTCTATATTATCATTAGATGGGGAGAATACTTTTAGTCCCATTTTCATAGTCTGCACCATTCTTTTTGCGATTTCATTCAATTGTGGGTGGTAAGGTGGTGTTTTATACAGGACACATCCAATACACTTTAGCCATGAGCACAAACTTACCTCACAAAATTCTGTCACATTATCTGTGACCAAAGATTTAGGCACCCCATGCCTTGAAAATATTGTTCTTAATATTTGTTGGTGGCTTTTCTGTCAGTAACCTTAATTACTCTGAGCCATACTGAAAATGAGTCCACTAAAATTGAAAATAGCCTCATGCCTTTAATGTGGGCATAATCCATGTATACACAAGCCCATAGTTCTTTTTCTTTAGGCCACAAGTGAATTTTGTTTTGCCAAAATTTATTTTATTTCAGCACATTTTGGGTATCTTTTTACATAGTCTTCTACATCTTGAGAATATTCTGGCCACAACACTTGTAATTTTAATCTCATTTGTTTCACTGTTATACCACAATGTACATTATTGTGTATACCTTTTAGTACTTCTTTTCTTAAACTTTGTCGGTGTTATTATAATATCTCCATTGCATATTATGCCTTTCGCTACAGTTAACTTGTGCCTTGATTCTTTGTAGGGTCTTTTTACCATTGAACAATTGCTTCTTTTTATTCTGTCTGAAATTCTACTTAACTCTGGATCTTATATGGCTTCTATTCTGAGACAATTTAGAGGTAACACATCCTTTTCAACACATTGCAGTATTTTATCTTCAGAATTTTCAGACGTTTCTAACTTTTTACTGTCTCTCTACTTTTTGCAGGTGTTCTTATTAAAATATACTTCTGTATTTTCAGTATGAAGGTTTATATTTTCTACCCTTTCTATTCTCTTTTTTATCTGCACACAGATTGGAAATGATCTTTTCTTTTACAGTTTAAACATAATTTTCCTAGGGCTGGACATTTGTTTTTGTTTCTTTTATGTTCTTTGATGCAATATTTGCACTTAATTAGGATTTTAGTTGTGCTGTATGCTTCCATATTGTTTTTAGAATTATTAAATTCATTAATTAATTCTAATTGTTGCAAGAATTCTACACTGGTTTCAAAATTCATATCATTCACTTGTAGCTGTTTGTGGTGAACAATTACATAGAAACAAGCAAGTCAGAGGAGTGGCTCGCATCTAGTGCAAAGGAAAATAAGTTCCTTACCTCAATACACGACATGTAGCAGCAGCATTTTGTTTCTTGAAAGTGGCATGAATCTCCCCTCCCCACTTTAGATTATTCCATAAGTGTATATTCTGTAATGGTGGCTTTTGTACAGCTTAATGTGGTTTGACCAATCAGCACACAACTAGCTATTGCTACCAATAGCAAGTCGTGTGCTGATTGGTCAAACTGGAGGATGCCATTTGATGAACATCATACATGCCTTCATTTAGTCTTAGAAGGATCAATTTGTCTTCTATAGACATTTTTCTTGATGCTTATTTCAATCTGTGTAAATATTGCATTGCAGTTTCATTTGGGTTCTCTCTATTTTCCAGGAATGTTGTTCTCTTTGCAATAACCAGCTTCTTTTTTTGTTGCACATTTCTTTTTATAAGGGTTAAAATTTCCTCATATATTAAGTCTTCTAGTATTTTGGGGTACACCATAATGCATATTTTCTTTATGGCTTCACATCCTGCTGAAGCCAAAAATAAATCAGTAATTTCATTCTCCCCTCTGAAGCTTTTCTTATCTTTCAGTTTCTTTACCCTGTCCAACACTGTTAAACATCTAATCAAAGTTTCTACATTCTACAGCTCATCCAACACAGTTAGGGATCCTATCAGTGATGCCATATTGTTATGAAATAGAATAATCTCAGGTAATGTCAGGTAACTCGATTAGCATTCACTTTGACAATCTGCTGTTATAGCAGTATTTCATTTACATGCAATACTACACTAACATTTACAGAAGGTTAATTAAATTTCATTCTAAAAGCAAAACGAAACATGAAAAATAAAAGAAATTTTTGGCACTTTTGTATGCATTTGCTGCAACAATCTGAAATGGCAAAAGTTGAAAAACATTGCAGACAATTAAACATTTCTTAGAAAATAACCTGTCTCACTATAAGGAGGCATTATATTCAGAAATGTAAATAATAAAATGGATGAATTCAATAAAACCAAGCCATTTAAAGGTAATACCTGTTATGGCATCAATTATACATAGATTGCAGCAATAAATTATTGAAATAAATTCAAAGCACAAATTACAAAAGACGACATTTATATTTTATGTATTTTCATTACTTTAAAACATGCAGTTTGTATCCTGAACAAAATCTACCCATGATGCAACAGTCTTTTATAACAATCAATAACCCAATAGTGAAAGTATTCCACAAGGCCTCACATTTTTAAAGGCTCCACATTTCATGCTATCTAGTGAAATCAGTATCTTATGATCTGGCAATGTTAATGCTTACATGCCAAGGAAGCTGTCTTTAATTATTCATCATTTCAGATAACATTATATCAAGGCCATTAAATCAACTCAAATATCTTGTTAGAATCATTTTCATCATATTTTTATGGGTTTGTTTATTATGCTGACAGAAATTAAATATTTATCTGCTTTTTATTTATTTATCACTAGCAAATATGATTTAATATTAATGTGTATTTTTTAAGATATGAAGAAGATATGCTTAAGATATAAAAAAACCAATACATGTGAAATCTTCCAAGCCAATTACAAGAAAATCTTGTTGGAATGTTAACAGAATAATAATAAGAAATGTTTAAAAATAAAAACTGGTGCTAGCAAAAAGAAAAAATATTGAATTCAAAATACACCCGGATCAAGTTTGAGAATTCTTCATAACAAGATTTCTTGTTTGCATCCAGAGGTTTTCAATAATAAATTAAAGATTTTCTAAAATTGAATGGATATGTAAAATACAAATAAACCTATTTACACTACTTACATTATTCAGACTGTTGTCTTCATCTTTATTGTCATATTCATGAAATTTCAGCTGTTGTGCTCTCTGGCCATTTTTAGTTGATATACGTTGGAATCTTGAACTGAACCCTTTATTTCGTCCACCATGGTACATTGTTTTATAGGGTGTTTCATTAAGATAGATCAAATTTGGCAGTAAATAAATCAGTGTTATTAGTGAAAATTTATTTATTTCTCTATTGGATCATGTTATTTATGTGTGAAAAATAATATCGCCCAAATGTCTGCCAAGGCTTTGGTGACACTCCTCCAATTGATGGTCAAAATTTTTGATGACGTCTCTGCATAGTTGCTTCATGATCTCACCAATATGCCTTATTATCTCATCCTTCAGCTGTTGCATTGTTGTTGGCTTGTTGGTATAGACCTTACTTTTGAGATGACCCCAAAGAAAGAAATCTAAACGAGTCAAGTCACACAATCTTGATGGCCAATTGACTTCACTATTTCGAGAGATGATGTGACCTGGGAAATTTTCATTGCATTTCTGTTTGAATGTCCATTTTTGTAATAGGCTTCAATAACTTTAACACATTGTTTGATTGTTCATCTTTCCATGGTTGAAATTACTAAAGACTTAAGTTGTTAAATCTGAAAGAAAAAGAAAAAATCATTCGACGCTTAAACTTAATTCACATTTAAAATCGGTCGAAGTTATTTGAACACCTTTTAGTTCCATGTGCCATGTCCTTTCTGTATATCTCAGTTTCAGTTATTTCTCTTTATGTCCTCAAGGACACATTGCCTAGAGAATAAAAGAGGTGACTGAAGTAATCTAGTGACTTGACACAAACAGCTGTGAGTTCAATACTGGGCCGCAACAGAGGTGAACAAAAACTAGGGGAGTTGAGTTATTAAAGGGAAATAATTGAAACAGAAAAGGCATGTGAAACTAGAACAATCTACCCCAGTGGATGAAATAAAGGGTTTGATTCAAAATTTTAACTAATACCACCTGAAGGAGGCAAGAGTGTACAACAGCCGAAACATTGTGAATATGACATTAAAAATAAGAACAACACTCTGAACAATGTAAATAGTTGAATACCTCATCTCAGAAAAATAGACAGACAAATAAACCTACATATATAAAATATATGTTACTCCAAAAAAACACCAGAGTAGATTTTTATTTAGTATTTTCTGTTTTCTTTCATAATAAAATTTATATTAAATGAGAAAATTAATAAAAAGTAAATCTACTGCCCATCATCATTAAAAAGTTAATTAAATATGTTAAGTAATTGTAAACAGGTGTTTACATTCTCCTATGATGACTTCTCGTCAATGACATAGCATGTCTTCCTCTGTGCCAAGTGATGAATGACATTAGTAGCTGCTCGACTCTATGCAAAATACGGCAAGTCCATTTTGACTATGTACACTACAATTATGTTGCAATTGAACATACATTTATCCTTGTTTATGATCAACCGAGCATTTTGTAATTTGTTTAAAACATAATCCATTTTTTTACTACACTCTACTGGCAGCACCAGTACATATATTATCTTGATAGGTTATCATGTTTTTAACCTCACCAGTTAGTACATTTTCAATGTCTCTTTCAAAAATAGTACTTGCTCTTTTTACACCATAAGGCATACACTTTCATCTGAGTAAGCCTATTCGAGAGTTAATCATAGTAACCTCTTTAAATTATTCATTGATTTGTATCTGGCTATAGGTGGAATTGAGGTCTATTTTAACAAAGTATTTAATTCCTGACAACTTCTAAATAGCAGTTACAATGTTAGGAATAGGGAACAAATCTGAGTATTTTTTGTGGTTACTCCTATTTTGTAATTCCCACATATCCTTAAATCTCCATCTAGTTTTTGTAAAACAACAATGGGTGAGGCCCAATTGCTACCACCATAGGGAACATGCTCAACCATTTCTTTTAGCTTAGCAACTACTAAAGGTATGTGAGTGGGCAGTCTGCGAGACTCAAAATAACCGGGGGTGACTAATTTCTTTTAATTGAACACTCACTTTGTATCCTTTTAATATCCCTGTCATTACTTTTCAGCTTATCACTGTTAATTTGGTTGTATCCACTTTCAAAACATCTATTCCCAGGAGTCTTTTAGTTTTTTCACATTTCACTATTGTGATGGGAATAATTTCCAAACATGTGGAACTCTCAAAAGTTCCTTTAAAACAACCTAATGTTTTGATGAAAGAGCCATTGAATTGTCTTAGTTTAAGCCAGCATTTTCTTAAATTTGGGTTTGCTCATTCATTCCCAGAAATTTATTAGGATTAGGGTGACATCACAGGAAAATTTATACTATTCAATTTAATTTTTTCTCTGGCACTTTTTTCTAACTCTTTTTATCACAAACAAAGCTGTTTTTTCTTTAGGGGTGTGGGCTAAATTTTCTATTTTCCTTTATGCTTGTATACAGACTGGAAATGATTTTTCTTTTCACAATTCCCACATACTTGTCCTAAAGCCTGCATTTTTTCTTGTTCCGTTCATGCTTTTAATCACAGTATTTGCATTGCACAAATTTGATATACTGTATACTTCAGCATTACTCTTGGATGTATTGAATTTTTCAATTAACTCTATAGATGCATCCAAGGACATTTTAGTCAGTTGTAACTGTTCTAAAATTTTGTGTATGAAGTATACCTTCAATTAATTTCAACTATATCAACTTATCTTTGATGGTCATTTCTCCAGAGCCAAGTTTTTCAAACTCACAGAATCTGGAAGCTTCTTGTAGTTTGTGTACATACTGTATTATTATTTTGTTCAACTCTTGTTTGCTTGTGAGAAACTTTGTCGTCTCAGCAATAACAAACTTCTTTTTCATCTGAAATTTTCTGAAATGTCTGAAACTTGTGAAAAAGTCAAATCCTCCAATTCTCTGAGATACACCATAACAGAGATCTTTCTGATGGCCTAACATCCTGCCAAAAAAAGAGATTTGTAATCTCACTGTCCCCCCTAAAATTTTATGGTCTTTTAACTTCTTATCCCGTGCATGGGCAGAAAAATAATGAATCCATGTTTCCACAAAGTACTGTTTTATTCAATTGTGTTAGAGATACTATCAGTGATGCCATATTGTTGTGATATCTTCTTGTCCATGACATAGAAGTTCTACCTCCATGACAAATGACAACCAACTTTTTAGCAGTCACTCAACTCTATACAAAATAAGACAAGTCCATTTTGGCTCTGTCACTACACATTCATTAACTGATTAGTTGCTTGTCTCATTTAAGAATATAACAATCCTTCTTTTGTTATTTTAATAATATAGTCTTGTCGTCTTTATATGTGCTAAAAGATAAAAATAACAATGAATTTAATACATAGAGGTTTTGTAATGCCTGGTGCCAACTCTTTGAATGTATGCTCCTAATACTCAACTAGTGGGGGGGGGCTATAGGGTCTAGTACTGAGAAATGTGAGAAAGGAAGACATTTTAAAGAGGAAACATGAAATAAACTCTTTATTCAAATTAAATATAAACTAAATTTTTATTTCACTCTTTGATTGGATGCCCTCCCAATGTGGATACCCTGAGCCACCACACACTTTGCCCCTGCCTTACACATACTACTGGTTTCCAGTTCCTCCTCTTAAAATCTTCTCATTCTCTTTCACACCTTTAATTTTAATGACATTATTGCCTTGCTTGGGGTGAAATGATTATAAAAAAAGCATACAAGGTCTGTCAAAAAAGTAATGGGACTGAGTGTACTGCGTGAGCTATAGGCAAAAGTGGGATAAGCTGATTGTGTTATTATCTAACATGATATCTTGGGAGTATATAACTGTAAACTTAGCTTTCTGCAACCATTGCATTTTTTGCATGCTTTTGTGACAGGGCAAATCATGACTGCTTCACTACAACAATATACCTGCTCATGATGCCCTAAGCCTCTAGCAGTTCCTGTCCAAGAAGAATCTTGCTGTACTGGAACAACCTCCCTATTCACCTGATCTTGCTCCATGTCACTTTCCTCTTTTTCCCAAACTCAAGGGGATCATCAAAGGGACCTGTTTTGAAGGCGTGGATGCAATCATGTGGGCCATAATGCTGGGGCTAAGAATAATCCTTCCAGTAGTGTATAGAAGCATGGCAGAGAAGGATGGGAAAGGGCATTATATTCAAGGGGGTTACTTTGAAAAGGAAACCATGTAGTTTGTTGTTTGGAATTGAAATAAATTGTTTGTGACACCAGTTGCATTACTTGTGGGTCTAGGTTTTGCTCGAGTCAAAAATGCAGGTTTACACTAATCAAAAAGGTAGTCATCTGTTCTGTTTAAACTCAAGCTACAAAAGCAAACAACTCAGTTGAGTAAGTTTGTCTTGGTGTCTGGGCTCTGCTTAGGTATAATGTATCTGACACTAGGAGAAGTTCTTCTGCTTTAATTCATGGGTAAACATCCTAGTTTCAGGTTGTATATTTCCCCGAATTGTTTGTCTTTTCAGTGAGAGGCTTGCAATGTTTCCTCTGTGGGAAATAAGTTGAAAATAATTCATCACCCACAAGGATACAGAGTTGCTTTTGGATGCTTTTGACTGGAAAATGGAGACTAGGCAGTTCCTGTGCCATATGTGGCAGCAGTACTCCACTTTCCTGATCTGGCTCTTGTAAACAAAATAGCTCATAAAAGAAGAGAACGACAGAATTAAATTTAATTGTGTGTATTCAGAAGGAAACATCTATGTACTTAGCCATAATATGAATGTGAGGGTAAAAAAAGTGGTAATGTGAAATTAAGAGGTCTGCTGCCCAAGGACTGTTTCTTTGTATGGGAAGAATCCTGTTCTTCTTGCTACTACATCCTAGAGCAAAAAGAGAAAGGAAGGAAGTGCTTATGTCCTTCCTTTTATAATCCTATATAGAATGGTAGCTAGCAGGCATCATGGAAGACAAGGGTAATTTCCACAATAGAATTACTAACTGAGAGATTTGAGATTCTCTGTCAACATTAAGGCTTCACAAAGATGGACATATCATGAGGTACACAAAAGTAAATTTAAAATTTTTAATTAGTCATAATAATTACTTCCTTATTTAATCTGAATGAACAAACTCAGAGCTGAGAGAGAAGGCAAGAACAATTCTAGTAAAACAAGGAAGAGTAGCACAAAGGCATCATATTTGATCAAAGGAAGATTTGACAATCAAACACACAATAACAAAGATTGATGGTTATGAAACTGACAGCAAAACATGAATCAGCAAAACATGAATCAGCAAAAAATGAATCAGCAAAACATTGACATTGTAAAAAGAAATTGATGACAATGAAGTCTATCAGGCACAGAGTCCAAGGTAAGACTTTGTAGAAACAAAAAGTTGATCCCTAATGCACATCTGAAAAACAAATAAATTTCAATGTCAAAATATCAGACTATATCTCACAATCTAGCTAATTTGTTTAAAATGATCTAATTTGTTACAAAACAATCATCAATTTTTTAAAAAATTTTGTATTGTTTTTTTAAAGGAGTATTTTATTTCCAGTACATTCATCTGAAAACCATTCATCCAAAAATCATTTGAGCAAGAGAAAAGCCTGGATTCAAATCAGCTTTAACAATGCAAATTAAATACATTAAGATTACCATACAATTTTAAAACAAAATAAAATACAGTAATGGCAAAAACATCTTTGTAAATAATCAATATTTTATTTAATAAAAAACTGGCAGAACTGACATTTTAAAAAATGGTAACAGTAAGAAAATTACTTCTTTTTCTTCTTCTTCTTCTTTTATGTGGCATGTCCCTTCAGGATGTTGGCGATTATGGTCCACCACACTTTCCTTTCCTTTATAGCTCTTAATAAATTTTCTTATCTTTCCTAAAATTTTTTCCACCATCCATTTAATCAAACCTGCTAGTTGAATTATGTTTTGTTTTCCTGTCCCACTTGACTTCAATCTATCTTGTGAGTATCAAATTTTCCACACCATCTTTCCTCATTATGTGTCCTAGAAAAGAGCTCTTTCTGTTCTTTTTGTTGCCATTTTCTATGAAACTTTACCACTGGTCTATGGTATTCTCAGCATCCTTCTATAGAAGCACATTTCTGTTGCTTCAAGTTTCTTCTTCATCTTTGAGGAGATTGTCTAGCATTCATAGGAAGACTGATATTGCATAAAAGTTCTGTAGTCTTTTCTTTGTTTCTAACAATTTTTTTTCTTATTTCTTAATACTTTGCTTAGCTTTTGGAAGGTTTCTTTTGCTATCCTAATGCACTTTCAGATTTCTGTGTCACTCTTTTCGTTCTCTGTTAGTATGCTTCCCACATATTTAAATTGTTGCACTCATTTGATTTTGGCATTACAATTTGTAATTTGCATATTGGGTTGTTCCTTCTGCTGACAACCATGCATTCTATCTTCTTGCAATTAATGTTTAGTCCTTTCTTCTCACTTTCTTGGGTTTGAAAAATGTGACACTCACACGACATATTGAAGGCAAGACGGACAGAAGCCAGCACGCATGAAGAACATATGTAAATGGTTGACAGAAGAGTGATTATAAATATAGCAAAAAGACAAACTTTACTAAAGGTTACAAAGGATAGGAAGTTGTGGAGAGCAACACTCACAGGAAAAGACACAGAGGTATTCATAAAGTAACATACCCAATCAGTTTATGTTCTTCTGTCTATTTATACAAGCAATGAAAAACAGATTCAAAAGTTTGTTGAAAACTTTTCACATCAAAATCTGTTCAAAATCTACTCAGAAGGCATAGAAGAGTTGCTTGATAAGTAGCAACAAGTCATTGCAAATAATGTAATTGAATAAAATGTAATTGTACTTTATTTTTTGAAGAAAAAAGTTAATAAAAAAGGAAGTTATTTTGAACTTAATCTCAGATATTAAACAATATATTTCTTTAAAAATTCTACTTTTTTTCTAAGTTTTGTAGAAATTTTGCATAGATTAATTTTGTAGAAATTTTTAGATAAAATTTTTAGCACCTCATATAAACCTTCATTTACAGATTCAACATTGACAATTTTGGACATAAACTACTCATATATTTTCCCAAGATAATTTAATATTAGGAATGAGTCACTGGCTATTTTCTACATATTATCTCATCATTTTTTTTTCATTTTAACTTTACCTAATTTTCTGTTAAAAATTTTCTCTGCTCCAAGAATAGGTTAAAAAATGGTCTAGGAGAAGATATGGAATCATATGGAATGACTAAAAAGGTAATTTCTCTCAAAAATCTGATTTGCTATTTTATAACTCATACAAAAGCTATAAAAAATATGCTCATTTTTAAGAATATTATATGTATTTTTTTCACGAGTCAGCAGAATTGAAAATCATTCATGTGATTTTGATAGAGAGAAAAATTTAATATAACTCCCTGTATCTGCAATTTTGATGTCCCAAAAAAGTCTGTTACACAAAAATGTCGCTAGACATGCATATTTTTTCAGATTCTTTTTAAAAGTGAAATAAAACTAAAATAAAAAATAAAGAAAGAAAAGATGGTGATTACATTTAAAATCATGAATGGCTATCCCACTTCAAGAATTGAAATCAGGAATGTTTAATTCATATTGAAGTGACAGTTCTGAGTGAGTAATCATTTGAAAATGCTCAAGAAATATCTCCTTAGCATTTTCACTTATTCTAATTTGAATTCCTTTGTGTCTGGAGGAAGAAGGAAAAACATTGAGGAAAAATTAGAAGCAAAAGTGAAAGAAAGAAAGAAAGAAAGAAAGAAAGAAAGAAAGAAAGAAAAAAAGAAAGACAGTAAGAAAGACAGAAAGAAAGAAAGAAAGAAAGAAAAAAAATAAACATTGAAGGGTAAAAGACGAATATATTAAATGAAAAACTGAAAGGAAGAAAGAAAAACACAAAAGAAATAAAAATAAGTTTTAAAAAATACAAATGGAAAAAAAACAAAAAAAAAAAACAAAACAATAAAATGAATAATAAAACCAAAAGTAAAGTTTATTTAAATAGCTAAAAAAATAATAAAAAAGAAATATTCAATTTTATAAAAATTTCCAGCTTAATATCTAAAACTCTCAAGTATTTTTACCAAACAATTCTTCTTTTTTTCGATTTTGTCAACATATTTTCAACATTTTTCCAACTCTCTATTGAACTTATTCACTGCAACCCTTTTCCCCACTTATACCAGAAGCCAACAATGGAATGCCAACCCAAAATACCTACAGCCATTTTGTTTTTGATATTAATATAGCTTTACATATGCTCTTCAACTGACAAATAGAAACTCCCATTCTCTGTATAAAATTGCTTTATCTAATTCTCATGAATGTCGCTTTTTTTATTCAAAATAACTTTTTTCTCCATTATCAAAATCCTTCTTTTAGCATAATCCATCTCATAAATTTCTTAATATTCTTTTTCATACCTCATTTCTTCAGAGATCCTTAAAGCCACCTGGGATGCTTGTGTTTTTAGGGTCATTGGTTAAAGAAGCAAATTGACTATCAACAGATTTAGAGTTCTATCCCAGGCACCAAGTAATAACAAAAATTGCAGCCAATAAATATAATACAATATAATATTGATTTTATTACCAAAAAATTATGATTTAAGGCCATTTTAATAGAACTATAAATAAAAATATTTAAATCTGTAGCTATGTCCTGAGATCCTCGCTGTTGCACAATATGTGGACTTGTATGCAGGTCACTAGAGGGACGGAAGTGTCGCATATGACAGAAACATAAAAATGGAATGAGGTTGTTGGATCCTCATATGTCAAAATCGATGGGAGAGTCCATTATATATATATATATAGTCAGCACTAAGGGCAACACCGAGTGCTGACAGTCTGTTTGAAGCATAAAACTGACTGTCACCACTCGGTGTTGAACTCAGTGTTCACTCTTATATTTACACTTGTTCTATCCTTGAAATTGAGCACTTTACCCATAAATATAGCATGCCATAAATTATAATTTTTATCATATATATATATATATATATATATATATATTTATCAATTTTCCCCAAGAAAGGCAATAAAACCTATAAGATGCAAGTTGTTACTGAGTGTGATGCATGGGAAAAAGAAAACACTATGAAGGAGAGAGAACAATAGAGGAAAAGAAGTTAAAAAGACAGTACATAGTGATTGACATTGCATTTACATTTTTGAAGATCATAGTTAACTGGAAAGTGTTATATTAAGCATATGGTAGTGAGAGAAAGGAATAATGAGGATTAGAGTGAAACAACATTTATTGTTGGTAGAGAATACAGGAATAGTGATCGGATGTACATGTACTGTCAGAAGTTGAAACATTTCTTGTGTCAGTGTGGCTGAAGTCACAGGATACAGTTGGTCATGGATATGGTTGTAGGTTGTCTTGTCAGTTGGCTGACCTGTTGTGTTGAAACAGAGTGATGTCAGATTGGCATGGTCTTTGTAGCTCTGTTTTGTGGAACAGAGGTCACTGGTGTTGACTGTGAAGAGAATGCCTTGAACACAAGTCAAGGTAGATAGACCTGTTCTGTGGAGCAGATGTCACTGAGGTCGACTACGAAGGGAATGCCTTGTAAACGAGTTGAGGTAGGCCAGTTCTGTGGAACAGAGGTAGCTGCATCGACTGTGAAGGGAATGCCTTGTAAATGAGTTGAGATAGAGCTGTTCTGTGGATCGGATGTCACTGGGGTTGACTGCAAAGGGAATGACTTGTAAATGAGTCGAGGTAGGCTGTGATGATGACAGGTGTTGGTATCAATAAAAGCTTGTAGCTAGGAGGTATCAAGGTTGAGCTGTTTCCCATTGAAGCCGGATAGCTTTGCTGGGTGGAGTCGAGGATGAGATGTGCGGTCATGTTGAGTGGTGGCGGCGACAATGGCAGTAGTAGTGCTCTGCCAGTCCGCAAACCTGTTGTCATGGAGATGAGGTCCTGGCAGTGATAGCAGCCACAGCAGTACCCTGCATGACAGCTGGTGGCCTAGCCGGTGGCCTAGCCAGACCATAATTGTGTCTGGTTGTCCTCAGAGCCTGCTTTTAAGCAGGTCTAGTAGTCCCAAGGAGTGTCTCTTTTACCAGCGGGAACATTCGCATTTGGCTACTGCCAGAGTTCACTTTGTAGACCAGACGTGGTGTGTGAAGCCCAATGCACAGAAAATGACTTTTGTTATTTCATCTTCAGCTCACATCCAGCCAGCATGCAGAATCAATCAGAATGAGATCTAATTGCAGCGGAGTATAACAAAACCAAGAAGCTAGAAGAGAGTTTCAAAAGCAAGAAATGCGAGTGAAGAAACAGCATAGAACTTAAGGTTACATTGAGCCATTTCAAGAGCAAAATGATGAGACCTTACCGCCAATATAGTCAGTCATTCAGTTATGTGGTATGCTTAATAAATGCTTAGGTGATCATGTATCTTTTGATACATGACTGACCGAGACAGAATGTTTCCCGCAGTAGGTTCCCATTTCTTTCTGTGGTAGACCACTTGCCATCCAAGGCTATAGAACCCAATCTACCCTGCTATTTACCCATAGCTGGGGGGAAAAGAAGGGGACTCATACATTTCCCAAGGGTATTAGCACATAAGTGAATGTAATGGATTCAACTGGAATAGTACTGTGCTTAAATTTATAAATCTAAGTAACATAGAGGACATAAAAATATTTATAGAAAAGACCCAGGGAAGCTATATTACAGTGATGTGGAAGTAAGTGTAGTTGAGATACCAGGTCAGGGCCAATAACACTGCAGATTCTTATTTGGATTTTTTTTCAAGAATCTCTAAATGCATAACAGAAGCCCCAGATCATATGTGGCAGAAATATTCAATACATAGACAAATGGTATATGTATATGTTATATTCCGTGCTAATAAGAATATCACTGAAACAACACGGTGGATAAATAAGTAACAGGTTATTGTGATAACAAGTAGTGAGTGCTGGTATTAGAAGGTCGAATAGTCCTTGAGTAAGTACAGAGTCATAATCAACTGATTCCCTTTAAGTCTCTCATAGTCAGTTGACTTTATGGGTACTTACTACCTATAATGTAGTCACTCATGGGGGTGACAGGTTATTCCATTACATCAGTATATATGTGTAAGATTGATTCTGGTGAAGAAAATTGTCTAGCATGACACAGTGAACCAACTTTCCTAGCAGCAGACCTAGCAGTTGATTCAAAATAATCGTTACACATTCCACTTTCCACTTTCCACTTCATGTCAGCTGAAAACATTAGCTGAAGAAGTCACTCTCTGAGAGGTTAGCATCAACCATGGTGATGAAAGGAAAAAAGTGTTATCTCTGACAATTAAAAGCGGTTTTGTTTTAGAAGTGTTAATATTAACAAGCCATTCTTTGCTCTAGAATTTACGTTAGCTGCCAATTTGATCTTTTTGAACTGTGGTGTGTATGTGAGTGTTGCCGGGAATCCAATATCTTTTAGGGCCGTTTCATAGTCTTTCTTAGCTTCATTGAATACGGTTTCATTGGAAGAATTGTCAAAAAGCCTGTGGTTAATTGATTTGGGTATCTGATTGATGGCAGGTGATTGGAAGATGTATGCATGTACAGTCGTTTATCATTGGGTTTTCTGCATGGTTTATATGTATCGTTTCTTAGGTTGAAGATGACATCTAGAAAATCTACTTTACACTTTCATATAATCCGAACTAGAGGCAAACGGACGTCTAGCCACACTGATGAGCTGTTATACAGCGAAACAGTCTATCTGTGGATGACAATATATAGGCTCCTGAAAAATTTATTTTGGTTGAGCTCTCTGGGGAGGAAGTGTGGGTTTGTAAACAGTGACTATTACAGCTCATAATGCAAGACTCTTCGGTAAATCGAATCGAGTTCTCTCTGTCACTGTGTGTTTATCTAAAAATAAATATGCTTAAATCCTCCTTCATCCCTGCCGTGCGTCAATGGCTTAGTGGTAGTATCCCCAACTGACACTAATTCAGTTGGGTTTCGATCTGAGCTAGAGGCAAACGGACGTCTAGCCACACTGATGAGCTGTGATACAGCAAAACAGTCTGTCTGTGGATGACAATATATATAGATATATATATATATTTAGTTTTCTGTGAATATAGTTCTTTGAAGGTATTTCTATTTGTCATTCTTATGAAAGTGTTAAGTATTTTTTTAAATAAATTTTAATGTTAATCTTTCAAAAGCTTTCTTATGTCATTATTTATTGTTTTAAATATTTTTAATTATAAAATAATTAAATGTAATTTACTTATTTTTCTATTTTTTTAAATATTTTCTTTTTATGGACTTAGTAGAAACCTCAGCAGGATAATCTAAATGTTCTAAATGTTAAACAGACACATTTACACATGAGTCAATAATCCCAATTTACCCAAAATGCAAATCCATGATTGGAATCTGGCTTTAAATAATTGATTCCTCTTTGATTCATTAAATTGCCTCAATGGAGTTGCTATCACTTTAAATTTGTCAAATCCAAGCCACTGGATCAAGGCCCTATTGCAAATTGAAAAGGTGTGAAACCTAAATATTACCTGTTTACAATGAGAAAGGCATATTTGAATTAAAATGAAAGAAACCCTTCCAAAATCACTTGCCAAGATAGCTGACAACAACAGCCATTGGAGAGCTCAATATGTCCATCCTTAGCTGTCATCTCTCTCTATTTTAACATAATCCAAGAATAATCTTCTTAGTAGAGCATATTACCTGACAGAGGAATTGAATCAAAGCATCATCTTGCTACTTTAAGCTGTTGAGAAATGGTATTAGAACAAGAAGGTTAATGCTATTTAAGTTTGTAACATTAAAAGTCAAAGAAGAGTGTTGAGAATCAGGAACTTTCAAGATTTTGTTTTGTGATGTTCAAGTGTAATCAAGTACAAGCATTTATCAGCTTGAACCGTGGTTGTAAAGCTTGACACATGGATGATGCCGATAACAATTACAGATGGTAACAATAAGAAAGGTTGGTTTATGAAAGAGTTTTAAATGTCTTTTATGTTCACTGCAAAACAGTTTACTTTTTAATGAACCTCTCTTAAAGGGAATTCAGTCCTGAGACATATGAGATAAACTTTTGCTCCAGGTGGTCGGGCTTCAGTTCTCTGCTAACAGATATATTATCAGCAATTTAGCCAGAAGTCAATAATCAGAGATAAAAATTTTGGTGGAGAGAGAAGGCTTGGAGAATTTGACACTCACAGGATATATTGAAGAAAAGAGGGGTAGAAGGAGGCAATGTGTAACCTATCTAATGAGCTTGTCTAAATTGATAGTAGAACAGTGACTGGTAAGGATAAGAAAAGGACAAACGTAAGAGCTACAAAGGATATGAAGTTGTGGAGAGCCATAATCACCCACATTCTGAAAGAACATAACATATAGAAAAAGAAGAAAACTGTTAGCATGGTGGATTAAAATGGAGTAACTAAGAAATATTAAATAATAATTAGGTTGAATATTCTTAAATATGGTCAGCAGAATGAGAAAAATCTGCCTCCATAGATTAATCATTTAGCATTCAACATGCTCAAACCTTCCCTGTAAATATCAGCTTTCAATCTCACTGTTTATGGTCTAAGTCTCACTGTTTGCATGACTTCCTGGATTATTTGCAATGATGTTATATATCATGGCAGAGTATCTGTCCATCAGCTTTATCTTGTATCCAAGTATTTAATTTCTTTTTTACTGATTGCTTCCTTTATGATGATGGTGTTGATGTCTAAATTCACTGCCAACATGCAGGTTCAGGTCTAGAATCTTCCCATATCACCAAAACTTGCTCCCATCATCCATTCCCTATTGCCATTTGGCTTTGCAAGATTTGGTTGGAGGTGAAACAAAATCAGAGTAAAAGAAACTGCCAATGACACAAATTTGTTTACGGTGGACCTCAAATACCAGGAAATGACCCACACACTTGATTTCATTATCTTCCTCTGTGGCACATATGGGATGAGACATGAAGGATACGGTTATAAAACTGAAATGGACTGCTTCTGCTTCGAGTGATGCCTTCCGTAGCATGTCCATAATGCGTAGCCTTCTTCATCTGCTGGTTCAACCGTTAAGATCTGTTGTAACCGTCATCCACTTGTTTCATCATTGGGGTCTTTGGCAGATTATGCAAGTAGCAGGTTATGGCAGGTTAAACATTACGAGCCAATATTTACAGGATAGGTTTAAAGAGCATGAGAGTCAAAATATTGAGATAATAACAACAAAGATGAAGACAATCGCCTGAGCGTAAATGATGTAAATAAAGACAACTTCATTGCAGAGCATTTGTAGTAATTTTCAAGTTAACACCATAAGAATGATTGATATAAAAAGAAGCTTAAGAAATGTTTTCCATTTGATCTGGATATGGAACAAACAAATAACATAAATATAGAGGACTATATTAACTGTCAGAAATTGATTCATTGTTATTAGCATTGTAACATCAGTCGTGAAAAGTGGATAATTCTGAATAACACAAGAATATCTGGCTGTATATCTTCACTTCATTGATCTGAGAAAGTGATTGTATATGGCAGGTAGTTTAAATATTTCTGAATGGGTTTAGCACCATGTATGACATCTATATGAAAGTCACGACCTGACAAGCCTAGTTAAGAACATGACTTGAGTTTTCAGGTTAATGTTTTGGTTTTGTAGCAGTTTTCTGTATTGGGAAAAACTATCTCAGGCTCAGCCTGAGCATTTGATTTAATAAAACTAACTTCCGTTAGAATGGACAAAAAAAACTTTGCACATAAATATGTAGACAAGTTTTAAAAAATGCATTTAAAATTCAAAGCATGTAAAGGAAAGCCAAAATTAATATTTATGTGGAGGCCTGTTTCAATTAACCATGAGTCCTTAAAAAGAAATAATATAGAAGAATAATAAAATAAATTAATTCAACACATACAAGTTGATAGATTAACAGTATATTAATAATGACAACATGCATAGGTTAACAGTATAATAATAATGACAACATGCATAGGTTAACAGTATAATAATAATGACAACAACATGCATAGGTTAACAGTATATTAATAATGATAACAACATACATAGGTTAACAGTATAATAATAATGATAACTTTGTATATTCTTCTTTTTCACCTTTAACCCTGGGGGAAATCATTTTGACACTGACGTGCTGAGCTCTCTTCTATTTTCCTCCATCTGTCACAGTTGTATGCCAGAGCCTGAGTCTCCACAAATTCTTTCTTGGTGTGCTCATCATGTGGCTTGTCTTGAGCATTTTAACCTGGCGGAGACCATCCCTCTCCAGACTTTATATATATGTTAAAAAAAAAGCAATCAAGATACCAAAACCAACAAAGTAATTTGGTATAATTTAACGTTTGCTAAATAAAGAAAAAAGTTTTGTGTGAAATAACTGTTCTTTTGAGATGTTTGAGTTTAAGTAAAATGTCAGTTTACATAAAAGAGGGTTTTATATACAAAGAGATAGAGACAGAGAGAGAGGTGTCTGTTAAACTTTCAGCTGTATTCTTGGGTACAAGGAATTGTCAGTAAAAGTGGGTACATAATTGGCAATAGTTCCTTTGAAGTCACCAGAAGAAAAAGTGGAATTCTTCTGAAGTGAATGCTACTGACTTTTGGGTTGCCTTTTTTTCATATATTTCTCTCTAGAGGTTCCAAACTTAAGACTTTTGAAAACCAAAATGGAGTTATTTGATTAGTCTGTTATTCTTCCTTATTATGTGATACGATTCTTTAATACATCTGAGCACAACAGATTCGGTGAAATTGATTCTGAAACTGAGGGTATGAGCGTTATCTCTTGTGTAGGCATATGAGCATGGAGCCCACAAGTGTTCAGATTGGTGATTAGAAATGATGTTGTCTTACTGCATGATGACACACACCTTCATATTTTATACAAATGACATTACTATAGTTGAATTGTTTGATAATGAAGACCATATTTACATCATCTATTCACGTGACCTTTGACTGATTACCATTTTTCAAGCATCTAGACCAGTTCTTTAGAGGCAAGAATTTCTCCTACCAAGATTAAATTGAAGAAGCCCTCAATGAATTCATTAGATATTTGAAGGAAGAATTATTTATAAAAGGAATTTATAATTTGCTGTTGGGATGAAAGAAATGCATAGAGGCCATTTTGATTGAATATATTTTTCTGAGTTCTTTCAGTTTATTTTGTTTAAATAAATCTGTAATTTCATACTGATACAAGAAGCCCATGGACACATTCAAGATGGCCTCTTTTTTCAGATAGTTTAATAAAAATGTTTCATTAATAATTTAGCTTATTTTCTCTTGGTAAAAGAAAATACAAGCATAATTCTGTATAAAGAAAAAAATCTCCATCTATTTCCAAGGACTTTTATGCCTTAAAGATTTGAATTCAGGCTATAAGTTTGCCTCAAGGAAGAAATCAGTGTTGCAATGACAAGCAACTAACTTTCTGCTTTAAGCACTTGGCAAATGGCAGCACGTGCAAAATTTTGCTAAATTTAATAGTTATTTGACTGAATATAATTCTGGATGAGTTTCAGCATATTGAAACTTACATGACTTGTGAAGTTCTAGTCTAGTTTTCATTCAGTTTTCAAAAAGCTTCATAATTTTTTTCCTTCCATAAAAAGATAAAATAAGTTGTAATAGAACAATTTTTGTATAGCTTACTATTCTTATACATATCTTTTACATATCTTTTACTAAATCTCTTAGGGGAATGTATCATGTGTATTATTGATTCTGGATAAGTTTTAACATATTGGAACTTATATGAATCATGAAGTGTTAGTTTAGTTTTCATTCAGTTTTCATAAAGCTTCATAATTTTTTTCCTTTCATAAAAGATAAAATGAATTGTAAATAACAACTTTTGTATCACTCAGTATTCCTATACATATATTTCATATATCTTTTATTTCTCTTAGGAGAAGGAATTATGCTTCTTAACTGAATTTTAATCTGAAATTTTCACCATATAATATTTTATCTATGTGATTAATTATGGCTTTAAATGTGGTGAATAAATAATATACCAAAATAACATCTTATAATACAGGGTTATTCAAAAAGAATGAACCAATTTTATAACGTATTGCTTCAATTCTCAAGCATCATCATGGAATGAGTCAGTGACCATTTGAAAGAGAAGTTTTCGAAGTTTTGAATGGCTGCCACAGGACTGCTGTAGTCACGTTGTGTCTCCAGAAATATTCAATTGTTTGTTTACTCTCAGAATGGCAAGTACTCAGCAAAAGGTATTCTGTGTTCTCAAGGCTGCAAAATCAAATAAAGTTGTCACAGTGCAGCTTATTTTTTGAAGGCAATTCAACCCTCTCCTAAAATCCACCCTCTCCTAAGATCATTCAATGGTGGTTTAAATAGTTTCAAGAGAGTGGGTGTCTGTTTAAAGGAAAAAGTTCAGGATGACCATGAGTTTCAGAAGAACAAGTTGCGAGAATCCATGCTGCATTTAAGAGGATTCCACAGAAGTCCGTAAATTGAGCTAGCCATGAGCTTGTGATCTCTCAATCCACTATCTGGCATGTGCTAAGAAAATGACTACATTTGAAACCTTACAGACTATGCCTTTTTCAGGCACTTACCAAGAACTTTCTCTTTGTGCTTGGCCTGCGAGATCACCAGACCTCACTGTGTGTGATTTTTTCTTGTGGAGATATGTAAAAGATTGTGTTTATGTCCCACTATTATCCACTAACCTCAGTGACCTTAAACATTGAATAACAACAGCTATCAAGTCAGTAGATCATGATATTCTGATACACATCAAGGAGGAATTCTCCTATCACAATGATGTTGCCCATGCTGCAAGTGGTGGCCACAATGAAGACATTTAAAACAGGAAAACAAAGTTAATTGTGAGTAAAATACTTGTGAGTTAACTGGAATTTTCTATTGCCATTCCTTATTAAAATGTTGCATAATGAAATCAGTTCATTCTTTTCAAATAACACTGTAATTCTGCTTGTTCCTTATTTAGTTAGTTATTAAAAATCATAGTCCTGTAAAATAGCTTGCCAGTCCCCTGTCCACAAATTCTTAGTATAGCAGCAGTGTAGAGAGTAAATCTTTAACCTTTTTTTAATTTCCAGAAGCATCAATTGCAAGAAGACAGAATGGATGGTTGTTAGCAAAAGGAATAGACAACATGCAAATTACAAATTGAAGATACAAAAATCAAAGAAGTACAAAAATTTAAATATCTGGGGAGTGTTTTAAAAGATGATGATTCCTGATAATTCCTTTCTGATGATTCCTGGAACAAAATAATTACACAATAAAGAAAATTATTTGGAAAATAATACAACAGTAAATGGAAGGAAATAGTTTAATCATGTTGCCACTTGTACATAATAATAATAAGAGTTCCCAAATAGGAGTAGATTTAGTTGATTGTTGTCTCCAGGAGATGTTATATATATAGTATAGGTTCCATCAAGTTAGACTCTAGGGTTCTAGTTAATGTCCATGCAGTGGCATTATACATTAAAATCACCTCTACAGTGGTTTGAAAGAATCAATGCTTGAGGTTGTCTGGTAGATCAAATTTTCAGATCACATCCATTTTATTTCAAGCAGGCCAGCTTTTAGCTATTTGAATTTTCAATTCATTTGAAGATCAAAGTCAACTGGAAAGCAAGAAGCTAAGAAGAGAGTTCCACATACAAGAAGTGCAATAGAAGAAACTATGAGCACCGAACATGGTTACATCTAGCCAATTCAACTGTAAAATGATGAGACTTTGCCACCAATCTACTACTAGTAGATTGGATGTCAGCAAGTGAGCCACCTACTATCCTCTCTATAGATATGACATGTACAGATCATCAACAAATTTTATGTAAAAGGTTCAGCATAAAATCTGTTGATGACATACTTGTCATATCCTGTCAGAACTCCCACATTTTTTAAAAACAACTAAAAGAGAAAGCTTAACTAGTGTTGTTGTGAGGTTGATTCAGGATATAAAGAGTGCCTCCAGAACAACAACGAAAAAAAACAAGCCTTGATCCCATGGGATGCATATCATCTCTCAATTTCATCTCTGTCTTTGGACAGAGTGTGACTCAGTTGTTGCCCTGTCTCATTACTTTAAGGTGCCCAGCCTTGGGGAAAGAGCTGCCCAAGGCTGTGCCCTCTCATTGCCCGAGAGAGGGGGATTGGTGGTCACCACTAAGGCCAGTGCAACTAACAGTTGTGGGGGTTTGGTCAATTTTTGTACTTGGCCCGAGTGTACACGCTTGGGTTTCCCATGTTAAGCTTGACCTTGTGTCACATTCTGTCTCAGTGGGGAGGTATGGATAAATGCACAAAGATTCCACAGTCAAGATGACAAAGATCAATGCCTCAAGCTCCAGCTAGCTCCAACAGGTTTCCCACTTCATTCATCCGCACCAGCAGCAATGATATACAACAAACTATCCTTTTCAGGACAATGCTCTTCATCAACCACAAAACTGTCCTTTTCAGGACAATGTTCTCCAGTGACTACCAAAACTGTCCTTCTCAGAACAATGCTATTCTGACCCTCTACATGAGATTGTAGAGTCATTTTGTTTTTGCCTAATGCACTCTAACATTATTTTTGTCGATGTATTTTCTTTAACGAAAATGAACTTGGCAATATTTCCTTTACTCAAGTCTTCATTTTTTTTTTGCTGTCTTCTGTCATTCAATATCTGTTTGTGGACCAATATACTACGAGCAACATACACACTATAATTTCTTAAAGCATTTTCCACCTTTCCTCTAAAATCTTCTTTTCAGCTGGTGAAAACATTCAAATTTTAGTTAGAAAACATGTGTTTATCAGAGATATTTGAGATTCTCTTGTAAAGTTAATTAAAAATGTGACAAGAAAAACAGATTTATGTTGTAAAACAATAAAAACAGTTAACTTACTTATCTAATTATTAATGGAATACAAAATTCTTTTTTTCTTGACCTCTTAAATATCAATACTGAAAAACAACGATTAATGTCTGTATTTTATTCTCCTTGAAAATAAAATTAATATGCATGCTCATTTGAATCCAAATTCAACAATAATCAATTAAATACAAATCCTGAAAGAAATCCCTTTATGTTGATAATAATTTCATGAATAATTATTTACTGAATTTTATGAGAGAAAGACAAGCAGATTAATATTGAATGTGTTTTTGTTTCAATATGATTAAATACAGATTTACAGAAGAAATCTGTCATGTCTTTTAAAACAGACAAGCAAAGGAATATTTTTTTCATTTATAACTTATATAAAGGGAAATGTTTAGTCAAAGTAATGATTTTATCTGCTAAAAAACCTTCACTAACACATTCAGACTGAATCATCACCAAAGTGCTAAATACTGATACTACCACATGCCTGGAGAACCCCTGTCAGTCTGAACCAGTGATTATTAAACATGGTAGCACAGTGTATTTAAAAACAAAATGACTGATAAAAGAAAGGAAATCAAATTTTTCACCCCACCAACATGAAAGACTGAAACGACATCTTATGATGATTAGAAGTTTGATGTTAAATTATGGACTCAATTCACCAAAACAGAAAAGAGGCAACAGGGATTTGCAATCTACAACATATTACCAACTGAAAAAGGTGTCAGTGACAAAGTGAGATTGGCCATGCAAAATGAAGAAATCAGGATTGAAGATGAGAATGCTGTTGAACAGATTTTTACTATCTTTAGTCATTTAAGAAAGATAATCTGATTGTTATATGTGAAACGTGGTGTTCATATAAAAATCTCTTGAAGAAAGAGTCGGATACCATGGATCAGTTTCTCAATTCTTATGAGAAGAATGTGAAAGAGCTAAGAAAGGTAAGACATCATTTACCTGAGGTAGTTCTGGCCATGCAACTTATCAACAGCACTGGATTGGATAAAAAAAGACAAACAAATTGTGCTTACAATGGTTGATTATATGAAGAAAGAGGAAATGTATGAACAAATGAAGAATACCCTGAGAAAATTCTTTGGGAACCAAGAAATGCCATATAGACAGAGATGAGATGAGATAGCTATCAAAGATGAACCTGCGTACACAGCAAATTCAGAGGAAGCATATGTTTCTGGAAATAAAAATAATAATCAAGGAAGAAGATTCAAATGATGCAGTCATGGTGATGCATAGTCAAGATATGGTGGTAGACAGATGTCTAAACTGGATGAAGCACAATTTAGGAGTATGGGTTTCCAAAGATGCAGAAGATCAGGAAGAGGAGCATACTGGTGAAGAGTAAGTACAGTTTACTTTTATGTGATGAAGCTGGTAATTACCTTAAATGCTTGGTGTGCATTTCAAAGGGTATTGTCCACAAAGAAAAAGAAATCAAGAAGCAACTGCTTTTGAAACATCAGAAGTGCAGGAAAATGCTGAAGTTAGTGAAGTTTATAAAGTAGGTGCTTACTCACATGAGGACAAACAGGTACTCATGAGTGAAACATTCAATGCTGCCATTCTGGATAGTGCTACCAGTAAAACAGTTGCTGGGCATGAATGGAAGGAGATGTATTTGGCTTCACTATCAGTAAGTAAAAAAAAAGAAGTTAAACTTCTGCCAAGTAGAACAACATTAAAATTTGGTACAGGTGGCAAAATACAGTCGGGTGAAGGAATGGAGATTCCTTGTATTATCAGTGGTCAAAAGATAATCCTATGAACATCGGTAGTGGACAGCGATATTTCCCTGCTGTTAAGCAAACCAGACATGAAAAGAATAGGATTCAAGTTAAACACTGAGAATAGTGGAATCGATGGAAGATCTCTTAAATTGGATGCAACATCCCCTGGGCATTACTATATTCCACTAAATGAATTTGAAGTAAAAATTAAGAAAGTGCATATGGTGGCTGAACAGAAATCATGCAAGGAAAGTATTATGATCTATGAACAACATCACCAATCGGCACATCCTTCAGCTAAAAACCTGAAACTTATTAGAAAAAATACTGATGCATTTAATGAAGAATGTGAAAAGTTAATTGAAGATATTAGCAAGAAATGTGAAGTTTGTAAGTGATTCAAGAAGACTCCTGCATAACCAAGGATATTTCTTCCCTTGGCTAGACAATTTAATGATGTAGTGGCAACAGATCTAAAGCAATATAAAGATGTTTACTTCTTACATTTTATTGATCTCTTCACTAGATTTAGTAAAAATAAAGTGATTGGAAGAAAAACTCCTAAAGTGATTATAGATAATGTTGTAATCGAGTGGATAATTGCTGGTTTTAAACCTCCAAAAACATTTCTAGTTGACAATGGTGGGAATTTGATAATGCAGAATAAAGAGAGCTGGCTGAATGATTTAATGTAGAGATTTGTGCCAATGCTGCATACTCACCATATGGTCAAATGGTATATGTGAGAGAAACTACTATGTCATAGATGTGTGTACAGAAAACTATGAAGGAAAATGCCAAAATGGAAATGAACATTGCCCTTGCCTGGGTAGTCAATGCAAAAAACGGTATGCAAAATCACCTTGGATATTGTCCAATTCAGCTTGTATTGGAAAATCATTCTAATTTATCATCAATTATGGAGAATCAACTTCATGCCTTAGAAGAGGAAGGAATAAGTGATACAGTTATTAAACATTTCAGTGCATTGCACACAGCAAGAAGAGCTTACATGAAAGCAGAATCATCAGACGTAATCGAAAGAGCACTGCACTACAATGTCAGAACATCAGGATAGTAAATTTTGCTGGTAGGATATTGTGTATTTTACAAGAGAGATGATAACAATAGATGGCATGGTCCAGATAAAGTTTATTGGCCGGGATGGGAAGTTGTTTTCATCAGACAGTATTAAGGACTGACAAAAAAGAAGTTGATAGGACTCATGGTGAAGATAGCTAAGAGCTAATAACTTCAGAAGAATATATGCCAGAGTTATATCAAAGAGGATAATCAGAGACGGGAAGTGAAAGTTTCAAAACCAAGAAAGTCCACAATATAAAGTGAATGTGTAAACATGAGATCACAGAAAATTCCTAGAGTCGATAAAATAATTAAATACTGCTTACCAGAAAGTGAGGAATGGACTCATGCTCAAGTGATAAGAAAGGAGGAAAATCCAAAGGAAGAAACAAATATTATGTGAATGCAATGAATGAAAACGATAAAGAAATGCTGGTAGTATACTTGAATAAATTGGAATATGAAATAGTGAAAAATGAAACTGATGACAGTAGAAAAGAAGATAGGCTTACATGTGTCAGAGAGAGAGTGATCAGAATGAAGCAAATGTGATTTTTGTGTCAATTGGCAGTCACTGGAAGACCGAAGTCATCAAGGCAAAGGAACAGGAACTGGAAAATTGAAGTGTTTTTGATGTCAACAAAGCAGTACAGGACAGGAGTCAGAAGACACTGTCAACATGCTGGAGGTGACAGAGAAGACTTTAGCTGGAGGAAAGGGACAAGTAAAAAGCAGATTGGTTGTGAGTTGTTTCAAAGAAAAAGAGTGTTCAATCAGATTCTCCAACTGCTAGTAAGTTTACACGTAGAATAGGCATGTCATCATCAGCAAGTAACGGATGGGAATGTGAAAGAATGACATCAAAACAGCATTTTTGCAGGGGAGACAACTCAATATATATATATTTATTATGTCACCTTAAAAGAAGATGGTGTAATGTGGAAGTTAAACAAAGCAGCATATGGCCTTGATGATGCATTTCAAAATTGGTACTTCAATGTAAAAAATGATCTTAGCAGATTGGGTTGTAAGCAGTCTGAGTTGGACAAAGCCCTCTAGGTGATATAACAATGAGAAATTAGAAGGAATATTTGTGATGCACATAGATGATTTCTTATTTGTGGGAACTAATGATTTTGACAAGAGTGTAAATGATCCCATTGCTAGAAGATGTAAAGTTTGAAAGAGAACCATAGAAAATTTCTGCTATGTTGGTTTGAATGTGTCACAAAATAAAAGCAATGCCATTCAAGGAAACCAAAATGAGTATGCAGCAGAAATGAAGGAAATTCTAATTTCTGCAAGTAGAAAAAAATGACAGAACATCCTCACTGAACAGAAATAATATAGAGGCTTTAAGAACATCAGCTGGTCTGCTAAATTGGTTAGCGGCACAAACACGACCAGATTTGAGTTTCAATGCATTAGAACTCAATATGTCAAGGCAGCATCTAACAGTTGAGCACTAATTGAGAGCCAACAAAGCAGTCTGCCAAGCAAAGCAAGCTCAAATAAATACCTGTATTCCCCAATCTTGGTAGATTTATAGAATGGGGAATTGATGTCTTCTGTGATGCATCATGGGGTAATCTTCCAGATGGGGTCTCAAGTACTCAGGGACATGTAATATTTCTAACTGGTAAAGGGCAGAGAAGTTGTCCACCATCTTGGACATCCAACAAAATTAAACACAAGGTGTCCTGCAATTTAGCATCTGAAATACTTTCGATGTATGATGCAGTTGATGTAGTCATCTATCTGGGCAATCTCCTCATAGAGATATACTGTAACAGCTATACCACAAATAAAATACCTACTACTGTATACACAGACAATAGATCTTTATATCAAAATATTAATTCCACAAAGCAAGTCCATGAAAAATGACTGTGAATTAACACTGCTGAGATCTGAAGAATGATCACTCAGGGAGAGATACGGTCTTTTAACTTGCAGATGTATTGGCAAAGAGAAGAGCAGATTCTAGCAGGATGCTAGAAGTTCTTGCAACTGGAAAGCTATCAGCCACCATTATTTTATTAAAAAAATTTTTTTAAATAATAGGAGGAATATGTTATATCCGTTATTGTTCTGTTGCTATAAGATTAAGTTCTCCCCTCATAACTTGGTAGGTTCTTGCTAGTTTATCTCCCCTATAATTCTTAATGGACACAACTTCTCAGCTCCATATAAACTGTGCCCATTTCTCTTTGAGGAGGAAATTACGACATGCCTGGAGAATCCTTGTCAGTCTGAACCATGGGTTATTAAATAGAATAAACTTGGAAAATGGTAATGGCAATATTAGCTGTTTCCTTATAAGGAAACATTCAGCATTGATTGGCCAAACAGCTAGTTCTACTATCAGTTGAAATTTATAAAATGTTTCTATTAAAATAACTTTTCTGAAAGATAACTTTTAAAATAACTTTTCATAAAAATAGATTTCTCAAATCCAGTAACTGTTATTGCTCTTTCCAATATTAATGGGGTTTCCTTCCTAACCTTATAAATATTATAAATAATGTGGAGCATCAACATCTGGATGATGTCATTATTTTCTCTTTGTGCTATCCATTTTAGCTGTTGCTGCCACTGAAACTGTTCAAGTGATGTGGTTTCAGCTATTTGGTAAAGTTTGGTGGGGTTTGATTGTGCAGCACCAGTCCAGGAGTGTTGAAAAAGTATGGTCTTCTCTATCTTCTTTCATTTTAAATCAATCTGAGAAAGCAGCTGTACACAGTTTCTTCTTTTTTTAAATCATTTTACTCCAAGCAAGGAAGTAAAGCCACTAACACACAAGGATTTATTGCATGAAAAATAATGAGAAAAAACAGAAACATAATTAAGGAGTAAGAACTATAAAAGAACAATAATCAAGAAGACAGTAGATAAGGATTGACATTGCATTTAAATTTTTGAAGATCAAAGTTGGCTGGAAAACATGAAACTGGAAGTAACTTCCACAATTGATAAGTGCATGGGAAGAAACTATTAGCCTAGAACTTATGGCTACATCTAGCCAATTAAAATGTAAAATGATGAGACCTCACCACCAATCTAGTACTGTGCTTGAATTCATAAATTCTAGGTACCACAGAGTAATTTTCATTAGAACGATTACAATGAAAGTATTTTTAGAAAAGCCTCATTACAGTTGTGGGAAAGTGACTAAAGCCAAGATGCCAAGTCAGGACAAATTGTATCAGTGATTCTTCTTTGGATTTTATCAAGAATCTCTAAATATATATCAGGAGTACCAGACCATATGTGGTGGCAATATTCAAATCATGGATGAATGGTAGACTTATAAATATGTAAGATAGATTCTGGCGGGAAAAATTGTCTAGCACAACACAGTGAACCAACTTTGTTTACAGCAGACCTAGCAATTGACTCAATTTTTATTTTCCACTTCATGTCAGCCAGGAATGTTAGCCCGAGAAGGCAAAATGAGTCCTTACCCTAGCTGATGAGAGGTAGAAAGGGGGGGGGTCGCTCAGATAATTAATAGAGAGAAGTTATGGAAAGTTTTGTTTTGTAGCTCTTATCTTCAACCTTTCTTGTACTTATTAAATTTTCAAACCCTTTTCCCTCATTGCTTCCCAGAAATTTCATCTATCTCTTTCTGATGTTAAGTGTAAGCGTCCTTTTTGTTGCCATTGTCTTCATAACTTTGTTCCATTCATGTTATTCTCAGGATCCTTCTGTAGAACCACATTTCTGCTGTTTCAAGTTTCTTCTTCATTTGTGAGGAGATTGTTCAGCATTCATTACCATAGTGGAGGACTGATACAGCATAACAGTTCAGGACTCTTTTCTTTGGTTCTAACAATGTTTTTCTGTTTTCTGTTTCTTAATAAAACCAAATTATATATGAGATTGAAATAACAACTGCCAAATAAATTGATTGGCTTAACAAATCCTCTTAACCCCTTGGAAAATTTGCTAGTGAGAACATGGACCTTTAACCCTATTCACATTTGTCTTTGGTTGAAGTAGAGTGGATTGCCCCATTGTAGTTTAATTAGAGCAAATCCATTACCTAATTAGGGTACAGATAGTGTAAAGGTCATATGCAATAGTTCACTAACTGTAGCAACAAGACTCCAATGAAGAAGTGACACTGATTCTATGAGGAAGAGTGACAAAAAGCCTCTGGAAAAAGTGACACTGATTCTCAGGAAGAAGCGGATTATAGTGTATTATAAATAATTAACCCTGACCCTACAAGAAACAAGTGGCATGCACCTATGATTAAAAAGAAGTAACACCAATTCTATGAGAAAGGAATGATAAAAGGCTTCTGATGAAGAAACTGCCAAAAAGCCATCTTGAATTGTAGTAAAAAGAATTATTATGCATAAATTGCTTTCTAGTCTTGTAAAAAATAAATAATTTTTCTGTAGACATCATTATGTATATATGATGTTTAAATCATGTATATATCATGTTTATATCATGTTTATATACTGCCAGATGTTTTATTTACTTTTGATTGTGTTTTTACAAGGGTTTCCTACTTTCATAATCTATGATATGAACCCCCACTGTATTATATCTCAATTTTCATAAGGTAATATTCATATAAAATATAAATTTTATTGTCACCTAATTATTTACAATAATGTATCATATGAAATATAGGTCAACAATTCAACTAGAAAAATTGAAAATAAATACAATGTATCTAAATACAAATTAGAGACATATTGTAATAGATCATTCTATCTTGACTAAATTAGCAATATTTTGCGACAGTTTTTAACCTCAATTTGAGATTTTTCTTGTTAAAGAGTTGAATAATTTTAACATATTCAACCTTATGAATAAAAAGCAGTAAATTTTATAAATTGTTTTTTTCAAAACTTAGCATAAGCAAAACAAATTTATGGATTTGGACAAAAAAAGACCCCAGAATGACGTCAAAATCTGCAAAATTTTTTTATCTTTTAATACTCAGTTGCACTTAGTTTAATTTGTAACATATATAAATGTTTGTAGAAAAAAGCAAATATTGATAAGATAGTGAGGGTCAGAAATCACTACCCAGAGACCCCCAATCAGGCTTGCCCATCCCCAGTCAAGGGTTCAGAGGTAGTACATGTTGGCCCTGGTTTTTACTTTATAACAGACTTCAAATAACAGCCATATTTTGCATGAAATGTTAAAATCTCGTCAATATCATTATACGTGATAAAAACTCATGATTTCATAAATAAATATTATGACTAAGTAATTTCAAAAGTATATATGTAAGCTTTTCACACTGTTAGTCTTGTTTCAACTTACATTTTTCTTAAACTTTCTTAATAATTATTTATGAGTTTGAAGTAAAAACAAGAATTCATAGTTCGGTCATTCGCTGCTTTTTGTTTAATTTTTTTATACAGATCTCAGACACTGAGATAATTTGATTAATGAAAACTGATATGTTTACAAGATAAAATCATTAATGAAATATTTCTTTAAAACATAAATAAAATGTCTGTATATTCTATATTTTACTTACGCCTGTTGTTCAATGGTATATACATCTGTTCAAGAATTTTTCCTTAGCTTTAATTGTAAGAAAAGGTATTGCACCAAAACATTTGTAAGAGCCACTATTTTCATATGCGCGCACACACACACACACACACACACACACACACACACACTGATTCACTCAAGGACACATGGCACAGTGGATAAAGGCGTTGGTTAGATCCAATGACAGGACCCAAAGAGTGTGAGTTCAATACCCAGTTAAGGCAGTGGAGAAGTTCCAGAGGGAAAAATTAACAGGAGATAACTGATAACTGACATCCATTAAACATGGCACATGGAACTAGAACAGTCTACCCCAGTGAGTGAAATAAAAGGTTCAGTTTGACATTCCAACCACCTGAAGAAGGCCGGAGCATACAACGGCTGAAACGTTGTAATAAAAATGGTGACAAAGATGAGGACAATAGTCCGAATAATGTAAATAATGTACATAATACCTCATCTCAGAAAAATAGAGAGCTAGTCATGGCTGTCAGACAATTTCTATAATCACATCACTCCTTACTTTTGGCCAATTAACTCCCCAGACTTTAACTCCCTTGATTATTATGTGTCGGGCACAGTTGAGCGACAGACCAACAAAACTTTTTATAACACCAAAGATGAACTGAAGGCTAGGATAATGGCAGCATTCACCATCTTAAACAAGGAGACAGTCCAGAAGAGCTGCAGGAGATTTCAAAGTCATCTGGAGGCCGTGGTTGAAGCCAATGGTGATTTTATTGAATATTTTTACTCTATAGTAATTCAAGATATTTTTGTGTAATTTTAGCAAATATATCTGTAAAAATGAGATGTCAGTGATATTTTCATTTTTGCATGATTCAGATGACAATTTATCCATTGCAACCTGTATACATTCCTTTTTGTCTCAATATTCCACTTATACACACACACACACACACACACATATATATATATATATATATATATATATATATATATATATAGAGAGAGAGAGAGAGAGAGAGAGAGAGGAGAAAGATGGATATATAGATATAGTTGTGTATTTGGGAAGCAGTCCCTCTCGTATATACACTACATATAAAACAGGTTTGGGGACAACCAGCTTTCTTTTTTTTTTAAATCTTAAAATGAGATATTTTTTGTATTTTTTTAAAGTAAAAGATAAAATTTTGGTAACTACAGTATATTTGCTTTTATTTTTCAGTCTGTCTCTATGCTTCCCTTACTACCAAAAACTTGAAATATGGATTTGCCAATCAACAATACATTTTGCTAAACATATGTAACTGTCTGTGTTTGAAGAAGAAAAAGATTTGTGCTGTATTTTCAAGCAATTTGCACAAAATAGCAAAATCAAAGCCACTAAGCATTGAAGAGAGGGCATAAACAAATCGCCAAGAATTTGAAGATTTCTAGACATGGTGTGCAATATTTTTTACAAAAGCAATTAGAAACTTGCGCAAATGTTGGTAGAAAAAGAGCTGGAGCACCAAAAGTGACAACTGCTGCTGAAGACAAACACTTGATTATTGAGAGCAAAAGAAATAGAAGGAAAACTGCCCCAGTGTTAACAGCTGAACTTAATTCCTCACATCAGCGACCAGTGTTGTTCTCAACAGTGAAAAATCAACTTATATCTGAATGTGGGGACATAGCCATCAAGAAACCCTAATTATGGAATGTCGATAAGCAGAAAAGAGTGTTATGGGAAAACATGCATAAGAACATGCATGAGAAGAGTGACAAAATGTATTATGAACAGACATGTGCATATTTGAACATTTGGTAGTAAGAGGAGAGTACAAAAGCCACGAGAAAGACTGAATGATGAATGCATAATTCCAACAGTTAAGCATGGTGGTGGTCTATTATGGAGTGGCGGTGTCTTTGGGAAGCAAGCTCTGGAGATTTGATTTAGGTTGACCTAAAATCAAGAAAAAAGAACAATATCATTCAATATTTTGCAAAGACGTGCTATACCATCTGGCTGGTGCATAAATGAAAAAAAAATCATCTTTCAATAAGACAATGATCCAAAACACTCATAAGTTATATCAAAATTATATTGAATCAAAAAAGAAACAAAATTTTAGAACTCATGACTTGGCCACCTCAATATCCTGACCTCCCTCCCATCGGATAATAGAGGTCAAAGAGAATACCCAAAGTGTGAGAGTGAGCTTTTACAGTGCTTGAAGAATACTTGGGAAGCTGTGCCGTCTACTATTTTCAAAAACTGTTGGAAAGAATGCCAAGAATTTGTAAAGCAGCAATTAGGGCAGGTGGTGTTTTTCTTGACAAAAAAAATATGAAGCTGTTGCAGGATAGTTCTTTATAGTTAAGTACTGATTTTTGTAAAAATAAAAGCAAATTAACTGTAGTTACTGAAATTAAATTAAATTTTTTTTTTAAATACAACAATTTTGAGGGTTTTTTTTAAAACATGCATGGTGGCCCCAAACCTTTTGCCTGTAGTGCATGTTTCATTAAAAATGACTATCAAGATTTCTTTTTGAGGGATAGCAAATATAAGAAAAAAAATTACTCACTTTACAAATATAGCAAAAAAGAAACAGCAAAAATTGGCTGAGTATCATGGATTACTCTTTATAGCCAATCTGGGATAAAATATATAAATATGTGCAAAATGATTAAAAAATGAGTAAAAACTTACTACCAGACAATCATCAGTATCAATGACAAACAGATTATATTTAGACAGTCATTCCTTATACTTAGAAAGGAAAGGCTGATTAAACATAATATAAATGGTCTCAAGTGCTCTCAGATCATAATTTGAATGCACTCTATGCATTATTGTTAAAAAAATAAAAACTCTGGCAAAATATGACGCATAAGATGTATTAATTTTTTTAATTTTTAATTTCTATTTTTTTGGAGAGTGGAGGGCATTTCTTGCTTTTTCTCCATATCTCAAATGTAAGGCAGGTTGCAGATTAACAATACACTCAACATCAGCCAAATTTTCTACTTGAAGACTGTTGCTTAATGAAGCAGCTGAAACACTGTATAAAATGAATGAAAATCAGAATTTCTCAACAAAAATTTATTGAATATTCAAAAGACAAAAAAATTAATGCTGTCTTTACTCATGCTGAAGTGATTAGAATTGATTTTCCGAAGGTGTATTTTTTTAGTAAGTAATGCACACCTGAGATATTGACATGTATCAGCTCAACTCAACAGTATGACACAGCTGTAGAAATGGGAAAAAAAATTCTATTTGCTTTCCATAATATTTCTACAATGATCTTTCAGAATTTTAAACATTTTCTTTTTTTGCTTTTAAGCAAAAAATTAGACATTTAGCACTGAAGGAAAACATCATTTAGTGCAGTTTAGAACTGCATTTGTCATCACTTTATTTTAATAGCATTTAATACTGTTATTCAGAATTTACATGATTTTAAGGCAAGGATGTGTCTTCTTACTGGACTTATTCAACTTATACAGTGAGGCGATTCTGAAAGAATTAGAAGTGCTACCAGGATTCACTATTGACAGCATATATCTAGATGACACAGTATTGATGCAGAAAGGAAACTACAAGAACTCCTACAGAAGATAGTGAAGGAAAGCAAGAAAGGACTAAACATCAATGGCAAGAAGAGCAAAAGAAACAGCCCAACATGCAAATTACAAATTGGAGATACTAAAATCAAACAAGTACAAAAATTGAAATATCTGGGTAGTGTTTTAATAGAAGAAGGAAAGTGCAATACTGAAATCTGAAGATGAATTGGAATAGCAAAAGATGCCTTCCTAAAACTAAGCAAAGTATGAAGAAACAGTAAAATTTCGTTAGAAACAAAGAATATTGAACTGTTACATAACATCAGTTCTCGTATATGGCAGTGAATGCTGGACAGTCACATCACAGATGAAGAAGAGACTTGAAGCAACAGAAATCTGACACTACAGAAAAATGCTGCGAATACCAGTTTTCTAGAAAATGGAATCAAAAAGGAAACTTATATTTAATATCAGAAAGACATAAGTGAAATTTCTACAGTACATAAGAGGAAAGAGAGCTTGGAAAATATGATACTCACAGGAGAGATTGAAGGCAAGAGGAATAGAGAAAAACAATTCATAATATACTTAGTGAGCTTGAGTAAATGGATGGCAGAACAAGGTCCAGGAGAGATAATAAAAAGACAAAATTTATTCAGAGCTACAAAGGACAGGAAATTGTGGAGAATTATGATCACCTCTGTCCTGAAAGGACATGGCACATAGTCTTTTTAATTGCTATGTCCATTCAGGATGTAGACAATCATTGTTTTCCACAGTGGAGTGGTTTCCCTTTAACTTATCCATGGGTTTCAATTCCTTCTTCTAGATTGGCTATCACCCAAAGCTAAGGAGCCCAGCCCGCTAATTTTACCCATAATGTAGAAGAGAAGGATTTAAGCTTTTCTCAAAGGCATTTGTGGAAAAGTGAATACAACAGAGCAGTATCTGTCTATATCTCTGAAATGAGGTGTTGTAATTATTTACACTATTTACATTGTTTGGACTGTTGTCCTCATCTTCATATGCAATATTCATGATATTTTGGCCATTGTATGTTCCAGCCTTCTTCAGGTGATTGGAGTTTCAAACTGAAATCTTTATTTCGTCCACCAGGGTAGACTGTTCTCATTCCACGTGCCATGCCTCTTCCAGATGTCTCAGTATCAGTTATCCCTCTTTAACTCAAGTCTCCATGTTTTTTGTTCATCTCAACTGGTTTTATCCACTTGAGGACACATGGCCCAGTGGATAAAAGCATTGTTTTTTGTCAATTGATATTTTGAAAATGCTGAAACTAGTTTGATGTAAATACAAGGAAGAGAGCTGAAAGGTTCTCAGCTCAGCCCAGTTTGCACAAGTAGTTTAATGGCCAAACATCAAAATATTGATTTTCAGAAGTAGTTCGGGTTGTGCATTCATTTGTATGAATTTTCACAAGGGAAGTTCATGGCTAAAAGAATTCAGGCCATCATAAAATCTCATTGAGGGGCAACAAATTACTATTTGTGATTTTTTTTTATTTGATGGTGATTCCATTTAAATAGTGACCAGGCTTGACTGCTTAACTTTATTGATCAAATGAGAACCAGTGTTTTCAGCACAATTTGACCGTAAGCTAAAAGTGTATACAGAGAGCGTTACATTGTAGAAATGGGTACGGTCATCAGGTTGATTTCATAAATATTAGACTAACAGACCTGGTAACTAGAGTGGTCATCATTAAAGGAATAATTTTCTGATCCATAAAGAGGACAAATAGCCAAATCAGTAAATGTTGTAGCATACCTACAGACAATAATGGATATGTCCCCATTCACATAAATACAGTTGTAAATACTGTATGTTGGTCTGCAGTTAGAAGTTCATTGTGGAATTCACTTGACTAACTTCTAGTAGTTGACTATTTCTTCTATGAACTGCTGGCAAATCTTATATGTGATGTCCATGTCCTAAGAATTATCCTTCATTACCAACCTTCGTGTGATTATTCTATTTAGTAACCTTCCCTAGGTTACAACTAAATCGTAATGAACTGCAAACTTGTGGTCATCGGAAAAGCGTCCAGTATGGATATAGTTGGCTGATACCATAACATAATTTCTATTTATTGATAAAGTATTATTTCAATCCAGAATGGAGAATGCCTAAAGCAACAAAAAAATACCCCAATTTTAAGGACTTTCAACAAACAGTAAGAACTAAAATGAATATCTAAGAGGAAATAATGACATAATGAAGATGTAAATGTTCCAAAGTACTTCAAACAAATGGTTGGAAAGGAAACCTCATCAATATTGAAAAGAGAATTAACAGCTACTTAACTTAAAAAAAACTATTTTCCTGGAAAAAAAAATTGTTTTAAGAGAAAGATTTTATGAATTTCAGCTGATAATATCAATGAATGCCAAATATTTCCTTATAAGGAAACAACAAATATTACCATTACAATTTCCCAACTTTACACTCTCTTCGTCTTTCTATCCTTCTTTCTCCCTATCTCTCTCTATCTCCTTCTCTTTCCCTCTCTGTAGATGTAAGTGCATTGGCTTCTTCATATATGTATAAAGGAAAAAAGACAATAGGAAAATTTTAGTTTTAGCTAATGCATTTCATCCAATGTGGACTTTTTGAAAACAAAAAAAAACAAATTTATTAAAACAAAGTATCTATAAACAACAAACAAACTGTCATTAGCAACTAGAAGAATTTAGAAGCACTATAGTATATTCTATGGTGAACTGAAAAATTGCATCAATTACTTATGTTTGAAGAGAATATTTTCACATGTAGAAATATTGTTTGTATTGTGTTGACGGATTCAGCCATTTTCTTTTGATCTCTTGATATATTTGTTGTGTACATTGGCTTGGGAGAGTCATGATTCATGTTATGAAAGATGATGTTGGGAAAAAACCTGGGCAGAGATTAACATTTGGATAATATTCAATGGCGGCACTCTCGAGGATTTTTCTTCTGAGTGAGTTATATTCTTTTTTTATGAGTATAACATTTATAAAATCAAAATTGAGGTTGAATTTATTTCTATGTATGACTAGTGCATTTGTTAAATTGTTATTTATGAGGTCTCTTTAGTACTCATAGATGCATTTTTTTTTTATTTCTGCATGTTTCTCCAATGTATTGTGAGGAACAGTTTTGTCAATTTATTTTATATATGCCTGCTTCAGAAATATTATTGCTATGGGTATTTGAGAATCTGATTATATCCATAATGGTTTTGGAAGTGTTTGGGATTATTTTGATATTATTTAGATGTGATAGGTTGTTCTGGATAGTGGACATGATATATATATATATATATATATATATATATATATATATATATATATATGTGCATGATGGCTGTCACCTCACCGAGTATGGAGTATGACAATCACATGATATCCTTGTCAGACATAGGACATAATTGTGCTTTTAGTGGATATGACTCTTTAAACCAGACAAACATTTAAAACTTCTGGCACAAAGTTGGCAAGCATGAAATACATGCATTTTGTTGTCATTAGATTTATTTTTGTGCCTGTTTGCATGTCTTTACTGTCAACTGGTTGACTTGACAACTTTTCCTCAGATGGAACATGAATTCTCAGTATTTAATGCCATTTTTTATTTGGTTGGTGATCTGGTATGACTACTACTCATAGGACTTCCTTTTCATTCTTTATTTACTCAAGCAAAACCCACCAAACATTGCAGATGAGGTCATGCCTGTTACATATATGGTCTTTAAATTGCACATCAAGACCTTTTAAGATATTTCTTTTCAGCTTTTCATTACAATCAATGATTATGCATGAATCTATGTATGTATGTTAAAACACATACAAACACACACACTCACACGAACACACACACACACACACACACACACACACACACACACACATTTACCAGGTCTAACAGCAAAATTGTCCAATTGTTAGATGAAGCTCTGAACCGTTGTATCTTAGAAATGATTAAAGATATCTTTCAGAGGTTTTTATAACACTATTGGACTCTACTTCTGCAATAACAATATATAATTATTCTTTAAGCTCAACAGAAGCATCATGATGAAATTGATCATAAATGTTCATCATTAATTAGTCATACCTAACACACACACACACACATATATATATATATATATATATTATTCCAGGATCATTTTCAAACTTATTCAAGATGATCATTTTTGCCCTCTCTAACCTTCTAACTTTCTGTCCTGGAGTAACAAGGTGCCTCACAGGTTTCATGTACAATTTCATTTTCAAGCTTTTTTCACTGCACTTTGGACTGTCATATCTGAAACTCCTCTCTCATGTATCTAACGCCTTATGGATTGAGTTGTTTTTTTCTAATTGATCTATTTATCTCTAAGTTGAAATGATGATCCCTCTTCTTGTTGTGACCTTTGAATCTAGTTTTCCTCTCTACTGTTCCCTCTTTTTTAAACTTATTCACCATTCTCTTGATGGTTCTTGAATAGACTTTGAAGATTGAAGCTAAAGTATAAATGTTGGTATCATTACTGAAGACTTGAATGATCTTTTCCCTCTCACCATTGCTCATTTGGGAAAACAGTGGGTCTAACACAAAACAATTTTAACTTGCTCTATTTTTAGCTGAATAATTTAAAGGGTTTTTCAGTGATTTTTACAACAAATGCTGTCAAGATGGCTAAATGTCTTATCTGAAAACCTGGAAAAAAGAATCTCAGTTAGTTTAGTAGTTTTTTAGATATTAAACATTTTGTGGGATGGATAATTATGCAGTTACATGGTTTGGACAATTTTGTTGTTACTCTTGGTATATGTGTGTTTGTAGGATATAAAATATTATCAGAAACAAAAGTGAAGATGATGAAACAAAATGGAAAATTTATTAAGGTTGTGTTTCACTGGAGTGCATATGCTCAGGCTACAATGAAAGACATACAAAACTGTGTGTGAGGAAAATGCCCTGGGATCTCTAAAGATAAGTGGAAATCATAAATATAAAAAAAAAATTTATGATTGTATATATATATGTGTGTGTATGCATGCCATATATTGTTAGACATGTACATGTGTACATATATATACAAGTATACACATGTGTACACACACACACAAGTGCGCACACACACATACATACATATACATACATATATATATATATATATATATATATATATATATATATATTTAAACATATATTATTAATTATAACTGACAATGAATATCTATTATGTCTGATTATGAGCCGTTCTAACGTTCAAAAGTTTGCTTTAATTTCTGATGGAAATAAAAACAAAAATTGTCCAACATTTGGATATTTTTTATTAAGTTGGTCCTAATGAATATTTTTTAGTTCCTTAAAATTGTTCTTTATTTATCTCTTAATTTTATTCAATTAATTTATTTAATTATTTTATCATTTAATATTTTTATTATTTAATATTTTTATGTATATATTTTTATGTATATTTTTATGTATTTTATATTTTTTATTTTTTATTTTATTTAACTTACATTATTGATGTGAATTATTATTATTATTATTATTATTATTACCAATTTGAAATTGTGATGATTATAATGCGATGATGATTGTTTCACTGTCAAAAATGACATGAATACCAGACAATTTAATGTATCTATTTTAAATACATTTGGTTATAATTTATTTCATGAGTATACAAATATTACCTTTACCCTATATTTTAACTTTTTCAGTCCTTAAAGAAAAAAATCATTTCTCGGTCACATTTCTAGGCTCATGTTTAATTCTTCCTTCTTCCCTTTCTTTTCTTTCCCTCCGTCTCCCCTTCTCGCTCTCCTTCCCTCTCTTCCCTCACAAATTATGTTTAAAACCTTATATTGAAATTTTTATGTTTCTTTCCTCCTCTTTTAATATTAATTTTTTTTCCTTTTCTTTTAACTTTTTCCTCTCCCTTTTCCTTTTGTCTGGATAAATTGACTCTGTTTATTAAAACTTTGGTCTGAAGAGATGAATATTTGTATACTCATGAAATAAATTATAACCAAATGTATTTTAAGGATCATCTGTACTATATATATATGCATAAATTGTTTTCAGATAGTGTGTATCAGTGGAGGAACAAAATGAATAAAAAAGAAGTGGAAAAAAGGAAAAACTATTTTTAGCCAACACATTTCATCTTCTAAGGATGTGCTGGCTAAAAATCAAAGAAAATATCTTTTTTATTCATATGTATATATATATATATATATATATATATATATATATATATATACCTGATATAAAATACAATAATACCAGTCAACTCTAATATAGATGGGGATAAAACAAACAGACAAGCAGACAGACACTCTTTTTTTCAGACAAATTCATTTAGAGATCTTCTAATATCACAATGTGGAATACTTAGAAAAGTGATGTAAAGAAAAAGAAAACGACTCTAAATGAATTTGGCTGAAAACAATTCTAAAATTCCCAGCACCCCCTCTACCGTGCATATGTGTAGTACTACAAAAATAAAAAAATTAGTCTGATGAAATCCTGAAGGACAAAATGTTTCACAAGTAAACTTTTTCCACTTTGTCATAAAATTTCCCCAATACTGTTCTTGATATATGAAAAATGTATATCATTATCTCATATATATATATATATATATGTGTGTGTGTGTGTGTGTGTGTGTGTGTGTGTGTGTGTGTGTGTGTGTGTGTGTATGTATATATATATATATATATATATATATATGTTTTGCTGAAGAATATTCCCATCCCAAGCAAATGGGAGTACCAAGTACCTTCAAAATTTAGTAACAAAAACTGAAGTTTCAATCAAGAGAATGAGATGGAAAGCTTACTTCTTCCTTAATGACCAGAAAAAACAAGAAATCTCCAAAAAGATGGATACATATGGATTTAAAAATTTAAAAACCTCTCATTGACCAACTACAAAAAATTGAAATGGACCATTTTGATATCATAAATAATATTAGCTTCCACAAAAGCAAGAACAACTCAAACCAAATATTTGTAAAGTCAGACATGACTACAAACTTTTATAAACTTAATTTTATAAAAGGATTACAATACCTTGATTAAAAAGGATTTAACAAAAAGTTATAAGAAGGTTGATACAGATAATTATAAACATCATCAACTCATCGGACATGAAGATTACCGATAAGCTGAAAATCAGCGATAGGGTGCCCAAACTTTTGACTAGGTAAGCCTACATTCTACTCAAAAACCATAAACCAGATTTCTTAGCAAACTACCAAGAAGGATTATCAACCCAACCAAATTTGAAACCAGGAGAATCAGCAAAAACAATCCTGGAACGTATAAACAAATAGGGTTGGTACTACAGAATTGATTGATTGGTTTAGAAGTCTCAATAACAAAAACAATAGTACTTTCATCCAATTTGACATTGTGAACTTCTATTCATCCATATCCAAAAACCTTTTTGAAATGGCTTTGTAGTTTACAGAGTTTTACTCTGATATCTCTAAGGATGAAATTGACATCATCCTAAATTGCAGAAAATCTATTATAATCCATCAACAACAAACAATGGATAAAGAAATCAAATGAAAATTTTGATGTATCGATGGGATCGCTGGATTCTGCTGAGTCATCAGACTTGGTCAGACTATTTATTTTGTACAATCTCACTGCAAATAATCAAATTAGTTTAAATAATATAGGAATTTATAGAGACGATGGTTTGATGGTAGTAAATAATTCTACCGCAAGCAAGGTTGACAGGTTAAGGAAACTGATTCATAGAGTCTTTACACCTCAAAGTTAAAATTAAGTCTAACATAAAACAAGTGGATTTCTTAGATGTAACCTTAAACTTAGAATTTCCAACCCTTCTTAAAAAATAACGCTAACCCCATTTATATAAATCCTAATTCCAGTCACCCAGCGCCAGTTATTAAGCATATCCCATCATTCATTGAACACTGTATCAACCAGCACTCTTCTAACAAAGAAATATTCGATAAACACACAATTGTTTATAACAAAATCCTTACCAACAATGGCTACAGAGTTTCTGAAATTAAATATAGAGAAAATTATAGTTACTCTGAAGGTGACAATAGAGGAGGGGGAGTGGTTTGGTATACACCTCTCTTCAGCAGGTTGGTCCATACCACAGGTTTTTGAGTCTAGTTAACAAACACTTTCCTACAAAGAGTAAATTAAGACAAATCTTCAACCGTAATGCCCTAACAATTAGTTATAGCTGTTCTAGGAATCTAGATAAGATTAGTAAATCACACAACAATAGAAAACTGAAAGTTCATAAAGAGAATAGGCACAACCAAAACATATATTCTAATATACCCCAAGTGGCAGAGCTATGTGGTTGCGGAATCCCTGATCGGTGTCCATTGTCAAACAAGTGCTTGACAGGATCCATTGAATATATATGCTATATTTCATCAAATGAGAACCCCAGGGATATTAAATTGTATATGGGATCAACTAGAAGACCTTTTAAGGATCGATATTACAATCACATATTCTCCTTTACAAGCACAATATGACATCACTTTCTAAATATTTTTGGAAACTGAAGGAGGAGGGAAAAACACATAGGGTTAAATGGAAAATCCTGGGGCAGACTGGAACTTGGAAATCTTTGAACGAACCTTGTTTTTTGTGTTTGCAAGAAAAAATGTGTATTATTGAACTTTTGAACAACGCCCAATTGTTGAATCAGGGATGTGAGACCACCATTTTTTGTGGGCATATTAATGGTCTGGCATTGCGGTCTTGCTGGGCATTTAAATCCATAACTCATGATGTTTGAGGCTGTGGCTCACCTCCTTTGGTATACTTTATACCCTCTTGCATACCTCTCCACTAATTTATCTTAGATTATGATTCTTAAAATGCTTTTTTGCCCATATATAATACTAGTAATACTTTCAGGCAAATTGATTTACACTCACACTTATTCTACATGTTATACAGTCCGACAATAGGTCAAAATTTGTTTTTTAAAAGTTATATTTATTTCCCATGCTTTTTGTGTGCATTTCTACTTATATCTTAATTTCTAAATTAAACTTATGTTTTTTTAAAAAAAAACTCGAATAACTTATGTATTCAACATACCATAAAGAAATCTTCACCTCTTAATTTATTAATTTACAAAACATTTTCATTGATTACAAAACTAGTAGTGATAACTCCAACCTAAATACATGCAATTCAGCTCTGGCTTAGCTTTTAAAATAACCCAAAAAACATTCCCAATTACTACTATAACTATCGTTTGAATTTTTCCCTCCTTCCTCTTTCATTATATTAATATCTCCTATTCTCACCTTTCCTCACCCACCCCTCATTCTTAGAAGGCTTGGAAATGCTGTGCTTAAACCTTTGACCCTTGTTGTCGAAAAAGAAATTTTTCAGATCTAGCCATTACTTTAACACCTCAACCATCCTTCACCAAACTGCTACCAACAACCACCATTGTTTCACTCCATCACCTTTTCGCCTTTATGTATTTTTCATTTTCTATTTTTGTTTTCAAAGAAATAGAAAATCAGAAGTGACATTTCACATGCAGCTTGCTTACAAACAGAATTCTTCATAAACATTTTGGTTCTCACCAGTCAAAGTGAAATTTTAAATGCACTGAAATAAAGTTGCATCTTTGGAGTGAGTAAACTGTTTTTGTGTATATGAAAAAAGTATAATAAATAATTATATATATATATATATATATATATATATATATATATATATATATATATATATATATAAATTGTTTAAATTTTTTGATATTTAAGAGTGAAGAGTGTTTAATATCAGAATAGAAAGTTTGCAATTTCTAAAGACTCTAAAGACAATGGTTGAAGTAATAAAGATATAAAAAGTGCACACATAATGTTGCATTCGGACTACCAGTGTCTGATCAGAGTTCTTTTCCAAATGCAGATATGAAAACAAATTCTTATTCCACTAACTACAACCATATCATAACAAAAATGACTAAATAATAATATCTCATAACCTGATTTCAAATACCAGAAATTAGGACCAAAGAAACATACATGGTATCCACCGCGCCTGTGAAGTCATGATGTCACGAACATACACAGAAGACACAACACTGAAAAACTATAAAAGAAAAAGAAATTGCATACGCATAGACACAACCCTATCAAATTATTTTATAATGGCTTCTTCTTTATCCTGTATCTCTTCAAGACATTGGAGATTATGGATCTCCACAATTTCCTATCTTTTATAGCACTGAATAAATTTTGAATTTTTGCCTAAACCCTGTTCCACCAACCATTTACTAACGCTCATAAGATAACAAAAACCATAAGACCCCAGGAGACTGGACAATTTATTTTCAAATCTTTTCCAGAAGCCAAAATAATGGTTTGAACTATAGAAAAATTAAACTAAAAAATTTTAAACACAAAACTTCCATTGATCTTCAACCAGATCTACATACTCTTCAGGGAATGGTAAGTGACCTTTGTCATCGCTTGAAGAGGCACAACATAGTGCCAAAACACTAAAGCTATTGTGTAACAATTTCAACATCTTTTTGTTCTAATATTTTATAATAAAACAATAATAATATATTGGTCTACTTTGTATTGAGTACTTTTTGAAAAATAAATGCTATGAACAGCGGAATTTTACTTCATCTGTTCTTACTCTTATTTGTGTATGTATATATATATATATATATATATATAGATAGATATATATATGAAGAAATATAGTCTTAAAGTGTGCTATATTTATGGGATAAAGTGCTCAATATCAGAGATAGAGCGTATGTAAATATAAAAGTGAACATAGAAGTCAACACTTAGAGGCGACAGTCTGTTTCATGCTAGATGCACTCGTTGGGCCCGACAATTGCATCTAGCATGAAACAGACTGTCGCCTCTAAGTGTTGACTTCTATGTTCACTTTTATATTTATATTTATATATATATATATATATATTTATATATATATATATATATATATATATATATATATATATATATATATATATATATAAACATATCTATATATCTATATATATATATATATATATATATATATATAAACATATATATATATATAAACATATATATATATATATATATATATATAAACATATATATATATATAAACATATATATATATATATATATATATATATATATATATATATATATATATATATGCCCATAAGAGAATGCTGAAAAGTTTTTGTCCTGACAAACAAGTATGTGTCTATGAAAACATCTTAAATTTTGGCATATATTTAGATCTTAGGACATAGGTTGGACCAAAAACTTTTCAGAACCACCTCATATATATCTATTTTTGTTTTAAACATGTAGTATTGAATGTTAAAGACAACATAGTCTTGCATATTTTCTTTTGAATTTTCTCATATTCTCTAATGAGACTTTTTATTTGAAAATGATTTCGAAATAAGTATTGTCCGTACGATAACCTAGCGCTTTCGAACATCATTGTACGGACAATACTTATTTCGAAATCATTTTCAAATAAAAAGTCTCATTAGAGAATATGAGAAAATTCAAAAGAAAATATGCAAGACTATGTTGTCTTTAACATTCAATACTACATGTTTAAAAGAAAAGTTGCTGCCAAATTACACATATCTATTTTTGTATATACATGTACATGCAAGTGTGTATCTGTATATGTGTGTCTGTGTTCTTTTATGCCTTTTTTTCTATCTGTCTTTCAATATATCTCCATGCAAAAATTATGAAATAACCATGGTAAGCAAAAATATGCCAAAATATACAGGAAAAATTAATGGCATCCTTTCTTGATCAGTTTGAATTTATATAGAGAAAATCATGAGCTACAAGGAAGCTATCATTGAGTGGGGATGATTGGATGAAAGTAATGTTCAGTGATGGTGGAAATTTTCTAAACAATTGTTCATAAAAAGTTTCCAGCCTGCAAGGACAATTTGTCAACTGCTATTTTGAAAATACTGAAAGCAGTTCGATGTAAATACTAAGAAGTGCTGAAAAGTTCTCAGCCTAGTCCAATTCACACAAGTAGGATAATGACCAAACATCAAAATATTGATTTTCAGAAGTGGGTCGGGTTGTACATTCATTTGTATGAATTTTCACAAGGGAAGTTCATGGCTAAAAGAATTCAGGCCATCATAAAATCTCATTGAGGGACAACACATTACCATTTGTGATTTTTTTTGCTGATTGTAATTCCATTATTTTTTCCTCTGTTTGATCTGGAAAAAATTATCCCATTAGTTAAAATAATTGCAAAATGTTCAGCTGCTAGACAAAAATTATTTGGTGTCCTATTCGTGATTTATTTGCTATTAAAAGAAAACCTGGATAAATGCAGTGATTTACTAACTTTTGCCCGAAGTTGTATATATATAGATAGATAGATAGATAGATAGATAATTATAATACATTGCACATATAGTGCTGGTGTTAATAAAACAGTGCTTCATGTAATGTAACAGAACTATTAAGTATTTATTAATAAATATACGTATTATCTCTCACTGCTAGCACAACTCAGAGTTTCATGCATGACACAATCGTCAGGTGCTGAGTATGAACTGACCATTACACAATTTGAATTATAATATATCACAATGTTGATCAGCTCGTTGATGTCACCTTCATTCATGCCCAGGCTCATGGATTTGCCAAGGGATACGATCTCCTCCAACACTGGCGCTTTGTATTCAACTATTTATGTATTATGCTGGGATCACTGTTTTTCAATTTTTAAATTATAAAATTATATTTGGCAATTAAAATAAGTTGGAATTAAATAAAATATGTAAAAAAAAGAAAATCAGAAAAAAAGTTTAAACTAATATATATATATATATATATATATATATATATATATATGCACATTTCATTAAAAATGACTGACAAGGTGCTTTTATTTAATTTTTTATATAATTTCTCGTGCGATCTAATAAAGTTTTTCTTTTCAGAGGATAAATTACATAAAAACTGTCCGAATGTTCTTTTTATCCGAGCGCTTTCGGCTATACATTTAGCCATTTTCAGGGATTATATTTCAACTGTTAGAATTAGAAATAGAAATAGTTTGTTATATGTATGTTTTATAAAATGTTTCATCTTTTTGTTTCAAAACACGGTCAAGATATTATGTCCATGTTCAAAGTTAATATTATTAAGTGTTGGTTTGTTTGTTTTTATTAATAAGGCTTCCATTATTTTTAGCCTTTTTTTGCATGTGGATGATGCTATTATATTAGTGTTGAAATATAATCCTTGAAAATGGCTAAATGTATAGCCAAAAGTGCTCGGATAAAAAGAACATTCGGACAGTTTTTATATAATTTATCATCTGAAAAGAAAAACATTATTAGATCGCAAGAGAAATTATATAAAAAACTAAATAAAAGCACCTTGTCAGTCATTTTTAATGAAATGTGCATGAAAGAAGGATTGCTGCCTAAATACACAAATATATATATATATATATATATATATATATATATATATATATTGGACATTGAGGTCAACACCAAGTGGCAAGAGCCTGTTTCATGCTTGAACACAATCTTTAGGCCAAGATTGCATTCCAGCATTAACATCAGAGCCTGGTGGAGGCCAAATTGATTTGTCAAAAAAAACAATTGAAATGCCTCTTGCACCAGTTCTGCATCAAATTGGCCATGTGTGCAGGGGCACAGTCTTGAATGACGACTTTGAAATATGGCTAACAACCAAGGCAACAAATTTCTCTCCAATATTTGCTTGTAGACTCTGCTATTTACTTTCACTCGTACTTCAATGAGCACCAAGGGATGATTTTGAACCCTCAGAAGCACCAGCAGCCCAAAGCTTGACACCAGTTGATTTCTGTCACTTAAAATGTACCTGACAGTTTGGGGGATGTTTCCTGGTGAAGTGGTGTAAACCTTATCTTTTTGATAGTTGACCACATCCTCCACAGTGAAAAACTTCACATACGACCAAACAAAGACATTGTCTGTGGCATTCAGCCTCTCCTCCAACATTTTCTTCCCTCTGTCAAGCCGTTTTTTGCCTAGAGCATGAATATATACATATAAATGCATAAACAAATATGAATATACATGTATATACGCACTTGTATCAGTGCCTTTTCTGGATATCTTGAAGAGTTGGGTTACTAAAGGGAATTAACTGAAACTGAGATATCCAGAAAAGGCATGACTCGTTTGAAATTCCAATGTATATCACCTGAAGAAAGCCAGAGCATACAACAGCTGAAATGTTGTGAATATGACAATAAAGATGAGGACAACAATCTGAATAATTTAAATACTGTAAATAGTAAAATATTGTCAATAAATATAACAATCAGCCTGTAAACTTTTATTAACCAAACCCGTTTTTATTATTTTATCACAAAATGAATGATGGGTAAATGTATACGCTTCAACTGGTATATTTTGACATTTACGATATAGGGCAGCACATTTTCTTTATTATGACTCTCAGATGCCCAATAACATTGTTAACCTTTATCATTCTGTATGTAGCTTAATTTGCTGTACCAAATGTTTATCCTGCCATTGAAATTGACTCTGATCCCTGAACAATACTGAGTTTGAATTTCATAGTTGTGTTGTCATATCCTGCTATGGCAACAAAAAATATCTTTGGGTGGAATGAACAATAAGGATACTTCAATTGAGAGGCCTTGAAAAAGAATGCAGTGGAAAAGAAAGTAATATTAATAATGCAGAGTGCTAAAGGCTAAAAAACAGGGATGTCCATTCAAACATACGTATCCATGAAATATGTTAATAATAAAAAAAAATATATGATGGCTGTCGAGGAGTATAAGCATTGTTGACAATGATTTTGTTTCTTGCGAGAATGACAATAGCTCTTGAAGCCTGCACCCTGTATGTTAAGTTATTCCCAGTGTACTATTGATCATAATGTATCAAATGTCTACCAATATGACTCTTCTTGTGGCTAACAAAGTCTTCATTGGAGAGGCACACTGACACAGTTATCACATTGATGGGTTGCTGGATCCCTGATTTCCTCTTTCCTAGCTACACGCATGACATTTTCATGTTCTTGGAAGATCTTAATGCCTTTATAAATTGTATACCTCTACGTATTCTGATCACAAGCAGCAGCTTCCCATTCAGGATCTACTATACGGCAAATGACAAGGGACCTCCTCTTTTAAATAGTCCTTGAAGCACATCCTTGTTTTATGCCAGGGTCAAATGCTGTAGAGCAGAGGTTCTCAACCAGTGGGGAATTCCCTCCCAGAGAGGAATTTCAGGGTTTGGGAAGGGATTGTAGCCACTGATTGGTAGACTCAAAATATTCATTTTCAAACTCCCCAAGGTGGCACAACCCACAATGTGTATCAATCCGTGCAACTGAGATGTCATGCTGGATTTTCTTGTGTTTTTTGCCACTACAAAAATAATTCTTGTAAATGTATATGTACTAATAGGGAAAAGAATGAAGATTTTCAATAATATAGGCATATTATTCGGAATGCAGCTTTTGAGTCAGACAATCTTGGAAGTAGGTGAGATGACATTCTGACTTATGGGGGAAAGGGTGCATTGGATAAAATAGATTGAGAACCATTTCTGTAGAGCAACTCGACAAAGAGTTTTTGCCAGGGTATTCTACTGACTTCTAGGTGAATGACATGGCCTTCCCAACAAAACCTGTGGTGATAAATGTGCACTTCAATGCTGATTGCATTGAACTTTTTGTAGACCACAGTTCCTGGCATCTAGGATATCCAGTAGATAGCTAGAATCAATGTTGAACAGCATTGGTGGAATCTCTCTGGGATATCTAAGTGGCATACAACTCATGTCTCACAGGAGTATAACAAGCATATCAGCACACAAGCATTGCAGACTGCCATCTTTCTGCACTTCTTCGAGACTTAAGAAATGTGCAAAGATTGCCCTGAAGAACCTGAAGAGTACTTGTTAAAGGATGCCATTAATTTTTCCATTCACATGGTATTTCTTGGTGCTCTTGATATTTTGGCAACCTGCTCTTACTTATGCAATATGAATTTCTTGGAATTCCTGTTCTCTTTTAAGAGTGTCTAAGAATTTCCATATTGTGGTTATGATAGGGTGGCACTTGCTGCAAAAAAGCTCTATGCCATCCTTTAAGGATGTTATTATTAAGAACTTGAATAAGTTCTTGCTGTTTTCCAACAGATGGCATTCTCAGAATTGCATGTGTATAATTTCATATAGTAATGCATCTATAAGGAAGTACTACAAGCAAGCTTGAAATTCAGTGGATGTCATTTTGCTGGAGTGTAAACAACTCTGTTTTTCATAGCATTAAACATGTTGGATTTCATGCTAAAGAAAGTGTATTATCAGGGAATTTTACTGCACTACTTTATTCAAAAGAAATCTGCAGCTGAAGCACACACAATTCTTGTTGAGACTTGTGGCGACCATGCTCTGTCAAAAACAACATGCAGAAATTGGTTTAGATACTTCAAAAATAATGATTTTAATGTTGCAGATAAAGAATGCTCTGGCACACCAAAGAAGTTTTAAGACAAAGAACTGAAGGCATTTCTACATGAAGAGTCATGTCAGGTACAAACTGAACTTACAGAACACAACAGCTTCGAAATGTTTGAAAGCATTAGAAATGATTCAAAAGCAAGGACATTGGGTGCCATATGAGTTGAAGCTGAGAGACATCGAACAGCATCTTGTCACATGTGAACAGCTGCTTCAACAGCAGAAAAGGAAAGGTTTTTTGCATCGTCTCATGGTTGGCGATGAAAAGTGGATGCCCTACAATAACCCTAAGTGTAGAATATCATGGGGTAAGCCTGACAATGCATCAATGTCAAAGGCAAAGCCAAATATCTATGGTTTGAAGCTTCTACTCTGCATTTGGTGGGATCAGCTGGGCGTAGTTTATTATGAGCTGCTCAAACAGACCAAAACCATCACAGGAGATCACTATCGACTACAATTGATGCTTTTGAACTGAGCATTAAAGAAAGAATGGCTGCTATACAAGCAGAGACATGACAAAGCAATTTTGCAACATGACAATGCTAGGCCACATGTTGTGAAATGGGTGAGAACCTATTTGGAAGCACTTAAATGGGAAGTCCTACCTCACCCGCCATATTCACCAGACATTGCTCCATCTGATTATCACTTGTTCTGATCGATGGCATATGGCCTGGCTGAGCAGCACTTTTATACTTATGAAGATGCAAAAAAATAGGTTGACTCATGGTTATCCTGAAAAGATGTTTTTCCGACATGGAATTCAAATACTGCAAGTAATGGCTAGCAATGAACAATACTTTCAGTGACATGTTTGTTATTAATTTTTTTAAATAAAACATTACTTTTCATGAAAAATCAGCAAGAACTTAGTCAAGGTTCTAATAGTTCTCGGTAAATCAGAATTGACTCTCTTAAAGGCATGAAGAAGAACAACAGAGAAAAGAAAATGGCAAACAATTTAGGTGCTAGAAGGTAAACTACCAACATTAACAGGTATATGCATGTCAGCATGAAACCAAAATAAGAAATACACACATAAGGACACACACACACACACATAAGGACACACACACACACACACACATACATATATATATATATATATATATATATATATATATATATATATATGTATATATGTATGTAAACAAAAGTATAATAGCCTTATCCATATGTAAACAAAGACTAAAAAAAATGGAAGCACTGATAATACAAAAGAAAAAGCCAACACTTAAAAACATCAACTCTGAATATAGCCACAATGTGCTGACAGTGTTTGGAAAATAAAGGAACATTACTATAACTCTAGATACATACATGAAAAATCCATGCATTCGATTAAAAATAAAAATCATCCTTGATAATGGCTAAAAGAATAGCTGAAAGCACTTGGATATACAGAACATTTGAACAGTTTCTACACATTTTATGTCCATAAAAAAAAGGAAACACTTATATGAACACAAGAAAAAATTAAATAAAAAGTTTAATCCCAGTAACTTGTCATCCATCATTAATGAAACAACATGCTAATAATAAATATACATTTTGTTCCTCACCAGCAGCACAATTCTGAGTTTCATAAGCAATACAATCATCAGGTGCTGTTTGAAAACTTAGAGTGGAAAAATTCTATCTATCTTATATATCAACCATTGTTTGATTACCACCAAGATTCAATGTGCAATATTTCATATATATATATATATATATGTATATATATATATATATATATATATATGTATATATATATATATATATATATATATATATATATACATATATATATATATATACATATATATATATATATATATATATATATACATATATATACATATATATATATATATATATGTATATATATATGTATATATATATATTTTTGTCATCCACAGACAGACTGTTTCGCTGTTTCACAGCTCATCAGTGTGGCTAGACATCCGGTTGCCTCTAGCTAGGATCGAAACACGACTGAATTTGCGTCAGTCCGAACTTCTCACACTAAGCCGTCAGCGTACGGTACGGGATGAAGGTGAATTTTAGCGTGTTTTTATTTTTAGATTCAGATAAACACACAGTGACTGACAGTGACTCAATTCTGTCGAAGAGTCGTGCAGTATTAGCTTAAATAGTCACTGTTTACAAATTCACACCTCAAACCAGAGGGCTCAACCGAAATTAATTTTTCAGGAGCTAATATTTTTGTCATCCACAGACAGACTGTATGCATATATATATATATATATATGTGTGTGTGTGGATGTGTGCATGTGTGTGTATTGCAACTTTGTTTTTATCATTATATATATGTAGAAGAATATATGTGTCTGATAGTGCATATATATATTCTTGTAAAATCTGCAGTAACCACTTATATTAATCCAAAGATAGATACTTACATTATTGAATAAATGATTGATTACAATTGTTGGTCAGTACTTTAGCAAAATAAATAATAGGCTATATTGTATATTTACAATATATGTGTATATATATATATATATATATATATATATATATATATATATATATATATATATGCAATATATATATATATATATATATATATATATATATGCAATATATATATATATATATATATATATATACATATATATATATATATATATATATATGCAATATATATATATATATATATATATATATATATATATATATATATATATATATATATGTATATATGTATGTATATATATATATATATATATATATATGTATATATGTATGTATATATATACCAATAAGTTCTCTTTCATGTTTTATGATCAGTTCTAGCTATTATAAGGTCAGGCACACTCCTGGTCAAGGTTGTCTGCTCATCACTGGCAAATTGCTATAATTATGTTTGTAATTGACATTTTATCCTGGTTAAGGAGAAACTCCATACAGACAACAATTGGTAGAATGTCAGGAAAGTAGTTAAATGACTACATTGCAAATGACATTTAATTTTCTTTGATACATTAACATTGTTCTTAGAAACAGATTCAACGAAAATTTTAAAAAAATCGATAACCAAAGGTGAGGTAGAAAAATCAGTTATGTTGGATAATATCTGGAGTGAATTTAAGTGCATACCCTGGAAGGAAGTCCTGATAAGTGCTAGAGAGCATCATTTAAGAGTGGGAAACTTGAACAGGGAAACTGCATATATCATCCTGTTGACCAAGTGCTTATGTGAAGACAGTATAGATTTCAATACAATCTGGGTTTCTTTTGCTTAGTAAAGTGGGTGTTGAACAACACACACCTTGATATAGGAATCACCCAGATATTTGGTTTACTTGGTATAAAGAAATCTTTATTAAAATTTTATCTTTAAAGGCAGCTGAGATTTTTTTTAATCCAATCCACCCTGTGCAAGGCAGTAAAGCCACTAAGACACAAGGGGGTTACTGGGTGTGGAAGAATTAGAAACAGAAACATAATCAGGAGGACAGGAGTTAGTGATTAACATTGTATTTAAATTTTTGAAGATTAAAGTTGGCTGGAAAGCATGGAACCGGAAGAGCGTTCCACAAGCAAGAAGTGCAAGAAGAGAAACTGTTAGCATGGAATTTGTATTTGTATCTAGCCAACTCAATTGTAAATTGATGAAACCACATTGCCAGTCTAGTACTGCACTTAAATTCAAAAAGCCTAGGCACCATAGTGAAGAGCACATCCGGACAATTACCATGAAAGTATTTATAAAAAAGGCACAGAGAGGCAACCTACAAGTGACTGAAGCCAAAATGCTAGATCTACGCCAATAATATTGATGATTCTGATTTGGATTTTATCAAGGATCTCTAGATAAATAGCAGCAATATTCTAAGCATGGAGGAATGGTAGACTCCTAGATAGGTAAGATGGATTCTGGAGAGAAAAATTGTCTGGCATGATAAAGTGAACCAACTTTCTTAGCAGCTGACTTCAATATGGTCTTTCTACTTCGTGTTAGCCAAGAACGTTAAACCAAGAAAGCACAATGACTCACTCTCCTGGAGGTTAGCATCAGCCATGTGGATTGAAGTCAGAGAGGGACCGCTCAGATAAGCAGTTTAGTTTGAGAGGCATTACAATTAACAAGCTATCCTTTCCCCAGTCAACAACAATGTCATTTTGGAGATGGTTATATTTCATCATAGGTTTATATATATCACTAGAATTAATATTTAAAACAAAGTGATATTATCTGAATAAATTGCATAAATTTATTCTAATGAACTAATTTCTAATGAAGTTTTACAATTATTTGATCATTAAAAATCAAAAAATCTGAGTAACATAAACTTAAAATAAGTTCATTTTCTCAGTATTTAGTTTATCAATATTGAGTTTTCATCACCTATATTCAGTTTTAATTTTTAAGTATTTGTTTTTTCTTTCTCAATATTCAGTTCCCCTTCATCAGTATTCAGTTTTCCTTTATCAATATTTAGTTTACCTTTATCAGTATTCAATTTTTCCTTATCAGTATTCAGTTTTCCTTAATCTATATTCAGTTTTGCTTTATCAGTATTTAGTTTTGCTTTATCTACATTCAGTTTTGCTTTATCATTATTCAGTTTCACTTTATGAGTATTCAGTTTTACTTCGTCAATATTCAGTTTTTCTTTATCCATATTCAGTTTTTCTTTATCAGTATTAAATTTTTCTTCAGTTTTCCTTCATTAGTATTGTATTTCTTTGTCAATTTCCAGTTTTCCTCCATCAATATTCCGTTTTTCTTTATCTGTAATAAGTTTTTCTTTATCAGTTTTTCAATTTTTCTTTATCAGTATTCAGTTTTCCTTTATCAGTATTCCATTTTCTTTTCTCAATTTTCAGTTTTCTTTCATAAATATTCAGTTTTTCTTTATTGGTATTCAGTTTTCCTTCATCAATATCCAGTTTTTTTTCATGTGTGTTCAGTTTTTCATTATCAGTTTTTCAATATCAGTTTTTCAATTTTTTCTTTATCAGTATTTGGCTTTCCTTTGTTTATATTCAGTTTTCTTTTATCAATACTCAGTTTTCTTTCCTCAATTTGCCTTCATCAGTATTCACTCTTATTTTGTCAATATTCAATTTATCCTTCATTAGTTTTCTTTCATCCTTGCTTTAAAATGGTTTCTCTTATTTTCCATTTTATATATAATGGTTGATTTCTTTTTGTTTAGCAGATGCCTATTATTTCCTGTCTGGCTCTTGATATTGCCTCCCAGAGACGGATGATGATAAGAAGTATCAAAAGAAACTGTCAAAATCACCGGAAAAAATAAAAAATGTTGCAACATGATCAACAAACTAAATAAAGAACCTTAAGACAAAAGATGAAAGAAATTTGAGTTAAAATTTGATATCCAGGACAACAATTTCAGCTTTGGTTTGAAAGGAAAACTCCTCCTCAATTTTTCTAGGATCTGCAAGAATTTAAAAAATATTTGTGATAAAGAAATAAATTGAATTAACTTTAGAGCAGTGCTTTTACTTGGAATTGCAGAAAGATTTAACTGCGGGTGACTTTTACAAGGATTTACTTCTTTTGGACACTTTTAAATGTTAAATGTGATAAACAGGAAGTTATTAAATTCAGTCTTTTTCTATATCTAATGACAACTTTCTAAAGTTCATAATAAGGATGATACTATAGTTTTCTGCTAAATGCTGTTATTATTATAAAGATTTAAACAATAAAAGGTATCAGTTAACATTTAAGTATCAAAAGCAAATAACAGTGTAATCGTAATTATTTACTCTTGACTCAACTAGAATTTATACCTGTGTCAAAGGTTAAGAAATGCATCATAGTTCAAAACAAGTAGACTTCCATACTAGAACTCACTTTCTACAATTTTCATGGCCTAAACACATCCCTGACCAAATCAACTATCAAAGAATACCTTAATTCCCTTCTCTTTTTCATATCTATTAATATGTATCTAGTTCTTGGACAAAATTGTAGGGACAGAGCCCTAATTCATATTTACACAAAATATGAAACAACAAAAAGAAACATTCAAGATGAAAAGTTGTATACGTGAATGGAATTTATATAGGCATAACAACAATTATACGAACAGTAATTCAGTGAATTCAGAGATTTGGTTGACAAGTATGTATTTGTTATTGAAGTCACTTGAAGATGTTCTTTTAGCAGGTGGAATGTGTTCCTGTGAAGAATGTTCAAGAGTGTGAAGTTATATAGAAGTTGTAATTAATAAATCTGTTTAAATGAATTAAACAATTTATAACAACTTCTATAGTTGAAAATTCAATCTTTAAATATAGCAGGAGTTATTTACCTTTAACTGCTAGTTGAATCATTTAAGGCTTTCAAGGAAAAGTGTTTTTTTATCTGAACTTGAGGAAAAGATTTCAGTTCATGAAATAATAATCAATCTCAATGAAAGAAATGTTCTTTGATAAGAAGGTATTGTAGATTGAGAAGTTTGAATATTTTTGAAATAATAAAAAATACACCTCTTAATACACATAAAATTATGTAATATAACACACGTCAAGGTAAGCAGAATTTTGTCAAAAAAGAAATATCAATATATATTTAGACCAATAATTATTATCAATATATAAAATGTTAATAGATAAGTATCTTGAAAGTTTTATTTATTGATAATAATTTTAAGGGAAAAAAGTATGACTAAAGAGAAAATCTTTTTGCATTTAGGACTTCATCAGACTTAATTTATGCTTATGTTGATGCCACTATGAACGAGAGATGCTGGGAATTAAATTTTTCTTTAATATGTTTTAGGTATATGATGTAACCAATTTGTTTATATTATTTTTATTTATGTTTCGATCAATTTGTTTTTAAATATCCTACATTGTGATAATAGAGGTGTTGCCAAAAATAGTGAAATGTTGTAAGAACCTGAATACAAATTCACTGTGCATGATCTCATGTTTAAAGCAGTTTCTAAATATTTTCATCTTAGTAAATTGTTTTCTCTTTTAATTAGAGTAGCATTTTTAAATCAAAATTTTGTTCAGTCTTGTTACAGTGAGTAACTAATGCACTTCATGTTTTGTTTTGAAAAAGGTTTATGTTCATATAATATTTTATTTAAATTCCTTGAGGTTTCTCCAGTGTATTCCTTGTGGCAATTATTACAGGTAATAGAGTAAATTCCTCCTTCAAGTTTTAGCTTTTTGTTTTGTATTAATTAAATCTTTTATTCTTTTAGATATAGTTGTGACAAATTTCATGTTTAGTTTAGATAATGTTTTTTTCAATCGTAGTTGTGATAGAGTTGATGTTTCATTTTTTAGTTTATCAGGAAGGACCTCTTTTCTATTTTGAAATATTTTACAAGACTTTTATTTTACATTGAATATGAAATAGTTAGGGTATTGGAGGAGCCTCAAAGTATTTTCAATGTATTTCTCCTCTTCATATAAATAATGAGGACTAAGTGCTCTTAAATAGAATCAGATGATTATTCCAGGTTTTAGTTTGTTGTTATGATACCATATTTTGATGTTATGATATCATATGCTATCATCAATGAATAAATTACCCAGCATTCCCTGCTGTATAGAAGGTTTGATATCACATAGTATTTCAGCATTCATTACTTCTAATGACATTTTCCTATCTGTAATATTTCTTTGCTATTTTCTTGTCATAATGAAGAAGCCTTTTGTTCTTAAAATCTTCAAAATGTCATCTGAGAGAAGTAGAAGTCCTACTAGAAATCATTATTGGTAACCACAATCTTAACACCATAAGATATGCAGATGACACGATGTTGATAGAAGATAAAGAAAGGAAACTACAAGAATTCCAACAGAAGTTAGGAAGAATATAGAATTGCAAGAAGATAGAATGCATGGTTGTTAGCAAAAGGAAATTACAAATTTGATATACCAAAATCAAGTACCTACAAAAATTTAGATATCCTGGAAGTGTTTTAACAGAAAACAGAAAGTGTGACACTGAAATTGGAAGATGCATTGAGATAAGAAAACCAAAAGCTAAGTAAAGTATTAAGAAACAAGAGATTTTCATTAGAAACATAAAAAAGAGTACTAAACTGTTATGTAATAACAGTACTCCTATATGGCAGTGAATGCTGGACAACCTCAGCTTTAGAAGAGATTTGAATCAACAGAAATATGGTCCTATAGAAAGATGCTGAGAATTCATAGACCAAACATGTAAGTAATTGTGGTTTTAGAGAAAATGGAAACAAAAAGGACACTTATACTTAACATCAGAAAGAGGCAGTTGAAATTTCTAGGGCACATATTGAGAAAAGAGAGCTTGAAAAATTGACACTCACAGGAAATATTGAAGACAGAGGAAAAACTTATAACAAGCTTGAGTAACTGGATCAAAGCTTAGGACAGATAACAAAAAGACAAAATTTATTAAGAGCTGCAAAGGATAGGAAATTTTTGGAGAGCCATAATCACCAACATGCTGAAGGGACATCACATAGAAGAAAATATATCATCAACAACACATGTCCTTGTTCAGATTTTAACAGAAAATTACATAATGAAGGTATTTGGAGAAATAGTGATGAATAAGAGCCTTTTGTAATTGTTAGCAAAAGAGGCAGCTGAAGATATGAGCTATGAAATGGGGATGTCAAAATCAAGTAAGTACAAAAATTTTTATATTTTGGAAGTGAATTAACAGAGGACAAAAAACAGTGACACCAAAGTCCAAAGGCACATTGGAACAGCAAAAGATGATTTTCAAAGGCTAAGCAAAATATTAAGAAATAGGAAAATTTCAATTAAGAAACAAAGTAAAGAGTACTCAACTATTGTGTAATATCAGTCCTCCTATATGGCAGTGAATATCTTAGCAGATGAAGATGTGGCAACAGAGATGTGATTCTACAGAAGGATGCCGAAACTATATTGGATGGTGCATGAAAGTAACTCAGATGTTTTAAAGAAAATTGGAATAAAAAGGATGCTTGTCAGAAAAAGGCAGATGGGATTTCAAGAGCACATAATAGGGAAAGTGGACTTGAAGAATTTCACACTCACAGGACATAGTGAAGGTAAGAGGTACAGAGGGGAACAGTGAGTTACCTAATGACCTTGTTTAAATCAAAAGCAGAAATAGATCTGGGAAAGATAGTATAGGGATAAATGTTGCTTAGAGTTACTAAGGATAGGAAGTTGTGGACAGCCATGACCGCCCTTGTTCTGGTGGGACATGGAACATAAGACAAGACTGGTTTTGTGCTAGCACTTTTACTTATCTTTCAATTCCTGAATTTTCATTTATTTTCTTCTCTTTTTCTTTCTTTCTCTTTTTCCCTTTTCTTACATTTCTTTCTTTTTCTGCTTTTTCCTTTTATTCTTTTTCTTTTGTCTTTTCTTCCTTTTTGTTATTTCTTTCTTGCCTTCTTTTCATTTTACAAAATTTCTAGATTTCATTTTTACTTGCTTTTTTATTTTATCAATCATTTTCTTTTATTCTGTTTGCAGGTATTAACAAAATATAAGATTCTGAACTCATTAATTTTATTAAATCATTCAATTTATTCAGTTACCAGCATGGATACCTGAAATTGCCCAAATACAATAAATATAAAATATAAAACAAAATATATAAGAAATTATAAAATAATAAATTTTATAAATTATATAAAATTATTTAATTTAAGGCAAATACTATTACAAATAACAGACATTTTGTGTTGATTCATTTTAATGACTGACTTCAGGACAATTGAAACATATCACACAATACAAGGATACCTTTTACAAATGTAAAATTTAAAAAAACTCAAGAAATTATACAAAGGATCTATATTTTTCCCCAATTCCTCTGATAAATTTCTCAATATTTCAAACATATGAAACATTAAAAACTTTTTTAAATTTCAGACCAAAATGCCATATATTAAATAAATACAGTAACATCACCAAAGAAACTGACATAGAAATCTTATTCAACAATGTTGTAAACTTTCAAGAACATAGCATTATCACATCTCAGTTAAGACTTACAGCTTTAGATCCCAAAATGCACTCCATGTGCTTTCATCCCATATTTCTAACAGCTTATTTTTAAAAATAGCATTGTTACATCATTTCAAAATTTTATTAAATTCACCAACTCTGTCTATCTACCCTGATGATGACTTAAGAAATTCGAAAGCTTCAACCATATTCCCTGTAATTTTATACTGAAATGAACTTTGAATAATTTGATGGAATTTCTTCCTTGTCTGAGGAGGATTATTCATAAGTTGGAAAAGTAGATCATTATCCCTGTAATAGTCATTAAGAAGTGTGCTCCTGCACTGGCTCCTGTTCTCTCTAAATAGTATGCTTTCCTGCCTGCTGAAAGTCATCATCTGTCATTCCAGTTTTAAAGAACTCTAGCGAACTATCCAACCCTTCCAACTATTGGCCTATTAGCCTTTTACCTCTTTTTCAGAAACTCTAATCAATGCCAAATTGGTTCGTAATCTCTCATCATAGGGCCTTTTTCAAACAAGCAATATGGCTTTTGCTTCTCCAGGTCAACTGCTAATGTAATGATGATAACTGCAGAAAGAGTCTATCATACTCAAGATAAAAACAGTGAAGCCCAGACATTTTTGCCCAGAAGCTTTGGACATCTCAAAGCCTTTGACAGGGTTTGGCATACAGGTCTTCTCCACAAGCTGAAAAGTTACAGTGTCTCTGGACACATTTTGGAAGTGATCCAGTCCTATTATATGTTGTAGAGTTACTTTCCGCAGTGGAAACTGTATTTGGACTAAATTCGGTCCTAAATAGGTTCAACGTACATAAACTTTAGGAACTTGTTATAATAAGTATTATGCAGAGTAATCTAGTTGTGGTAGCTGACTACTTTCATATTCGACTCCTAGTCGACCCTCACTGACCCCTACTTATATTAGGTGGGAGAGTCTATTATCTATAGACTAGGGGTGTTTCACCATAAGATTATCAAATCATGAAATGAAGGTTATCCTGAATGGCCACTCATCTAGATACATTCATACTAATGTGGGTGTCTCCCAGGGCTATATCCTTGGTCCTACTCCACTTTTAATGTTCATTAATGACCTTCCTGATGACACCAGCTCTTAACTTGGTATCTATGCTGTTGACACAAACATTTACTCCTGCCTCAATAACAAGGCTGATCAGTCCGACAAGGTCATAATGGCAGCAGATGTCCAAAACGAACTCAAGTCTGTTGTTAAGTGAGACAAAAGACAGCTTGTTAATTTTAACACCCCCAAAACTAAACTTCTCTCAATTAATCATCTGAGAGACCCCACTCTGACTGCTATCAGCATTAAAACCTCCAGAAAATTGACTCATTGCACATTCTTGGGCTAACATTCTCAGCTACCATGAAGGGGAAAAACTATATTGAATCCATTGCTAAATCAACTGCTAAGAAAATTTGTTCACTGTGTCATGCAAGACAGTTTTTCTCTCCAGAATCTATTTTACATATCTATACATCTACCCTTCATCCATGCTTTGAATATTGCTGCCACATAAAGTTTGGCACCCCTGCTATTTACCTTGAGCTCCTTGATAAGATCCAAAGAAGAATCAGCTATTATTATCTGTCCTGATCTGCCAACTCAGCTTCAGTCACTTTCACACGGCCGTAAGGTTACCTTTCTGTCTTTTTTCTATAAATACTTTCATGGTAATTGTTCTGATGAGCTCTTCACTATAGTTCCTAGTCTTTTATAATTTAAACGCACTACTAGAAAGGTGACGAGAACTCATCAATTTACAACTGAGCCATGCTAACAGTTTCTTTTCTTACACTTCTCACTTGTGAAACTCCCTCCCAGCTCCATACTGTCCAGCCAACTTTAATCTGCAAAAATTTACTATCTACTGTCCTCTTGATTACTCTTACCTCTTCCCACACATTAATAATGTTTCTGTTCCTAATTCTCCCACACCCTGTAACCTCTTATGTCTTAATGGCTTTTCTGCCTTGCATGGGGTGAAACAGATTTTTAAAAAATTAATCAACACATAAAATCTGTCGTTTTTCATATTATTTGCCTTAAAAAATATGTGCTGCCTAAATACACAGAATTATGTAATTATATGTAAATTATATCTCATTACATATAATAAATTATATAAATAATATAAAACAAAATATAATAATAAAATAATTCAAATATAATAATGCTAGAAAAAATCTCCTTTAACATATGTCTTCTTATACAATGCAGTAAATAAATAAAAAATTTACACTTTTTATACATAAAAAAGTTGTTACAAAAAAATGCTGCCCAAAACAAAATAATATTAATGTTTCTCCAAGTGGAAAAGAGTGTTAACCTTAAAACAAACAATTTAGAGCTGGCCATGGGAAAAGCATGCAGAAAATCTGGTTGTGATCTCTTTGTCTTGGTCTATGAATTGGAATCCCTTGAATTAAAAGGTCATGTTTGGTTGGAATTTTAGGGATCCTAGGAATGAACACCGTTATTCCTGCCTCAATTAGGATAGTTGTCTGAAAGCTAACGAAATTCCATTGATTAACTTTGAGGGTAGAGATCTCTGAGAAGCATGATGAACATCTCAAGTTTTAGTTGAAACCTGTGGGAAGGAACATCTGGTAGCTCAAGAAAGCTGAGAAACTTGAAAGTCCATAGAACAATGTCATTTGACTTGTATAGGTGAAACGCTCTCAGAAGATGGCACAACAGCTTTCAGTTTATTTCTTTCACTGAATCATTCTTTAGAGAAAGCCTGGTAATTATTTCTATCATAGAGGGTCATATGAGGAAAGAGGTCATGAAAAATTTGATACTTACAGAATAGACTGAATGCAAGAGGGACAGAGAAAAAAACAATAACCTATCTAACGAGCTGGAATAAATGAATGGTAGAACAGGGTTTAGGAGAGATAGCAAAAAGACAAAATCCAAACTTTATTAAGAGCTACAAAGGACAGGAAATTATGGAGTTGCATAATCACCAATGTCTTGAAGGGACATGGTACATAGATGAAGAATTTACATTTAAAACAACTAAAGTTTTAATCATAGAAATATTTTTAGAATTTTTGTTTGAAAACGTTTTTTATGGTGCACATTTTATAAAGAAAAGAGAAAAAATCAAATTTGTCTGTTTGGCTGAAAAGCTATTTTAATCCAGAATTGAAAAAACTGTAAAACATATTTAAACAGTTACTATCACTGTTAAATATATTAAAACATTTACTAGCACTCTAAAACATATTAAAACATTTACTGGCACTGTAAAACATATTAAAACATTTACTGGCACTGTAAAACATATTTAAACACTTATTTGCACTATAAAACATATTAAAAGATATTTAAAAACATATTAAGATCAGTGCTATAAAATAATTATGTCTTTTTTATCTGTATAGAAATGTTTTTGTTTTAGTTACTCCTAAATGAATATGTAGCAGTTTTGTTTTCACAAAATATTAGACATTAGTTTATCCAAACAAACCACATAGACTTTTCACCTGAAAAGAAATCTGTAATTTGAAAAGAAAAAACTTACCTATTGGGAACCGAGAGATGAGGTGAATGAACTGAGAAATTGAGATGCAGAGTGAAGGATTAAATGCCAGCGATGGTGATTACAATTGTTTTACAGTGAGGGATTATGGGTAAGAGTGGTGGTTAAGAAATAAGTATCAAGGCAGGTTGCTTTTTTGGTTTTTAGTATTCATATAGAAGCATAGTCAGGCTAAAGAATGAAAGCAGAGGTGGACATCAGGTAGAATACGAACGGATAAAGGATGACATAGTAGACAGACAGAAGATAAGATAGAAATTTGTTACCATTGAGACCAAGGTAGTATTTAACCAGTCTCCCCATTGAGATGAGGTGACACAAGGTCATGTTTAATGTGGGGAATTCAAGTGCCTGTACTCAGGCCAGTGACAAAAAATGTGCCAAAATTTACCCCCATGCCAGCAACCATTAATTGTGCTGGCATTGGTATGACTATATTGGTAGCCCCATCATTGCACTAGAGAATGGGTATCTCTTCTCTAGTGCAATGATGGGGTTATATCCACAGGCAGCTGTTCCCCAAAACCAGGTACCTCACAGTATTTTTTTCCCCAGCTGGATCTCTGCCATTGAGACCAAGGTTGAGAGAAACTTTACTCTTTCGTCCCGACCAACAAAAACCTTATGTCTTGTAGAGTTCTGTGTTATGTTTGTAAAAATAAGTACACAATTTACAATAGAAAAAAATATATTAAAACTTTATTCACTCTATCATCTCAAGCTAAATTGATCTGAACCACCTTCAGTTTTCTGACCTTTGAATGCTGCCAATATTAAACACTAATTTCCAATTCTGTTCTTAATCTGAAAGTTGGAATTCAATCTATTGATCTTCATAAAATGCTGAAGTTCCTTGATAACATTTATAGAAATAAACAAAACAGATGCACTTTCTTTCCTTGCCATTTTCTACTAGAATAATTGATTTTTTCAAACAATTCAAAAATGTCAGCCATACAACAAGATAATATTTTTTGTCTTCCTATATGGGCAAATTTAACCCAGGGTTATATTTAATGGAGGGTACCATAAGTTTCTTTTTATTTGGTATTGCACCATGCAAAGCAGTAAAACGACTATGACACAAGAGGTTACAGGGTGAGGAAGAATTAGGAACAAAAACATTACTAAGGAGTGAGAACAAAAGAAGAGTAATCAGAAGGACAATAGATAGCAATTGACATTGCATTTAAATTTTTGCAGATTAAATCTGGCTGGAAAGGATGAATCCAGAAGGGAGTTCCAGGAGCAAGAAGTGTGAGAAAAGAAACTGTTAGCATAAAACTTACAGTTATATCTAGCCAGCTCAACTGTAAATTGAGATCTTGACACCAGTCTAGAAATACATATGGTCTAGTGCCCCTGCTATTTACCTGGAGCTCCTCAATAAGATCCAAAGAAGAATCAGCAATATTATTGGTCCTGATCTGGCAGATCACATTCAGTCACTTCCCCACCATCATAAGGTTGCTTCTCTGTCTCTTTTCTATAAATACTTTCATGGTAATTGTTCAGATGATCTCTTTCTGCTATGGTACCTAGACTTTTTGAATTTAAACACACTACTAGCCTCGTGTTAAAATCTCATCAATTTACAGTTGAGCTGGCTAGATGTATCTGTAAGTTCTATGCTAACAGTTTCTCACTTCTGAAATTCACTTTCTACAGCATGCTTTCCAGCCAACTTTAATCTGCAAAAAGTGCAATGTCAATCGCTAGCTACGGTCCTCCTGATTACTATTTTCTCTTTCTGCTAATTACTAATGTTTCTGTTCCTAATTCCTCCACACACTTTAACCCCTTACATTTCAGTGGCTGTACTGATACCAATTTTAAAAAAAAAGTATAAGTCCAGTTTCATGTTTAGACTTTATAAAAATTATAAAATATCTTTTTGAAACAATAAAAATTGCCAAGAGAGTATACAGTCACAGCAATGTCAAGAGAAAAATTGTCCTTTTGACACAACATTTTTTTTAATTTTTTGCAGGTATGTTTGTTAAACTTTGCCAGAAAATGCCTAACTTCAATGCAGCTCGAACAAAAAAATTTTAAACATCAATTGGATAAACTAATTTACATGAAGAGACTGAATAGAAGTCCTGTGACCAAATGTCTCCTCTCTGCTGAATCACCTCACCTTCCTGTAAAGCCTAGTTTCTCTCTACCACTGAGAGGCAGGTGTGGCTCATAGTGATAGAACAAGGGAGAGAAGGAACAAGCTGCTGGAGGTAGTGTAATTGGTGTGATAAAGGAATCGAATAATGCACAATACTTGCCAAATAAATAAACCTAATGCTTAAAAAAAACACAACAGAAAATGTGGTTTATTTAACCAAACAGTTACACAAATCCTACCTGAAGTACTGTAACATTTACAATGAAAACAGAAAAAAATGAAGGTCATGTCTGTTGAAAATTTTAATTTCCCATCTTGAATCAACAATCTCCTTACAATTCAATGTTGATTATTGATTAGAAAAATAAATAATAATTTCGAAGCAAAAGTAACATATTTATTTAACCTCAAGTAAAGTTGCTCATCATGAATTCACTTAACTCTTCTATGTAGGTCCATCAATAAGTTCACATCCTAAAGAGAAAAAAAGCATTTTACTTAAAAAGTAAATATTTTTCTTTTAAACAATAGTGAAGGTTTATCTATTGTTTCCTGTTTAGGATTGGGTTTTCAGTTCCTTATAAAGTCTTTTTCATTCTCTTTCACTCCCAGTAGGCCCTTACATCTTAGTGACATCATCGCCTTGCTTAAGGTGAATTAATTTTTTTTAAAAATCCTTCCTTGTCAATACACTTAACCCAATACATATCCATTAATCAGATTGCTTATACATTGAGGATTTCAGATCAAGATTCGCCCCTGGACTTATTGATTCCCCTTCTTTCATTTTCTTCAAAAGCTAATTAACAATCGAGTAGGAAAAGTTTACTTATGTTACGAAGAAAATAAAAAAATGTGGCACTAATCCATAAGATTTGTAAAACGATAGTCCTCACTAAGACATCCATATTAAAGTCTCAATTTGATGTGGTTATTTCAAAACATGACTTGAGTTCTTAGGTTATTGTTTTGGTTTTGTAGCAGCTTGTGATATTATTGGGTGAAACTACTCCTAGCATAGCCTGTTCAATGTTCAGTTCCCTTATACTATTTTCTCCTATACTAAATTTATTATAACTGATCCATACACCAAGGTATTCGAAGTTTTAACATTTACTAATTCCACATCATGAATTTTTATGATGAATTAACAATAGGTGACATCATTGCTTTCATTCCCATTTCAGATCATACTTTCTGTTTACAAAAGAACCTATTTCTTGGAACAGTTAGTAGAGGATGTTGATTCTTTGAGCTATGAATACCTATATCATTGGCAATATTAAGGAAAAATATTATTAAATTCATCAAACAAAAAAGAATACTCTTTAACAACAGCTTTAATTCTTCCAGGAATGGATTTCACTAATTTAAAGCAATATTCTTTATAAAAATGGTTCCAACATTCCCAAATGGTAGTTAATGGATATTCTTTAGTGGACAGAGATTTCTCAAGAACCATTTTATTTTAAATTTCCACTCTACATTTTCAATTGCATTTAGATCCAGACTATTTACTGGTCATATCTTTATACGGCTTTCCTGAAGAAAAGTTTTAATCTCCTTTACTCTGAGAAATGACTTCATCATCACCAAACCTATAAATGGAATGAGAAATTCTTCTTTTTTTTTTAAATTGGTATTGCCCCAAGCAAGAAAGTACAGCCACTAGCACACAAGGGGTTACAGGGTATGGAGGAATTAGGACAGAAACATTAGTAGTGAATAGAAAGAGAAAAGAGCAATCATGAGGACTGTATGACAACTATACCAGTGGAAGTGATTGACATTGCACTTATATTTTTGCAGATTAATGTTGGCTGAAAAACATGGAGCTGGAAGGGAGTTCTACAAGTTAGAGGTGCAAGAAAAGAAACTGTTAGCATAGAAGTTATGGTTATATTTAGCTAGCTCAACTGTAAATTGATGAGATCTCTCTACAAGTCTAGTATAAACTCATACAGTGTAGGTACCATAATAAACAATTACATATGAACAATTACCATGAAAGTATTTATAAAAAAAAGGCACAGAGAGGCAACTTTATGGAGATGAGCAAGTGTCTGAAGCTGAGCCACCAGATCAGGACTAATAATATTGCTGATTCCTCTTTAGATCATATCAAGGGGTCCTAGGCAACTAGCAGGGGCACTGGACCATATATGGCAGCAATATTCTAAGCATGGATGAATGGTAGACATAGATATGCAAGATAGATTCTGGAGAGAAAACTTATCTCACCTGACACATTGCATTGACTTTCTTAGCAGCTGATTAGCAATGGATTCGATATAGTCTTTCCACCTTGTCTCAGCTTAGAACATTAACCCAAGAAGTCACAATGAGTCCCTTTCCTGGAAGATTGCATTATCCATACAGATGGAAAGCAAAGAGGGTTCTTTCAGATGATCGATAGAGAGAAATTTAGTTTTTGGAAGCGTTAAAATTGACAAGTCATCTTTTGCACCACTTAATGATGGTCTTGAGGTTGTTTTGTACATCAACTGCCATTTTGACCTTGTTGGACTGATCAGCCTTACTATCAAGGCAGGAGTAAATGATAGTGTTGTCAGTATAGATACCAAGTTGGGAGCTGGTGTCATTGGAAAGGTCATTAATGAAGATTAAGAACAGTGTAGGACCAAAGATAGAGCCCCAGGAGACACCCATGCTAATACAAAAGGATCTATATGAGTGGCTATTCAGAACTACTTTCTATTCATGTATTGATAGGAACAATTGGATCAACTCAAAAATGTGACTGGAAATGCCATAACTTTTCAACTTGTGGAGAATGCCAGACCCTGTCAAAAGCTTTCAAGATGTCCAATGCTACATCCTGGTCTTCAACATTTTTATCTAGAGCATGATAGACTCTTTCCTCAATTTTCGTCAACAGTTGATCTGAAAAAACGAAAGCCATATTGCTTGTCTGAGAAAAGGTCCTGCAAGGAGAGATGATGAACCAATTCAGCATAAATTATGGCCTCTAGGAGTTTCCAAAAAAGAGGTAGAAGAATAATTGGAAGGATTGGATGGTTCACCAGAGTTCTTAAAAACTGGAATGATATATGATGACTTCCAGCATACAGGAAAGTGGAAAGAAACAAGATCAAGGTTAGAGATGATAGTAGAAACCATGGAAGGGGCTATATGCATATCACTCAGCAGAGAATCAGTTCTAAGTGGGGGGTTAGGCAGGGATATTCCAGATGAGTCAAGAGAAGAGTTTGAGGGGGATTTAAGGGCAAAGCATTCAGCTTTGCTAGCAGAGGATGATAACACCTCAAATTGATTGACGAGGGAGTGGAATAGAGACATTGTACTTATTTAGTATCCTATTACAGAGACTCTAGTAGTCATGAGAGCCAAATTTTTTATCGGCTATGTGATACTGCATTCTCTAAGCAAAGAGGAACTTAGCTCCTTTGAGGACTTGCTTACATTTATTATGAGTAGCAGCAAATAGGCACCTGTTATGACGAGAGTTGTCACACTGGTATAGACAGAAATAGTGGTTCCTATGTTGCTATGTCAGCCAAGCATGCTGAGATGAACCATGGAGAGGACTGCAGTTTCACTTGGTATTTCCAAGAAGAGATGAAAGTGTCCATGCTTGCTTTGACCCAAGAAGAAACCTCGGTAGCATAATTTTTAATTGGGAGGTTAAAGATGTCAGTCCAAAGGGTGTCTCAAAGAAAATCCCAGAATGAGCCCCAATCAGCATGCTGGTAATAAAAAGAGGTCATATGGATAGGAGCTTCCTGTTTAATGGATGCTTCAAAGGAGATATCAATAGCTAAAACAGAATGGTCAGAATTACCAAAGAGGGCAGTGTTGCGAGGCTCAGCAAGAGTGAGGAGAGGAGGTAAGAAATAAATCAAGTAGAGAAGCATGTTGCTCAGTTTGGCTAGGGAAATGAGTATTTTGAGTGAGGGATTGGGCAATGGAAAAAATTAATGTCTGCATACTGGCAGCATCAGTACATTTAGAATGTTTTAGCTTTGTGTCGTGGTGAGCATTAAAGTCACTGAAGACAAAGATGCTCACAGATGGATGGAGAGAAAGTACATTTTCTATAATGTCAGCTATTGCATCTAGTATACTGCAGTCTTGGGACGAGGAGGAGCGATAAAGTAAAAGAGAAAGCTGACAGAGTTTAGTAGCAAAAGACAAAAGCACATGAAAGAGTAGTCAGCAGCCTCAAGAGAGAATTTCCTGGCCATTGGAAGATTATCCCAGATATAAACACCAAGGCCATGTATGTGAATGCTGGAATCTTTTCAGCAAAAGGGAAGGTATTCTGGAATTAAGAATTCATTGGTAGCAATGGAAGAATTCAAATTGGTTTCACAAAGAGCAAAGATATCTGGTGAACATTCCAAGAGGTAGAATGGATACCATGAATATTAGAGAAAGAAAGATTGAGGGGGATAAGCGTTTTTTTTGTTAGCTGGTTTAGTTTTATTTCTTTTTACTGTGATTTCCATAAGGTATGTTTTGATGAGAGAGAAAAAAGACCACCATAATTGTCACTATCTGTTATCAATGGCAATGTAAACTAGCTGGTGAATGACTGAGAGCAGAGCATTATATGGCCTCGGGGTTGCCAACCAGAAACATATACAGGGACACCTACCCATGTGTGACGTGGCACTATAGATACCTTGATATTATATAACTGTTGATTGGAGTGGCCTCTCTAAGTGTGACAAAAGAGTTTGGATTCCTAACGACCAGTTAGAAGCAATAGCCAGCAAAATGCCAACCCAGTAACTTCATAATGGAAAGTCACAGGCACTGGTTAGTCTGATCCCCAAAGAGTTAAGACAGTTAAATCATTGTGGCCCTAACAAGAGAACGAAAGAAATAAATAGAACTGCTGAACCATATCCTGAACAGAGAACAAGAGATGGGCCTCTATTCCTATTCAATAGACATGGGAGGAGTGCACACCAGACAATAGGTGAGCCTATCTACTCTTATTGACCTGTAAAAGAAAAAGAAATTCCAAAAGAATTCATTTTAAGTAATATGAATATGTTCAAGATGTTGAAACAAGATGTACAGTTTTGTAGTGGGTATGTGCACGTTCCAATATAACACGGCATAATAAACAAATATTTACGGCTCTACTTTTGTATTGAGCTTTGTTTTAAATTAATGTTTTGGATGCTGAAATCTTACTCTTCATTCTTTAACATTTGAATTTGTATATATATATATATATATATATATATATATATATATATATACATACATATAAATATAAATAAATACTTTCACAAAAAAACATTCAATTTTTTTTAATTTGCAACTTTTCAGTTGTTTTCTCCATATTATATATATATATATATATATATATAATTTAATGAAGCAAATTAAAATCCAGGTTAAATCCTTATGGATGGATGGGGGTGAAATAAACTGCAATGGAGAGAACAACAGACATGAAATATCAGATCCAAAAACAACAAAAGAGTAAGAGTAAAAAAATAAATAAGTATATAATTCAAAATCAAATAAATAAAGAATAATTAAGACAGACATTTCACCATTTAAAACAATAAAATGGCATAAAGCACTTCATATACACCGCTTCATTCCAATTTCTGAATTTGACTTCCTTTTTTGGATGGGGCAGGCAGACTTTTTTCTCAATACTGATTCAGAGAAAATTTTAGGTGACTCATGTACAAAATGACTTCAGCTTTGCACAGCTAAAGTCTCTCACTTAATATTAATTGAGTGGGTAGAGGATTGGGTGGTGGGGGTGGTCCCCGAGCCTCTCACTCGCTAGGTGGTGGTGGTGTTGGTACCAGGATTAAGTATCTTTTACCTGCCAGGAGAAGTGGGTGAAAGTTTGTTTTTTTTGCTAGGTCATTTACCATTCCTCTTTCTTTTACTATATTTTCTTTTTTTTTTTTGGCCTCTACCAAGGAATTTATTAGACTCATACACCAGTCACCAAAAATAATATCATCCACAAACAAATGCCAAATTATCCAGAATGTCAATTGATTCTTGATATAATGACAGCCACCTTTCCTCATACTTTAAATGGCATGCAACCCCATATGACGAATGGTTTGGAAAATTTACTTGTTTTCTTCATGTAGCCATCTTTATATGCTTCATTTGAACAGCACCAGACACAAGTTCCAGCATCATCAGCTTGGCCAATGCAGTTTCTTGATTCCTCAATGAATATCACTTCCAACCAATTGTCACTTACCATGATTGTTTCTCTTTTAACCACACTTTAACTCCATTTTCTTCTGCTTGTGCTAGTTTACATTTGACTTTTCTGTATTTAAATCCCATTTCACTCAGCTAATTTTTTACAGTTCTGTCACAAGTACTATTTCCTGTTTTGACACATTTGTCTTTCATTTGTTTTATATGTTAGTTTAAATGGATAGGAAGGAAAGATAACGGTTGACTTGAACAGGTTAAGATTGTAGTGATTGGGGAAACATTGTGTTGGGAGTCTGTTCCACAGGGAAGTGGTTTGTGAGAAGAAGCTCTTTATGTGGAACTTATGTCTTGCCAATGGAATACGGAGAGAATGTGGGTGATTTGCTACTATATAAGTGGCATGGCAGGTTTTGGTTGTGAATGTTAGACCTGGCGGAACAAAGAAATGTAGTTTGTCTGAGCACTTTTCATGGTAGTAGTGATAGAGCAGTGAGAGACTCGCCACATCCTGCCTGCAAGAGAGAGGTTGGAGGGGGGAAAATAATTCTTCTCCAACACAGGGCACTGAGATGCTGTTGAACTCTATCAAGTCTGGAAAGTGATGTCTGGGCAGCTCCAGCCCAAATATAGCAACAGTACTTGATTTGGGGCCTGATTTGGCTCTTATAAAGGTAGAGGATAGCATGAGGATTCAGGTACTTACTGAAGCAGTACAGAGATCTGATCATTTTAACTGCATCTCTAGCAATGGATCATATATGGGAGTTCCACTTGAGGTCAGGTGTAAGTTTGAGGCCCAATATCCTCTCAAGGCACAGGGCCTCTTCTAGGAGATATCTATTCATCATGACTGACAGTAGTTCAGGGTCTGATCAGTAGTGATGGAATGTAACCAGTTTGGTTTTAGAGGCATTGAATGTAACCAACCAATTTTTCCCCACTGAGAAGTTAGCGTTAGATCAGAAGAGAGATCAGCTTTTAATCTATGATCGTTAAGAATTTTAGCAGTGTGCTCGTATATTGCTGTGTTATCGGCATAGATATTTACAAATGATTGGAGTATATTCTTAGGAAGATCATTTATGTACATCAGAAAGAGGGTTGGTCCAAGAAGTAACCACTGGGGGACACCAGAGTTGACTGCCAGGGCCTTGGAATCTACCTATTAGGAAGAATTTTATAATAGAGAAAACCCTTCCAATGATTCCATAGCTAGAGAGCTTGTGTAGGAAACCTTTGTGCCACACCTTGTGGAAGGCCTTTGAGATATCTAATGCTATGGCCCTTGCAGTGTGTTTGTTATCAAGGTACTCACAAATTCTATATGTAATGGTAGTTAGGACATCAGTAGTGGATTGGGTTGATCAAAACCCATACTGCATGTCACAAAAGAGATTGTTTCTAATTAGGTCCTCGACAACCTTCTTATTAATTAAGCTTCAAAAACCTTTCATATAAACCATTAATGCCCACCATCCCCAAAATGGGATAAGTGGTATTAATGGATTAGATGCAAATTTTGTGAGGAAACAAGAATGGAAGCTGTGGAGAGCAACAATCACCTATATACTGAAGGGATATGGTGCCTAAAAGAAAAAGAAAATATATTACATTATAAGAGTCATACAAAATATCTTAATGATTTTATTTTGATATTTTGAGGAATTTAGTGTCATCTCATAAAAATTTGCCTGGAGGGAGAAGAAGTGGATTCATACCTTTCCCAAGAGTATTAGCACATAAGTGAATGTAATGGATTCAAATGGAATTCAAACTCGCCTCTCCGATTCCTCAATCCGAGCCGCTATCCATTACTCCACCACATAATCCTTATTTATAAACTGTTACATCATATCACTAAATTATTAATATTTATCAAAATTATTAAGATTAATTCTAAATATTATTAAGTTATTAAATTAAACCTAAACAGGTGTAGATAGGTTCATGTATCACCTGGTTTACACTTTTTCACCATCTTTTGAATAGGTTTATCCCTTGTTTCCTGTTTAGGTTTGGGTTCCCAGTTCTTCCTAAAGACTTCTCATTCTCTTTTATTCCCTTTAACCTCCTGCATCCTAGTAGTATTACTGACTTGCTTGCTGAAGCAATTTAAAAAAAAAATGGCAAGTTTGTAAAAACATGGTATTAATTATAGGTTTCTACTTATAATCCATTAACACCCACTATTCTGATGGAGTAAATAGTATTAGTGGGTTAGCAAATTTTACGAGGCAACAAGAATAGCATTTTCTAACAGCAGTGAATAAAATAAAAATATCACTTTTAGAACAATCTAATCCAATAAATTTGAATGTAAATTTATTATTTCACATAATTCTGAGAAAGTTTTCTGTTGGAGATTATTTAAACAAGCAATTTATTTCAGACTTCAAATTACAACAAACATTTCTTTGTTGATAGGCAGTAAAAAAAAGCAAACAAGGAAAAAATGATAAATTATGTGTCTGGAGACAAAACAATAGAAATAGTTGACTACAGAGAAAACGGGTAACCTTTTCAAGTTAGTACAATTGCTTTTGTACTTTTAATTAGAGAGTTTTTTTTTTCTACACGAAGATGAAGACAATATCAACAGAGTAGAGAAGTGCTTGAACCAAGAAAGGAATAATTTTTATCTTCTTTTGGCTTTCATAACAGCAGATGTTCGTTTTTGAGTTGAGTCTTTCAAGTCTTTCATTTCTTAGCTGAGTCTTCCATTCTTAAGGTTTGATTATTTCATGTCTAAGTTGACTGTTCTGCTGTTGATTCAAAATTCAAAAATGGTTGATGTAGTGTCTTACTGCCCATCAAAGACAAGTTTTCTTTTCTCAAACATTTAAAGTATGAGGAGAGATGGCTATCATTACATCAAGAATTAATGCACATGCATACATTAACATTCTGGATAATTTTCTCATTCCATTTATAGAAAATCAGTTTGGTAATGATGAAGTCAGTTTCCAGGACAATAATGCATCTTGTCACAGAACAAAGGAGATTAAAACTTTTCTTCAGGAATAGTACTTATTTCAATTTACCCATCTTTTTTATATATTTATTTATGGCTTTCGAAAAAAATAGATCAAGCATTGGACAAACCCTGACTGTTTATTGAGGGCATAAGGGCAAAGAATCTACAGGCCACCTTACCTTTTGTAAATGTCTCTAAAGCCTTTGATTCCATACATAGGGGAAAATGGAGACAGTAGCTGCTATAATAATGCTATACAAAAATACCAAATCTTTGGTTAGATCACCAGACAGAGACACTAACCTCTTCAACATCAGAGCAGGGATCCATCAGGGTGATGCCCTTGCATGTTTTTCTCTTTGTTATCACCCTTGACTACCTATTGATAACTTCCCATGACAAGCATCATTATCTAGGTTTTACTTTATCACTAAGATTCTCAGGCCGATATCCTGCAAAAATGTTGACAGATATTGACTATGCAGATGACGTAGCTATCACTACAGACACCATTACCAATAGCGCAATTTTACATCATCTAGAAAATGCTGCTAACGATGCCAGATTCTATGTCAATGACTCTAAAAAAAAAATTCATAAGCTTCAACCTGCAAGGCTTGTGGAGTTACCTCACTTACTTTCCTAAAAAAAACGTTACTAGGGGACACTCCCTAAGCCTATGAATAGGCAGTGTCATCCTCTTTTTCTTATTTCATGCAGAGACATTAAGATGTACATTGTAGATAGATAAGAATGCTGCCAGTGAGGCACATTCACTTCCCTTGGCCCTCTCTTGACTTTTGAACTGTCTCGCACACATGCATATATACACATGTGTCTATCACATATGCTTGTTACACTTACTTCTACATAACTTCAAACAATCCATTAGTTTAAATGTTTTCTTCTTTCATATTCTATTGTCCTTTGTTTTGTTAATATATTGTTACTTATAAATAGTTTTGTCCTTACTTATACATTTATTACCCAGACTCACATAACAAGTCTACCATTTTTGTCATAAAATAAATGCACCAGAAGACATGTGATTTTGACCTAAACACTCGACCATCATATGCCCACAAAAGGCTCAATACAAACGGTCTCAGGTGAATCAATAAAGCATTTGATTCTGTACATAGGGGATAATGGCGACCTCCTTGCATATGACCTCCCTCCTCAGACAATAGATGCCATAATGATGCTATACAAAAATACGAAATTTTTGGTTAGATCCCCAGATGGAGACGCTAGCTTCTTCAACATCAGTACAATGGTCTTTCCTTGCACCTTTTCTCTTTGTTATCACCTTTGACTATGTATTGGTAAGTTCCCTTGACAAACATTGTCATCTAGGTCTTACTTTATCACCATCTCTCCTCCTTAAAAATTGGCACAGGTATCGACTATGCAGATGACCTAGCTATCACTGCAGGCATCATTACCAATGTCACAGTTCTCCTACATCATCTAGAAAATGCTACCAATGATTTTAAACTCTGTCAATGCCTCTAAAACTGAATCCATAAGCTTCAACCAGCAAGGTTCAATACAAACTGTCTCAGGTGAATCTATAAAATCCATTGAATCTTTTATATATTGAGGAAGCAAAATAAATTCTACTGAAAAGGATGTGAAAATTTGCATACCTAAAGCTTCAACTGCCTTGAATAAAATGGATGTAATCTGGAAATCCGATCTACCAGACAACCTTAAATGGAGGTTCTTTCAAGCCACTGTAGAGGCGGTGTTAATGTATGGTGCCACTGTTTGGACATTAACTAAAACTCTAGAGTCTAAGCTTGATGGAACCACTCAAATGCTGAGAGATATATTTAATACCTCTTGGAGACAATATCCAACTAAATCACAGCTCTATGGACCCATCCCTGATATTTCTACAATCTTACACAAATGCAGAATGCACTTTGCAGGACACTGATGGTGAGCAAAATAAGAACTTGTGAGCAATCTACTGCTCTAGACACCTAACCATGCAGCAAGATGGGTTGATCACCCAGCAACCACTTACATTGACAAGCTATGTTGTGACAGAGAATGTCACCCTAATGACATTCCAACCTAGATAGTTGGCATGATAGACTCATGAATGTTCAAGTTAGCTCGATCGAATAATAATAACCTGTTTAAATAACTTATCTAAGATAAAATATCAGAGAATTTTCTAAGAGTCAAGTAGCAAGAAATATATTCAGTAATACAGCATGAAGAATCCCACCAAAATCAAAAGAATCAAACCAATACTCAAAAAGACAATATAAAATTGGTTGAATCAACCCTTGAAAGATTTAACATGAAAATGGAAGACTACAAAATGGAACCACTTGTGATGTAGTGATATGATTGATTCTTGGAAACAGAAGTTCCTTTCTAATAAAAACAGGTGCAGGATGTACAAATCAGTAGATTTCAGACATCAACTCATGTGTTTTAGACTCCTTTAACGGGTCCCCATGTTTTTGTTGTGAATCTCAACTAAGTAGTCATCCATGAACAGTAAAACTCTATATCAACCATTTTTGAATTTTGAATCAACCACAGAAGGCTCAACTCAGAAATGGAATAATCAAACCAAAAAAAAATGAAAGACTCAACGAAGTGATAGAAGACTCGGCTCAAAAATGAAAAAAAATCTGCTCTAAAATGGAAAACTCAGCCACAAAATGAAAAAGCCAACTCAAAGGTGAAAGAATCGGCTTACAGTGATTCTTACACCTTTTAAGCATAAGCAATTGTTTGAAGTTCACAACATTTGTTTTTATTTCTTTAAACTTAGAAAAGAGTGTTGATTTACTATGCAATATTGATTCTCTGATATGTTGCAACAACAGATGAAGAGGAGACTCAAAGACAACAAATGTGTTTCTACAGAAGAATTCTGAAAATACCATGGCCGGAACATGTAAGCAAAAAGTAAGTTTGAAAGAAAAGGGAAACAAAAAGGAAACTTATACATGGGCTTGGAGAATTTGACACTGACAGGACATATTGAAGGCAAGTGGGGAGGGGAAGAAATAAACATCAAGTAATCTGCCTAATGAGCTTTTACTCTTCTCTCTTTTTTCTTCTCTCTCCCTATTTACTCTCTCTTTCTCTTTTCGTTTTTCTCTCTCTCTTTCTCTTATCTCTCTTTCATTTCTCTTTCTTTTTCACTTCTACCTTCTTTCACTCTCTTTCACTTCTCTCTTCCTTTTCTTCTTCTCTCTCCTCTCTTTCACTTTTCTTTCACTTCTGTTTATATTTTTCTCTCTTCTCTCTTGCTCACCTTTGTTTCTCTTCTAATTTACCTTTTCTTTCTATTTCTCTTTTTTCTATTCTATCTCTCTTGATCACTTTCTCTTCTTTCTCTCTTTTCTCTCTTTTACTTTTTTCTCTCTCTTCTCTCTCTCTCTCTCTTTTCTTTCTTTACTCATTCTCTCTTCTTTCTCTATCTCATTCTTCTCTCTCTATCTGTCACTGTTAATTTATTTTATCCTTATATTGTCATCCTCACACTTTGTTCCAGGCATCTTTTCATAGATTTTCACACTCTTGTCACAAATCTAACAGCTTGTGAACATACCTAAATGTGTCATCATTATTTGGGTGTGAAACTTCAACAACCAGAATAAACACTTTCACTTCATTCTTAATGCTAGAGAATGTTTTATAGTCAACAGCTTTATCAACAGAGAAGAAACATAAAACCAAAAATTGCACAAGTTAATATAAGATGTACAAAAGACACTACAATAAAATATAATAAGCATATACAAAAGATAACACATTATGCATGCACAATACAATTTAATAAATGTATACACAAAATAAATTAATAAATGTGCGCACAAAACAATTAATGTATACCTAAGAATAAATAATACAAAAGGCAATATAATAAGCATATACATAAGGCAATATAATAAAAAACATATGCACAGTAATATTTTAAATGTATGCACAAAACAATTGTGGTATGGTCTGGGTCAACATCGAACATTTGTAGTTTCATGAAATGTTCTATGTCCATTATAAGTTGAATAAATTATAGTTAGAAGACAAACACAGGTAGAACTTATCTGAAGCTTTATTCGACTTAGAATAGAATGTGTCCAAGCAGGACTTACATAAATACAGAATACATATAAGGGGTCATAATACATACCACAACAATATTATGAATGCATGAACAAGACTTACAAACTTAGGTTATGGCTACTTAACTAATGATCTTTAAAAGACTATGGGATTGGACTTTGTTTTTTGTTGAAAATATGCCTGAACATTTTTAAAGTCCTAAAACCTACTTCCTGAAAACTGCTGGTAGAAACTCAAAGGCTTTATAGAATGAAAGACAAGTAGTGGTGATTGGCTCATGAATAGAATCTGTTTGCATGTATGTGAGTTTTGAATTGGAAAAGAGAATTGACAGCACCTCTAACAGAACATTGGTTTTTTACTAATATAATACACTATTATTGTAAAACTTCTCAGAATATTTTTCTGGGTGATTGAAAAGGATGTTAAGTTGAAGTTCATTGTTGCTTTTTTACATTACAATAAAATTACCAAACTGCCACTGTCCAATTTGAAAGGTTACCTATATACATAAGCTGGTTAACAATTTCTTTGTACATACTAAATTTTTCTTTTTCAATGCTATGTCCCTTAAGGTGATCATGGTTCTCTGCATATTCCTTTTTTATTTAACTATGTCTGAATTACCAAAATGTCTTGGAAAAGATAATGAGGTGTTTCATAATGGCTGTTTAATTTTATTTTTCCCAACATTGGGTACACACCTTACAAGGGACAATTTGATTTTTAAGAGGGGTAATTTGAGAATGAATTATTAACAGTGGATTTTTTTCTAGTGAGTCTGTGTAAGTATGAGTGCGTGTGAGTTACTACATAGAGTGCATATACAGTATGCATACATAAAAACATGTGTGTGTATGTATGTATTGTGTAATTATGTATGTACTATATATATATATATAATATATATATATATATATATATATATATATATATATATATATATATATATATATATATATATATATGGGAATGTAGCCAAGTGGTTAGAACGTTCGCTTTCTGACTATGAGACCATGGTTCAAATCTCATCATGGTCAATTTGTCAGGAAGGAGACTTCATGGTTTTATAAGAATGGATTGAGGTCAATCCTAGCATGTGGCACCTTTGAAAAGTGCCTGAAAACCAAACCACGGGTTGACCCAAGCCTTGTGGGAAAAATTGGATAGACAGAATTCTTGAGGGCCGTCAATAGCTGTGCTAGCACAAAGCCACAAGCCACAACTCATTGTGGCCGAGGGCTTGAGTGTGCTGGCCTTGTTCAAATTGTTGATCACACTAGATAACACACTCTTTCCCAGAAACTGTAACTAAGATCTGCTCAGCATAGTTGCAGTATAGACCACTCTCCTTTGGTGTTGAGCAAATACATATGTGCCTGAGCGAGCGTCTGCAATAGGGATTGGCTAGCTGCCCTAGTAGATGGGTATCCTTGACTGCAAATGGCCAGCTATTATATATATATTTATATTAGTAACACCATATTTTTATAAATATAGTAAAATTCTAAAATTAAATGATAACACTATTGCATGTATGCAGTCACAAGTTTATAAAGAAAGTTAAGTAAATGGACTTTTAGGTTCCCTCCACATGAATAGGAGTTCACTTTTTGAATAATAAGAATTATATGTTACAGCGAGGGTGAAAGGATTTTAGAGATACTTATGTGAGACATGACCAAAAAACAAAAAGGTTGGGAACCACTGGTTTAATGAGTTTGAATTTAGAGTTGTTGTTCTTTTAAATTGGCTGCCACCTAACACCTGGTCTACCCTGCTATTTAAATCAAATCTAGGGTGAAGAAGAGATAGATCTCATGCTTTTCCCAACAGCATTAGCATGAAAGGGATCATAAAAGACCGAGCTCAGATTTCAACTTCAGATTCTGTTTCCCATGCTTGCAACCATTATGCTACCTGCATGTTCAAATTAATTACGAAGGAAAAAAGATTCCATGGAACCTGCCATTCCAACTTGATTCCACCATTCCAAATACAAGCTCATGCCTTTTCGTTAATCATTTTATCATTTTTCCTTGATTAAAACTTTTTTTAAATTAACCATCCCAATTAAAAAAGAAGACAGAGCCACTCTTCAGTTAAATATCAAGTTCCATTCCAATGACCTGGTCACTAAACAAGCTGATTGCTAAATATCAAGATTTACTTGACCACTATTTCAGGCATAATATGCATGTAATGGGTTTGTGTCAAATTTAACGTCACTTTTGCACCATCTGTATTAATTTATAAGCTATTTCAAAATGCTTATACAAAACAGTAGTGTAATGCTAACAGCAATATTGGTCATTTCCTTACAAGGAAACATTCATTGACCAAGCAGCAAGTACTCTTGTCGGTTGAAATTTATAAAACCTTTCTCTAAAAACAATTTTTTCAAGAAAATAAGATTTCTCAAATTCAATAGCTTTTATCATTCTTTCTAGTATTGATGGGAGTTTCCTTCCTAACCTTTTATTTGAAGTAGTCTGGAATGTCAACATCTTGATTATCTATTTTCTCTTTCAGTTACATGTGCTATCCATTTTAGTTGATACTACTGTTGGTAGTCTTCAAGTGATATAGCTTCTATTATTTGGTACAGTTCTTTGTGATTCTGAAGCGCCAGTTCACAAAGTTCAAAAATGGATAGTCAGGCTTCACTTGCTCAAAGCCATTTCTAACCATTGATCTTAGAAAGTGGTTGTATACAGATGACAGTTTAGACATTTCTGAATCAGTTTGGTGCCATGCATGTCATTCATATGAAAGTCTTGATTTGACAAGATTATTTAAGAACTGTTAAGAATGTGTTTGCAGTGTTGGGCAAAATTACCTCTAGCGCAGCTTATTCTATGTTCAATTTTCTTATCTTCTGTGCCAAATTTATTATAACTGATCCCTATTGGAGTAGATAGGTTCACCTATCATCCAGTTCACACCCCTCCATTGTCTTTTGAACAGGAGTAGATTTTTATCTCTTGTTTCCAGTTTAGGATTGGGTTTCTGGTTCCTTCTAAAGTCTTCTTCAATTCTGTACTTCTAATGTCTCTGCCTAAACTCTAAAATTTATACCATAATTTGGTTCCTCGTTCTTTCTAAAGTTTTTCTTCTTTTTCACTTCCAGTAGCCCCTTGGGTGCCTTAATGGCATTATTGTCTTGCTTGGAGTGAACTGATTCAAATAAAATAAACACACCAAGTTATTAAAAACGTTCAGTATTTACTAATTCAACATCTTGAATTTACTTGGCCACTCCAACATGGTGTAATAGTTAGCAAGCTTCTTTCGCTAGATCCCTTGTGACTGAATAGTGAGTTTGATCCTCAGTGAGTGCCCCCCTACTTTCGGCCTTGTGCTACATGTAAGATATGCATAGAAAATCATGGGCACTCCAACATGGTGTAATGGTTAGCAAGCTTGCCTTGCTAGACCAATTATGACTGAATAGTGAGTTTGATCCTCACTCGATTCCCCATATTTTTGGCCTTGTGCCTCATCTAAACTGCCCTTAGAAAAACCTCCATCCCAAATTTATTGAACAATAAACATAATTAAAAAAAAATTCAAATATTAGCGGTATAATCTTTGATTGGTATACTGCAAATACAGTACAAGTAAATTTTTATTTATTTTTCACTTTACTTATTTTGATTCATTTTGAAGAAAGAGAAAACAATCATGAAGAATGTTTTCATATAACCTACCATACTGACTGGTTGGATTTATATTTTATTTTATATCTGATCATAAGTCAGGGCTTGTTAAACAGTTTAATCATTAAATGAAGAGTGATTGCACTTTGTATAATATATGCTAGTCCTGACATGATGCCATTAGATTTGATAATATAAACTGGATGGAGTACCAGTGGAAGCATATTCAGGATTTGGGGCAGGGATGGATTCAGATTTAAAAATGCTTACAAAGAGTGGGGTCTTGCAACCAATATCTTGGCAAGGTTTGAGGGCTTTCTATAAATTTATTCATTTTATTACTTACATTTCAATGAAGACATTTTAGCATGAGAATTGACAAAAGAACAAAGTAAATGAAATTATAATCAAAGAAATTCATCACAGACCCAATAGATAAAAATTTATAAAGAATAAAACAGAAGCAATAAGATTTTTTAAAATGTTTTGTTGCTTGGTCTTAAGATTAATGTAAAATTTTGTATTGGACAATTTCATTCTTTAGATACTTTTTCTTAAATTAAAATAAAATGGCTGATGTTACCACAAGGAAAGTGATTCCTTGCACCTTATTGGACTAATGTTTTCCACTGACATGAAGTGGAAAGATTATATTGAATCAGTTACAGGTGTGGTGCTAGGAAAGTTCACTGTCTCATGCTAGACAATTTTTCTTGCCAGAATCTATCTTACATATTTATAAATCTACCATTCTTCTATGTTTTGAATACTGCTGCCACATCTGGTCTAGAACTCCTGCTATATATTTAAAGATTATTGATAAAATCCAAAGAAGAATCTGCAAAGTTATTGGTCCTGATCTGGTATCTCGGTTTCAGTCATTTTTGCACCATGATAGCATAGCTTTCCTGTGCCTTTTCTATAAATACTTTCATGGTAATTGTTCTGGTGAACTTTCCTCTATGGTAAATGCATTGGGGTTTCATTTTTAAAACTTGTTATTTTTCTTTTCCAAGCCCACTGACAAGTTGTATATATTGGAACTTGTTAGGACTTCATGGAAACTTTGAGATATTATGGTGGCTTTATTAACAAAGGTAAGTAAGTATGTGTTGTTTTGGTGTAAGGAATACTGTGGTATATTTAGGTCAGTAATCACAGCTAGTTAAGTTTAAGATAAGACAGATTGAAGACCAGCCTTCACTTATTGCCCTTTTTGGTCTTGTGCTATATTTTTGTATTATTCAAAATAAATATTACTTTCCTCTATAGTACCTAGACTGTATGAATTTAAGCACACTATGTGATAGGCAGCTAGGTCACATCATTTTATACATTTGAAATGGCTAAATGTAAACATAAGTTTCTTCTATCACACTACATAAGTGGTATTTCTCTTCTGGCTTCTTGCTTCCCAGTTTACTTTGATCTTCAAAAATTTAAATGCAGTGTCAATCATCATCTTCTGACTTCTTAATTTATGATCTTTTATTGTTCTCTTTTAGTGTTTCCTTTTTCTTATATTCTCTCACACTCAGTAACCCCTTGCATCTAAGTGGTTTTATCACCTTGCTTGAGATGAAATGATTAAAAAAATTGTGCTTTTTCTGAACAAAAGTTATAGTTCTCAGCCCTTTATATTCACACATGCTCAGATCTATACTTGATGAGCTTTCTTTTCTTATTTATATAAGCAAGTCTTGTGCTAAGCAAGTTTTGTTGCTTTTATTTAGTTTCATTTGAGAGTGAAGTTAGTGTGATAGTGTAATAAGGTAACTTGTTTGTTAGGGAAGTGTATTTTATAGTTCTGGTTTCTGGTGGTAGTGTGTTGGAACAGAAAAGTTTGTAAGTTTGAATCTTTGGGTAAAATCAAGTTTGCCAAGCAAATTTGATTGTAAAAAACATCTGAACTTCAGATTTTGACAGGTGACAACATTGTTTTTTCTATATCTATCTAGAGGCTTAGCATACAAATATGTAAGTTCGTTATTTTGAATGCAGACAGCCTTGAAGTTTGGCAATATTTAAAGTCTGGATAAGTTAAAAACAAACCAGAGGAAATGACCCTTTTGACCCCTCTTGTGATCAAAGGAGGGTGAGAAAATATGTGGGTAGATGGGTCCTTATATATACAGCATTTTGGCAAATCCCCCATTTGCCAAAATGCTGTATATATAAGGACCCATCTACCCACATATTTTCACATCGAGAGAGCCAAGAGAATTAAGAGGAGAGATACATCATAGATTGGCTGATCAACACACATGCAATTCACACCCACCTGAAATTAACTTGATGTTCAATTCTCTGATAAAGTTTAAGAATACACAATTTGCTTCCAAGTCGCTACCCCGTCCAGAGGTGTTATGCTATAGCAAACTTTTGTAAATATTCTATCTTTATTTACTATTATTAAAACTATCATTTCCAATCAAGATCAGATCTTCTCCTTCTTCTAACAAGAGTGCAACTTTCTCTTCTTCAGCCTGGTCATCAAGGAAAATACCCCGGCTTACTAAACCAATAGGAAGAGCAACTCCTCCTTTTCTTGACAGTAAGAAACACAACACTTACCAGCAACTCTAGACAATTGGTGACCTAAATGACACCAATTCCCTGGCCAGTTTAAAACTGTATGTAACCAATCTGACCCCACAGCCATCCCAAGGGGAAGTTATCTACAAGAGATAGGGTCCAAATTGTATGGCTGCACATCCTTGGGAAAAAGGGGGTTTCATTATAATAGAATGCATAGGCTAGACAGAATATTAATTGTAGCAAATGTAATTCCAGTACAACCAGAACTGAGGGGGGTGGGCTGAACCCCTTGGGTGTGGAATCATGACAGCAATGGATGAAAAAATAAATACACAATTATAGTAGTAAAGAGACAGGAGCTCTTATACTTATCTGAGCCTGCCTTTCCCAGATTAATTTGTATAGCTGTGGTTTCAGCAGCAAGACATATCAAGCATATGGAAAGGATAGTAGCTGGTGAACTTGCTGAGATCCAATCTCTCAATTTCGCTCTCAATTTCTCTCTTTCTCTCTGTGTCTCTCTCGATCTCTCTCTCTCTCTCAATCTCTCTCTCTCTCTCTCTCTCTTGAATTTTCCAAGAAATGATCCTCCCTAAAATAAAGCAAAAAAAAAAGAAATGCACTGAGGAAATGCTGACAGAATACCACAATCCAAAGTCAACATTGCAGAAAGCAGCATTAGACAAGAAATAAAAATATACATTTAAAAAGTCATATAGTTGTGATTTTGTTGTTTAGTCTGAAAACTGAGGCTCATACATTTCTCAAGTCAACATGTTGATGCTTCAAAATCAAGATGGTCAATCTCACAAACTTTCACACTTTAGATTTAACTTTATCTTTTTTAATATTTCTATTCTCCCCCAGTTATTTCAGATTGCCCCTATCTATCTATCTATCTATCTATCAGGCTTTTTTGTCTCTCTTTCTTCATGTTTTGATTTTCTGTCTCTTCTATATTATCTGATAAGTGAACACTTGAAAAGTTGTGTGGCTAATGAAATAAAGACCAGAAGAGGATTCCCATTGTTTTGAGTTTGTCTGTTATTATCTTGCTTTGTTTCTGTATAATGTTAGCAAAGAAAGTGTCTTTAGGGTCTAGAGCCAAAGAGATTTTAAAATAAAAAAAAGAAAAAAAGAAAGGATAAAAAGGAAGTAAAAAAAACAAAAGAAATCAGGAATAATGGTTTGATGGATTATCTTAAAGTGCAGGAAATGTATGAATACAATATAACAAAGGATATTCAGAAATAGATTTCTAAATGGAAGCAGTGATGTGCAATAATCAATTCTTGGGATTTTGTGACCAATGAAAGATATTTACTGTGATATGACTTCCTATATATCATCCATCCAGAAAAGAAGGTCAAAGATTTTTTTTTAAAGTTCTTGAATAGCATATCTATCAAGGAATTTTTAGAATTAATCCTAAAAGGAAGCTAACTTCTTTTTGCTAATTCATTTTCATTGGTGAAAGATAAAAATCACTCCCCATAGAAGAAACAAATAAGTGATAAGCTTCTTGTGAAGTAAATTGGAAGGAAATGATTTATGTAGTGATTATTACTATTGTTATTATTAAAGAAAGGCCCAGACCTCTTGACTCCTCATTACCTTAATTGTACTGCCCATTTTTGAGTATTTTTTTTTCAGTTTTATATCAAACTTTAGACAATCCAATGCTGTCATGATTCCATGTACACAGGGGTCAAAACACCCATACTCAGTTCTGGTTGTTCTGGGCCAAAGTCCAAACTATTTCTGTAGAGTATTGTTTGAAAATGTGATACTCACAGGACAGATTGATCACAAGAGGAATAGAAGAAAACAACAAATAACCTACCTAGCAAACTTAGGTAAAGAGATGGCAGAACAGAGTTTATTAAGAGATGCAAAGAATAGGAAATTGTGGAAAAACATGATTTCCAATGTCTTGAAGGGATACGGCACATCAAAAAAGATGAATATTGATGTTCTCATCAGTACCTCAGCACTCTTAATATTCTAGTTGCTTTCAATATCTCCAGACGGTTTCAACTCTTATGATTCCTTCAGTCTTTTCTCCGGGCTATTTGAGACGATTCCAAGTGCTCCCATAATAACTGACATGACCGTCATCTTCATGTTTCCCAACTTACTCAACTCCTTGGAAAGATCAAGATATTTTTATTATTGCTTGCTTTGAAAACTACTCTGTGGTCTCTGAGAGCAGCAAACTCCAATGTTAGGAATTTTTTTTTTCTTTTGGTTTACTATGATCATATCCTGTATTTTAATCTTGATAGGATGATCTGCTTTTTCACAAAGTAACGCAAGCCTTTTAGGTTGGTTCATTTTCTAAGAGAGATTTTACTTTTAGCTTATAACATTTGTCTGTCTGTCTGGTCAAAATGCAGTCACTTGCACAGGTCTCAATGGATAACCTTTCCCAACCGGTTATGCCTATCTTTGTATTGTTTCTATGCAAAATTGCTACATTACACTGATTATGCTGTTCACTACCTCATCTTTATTTCCACATAGTTTCTATTTTCTGTATTTCTTGTAGTTTATCCAATCTGGCCTTTAAATATTTGCTTCTTATGGTATTGTTTTTAGGCCTCTTTTAAGTATGACGCAGTTTCTCTCTTAGTTTCATCTACTTAGCTATGTCCATGCTATAACCATGCGGATTTATCTGCTATTCCTTCAATTTTACTTATCATTTTTGAGTTCTTGTCTTTGTGTTTACAAACATATTTTCCATTCTTCTTTTCATTATAGTGCACTTTTGGCTGTAGACCTTCTTTGCCCTGTCTTTTTTTTTTAATAATTTCACCCCAAACCAGGCAATCAAACCACTAAAATGCAAGGGGCTACTGAGTGTGAAAGAATATAAAAAAAAAGAAAAACATTATTAATGAGCAAGAACAATAAGAGAACAGACAGAAGATAATGATTGACATTGCATTTAAATTTTTGAAGATCAAACTTGACTGGAAAGCAAGAAACCAGAAGAAAGTTCCACAAGCAAGAAGTGTGGGGAAAAGAAACTGCTAGCAAAGGAACTTATAGTTCATTTCAACTGTAAAATGATACCTTTCCACCAATCTAGTACTGCACTTAAATTCATAAAATCTAGCTACAATAGAGGAAAATTCATCAGAATAGTTACCATGAATGTCTTTATAGAAAAGGCACAGGGGAGCCACATCACAATAATGGGAAAGTGACTGAAACCAAGATGCCAGATGAAGAAAAATAACAATGCAGATTCATTATATTATTGATACAAAATGCACAGAAAATTATTTATTATTAGTGTCTTAATATAAACTCATTTATTGTTCATTCTTCTTTTGATTATAGAGCAAGAGTCTTATGGCCATATCATATTGAAACACCACTTAAGCAATGTCAAACCTGGTTAGTACGTAGATATGTGATTGCTTGGAAATACTAGGTGTTGTAAGCTTGAGAGTGCAGGTGGTGTAATGTATAATGGCTGGTAATTGGAAATTGGAGAGCCAATTTTCAATTCCAGTCAAGTTTCCTATATTTTTTTATGCATAAATATCCTTGAGAAAAGTATGAAATCACATCTTCTTCCCCCAGCTATAGATTAATTAGCAGATCTAGTATCAGTAAATCATTATTATCTTCAAAATGTTCCTACAGTCTAATAATAATTTCTTGCTTTAAATAACCTGTAAAAGGTTGATAAGCCATAAAAAACAGATCAATCATTATAGTGCATTTTTTGTCTGTTATGTGTAGTCATCTCTAACTCTGTCTTAATAATATCTTAATATAATCGAGTACCTCGACCGTGTCACCAATGCAGTCAATATTGACATCCTCTCCTTTCCTTTTAAAGTCTATTCCTGTTTTTTCAGAAATTGTTCTCAGCTTTCTTGAAATCAATTTTTGTCAGTTATTTATGCTGTAAGAATTTTCTGCATATTTTGTAATTTAATTTCCGACAATACCAAAAACATCAAAAACTAATAAAATAAAGAAGATCTACATACAATAAATTGCAGCAGTAAACGATCAAAACAATTAAAAGTTCTTAGACATAAAATGTCTTAAATGTTCTTGAGAGATGTTTAATATTCCCACTTTGAAGTTTGTTTTTATGTCAAGTAAAAGGATTCTGTAAGTACGTATTGATTGATTTTTCCATTTTCTACGGCTTATCAACCACTTGCAAGTTATTTAAAGACAGAAAATATTTTTAGATTGTAAGACTTTCTTTTTAGATAATAATGATTTAGTGATATCATTACTAATTAACCCATACCTGGGAGGAGAAGAGGTGCATCCATACCTAATTAGTATTTGATAAACAAACAAGATATTATAAAGTGGGGGATCAATTTTATATTACAATAAATACATAAACTGATCCTTCTCTTTGTGGCCACGGTAGTTTCTATACATTTCAGAGAATGTAAATAAATCTAAAAGCCTATGTAGCTAATCAGTATTTTATTGATTGATTCTTTCATTTTCTAAGGCTTATCAACCCTTTGCAGGTTATTTAAAGCCAGAAAATATTTTTAGATTGTAAGAATTTTTTTTTGTTTGAGATAATAACGGTTTAGTGAATAAAGTCTTACCAATTAACTCATAGCTGGGGGGAGAAGAGGGGGTTTCATACCTTTCCCAAGGTTATGTGCATGTAAGTGAATATCACAAACCCAACAGAAATCGAAACTTTGATCTCTGATTAACAATTCCAAACCATTATCCATTACATCACCTGCACATCCAAGCTTACAGTAACTGCTATTCCCAAGTGGTCACTCACCTAGGTACTGACGAGGCTCAGTGTTGCTTAACTTCAGTGATTTGATTAGTTAATTTGATTAGCTAACGATTCTATTTGAACATGCACATAATGTGTTCTCTACTTCTTCTATATGCCACATCCCTTCAGGACATAGATGATCATAGATCGCCACAACTTCCTATCCATTGTGGCTTTTAGCAGTTTTTCACCCTTTATTAAGGCTCACACCACTGTTCTGCCATTCATTCACACAGGCTTATCAAGTAAGTAACTAACTGCCTTCCCTTATCTCGCTATAAGTTTTCGAAGAACTCCTTCCTCATTATGCATCCAAGTAATTTCATCTCTTTTCCTGATTCTGAGTAGAAGTGTTCTTTCTCTTGCCATTTACTTTAAAATTAGCTTACTCACTTTGTCCCTAGAATTTTCAATATCCTTCTGTAGAACCACAATTCTGCTGCCTATGGTTTTTTCCTCATCCATTGGGTGATTGTCCAGAATACCTGCCATATAAGATGATGGAAAACACGTAGCAATCCACCACTCTTTTCTTTGTTTCTCAGGAAATTTTCCATTTCTCAGCATCTTATTTAGCTTTTGGAATACTTCTTTCACTATTCCAATGCATGTTCGGATCTCTGTGTAGCATTAAACTGGATCAAGTGAATCTAATTTATTTTTTCTTTTAGAAACCATGCATGAGTGCTATAGCTAGTTTTTAGAGCTCTCTGATTGGTTGTTAATTTTTTATGATGTCACCTACCATTGACCAATTGTTATGCAATGATATGCATGTGCACAGCCCATAATCTTCTGTTTTGTTGTCTGTATTTTTCAGTTTGTTTTTCATTACTTTGTACTATTAGTTCTTCATATATTTTGATCTTTACCGATTTTGTTTCATTTTTTAGTTTTTGCATATGTTTTTTCTAGTCTCATTTCTCATCCAATATTTCTCTCTTTATTCTTGTGTGAACTTCCTTCTCTGGCAAATCTTTTGTCAATAACTAGTTTTCTTCCTGCATATATGAGGTTCAGTTCAATTCACTTCTATTGTTTGTTTTGGACATATTGCAATTTATTCACTTTCACAGTTTCTAATATTAATTCCTTCCATTCTTGGTTCTGTTGTTTTTAGTCATCCTTCAGGTTGAGAAGTTGTTGTGTGATGAAAAACAAACCTTTTTTGTGCTTTTAAAAGAAATAGACAAACAAAACAATAGAAAAAATGAAATGGAAATTTGTATTCCATAGGGTAATTTTGAGGATAATTCTGCAAAGAATATAAATTTAAGGATATTTTTCTCTTGTTCAACCAGTAAAAACCCCAAGAGCCACTCAAGGTAGAGGATTACTGTTGAAAATGGTTGACCCAAGAACTTGAAGAAGTTACGATTTTAGTGATCGAGGAAGCAATCTCTTGGTAGTCTGTGCCACATAGCAGTTCTTGGGAAGATGTCCAAATGAAACTTACTTCTTTTCCAATAGAATATGAAAAGAATGAGGATGATTTAGTCCTGTGTACATGGCATTGCATGGTTTACCTTTAAAAACCCAATCTATTGTAAATAAGGAACGTAACTCATCAGAATATTTTCCATGGAAGTAGCTATAAAAAAGTGAGAGGCTTGCTTACAATGTTCCATCTTTTGGAAAGAGAGGTTGTAGTGTGGAAAATAATCTCTCACATACAAGGACATGTAGACACTTTTGAACTCTGCAAAGGCTGGAAAGTGAGAATTAGACACCTCCAACCCACGCATGATGGCAATACTCCAGTTTCACTTTGATTTGAGACTTTTAAAGATAGTGAATGGTATGAGGAAACTTTCTGGTGCAGTTCAAGAAACCAACCATTTTTGCAGCCTCATTAACAATCGATCATATATACATGTTACACTTGGCGATTGGGGAGAAATTTAGTCCCAATAAACTTTCAAGGCAATAAGTCCTGTTAAGGATACAATCATTCATCATGGAAAGGCAGTTAGTTACTTACTTGACAAGCCTGTGTGAATGGATAGCAGAGAAGTGGTGTGAGCCTTAATAAAGAGTGAAAAACTGCTAAAAGCCACAATAGATAGGAAGTTGTGGAGAGCCATAATCACCTATGTCCTGAATGGGTGCCGCATGCAGAAGAAGAAGTGAAGAATTGCATGTTCAAATAGAATAGTTAACTAATCAAATTAACTAATCAAATCACTGAAGTTAAGCAACACTGAGCCTCGTCAGTACCTAGGTGAGTGACCACTTGGGAATAGCAGTTACTGTAAGATTGGATGAGCAGGTGATGTAATGGATAATGGTTTGGAATTGTTAATCAGAGATCCAAGTTTTGATTTCTGTTGGGTTTGTGATATTCACTTACATGCACATAACCTTGGGAAAGGTATGCATGCTCCCAGTTTTTTTAGCCATTCTGAAAAGGGTAGCTGTTGCTAACAGAGTTTTTAATGCATGCACATGTGGCTAAATGACGGTGTAGTGGCTGCTACAGTTCCTTAATGATCATAGCAATGTTTTACTTCTCTGGTAGTTTTCTTTATTGCATCAATTCAATTTTTTTTATTTCAGACTGTAGTATGCAAAAGTGGGGGGCGGAGTGCGCACCGGACCCAGACATCCATATTGGGAGGGCACCCAATCAAAAAGTGAAATAAAAAATTAGTTTATATTTAACTTGAATGAAATGTTTATTTTATGTTTCATCTGTTTTTAGATATTTAAAATGTCTTCCTTTCTTACATTTCTCAGTACAGGCCCTATAGGCACCCTCCACACCTTGAGTCTTAGAGGCATGCAATCAAGGAGTTGAACCTAGTCATCACCAAGCATCACCAACCCTCTGCACAACACTAATGCTAGGTTTGCTGCAGTTGTGGGTGCTGCGTGATCTCACAGTTTTCATAAATTTCCATTTCTTTTTTTTTAGTGGGAACTTTTTATCAAAAGCTTTCTTTTCTAATTTCTTTTCTGTATATATCCGTGATTTCCTTTTGGAGACCAACCTTCTCGTCAGTATTTGTAAGATTGCTGCAGGGAATATTCTAGTTCTATTCCCATATTTCTATGATCTGTTTTCTATAGTCTGTTGTGAGATTGCTTTTAAAACAGCAGTTGATATATTTTTTTCTTTTAAGAGAGACTAGAAAATCTAGAACAGTATAAAGTCTTTCTTGTTTTTCACTCCTCCAGCACCATTTTGCTGCTTCAGTGATCAGCAACTCGGCATTTTTGGATGCTCTTGTTGTCTATGACGTGCTTATCCTTATATCTATAAACACCCCATTTCTTTTTAACCACATGTATGATTATCCGATTTCAAATCTATTGTTAATCTGGATAGCCTTACAGGGTTAGGGTTAGGGATTTCTGGTTCAGTATTACTGTAATCAGTTTCCAGCTAAATAAGGTCAAATTGGCAGTTGATCCCAAAAGGGACATCAAATCTGATGCTCACTGGGGCAAGGAATGACTCCAAAACAAAACTTCTTTCTATTAATAAACAGAGAGACCCCTTTCTGCTTTCCATCAGCATGGTTGATGCTAAGGTCCAGGTGATGCTAAGGTCCACCATCTCAGGCTAATGTTATCTGCTGACATGAAGTGGAAAGATTATATTGAATCAATTGCTATGCCTGCTGCTAGGTAAGTTGGTTCACTTTATCATGTGAGACAATTTTTCTTGCCAGAATCTATCTTACATATTTATAAGTCTGCCATTCATCCATGCTTAGAATATTGCTGCCACATATGGTCCGGCGCTCCTGCTATATATTTAGAGATTCTTGATAAAATCCAAAGAAGAATCTGCAATGTTATTGGTCTTAACCTGGCATACCAACTTTTATATTGTAGCTTCCTTGTGTCTTTTCTAAAAATACTTTCATGGTAATTATTCTGATGAACTTTGCTCTATGTTACCTGGATTATGCATTTAAGCACAGTACTAGATTGACAACAAGTTCTGATCATTTAAAAGTTGAGTTGGTTAGATGTAACAGTAAGTTCTTTGCTGGCTGTTTCTTTTCTTGCACTTCTTACCTGTGGAACTCTCTTCCAGCTTCATGCTCTCCAGCCAACTTTGATCTTGTTATGGTGAAAGACACCTAGTCTATAGATAATAAACTCTCCCATCTATTATAAGTAGGAGTCGAATACGAAAAAGTAGTCAGCGACCACAACTCGATTACTCTGCGTAATACTGATTATTACAAGTTCCTAACGTTTTTGTACGTTGAACCTATTTAGGACGAATTTAGTCCAAATACAGTTTCCACTGAGGAAATAACTCTACAACAGATCTTCAAAAATTTAAATGCAATGTCAATCATTAACTACTATCTATTTGATTTCTCTTCTTTTATCGTTCTCACTTCTTAATAATTTTCTCTTTTTCTTATTCATTCACTAACCCTTTGTGTCCTAGTGGATTTATTGCCTTGCTTTGGGTGAAATGATTAAAAACAAATAACATTAATAAATATTTAGACAGTAAAATTTAGTCATGAGTCGCTATTTAAAATTGCTTTATTTCTCATTGATTCATTCACAGTAAAGGGTATTTGTGAATGAAATATAAGCTGGTGTTATGTTGTGAAATAACCTACCTTCGATATGTTATAAAAAATCATTTGCGTTTGAGGTGACTTTTGAAAAGGATGTTACTGTTGTAGTGATAGCAACAAATAAATCCCTAAATAACCTCCAACCCTTGTTACTAAATTGTGCAGGCGTATGAAACCAAAATAATAAATAATTAATAATAAAAGAAAAATTAAAAGTTAAATAATAAAATTACTTTAAAATATAGATAAGATTAATTAAAAACAAAGAGAGAAAAAAATTAGATCATTGAAAAGATGAATAAATATGAAAACTCCCATCATGCACCAGAGCAGGCGTTTAGCCCTCAACTGAAACCAAAATAAAATGTTCTCTCTCTTCACCTTCAATGGCCAAACGAAGCAAATATCCAGGGACAACACTAAACCAGACCATGTGACTCCAAACAGATAAACAAAAACATATACGTATATGAATTTAAAGATACACAATTTTCTTTGTGAATGTATACGAAAGCTTTTTTATCGTTTTCGTTTATGCTCACTGTGTTGTATCTTGTTTTGATTTGTTTGTAATCTATATATTTCTATTGTGGGGCTAATGATTTTTAACCCCCAAACAATATTTATATATATATAAAAGAGAAGTACATTCAGATAAGACCAACCACATCACAGAACAACCCAAAATACTGAGAATGTAGTTTTGCCTGAATCATCGAGACAAGTCAACAGAATAGGGATCACCTATTTCTGTATATATATATCAGAATCGAGTCACTGTCAGTCACTGTGTGTTTATCTAAATCTAAAAATAAACACGCTAAAATTCACCTTCATCCCTGCCGTGCGTCGATGGCTTAGTGGGAGAAGTTCCAACTGACGCAAATTCAGTCGAGTTTCGATCCTAGCTAGAAGCAACCGGATGTCTAGTCACACTGATGAGCTGTGAAACAGCGAAACAGTCTGTCTGTGGATGATAAATATATAAATATATATATATATATATATATATATATATATATATAGTCTTAAGGCGTGCTATATTTATGGGATAAAGTGCTCAATATCAGAGATAGAGCGTGTGTAAATATAAAAGTGAACATAGAAATCAACACTTAGAGGCGACAGTTTGTTTCATGCTAGACACAATCGTCAGGCCACCAGAGTTTATATATATATATATATATATATATATATATATATATATATATATATATATATATATATATAACTCTCTCTTTTTTCTTCATCCTCTACACTGCATTAGAATTAAAGCACAGACATGCTTGGCTTATCTGTAGGCAGCGATTGCGTAAAAGAAGATAGAGAGGCATGTCACCCGTAAATGTTCTGGCGTCAATAAATTAAATAGGAAGAAACCAGCCGCTATATCAAATACGTGAAAAACTTAACTTTCCATAAGTTTTCTTGCTAGTAAACATTTTTCGGTCATATAGTTTTCATTTTAAGTCTTTCTGCTTCAATTTCTAGAAACGAAAAATAAGATTTTGGTCAAGTCACAGAGAACATTAATGTATACACCACAGCACTTCCTCGGTTATATGTACATCGATTATCCGGACATCAATTAAATTAAGAGAAAAACTGAAATCATCCGAACTAGCATTTCATCTCAGACAAACGTTTTGAGAATTTTAAAAAACCATAGAAAAAAAGAAACCATAAAAGTAGAAAACCATACTAAACGTTTCATATAAACGCTGATAAAAATCAGTTCAATTATTGAATTATTACAGCTTCGTTACGCCAGAGAGTGTGCATCTAGTTTAATTCGGCTTCAGGAATTAGTGGTGGAAAAACGCGAAGCCAACCGGAACTAAACAAAACTTAACACATTTTTCATCAAAAGTAAAACCGGACAAAACCTTGAGCAAGCGTTTCAAAGTATTATTTGATGATATAAATGTTAAATTTATTTCAGAAAAATACTTTTTTCTTCATTCTTTTTCGATAATTTACCTATTATTCGGTTATCTGGAATTTTGAAATATCCGAATATACAGGGTACGTTGGGTGTCAATCTGTGTCCCCAAAAGATGTACAGAGAGTGATGAAAACCAAATAACCAATAAACATCATGGTGTTTGGAGTGATCACTAGTGATGGCAACGTTATGTCTCCATTCATCTTCCCACAGGGCCTAAAACTAAACACGGAAGCCTACATCAAATGCTTTGAGGAGGTAGTTCTGCCCTGAGTCAAGAGGGTGGCTGCTGGAAGACCCTATGTCTGCCAACAGGACTCTGCCATACAAGCAGGAGAACCCAGTCATGGCTGTCAGACAATTTCTGCGAGCACATCACACCTTACCTCTGGCCACCTAACTCCTTCTTGATTATTATGTGTGAGTCACAGTTGAGCAAGCGACCAACAAAACTCCTTGTAACACCAAAGATGAACTGAAGGCAAGGATTATGGCAGCATTCACTAACTTAAACAAGGAGACTGTCCAAAAAAGATATTTTTGTATCATTTTGGTAAATATATCTGTTAAAATGAGATGCCACTGTTATTTTAATTTTTGCGTAATTTATACGACAATTTATCCATCCCTGTATTTATTTCAACCTTTGAACCAAACTGTTCGAATAATCGAGGAAGTAATAAATTTCTGCTAGTATAACGTTCCACCCACTACTTCAGATCCGGCTTTACGGTTGACTCAAATTGAAACTTAGTTTATGATGGAAAAAAATGAATTGCATTTTTTTCCTTTTTTGGGGCCATGTTTACCACCCGACATAACTCCTGGGGGTCAATGACTTAATTTTATGTCCGCCTGCGTCCAACTTGTTCAGCGAACCTAAAGAAATTATGTCGTGGGTCTGTATCTCAAAGCAAAGAAAGTTACAGCAGTTGTTGACGTCAAAATCCCGAGAGAGGAAACCATTTCAATTTTTGCTCGGCTTATATCTCATGGCGGGAAAGTTCCAAGGTGATAATATAATCAGATATCTTTTTTTTCTGCAGCGGTTGCTAACAAATTTTAAATCTTCACTAGACGAGGACATGGTATTGGAAAAAATAGCTGACATAGCAGAAAGAAAAATCTTAGATTTACATCTTTCTACTACAGTAGCAACTATGGAGAATATACTCCTTGATCTACCATTCGTCTGATACTACTATATATCTCGAGATTCCTGACAAAATTTAAAGAGTCTGCAATGTACTCGATCCTGACCTGGCATCTCGACTTCAGTCACTTTTTCATCGACGTGACGTGGCTTTCCTCTGTCTTTTCTAAATATATTTTAATAACAATTTTTCCTATGAGCTTTCCTCCTGAGTACCTCGACTGCATAGATTTAAGCGTGCTACTAGATTGGCAACTAGGTTTCACCGCTTTACTGTTAAGTTAGCTAGATGCAACCATATGTACTATTCTAATAGTTTGTTTTCTCGCACTACTCCCTTCCTGTTTTCCTTCCCTGGCACCTAAAATCTTTAAAAAAATTAAACGCAATCGCCATCTTCTATGCTCCTGAAACTGTTCTTTTATTGTCCTTTCTCCTCGCTAAGGTCATCTCATTCTCTTCCATTCCCAGTAACCCCGTGCGCAAAGCATAAATGAATGACGAAACAGGGTTTAGGCGAAGTAACGAAAAGACAACATTTATTAAGAGCTACAAAGGACAAGAGAACCATGATCGCCTACGTCCTGACGTTCACGGCGCATAAATGGAGGGACTCCCGGCTGAGTACTGTATACAGCATACGGCGTGATCAGGCAATTTAAGCATCTTAATGGAAGGTTGGAAATGTTACACTCAAACTAATCACAAACCTCTCTTGGATGCGTTTATGTACAAATCAGATAAATACCTATCAAGAGAAATTCGCCATCTTGACTGATAATTAAGATTTACTTCTGACATTCATTTTGTGAAAAGAAAGGACAATATGCCTGCTGACATCTTCTACAGACGTATGAACACGTTTGTGATTAATTCCTATGTCAACGTCAACGAATTTGTTACCGTACAAAAGGCGGATAAGCAAACTTCAACGGTGGGTAAATCAAAACAAGTCATATCTCATACAAAGCAAAATACAAGTGCCAGAATCAGGAGAGAAACTTTTATGTGACACCAGCACGTATCAATCACACCCCTTCGTTCCGAAAAGCATACTTTCGCGAAAATGCACAATAATTCTCATTCAGGTGCAAAAGTTTCAATTTAAACTGATAATGGGAAGATTCATATGACCGAACATGCGAAGCGATATCCGACACTAGCTACAACAGAATATACGTTCCTGAACGGGATGAGTAATCATTTTAACACTCCAGAATTATCTCTTCCCGCAAACAATACTTACAGTTTCATTTGAGACAGGGTAAATAATAACACAGGGTGTGATCAAGCGGACAACAGGTTGACAGAACAGTTCAACGTTATAATAGATGACGAAAAGAAAAGCATAAATCATGGCTTCCAAACAAATAATCCTATAATACAGGGCTGGTGCGTACAACACCTGATTAGGGGCCCCGGATAGTGTTTTGTGACCCTCGCTATCTTATCAACATTTGATTTGTTCGACCTACATTTAAGCTACAAATTAAACTAAGCACAACTGATTATTAAAAGATGCAAAAAATTTTACAGATTTTGCCTTAATTCTGGGGTCTTTTTCTTTTCGTCCAATTTGTTCATGCTAAATTATTTTTAAATACACTATATAAAATTCACTATTTTTTATCCATAATGTTGAATGTACGCTATTTACATTATTCGGACTATGGTCCTCATCTTTGTTGCCATACTTATCACAACGTTTCGACCGTTGTACGCTTCGGCCTTCTTCAGGTGGTTGGAATGTCGAACTGAACCCTTTTCGCTCGCTGCGGTAGACTGTTCTAGTTCCACGTGCCATGTCAAATGGATGTCACTTATCAGTTGTCTCCTGTTAATTCACCTCTCCAAGCTCTCCACTGCCTCAACCAGATATTGAACTCACAATTCCTTGGGTGCTCTCGCTGGATCTAACCAACGCCTTTATCCACATAGTATTTTGCTTTGTATGAGATATGACATTCCAACCACCTGAAGAAGGCCGGACCGTACAACGGCTGAAACGTTATGATAAATATGGCAACAAATATGAGGATGTGGTGAACAGCCCCGTAGAAGCAAGCTAGCCAGAGTGACTTGTATCTGGTGCATAGGAAAATAAGAGTCTTACCTTAACGTGCGGCACGTGACATCGGCAAGTTTGCTCCGTGAAAATGGCATTACTCTCCCGTCTAGCAATGTTAGCAGTATGGGCAGTAATGAGGGTTTTTTGTACAGTTTGTGCATGCTTCCACCAATAGCAAGTCGTGTGCTGATTGGTCGAACTGGAGGAGGCTATTTGCCTGGGTAACTGAGAATAAAAGCGAAGAACGCTGATTGGTTGGTCGACCGCGGTGTTGGCCTGATAAAAGAGGGCTGAAACAGTGAAAACGGGAGGAAGGAATGATGGAGATACGTGGTGACGTGTTCAGAAAGCAAAGACGGCGAATTGAACCAGCGATATCTTGATTTGTACAAGTGACGTCGTAGCAATACAGACTTATTTAAACTACAGAGGACAAAAGTCCGAATAATGTAAATAGTGTACATAATACCTCATCTCAGAAATATAGACAAATGTTGAATGTGTTAAAATTATTCAACTTTTTAACAAGAAAAATCTCAAATGCAAAACATTGTTGATTTATATTTTAATTTGTGTTTAGATACATTGTATTTGTTTTCAAGTTTTCTAGTTGAATTGTTCACCTATGATCCATTATTGTACATAATTAGGTTACAATAAAATTTGTTTTTGTATATGAATACTATCTTATGAAAATTATAGGGTGCGTATCATAGATTCAGTGGGAGCGTATCAAAGATATGGGTGGCAGGCGACCCTTGCAACGGCCCTGCTACACATTTATTAATTTAATTTGTTGAAAAGTGATACAGGACTGAAAGGAAATTTATTGTCTGAAGTTGTTTAGTTTGTATATAATTCTTTGTTAACGTCTTTAAATTGATCGGTAAAGTCAATATATTTTAACGTGTTGCGAGAGGTGAATTCGTGTTGCCGTGGTCGTCATGGAAAGCGAGAGAGGATTTCAAAAATCCCGCCGCTGATAATTCTAAGCCAAGGTTGGTAATTCCATTTAAAACGTGCAACAGAAAATCCAGATTCTCTCTGCACATTAAATCCTCTTCAACCACATTTTGCTAGATAGAAAATTTCGGCATGTTCATATTGACATAATAGTGCCATTTAGTTAGCATGAAGTTTATTCGTATAAATGTTTATTCATACATTTCTGTACTGCTTTACTAGATTCACGATGAAAGATGTATCAGTTAAAGATATTTACGGCAGAAATTTGTTTCGTGTTTCAATTTATTTTATTTTCAATGTCAAAACATGCATGCAAGACGTAATGCATTACATCAAAATATTATTGATCCATTCTTTTATTAGTATACGAAAAATAAAATCTATACACGCAATACAAAATGAAAAAAGTTATAAAAATTTTAAAACAGTAGGTGTTTATGATTTTTGTGCCCTCAAAAATAGCAGCGGGAACAATTCTAGAAAGAATTTAACGTGCTAAAGGTCTAAGCTGGGTAAAGAGATAATGTTCATTTGAAAATTACGAGGTCGGCTGGAAAGTTCTTAGGTTGACCAAGATATAAACTTTTAAAATGAAAGTAGACACACCAGTTGGTAGACTAAAAGATATGCAAGTGTACTAGAATACATCAACTGGCCGACCAACTGGTGTGTCTACTTACATACCTTGATCAGCCTAATCTTGTAGGACTTATGCTTGATAAAAATTTTAAAAATGTTCTTAAATGATATTGTCTGTAGCTAAATACAGGTTGTAACAATTTTTTTAGAAAACTTTGGCCTCATTAATGAGGATTCCAGATCTCCTTCTGTATGAGTGAATGGCCACCAGCAAGAGGGTACAAGGGCGACCTCATCTTCGCTTCAAGTACGTTTGCAAAAGGGACATGACGGCAATCGACATGGACATCGAGAGGTGGGAAAACGTCTCCAACGATCGCTCGTGATGGAGTCGCGATTTACACAGAGAGCTGGAGTAAGGAGAAGAGAAACGAAAGCTTGCCGTCGGGGAGAAGCGTGCTTGACGGAAATAAAACAAGACGAGAGCGCTATTGTCGGAGTTAGCTCCTCCTCAGTTCCTTAATCCTTCAACAGGGGTCTCTTTCCACTGGCTATAAATACTGGCTGACACTTCGCCTCGATCTCTCTTTTCCACTTAGGCCTTGGGCCGCCATCTCTCTTGTCAACTAAAACCAATATGTGACCTCTCACAGATACAGCGTTTCCTAAATTCTGGGAACACGCTAAGAACAATACACGTACGTACGAACACTCACTACAACACACACTCATAATTTCTCCACACATACACCATGTCTTTGTTTAACTTGTTATTAATATATATTTGTTTACACATGTATATCGGTCTTGTTTGTTTTCTTTGTCTTCTTTGGACTTAATTAAAGTCCAACGTTCTCATGTAGCTGGACCGGCTAGCAGGAAATTTTAACCTTCTGATATCTCTTCACATCTTCGCCCCACGGTTCACTACAGCGTCTTCACATGTAATCGTTTCAATCGAGACTGTCACTCCTGCGTGTGCTTGTACAGCCATAACAGATGCAGCGCCGCCATCAGCAGCTGAGGCATAACTCTTTGGGCGCAGATCCATGGTCTCTCGAAACCGACGGGTGCCACATATAATTAATAACGATTACCTAAAATACGGCTAATAACTGAGATCAGTTTAGTTTGGCATAGGGCAATATATCCAAGTGAGGATTGGCTGCCTCGACAATCAGCATTCAAATGGACACAGATCCAAGGTTTCTCGAGATTGACGATACCACAAATATAATAGCAAAGAGTATTTCTTTAATAGCAAAGAGTATTTCTTTCTCAATATCTAATACTATATGCAGAATCCATCCTCCAGGTCTATAAGTCTACCATTCGACCTTGCATGGAGTATTGCTGCCATTTATGGTCTGGGGCCCCTGCGTGTTGCCTCGGGGTTCTTGATAAGATCCAGAGACGGATATGCAATGTGATTGGCCCTGATCTGTCATCTCGTCTGCAGTCGCTCTCTCACAGACGGAAAGTACTTCCACGGTAATTGCTCTGAGGAGTTGCTCTCACTTGTCCCTAAGCCTCGTGAATTCAAGCGTCCTACGAGGCTGGCATCCCGTTCCCACCCCTTCACCGTAGAAACTGTTAGGTGTAGACGTCTTTTCTACTCCAATAGCTTCATGTCTCGCACATCTCGCCTATGGAACTCCCTTCCCCGTTACTGTTTCCCTGACAAATACAATCTCCAACGGTTTAAGTGTAGCGTCAATCGTCATCTCCAGTTGCCTTGATCTATCCACTTCCTGACATCTTCCATTCCTATCTGCTCTCGCTCTATATCTCCCGTAACCTCCCCACCTCGATCGGCCCTCCGTCCTTCTCTTTCTCCACAACCCTTCCTTTACCACTCCTATCTGCTCTTCCTCCAACCCTTCTGTAACCCCTTGCGTGATAGTGGCCACCGGCCTTGCTCGGGGTGATACGCTTAACAAAAAAAAAAAAAAAAAAAAAAAGATGAGAAATTAACAAGAACAACAACAAATCTTTATAGATGTCAAATGACTAAGAGATAAAATTATAATCAAAATAATGAACAAACAAGAATCTGTGAAGTTAATACAAAAACACTGAGTATTTCCTTTCTAACATCTTAAAACCCAGAATATAATTACGAAGTGATATTTCAATCTATGTTTTAACATGCATTAATTCAAGTGAGAGTTTTATGATAAGCATGGTTATATAATCAGTATTAAGTATTAAGAAACAATAATTTAATTAGAAAAAAACGAAAGAGCACTGAACTTTTTTATGTAATATCAGTCCTCCTACATGGCAGTGAATCTGAATCCGAAGATGCACTGGGATAACCAAAGATGCCTTCCAGAAGCTAAGCAGAGTATTAAAAGGATAGAAAAGCTTCGTTAGAAACAAAGAGCACTGAACTGTTACGTAATATCTGTCCTCCTGTATGGCAGTGAATGCTGGACAGTCTCCTCAAAGATGAAGAATAGACTTGAAGCAACAGGAATGTGATTCTACAGAAGGGTGCTGAAAACACCATGGGCTGAACACGTGAGCAATGACAAAATTCTAGAGACAATGGCAACAAAAAGGACACTTATATGTAGCATAAAAAAAGAGAGTTGAAATTTCTAGGCTATATTGTGCAGACCTATATTACGCACGAAGATACATACAAATATACAAATCACATTTACAATGCCAAGCATTCATTGGTTAATAAATCACCACTACATTACTACAGGCAATTTACTTATCGCAGTAATGCGACAATTTTCTAATCGCTCTATTTTTAAGTAGTCAATTTTGCGCACTTTTGGGAGAAGCGGGTCACAGAAGCTTTCTTAAGTCTCTCCAAAGCCCTCTCACTGATTGGTCGATTCCAACCAACCAGATCGTTTGCATGTGAAGAATAATTTTTCCCGCGCAACGATTTGGAGCCTATAGTCGCTTATTTAAGCCAAGATTTTTCTCATCTCATTAGTGAGAACTCAACTGTTCAAGCGAATCCACGACAGTTGAAACCATGCGCCAAACTTCTCACTCACACACACATACTCACATGCTGAACATAACTTGTACACACTCACAAAAACTTTTCTTACAAAACAATATCTTTCAAGAACAATCATTACAAGAAACTCTCATGAACATTTTTCCAGTGAACTTTAAACCAAATAACTATCTCTCACTGAACACTAAAATAACATAGAGACAAGTCTTGGTTAATTCAACCTATACTTACTTAAATGCATGCTTTTCTTCACATCGTTGTTTGATAGTGTACATCTTGTTAAAAATACATATTTTATTTGTAACAATGTCTTTTGTTTATCCTTCTGCGCGAGCCTTGTTTCTATTCAGAAGTTAAATTAGTGTGTTGAAGTCCACCACAATATAATGATGAAAGAAGGCTTTGAAAATCTGATACAAGAGGGAGAGGGAAAAGCGACCCATAACCTAACTCAGGAGATAACTAGGTAGAGATAAATATCTATATAAATATCTATCTTTCAAGTGATCAACTGAGGCAGATTGATTGCTTGATTCATTGATTAAATAACTGAGAAAGATGTTATATACAAGGGTTGTTTTGAAATGAATAACTCCTATTTATTTTCACATGACAGACACATGTTTCTACAGAAGACTATTGAAAATATCATGGACTGAAAATGTGAGCAATGAGGAAGTTTTTGAGAAAATGGAAACAAAAAGGATACTTATACTTAACATCAGAAACAATTGAAATTTCTAGGGCACATAATGAGGAAAGCGGGCCTAGAACATTTGACACTTGGAGGATATATTGAAGGCAAGAGGGAAAAAAAACAATTCATAACCTACCTAACGAGCTTGTCTAAATGGATGGCTGAGCAGGGATTAGGAGAGATGAAAAAAGAGAAAATTTACTAAAGGCTACAAAACACTGGAGATTGTGGAGAGCCATGATCGCCAACATCCTGAAGGGAAACAACACAGAAGAAGAAGAAGGAGCTTAGGCAGTAAAAGCCACATGTGTATAATTAAAGTAATATGCCATCTCTGCTGCAGCACATTGCTCAACTGACATGACTTAAGAATTTCTGGCACTGTGCTTTTATTGGCCAACATATCCCAATGTGTCACCCAGGCTGCTGGGGGATGGATGCTTTCATCTAGTCACTATCTCTAGACAGACTGCCAACCAAGGCTGAAGAACTCCTAGATGAGCATTAGCATGCTAACCATGATTTGTAATTCAAAGTTGACCTTCTCCTAGACTGGTTGCCAACCAAGGCGAGAGAGCTTAGTTTGCCTTCCTATTTAAACAATAGCTGTGAGAAGATATGGATTCTTGCCTTTCCCAAGAGTATTTGAAAGTGAAAATAACAAACTCAACCAGAATTGGGACTTGGCTTATGATTTCTCTTTCTAAGTCACTAATCATTACACTACCCACACATCCACACTACATTCACACGAAGCCCAGTGACTTAGAAAATTATGTTGCTAAATATTACACTACAGCATACACTCACGAAAATAATTAAAGATTTTTAAATTGAAATCAGAATTATATGAGCAATTAATTCGTAAAGGAAGATAACTCACTTTAAACTAACTGAAAATATCACAAAAGCCATGAGCTGATTATGCAAACATTGATTTGTTTTTTGTATTTTTAATATCTAATGCAAATTTGCTTATTACGGAACTGTTACATAATGACAGTCTTCCTATATGGCAGTGAATGCTGGACAATCTCCTTACAGATGAAGAGACCTAAAGCAACAGAAATGTGGCTCTACAGAAGGATGCTGAGAATACCATGGACAGAACATGTGAGCAAGAACAAAGTCTTAGAGAAAATGGAAACAGAAAGGTCACTTAAATTTAACATCAGGAAGAGACAGTTAGAATTTCTAGGGCACATTATGAGGAAAGAAAGCTTGGAAAATTTGTCTCTCACAGGACATATTGAAGGCAAGAGAGACAGCAGAAAGCTGTGCATAACCTACCTAACAAGCTTGTGTAAAGGGATGGCAAAACATGGAAATTTACTAAGAGCAACAAAATTCAGGAAATTGTGGAGAACCATGATTGCCAATGTCCTGAAGGGACAAAACATATATAGAGGAAGAAGGATTATTACACTACCATCACATCAAGCTCACTGACTTAGAAAATTATCTTGCTAAATATTACAGTACTATATGCACTCTTAAAAATAAACTAAAGATGTATAAATCATAATCTGAATTAAATAAGTAATGAATTAATAAGGGAGATAACTCACTTTAAAGTGACTGGAATAATGACAACAGCCATGATTTTTTTATGTATGCAAACGTTAAATTCGTTTTTTTTGTTTTTGCCTTTTTAATATCTAATGCAAATTTGCATTTTCAAGAATGTAGTGGTATGCAAATATTTTGTGGAGCATGTATATATCAAATAAAACTTTATATAAAGCAGTAAATTGAATTATTCATTGAAAAACATAACGTCTTTGTATAGTTAGCAGAGAATCAAACCAAAATACATACTTATATGCATTCATATATATATATATATATATATATATATATATATATATACACACACACACACACACACACACACACACATATATATATATATATATATATATATATATATATATATATATATATATATATATATATCAAAGAAATGTATCAAAACGGCAGAAACTTTGGCAGCAAATTGAATTGAAATTATTCATTGAAAAACATACAGAACTTCTTTGTGCAGTTAGCAGAGAAATAAAACAAAAATATTTTTCCCAGTGATAAAAGATGCAGGAAGCTCTTTTGAAATCTTTTTTTGCCATGAGGAAGAAGAGAATATAAGTGTAATAAAAAATCACTGTGAGTTTTTTTTCTTTTAAAAAGAAAACAAAAGCTTCACACCTATCTAATTCAATGTCACCCACAGATACCACAAAATTCTCCATGTAAAAATACATATATACATATATGCATGCATTCATACATACATACATACATACATGATGGAAGTCGACTCATGACCAAGTAAGATTACCCCCAGGACTCATAGCTCCTAACAAACATTCCAGGAATGATTTTCATGTCATTGATGATGCCTTAAATGGCTCATAAGGTCTGCAAGTGATTTGCAAGCCATTCCACACTGAGTACAGGTGAGTCTTCCGACAGCAACCTGATTATCTGTATGTTTAGTTTTATGGTGCCGAGTGACTCTGTTGGAGTACCTCTACCCAGGATTTTGTTGCTCTCTGAATGTAAGGATTTCAAACATTGAACAACACCACTTTTAAATGAAACATAAAAAAGGTTATTTTCTGAAGGAAAAGTAAAAGCAGAACGTCAGTTCAAAGAACATTTATAAATTCTTTTCAGAAATATACACTGGCAATAAAATGTTCAATTTTCCTTGTAGTGAAGTTTGTTTAATCAAGTAAGAGTGTTCATAGGGCGGTGTGAGATGTGTGGACAGACTTACGTTATGACGGTCAGCCTGTTTCTGTCATTATGTGGGCAAAGCCTTAGCTGATGGCTGCTGGCTCATCTCTTCTATTATGTGCATGTGTGAAGGTGCATGGATATGCATGTGTAGATCAAACTGGCCTACAAAATTGTTTTGAATCTTGAAAAGCAGTATGCCTTTATTTTTATATCCATAAGGGGATTCAAAATCTAATTTCAATTAGAGGGATTTTATTAGTTGAAAAATAAAATCGTGGACAGAATTATTTGAGCCAACTGAATATTTGCATATTTTCTAAGGAAATGTGAATATTTGCAAGTACTTACTGAATTTACCATAAATATTTGATTCCGAATGTAGTTTTGAATAATTCGTGAAATTTTAAAAAGTTCTGATCTATTATATTCCTATTTATGGATTATTCTAAAAATTGCTGCAGTTCAAAATTATCTGCACCCCAATCCCCTTATGGAAATTATGAAATAATATTGCCCTATAGTAATTGAAATGTTTTTTCTTAATTTGATCTTTAATAAAAACACCCTTTGAAAATGAAATAATATTGATCGGATTTTATAACATTCTAAAAGGTAATTAAGAAGACAATATATGAGTAAAAAAAAGAAAAACTTTCAGCAAACACAAGAAAAATTAAATAAAATAACTTAAATTTAGTACCTTGTCAGTCGTCTTTAATGAAACTTGTATAAAAGTGGGATTGCTACCAAAATCCACAATTATATATATATATATGTGTGTGTGTGTGAGTGTGTGTGTGTGCATGAATATATTCATATATATATATATATATATATATATATATATATATATATGAATAAAGAGAAAAGGAAAAATTATCTTCATATTATCTTTTTAAAAATATACTGTATTTGAAATTTTTACACACACACACACACACACACACACACATATATATATATATATATATATATATATATGTATATATAAAGAAATGTATCATAATAGCAGAAACTTTGGCAGCAAATTGAATTGAAATTTTATTCCTGGTTCAGAAGCAAAGTAAACCTTGAATCATAAGAGATGTTCATTTTTAAATCCTTGCAGATTTTACTAAAAAAGATGACAGAGAAAAGAAAATAGAAAAAAGACAAAAAAAATGATCTCAAAGATTGCTGAAGATAGTAGGAAAGATTGAAGGTAAAATCTGTTCCTAACATCACCAGCTGTGATTTTGCATTCCATTACAAGTTTCAACCAAACATATTTGAGTGTTTGGCTCAAGTAAACAAAAACCTTCAAATGTATATTTCATCGCAACTGCTTAGCTAATTTGCATATCATCACACACACACACACCTAAAATATCTGTCTGAATATTTGAGTGTGGAATTATCCTTCTTTTTTTAATCTTTTTATTAAGATTTACCCAATACAAATCTCAAGTAGGTTACTCAATGATTTGTGTTACATAAATCTAAGAGCAGATAGAAAGAAGATTATCAACATAAGGAGGATATGTAGCAATTGATCCTTAAATTAAAGAGATAGTGTTCAGAAAAGCATCCATACAAGACTCTGTTCCACAAGATATATTTTTCTCAGGAAAAAGATGCTTGAGGAAAAGTTCTTCCTTACAATTGGAATATGGAGTAAATATGGATAAATCAAATCCCAGGAGATAGCATGATGTGTCCTAGCTATAAAGGCCTGAAGTAGTGTAACTAAAGAATGGGGTTCATTTTCCATGGAAATAACAATAGAGTTGCAAAGGGCTTGCAAAATTGTGTGTCTGTAGGAAAGTAGTTGCAGAGTGGAAAATAAGTCTTCCCTTGCAAAACTGCCTGAACAATTTTGAACACTATCGAGGCTGGAAAGTGCAAATCGAGAGACTCCTGACAAGGCAGTAATACTACATTTATACACACTTTCTGAGTGTCACAAAATATGAGAATCAAATTTTTGTCCATCAGCAATCTTTGATCTAAGAAGAGTTGATCTTTGGTAATTCCAATATGTACTAGGTTCACTCAAAGTAATTGTTCTCACCTCAGAAAGTCAAAAGATTTAAAAGTTCCATGGGTTGACCTAGAAGGTAATCTCAAAGCTACCAAGTGCAAAGTTGGGCCTCAAAGTATATTGGTGGGCACACCAACATAAACAGGAAGGAAAAATAACCAAACTTATGTACTAGGCTCACTCAAAGTATTTGATATCACCTAAGAAAGTCAAAAGATCTAAAAGCCTTTAGGGGTTTTAGAAGGATATAATCATACAAGAAAACTGGATGACAAGAAGTTATATAAATGGAGAAGGCAGAATTTTTCACATCCTCATAAGAGGAAGAGTGACTGTTTGAAGAAAACCCCCAAACCATATGCCATTTGATCTAACCAATGTTAATTTGACAGGGTCCAGAAATGAATTAATAATTATGGTTTATATTTTTATATTAGATGTTATTAACATAACATTGCACATGGATATGCTTAATCAATGCTGTCATAATCCTTGCCTTCAGTTTATCTTTGGTGTTACAAGGAGTTTTGTTGGTCTCTCGCTCAACTGCGACCCCACACATCAAGGGGGTTGTAGTCTGGGATGTAAGTGACGATGTGGTCACAAAGATTTTCTGACAGCCATGACTGGGTTCTCCTGCTTGTGTGGCATGGTGCAGAGTCCTGTTGCTAGACATAGGGTCTTCCAGCAACCACCCTCTTGACCCAGAGTAGCACTACCACCTCAAGGCACTTGATGTAGGCCTCCATATTGAGTCTGAGGCCCTGTAGGAAAATGAATGGAAGCATAACATAACCATCACTAGTGATCACTCCAAACACCTTCGTAATCACAATTAGACTCATCCAACTCTTTCCAAATCTGTCCTCAGATTGACACCCAAACACTCTGAAATGTTCATATTAGAGCTTTCAGTGCAAATGCCAAGTAGGATAGCATGCCGTTTCCAAATTTCTGGTGGGGTGAATTGCATCATGGTGCTCTTTTCCTCACAGATCGTGCTCAACTAACCTTATTATACTGCATACACTACAAAATCAAAAACAAACAACCTCCATGCATGAAATTAAAAATATAAAATGGCGACAATTTATCCATCGCACCCTGTACATACATACATACATACATACATACTATACATAAAAAATATATGTTTGCCCAGAAAGTATAAAATTATGTACAAAATATTTGTAGTTGAAGCCATAAAATTGCATACAAAATAACACATAGAGGTGTTAATATGCCACTAAACAAAAACAACCAACTGACTATGCATTGTCATAACCACAATGTTTTGGTTATTTTACCTTCTAGTCTTCTTTAGGCATTTATCATATTTGTACAACTTCTGGTAAGAGGGTTTCATTAAAAATTCTCATAGGTTAAAGGCAGATTCCTGAGGAAGGCCAGATAGTACAACTGTCAAATCATTGTGATTATAATAACCAAGATGATAACATTTGTGCAATCAAATCTGTTAAAGACATTTTTGATATGTTTAACGTTCTTTTTATAGATACAAGTATTTAAGTAAATGCTCTGTTTATAATAAACAGTATTAAATAACATTTACCGGCCTGAATGTCCGAGAAATTTTCATAGAAAATTTTTATTATAAACAGAGCATTTACTTAAATACTTGTATCTATAAAAAGAATGTTAAACATTCAAAAATGTCTTTAATAAATTGTCGGACTATGTCCAATTCAAAATGTAATCAAATCTGTGTATTTAAGGTGCATTCAAAAAGTATCCGACTTTATTTTTTTCCGCATATACTAATGGTGTGTGGGCAAATATTTTGGGTGGAAGCTGACACCATCTTTCCTGTGTATGCATGAAAATCTTTATGCTAGTAGGCTGTGTCAGTTCCCAGCTGTTATACCTAGAGTACTGATGTGTAGTGCTTGCTTGTTGGATTTTCATTTTCACACATGATGACTAAATGCATCAAGCAGAAATATTGCATATAGTTTTCCCGGGGAAGAATAAAACACCACTTGTTCAACAGACTACCCACACTCCTAACTTGGCACTGTATGACATCTTGCTCTTCCCCAATCTGTTTCCAAGCAGAGTTGCTTCTGGGGATACTGGGGATGAATTTTGCCAACACTTTCCACATGCACAAATCCTTCATTAAAATGGAAGGCATGGATCCTGTGCTTATTCCCACTTTGTGAGCAATTTCCTGAATAGGTACAAGATGATCTGCAGAACATTCTTAATTGCCTCCTCATTTTGGCTTGTGGATGGACTGCCATAAGCATGCCTCGCTCTCCACTGAGGTGTGGCCATGTTTGAAGCAGTTGTACAACTCCTTGATCTGAGCTTTGCCCATGACATCATTGCTGAAGGCCTGCTTGAGTATCACCAAGCTTTTGTCAAACCCTGATGCAACATCTCTGCTTCATGTGTTTGGTCATCTTGCATGAATACGAAAATTCAATGAGTGCACACTACACATCTTTACTCTGGGCATAACAGCCAGGAACTGATGCAGCCTACTAGTGCATACATTTTTGCACATAGACAGGAAGAGTGGAGTCACCTCTCACCCAAAGGATTTTGCCCACACCATTAGTTTACACAGGAAAAAATAAAGTTAGATACTTTTTGAACACACCTTGTAGTAATGATTATAACAAAACTACATTTTAAATATATCAATCTTGTACATAAATAGTTATAAATATATAATAAGAAAATAAATTTCTTCAAATTTTCTATTGAATAAAACATTTATACATTGTTTCCAAGTTATCCTAAAGCTAACTTTTGATGAATGTTAAACAGAATCATGGCAAGACTTTCTCGGAAGATTCATTTTATTTTTTTCTAATCTAAAGAGAAAGGCATTTCTTATAATACTGAGTAGATTTATTCACAGTATACAACAGTATTGTCAATGTTTTGGGCTCAAAATCAAATTTTCATGAAAAGAAAAATTAGCTCTAACTTCTAAAGTTTAGGGTCAATAGTTATCTATCCACCATATCCTTGTAATCTTCACTTCCTACTTCATTTTCTTACCTTCTCATCACACAACACATTCAGTAACCTTCTACCTTGAGGGACTCTTGGCCCTGTATGAAATTTATTTTTTAAAAAGTCATGTGCTGTGATAGTTATGATAAAGGGAGATAATTCACTTTAAACTGACTGAAAGAATGAGAAAAGCCATTATATTAATCATATTTTTGTATCATTTTTATGTATGAAAACAATGATTTTTCTTTTTAAAGATCTTTCAGATATTGTTTTTATAATGTCTTTTTTTAGTTTTTGTAAGGTTTAAAAGAGGACATTGAAATCCAAAAGTGCATTGAGATGCCTTCCAAAAGCTAAGCAAAATATTAAGAAACAGAAAATTTAATAGAAAACAAAGAAAAGATCACTGAACTAATATTGGTTGTCTTAAAGGTAGTGAATGCTGGACTATCACATCACAGATGGAAAAGAGGTTTGAAGCAACAGAAATGAGGTTCTACAGAAGGATGCTGAAAATAGCATGGACCAAACATGTGAGCAATGACAAAGTTCTTGAGACAATAGCAGCTAAAAGGACATTTATTCTTAACATTAGGAAGAGACAGTTGACATTTCTAGGGTATATAATGAGGAAATAGGGCTTAGAATATTTGATGCTCACAGGACATATTGAAGGCAAGTGGGTCAGAGAAAAACAACACATAACCTACCTAGTGTACTTAAGTGAATGGATGGTGGTGGTGGTGGTGGTGGTGGTGGTGGTGGAAGAAGAAGAAGAAGAAGAAGAAGAAGAAGAAGAAGAAGAAGAAGAAGAAGAAGAAGAAGAAGAAGAAGAAGAACAACAACAACAACAACAACAACAGCAACAGCAACAGCAACAGCAACAACAACAACAACAACAACAACAACAACAACAACAACAACAACAACAACAAATGGGACATAAGATACAGCTTGTCATAAAAGAGACAAAACTGGAAGCTAATTAAAAATGAAGGCCCATAACTCAGGGATACAATAAAAAACTAAACCAACAATAATAATGAAATCTTTAATATGACAATGATTTATATGTTTCACCGTTGAGTCAGATGCATTTGTTTTTAATTTTAACAGTTAGGGAGACGGGTGATTGCCATTATATGGCATAACCATTGTTGTGGTTGATGAGTAATTATTGATCAGTCTAGTGTGTTTTGGCTTGAAATCATGGCTTCCTTGAAAGAAGTTTCTCATTAATTGTGTCAGATTAACCAAAGTATCATCTTGAGACAACAATTCCAATAAACAGAAGAAAGGAAAGCTGAGCATTGAATTAACAAGAAGAGGCAAATTAAAATATAGTGAGGGTGAGAGAAAGAAAAAAGGAAACAAAAAGAAATTGAGGTTTAGTGAAAATGAGAGAGTTTAAGAAGGAAAGAGGGAGAGAAAATGAAAGTAAGAAAATGTAAAAGAGAAAAATAGAAAGAGAATGGTCGAAGAAATATAAATTTGGGCCGAGGCAAAACAGCAATTACGTGAAATTATTAGTAATTTCTCTTTGTATGATTATTGACGATTGATCTTCGACATGACAAAACCCACAACAAAAAAGTTATTGGTTGTTTTAATAATAAAAAAGAAGCCATTGCTACAGAAAATAGAGCAAGATATCTGAAGAATACGGTTTCTTTAATTATTATTTAATAAGAAATGGCACATGGCCAAATGGTTAGAACATTCGCCTTCTGACCAAGAGACCCAGGCTGGAATTTCACCATGTTCGATTTGTCAGGAATGTGACTTCTTGATGTTATCGGTCTGGGGGAGGTAATCCCAACATGCAGCACATTTGGAAAGTGGCTGAAAAATATATCACAGGTTGACCTGAGCTTTGTGAATGAAATCAAGTAAATAAAACTCCTTGGGAGCCATCAGTAATTGTGCTAGCACAAAATCACAAGTCATCATGACCAAAGGTTTGAGTGTGCTGGCTTTGACCAGACTGTTGATCATGCTAGATAATGCACTCTCTCCCAGGAACTGTAACTAAAGTCCGCTCAGCATAGTTGCAGTATAAATTCCAGGTGGGTTATGTGGGTGTTGAACAAACACAAATATGCCCAAGCAGGAGTCTGCAACAGGGTTTAGCTGGCCTTCCTATTAAACAAGCATTCTTGGACACGAGTGGCCAGCATTTATTTATTTATAATACCAAAAAAGCAGTCTTGCAAAGCAAATGGTCCATAGGATAAGTTGTGCTCAGAGTACTTTTGTCCAAAACTGTAAGATACAATGAAATTAAAATATTAACCTGAAAACACAAATCATGTTCTTAAATAACCTCATCAGGTCCAGACTCTCATGGATGTCAGGCATCATGCTCAACTTGGTCAGAAATGCATACAAACATTTTCTCAGGTCAGTAATTGAAAATGGCTTCAAATAATTGAATCTTTAAGTCTTAAAGAAGACAACACTTCATCAGGCCCTATAAACTGTCACTACAAAATCTTGAGATGCTTTATCAATTAACAAAAACCATATATTTTTCTCACCAGAATCTATCGTACATATTTATAAGCCTACCATTCATCCATGCTTAGGATATTGCCACTATATCTGGACTGGTACTCCTTCTACATATTTAGAGATTCCTGATAAGGTTATTATTCCTGACCTGGCATTTCAACTTCAGACACTTTCCCAATGCCGTAATGTAGCCTTTTCTATGAATACTTTTTTGGTAATTGTCTCAATGAACTTTTCCTAGACTTTATGAATTTAAGGACACTGCTAAATTGGTGGCAATTCTCATCAATTTACAGTTGAAATGGCTAAACCTAATCATACATTCTATACTAACAGTTTTTCTGTCACACTTCTCCTTATGAAACTCTCTTCTTGCTTCTTGCTTTCCAATCGACTTTGATCTTCAAAAATTTAAATGCAATGTCAATCACTTTTTCTGTCTTCTTAATTCTTATTCTTTTACTGTTCTTTCACCTTAATGGTGATTTTTTTTTTCTTCATTTTCTTTCATGCTCAGTAACCACTTGCATCTTAGTGGATTTCTTGGGGTAAAATGATTTTAAAAATAATTATCACTTGAAAACTTCTAACAGCAACAACAACTAAAATGTGTAGCTAGAAGAGAAAATTAAGATATAATCAAGATTATAACTTTCCACATTGCCAATGATGCAGAAATTAGGAAGGAATCTCCAATCAATACCATAAGATATCATAAAACCCAAATATTGACAAGAAAATTAGAGTCACACTCTTAAATAGGCTTAATCGATCTGGATTCCAATATGGGTGCAATGCATGGTGTGCAACTCATTCAGAAATGCTTCAGGCCACATCATGTTGAAACAGCAGATTTTGTATGATCCCCGAAGTTAAGCAACATTGAGTCTGTCAGTACCTAGATGGGTCACTGTATGCACAGGTGGTGTAATGGATAATGTCTCGGAATTGTTAATTCCAATTCCTATTGGGTTCGTTATGTTCACTGATATACAAATACCCTTGGGAAAGGTATGAATCCACCTCTTCCCCCTCAGCTATGGATTAATCAGTAAGACTTTTATCACTAAACCATTATTATCTAACTCACTAAAAAAAATTCTTGCAATCTAAATTTATTTTCTAGCTTTAGCTAATCTGCAACCCAAAAGTGATTTCTTTATTTTTGTTTGGATTTTGCTTGAACAGTAAAGTTGAATAATTACATTATTAATATTAAAATGGAAGCCAAATATCCACTGGCAATTATCCACTGGCAATTATCCACTGGCAATTTTGAGAGAGAAAATAGGAATCTAAGTAATATGACTAATTTACAAAGCTCAGCATTGTTTTGGCAAAAGCTTTAGGAATTGAGTACATCAACAGAATCATTACACAGCAACTTTGTTTATGCTTATAGCCATATCCTGTTGAAACATCAGCTCTCAGTCAATCAGTTAAGCAACATCAATCTAGGTCACTATCTAAATGAGAGATTGATTGGAAAAAGCAGGTGTTGTAAGCTTGGATGTGCTGGTTGTGTAAAGACCCTTGGGAAAGGTATGAACCCTCCTATTCTTCCCCCAGCTATGGGTTAATTAGTAAGACTTGTATCACTGAACTATTATTATCTAAACAATATATTCTTACAATCTAAAATATTTTCTGGCTTTAAATAACCGGCAAGGTGTTGAAAATTAATCAATCAATAAATTAATCAGCTTTTCTTATTATTGCCCATTGACATTACCTCTACTCTACCACTTGAAAGGTTAACTTTAAGCTCTGTCTATATCTCTGAGATGAGGTATTATGATTACTTACATTATTTACATTATTCAGACTGTTATCCTCATCTTCACTGCCATATTTACAATGTTTCAGCTGTTGTACACTTGGCCTTCTTCAGGTGATTGGAATTTGTAGAATTGGGTAATGGCAAATTTTGGTAATTGAGCCCTTTATTTCATCCACCAGGGTAGAGTGTTCTAGTTCCACGTGCCATACCTCTTCCAGAGATCTCAGTTATTTCCCTTTAACTCAACTCTCCCAGTTTTGGTTCACCACTGCTGTAGGCTGGTATTGAACTCATAACGCTGGTGTCCCAGTGGATAAAGGTATTGGTTATATCCAGTGACTAGACCCAAAAATGTTTGGAAGAAAACTCCCAGTAATACTAGAAAGTGATAATTCAGCCATGCATCTTTATTATTATAAAAAATCCAAACGTCCAAATTCCAAGCAATAATAAAATAACAGATCTAAGGCAAATAACAAAAACTGCATCACTTGAAAACTTCCAAGAGCAACAACAAAAAATGGTAGCACACGTACCTCAAAGAGAAAATAATGATATAATCAAGATGGTAACTTTCCAAACAATCTTAAAAGGTTTGGAAGGAAACTTCATTACTATGAGAAAGTAGTGAATTTAAAAAGTCTAATCTCCTGCATAAACTGTTTTAAAGAAAGATATTATAAATTTCGACTGACAGTAGTAATGTTAATGATTTGGTCAATGAGTGCTAAATGTTTCCTGTATGGAAATGGCTAATTTCACCATTATCTTAATTATCTTGTTCATAAATGTTGTTTTTGTAATGTTTTGACTAATGGTATATACAATGCAAGTATAAATCCTTAGAAATCAATATCATGACAACCACCGTATATATTATATATTTTAATTATCATATCAAAAAATGGCTGTAAAATTTAATCCATATCCTCCTGGTGTCAGTTTAAATTGACACCTTCCTTTTTCCATATATTGTCACCATTTTGCTTAAAGTTCATATTTTTTTGATTTCAGATGAAAATCAGAAAAGTTTCTAAAATATTTTAGTGAAATTTTAACTTTCAAAAATAGTTTTTAATTACAATTTAGATATATGGAAAAAAAGTGATACCAACAGGATATGGGTTAAGTAATTTCCCAGTTGCATTTATAATATATTCAGTATGAATAATCTCCAATTTTGTCTGTGCAATTACGTCTATTGAAGCAAAATAAATTATTTTTAAATCATTAAATTAAAAATATCCAAAGAAAACCAACACAAAAAAACAATAAAAGAAGAAAATACAAACATTTGCAACCTGTTCTCATTACTTATAAACCATTGTTATGGTTCACTTATTGGCATTAAGTAATGCTTCCAGTTGCCATAGCAATCAAATATCTATTTACTAAGAAGGGGAGATCAGGATGCAGGACTGATAAGTATATGAATTTTCTTTATGATTTATAGAATAGATTATATATCATGGTCCATATTATTTCACTGTACTTTTTCTTTTAGATGTTACTGGGTTCTCTAAACTTAGATGGCTAACTAGATTTGGAGAAGGACAACATTGAATTCAAAACCATAGAGAAGACAACAGAAAATCACTACACTATTTTTCTCAAGAAATCATGACAGCATATATTTGTTATGTTTTTTTTAATCATTTCACCCCAAGCAAGGCAGTAATGACACCAGTATGCAGGCTGTTAGAGGGAGTGGAAGCGAAAGAGAAGACTGAGAATAGGGAGGATTGAAGAAAAGACAAAAAAAATGAACAGGATTCAAGAAGACAAAAGATAGTGATTGTTGTTGCATTTAAATTTTTGAAGATTGTAGTTACCAGACGAGCAAGAAATCAGAAGGGAGTTCCACAGGTGGGAAGTTCTAGAAAAACTGTAGAAGTGGTGGTTGCATCTAGCAATTTCAACAGTAAAACAGTGAGACATAGTTGCCAGAGTACCAGAGAAAAAAGCTCATCAGAGCAGTTGCCATGAAAATATTTGTAGAAAAGACAGAGGGAAGCCATGTCACATCAGTGAGAAAGTGACTGAAGTCAAGATGCCTGATCAGAATATAGATCCTTCTTTGGATTTTGTCAAGAATCTCGAGATGTACGGCAGGAGTACCAGACCAAGCATGGCAACCGTAGTCAATGCATGGATGAATAGTAGATATATAAATATGCATGATGGATTCTCATAAGAAAAATTTTCTGTTATGTAACAGTGACCCAACTTTACTTGCCTTAGATGTAGCTGTTGCTTCAATGTAGTCACTCCACTTCAGGTCAGGGGAAAATGTGAGACCAAAAAGGCACAGAGTATTGCATTCCAGGAGTCTCGCATCAGCCATGCTGATGGCAGGCAGAAAAGGTTCTCTATGGTGCTTAGATGAAAGCCGTTTTGCTTTGGAAGTGTTAGATAAGGAATCTGTGGAGAGCAATGATTGCCTGTGACCTAAAGAATTAAAATATGGAATTAAAAAAAATTCTCTATACATGTACAGGGTGTGGCAGAAATGATAAAGACCCCCGTTGCAACTTGCTTAAGTTTACTAGCACCACGCAGGTTTAAAATGTATTTCTGTCAAATTCCTGTAGCTAATGTCTTACCATTATGTGAGAGGTATATGTGGGAGGTATTTCTGCTGTGCCATGTATTTAGAATGTAGAAATATTGAGACATTATTTTAAACTGGATCTCAAAATGAATCTGCTCACATAATTTTCGGAAGTAGAAAAAAATGAAACTATATTTGACAGTACTGCCAAAAAGTGCTTTAAGCATTTTTAACGGTGGGGACTTGTTCCTAGAAATGAAGTCCAGAAGTGGACAATCATCAGTTATCAATTATAATACTATAAATGCAAGTTAGTGGAAAACTCAGTCCCTTGCACTTGAAGACGTACATACATGTATATACCTGAAAACCTTCAGAATTATAACAGTGATTGAAAATAGCATATTTAGAAACATTTCATAGACTTCAAAAACTATACACGAGCTCTTGAAAAATTCAAAAATGAAAGTACTTCTCATACTTCCAAATATACAAATTTTTCAGAGATGTTACAAATTATATTATGAATATTTCAGATTGATCTTCTTTTTAAGTCATTTCATCACACTGTTTTCTTCTTCATCTAAGTGCCATGTCCCTTCATGATGTCGGCAATCATGGCTATCCACCAACATCCTAACTTTTGTAGGTTTTAGTATGGTTTATCCTTTCATTATATCTCCCAATTTCTGTTCTGCAATCCATTCACACAAGCTCATTAGGTAGATTACACACTGTTTTCCTTTGCCTTCAGTATGACCTGTGAAGATCAGATTCTCCAAACCCTTTTTCCTCATTATGTGCCCTAGAAATTTCAACTACCTCTTTCTGGTTCTAAATACAAAGTCCTTTTTATTTCCATTTTCTCTAAAACTTCCTTGTTATTCATATGTTCAGTTCACATAATTCTCAGGTTCCTTCTGTAGAACAACATTTTTCTTGCCACACGTATCTTTTTCATCTTTGAGGAGATTGTCCAACATCCATTGTCATATAGGAGGACTGATGTTACATAACAGTTTAGTATTCTTTTCTTTGTTTCTAATGATATTTTTCAGTTCCTTAATACTTTGCTTAGCTTTTGGAAGAATTTTCTATCCTCTTTTGGAACTATTCCCAGATACTTAAATTTTTCTACTTGATTTTGACATCTTCCTTTCATAGTTCACATCTTGGGCTTTATTTCATTTAGCCAAAAGCCTTTATTTCATTGAAGCAAAACTATTATTGTTCGTTTGTTTTTTGTAATGTTCAGTATCCTTCCAAGCGTATCTCACATAATTTTTTCTTTTTTCTTTCTGTTGTCAATAGGACTGGCACATTTACAAAAGATTCAATTACATATTCAGTTTTTAAAAGAAGTCTGTTTGTTGGAAACTTTTGCTAAAACTTAATAGAAATACAGGATGCCCTGTTTAAATTTAAATTCATATCTGCAAGTATACATACATACATACATATATATATATATATACATATATATATATATATAGTTAAATTCCCAGATCAATTCTGTGGACAAGACATATTGGTATAAAATGACAATTGGAAAAATCTAAGATTTTGCCGACACGTTTCGTCTTCCAACTTTTTCAAGGCAAATATGAAATCGAAATATCTCTGTTGTTATAGTTAAATTAAAATCCAAATTTAAAAAACATAGATGCTTCTGTCCAAGCCTTTTTTCTGGTTAATGTAAAAAAAAAAAAAAAAAAAAAAAAAAAATCTCTTACTATAAAAGTAATTTACATTAACCAGAAAAAAGGCTTGGACAGAAGCGTCTATGTTTTTAAATTTGGATTTTAATGTAACTATAACAACAGAGATATTTCGATTTCAATTTTTGCCTTGAAAAAGTCGGAAGACAAAACGTGTTGGCAAAATCTAAGATTTTTCCAATTGTCATTTTATACACACACACACACACATATATATATATATATATATATATATATATATATATATATATATATATATATATATATAAATTGAGATAATATTACCAGATGGGACAAAATTATAAACTAAAAGTATTGGAAACATTTAAATTCCCAATGCTAAAATGCTGAGCTAATCAATATCTTTGTTTCTTCTATTCCAGATTTTTTAAAAACTGATAACCTAACTCATATAGCATATCAGTTCCCACTTCTTTTGTTGATTTATCTGATGAAAGAACATAATTTCTGTCAATATTTTAACAAAATATTCTTTTAGCATTTGACACTGTATTTAACACATTATATTCTATTACCTTTTGACATAATATTGCACAGACTATATTCTATCAGCATTTGACAGCATATTTGATAGAATATATTCAGTTAACATTTTACATAATATTTCATGCTATATATTTTTTGACATTTTCTACAATATTTGAAACAATATATTCTTTTGACATTTGACAGAATATATTCTATTACATTTGGCATAATATTTCAGAGAATATATTCTATTACATTTGGCATAATATTTCAGAGAATATATTCTATTACATTTGGCATAATATTTCAGAGAATATATTCTATTACATTTGGCATAATATTTCAGAGAATATATTCTATTACATTTGACACAATATATTCTATTATAATTTGACAGAATATATTCTATTACATTTGACAGAATATACTCTATTATCATTTGACATAATATTTGATGAAATATATTCTTCTGACATTTTCAACATTATTTTACATAATGAGGTTTGATACTATATATTCTTTTGAAATTTGACACAATATCTGATACAATATATTCTTAATATAATTCATAGCAACCAAATTTTTTTAATTTTTAAATTTACATCCAAAAATCAGTCATTTTCTTTCTTCTACACATAAGTACAACTTAAAAAAAAACATATTTGCACCTCTGCATCTATTTGCTTTTGAACTTGAAACATATTTCATAGGCAGAAAGACAGAAGCAACACCTGTTTCTTTTCAATACAAGTTCTTCTTGTTGCTTTGTTTTTAGTTGTCACAATGCAAAAAGGAAGATCTAAGTTCCTAGATGTTGTTTTTGCTCTTTGATTATATTAACTAATGCTTAAAGTATCTACAATTATCCTAAATGAGAATTATACTCATTACACAATTACAGACATACAAAGAAATATATATATATATATATATATATATATATATATTAAGCAAATCACCCCAAGCAAAGCAGTAGTTCTACTAGTATGCAAGGAGTTACAGAGAGTGAGAGTAAGAGTAAAGAAGAATGTTTGGTAAAAGGATAACGAGAAATACAGGTATCAAGATCAAGGCAACAGATGTTGATTGACATTACATTTGAATATTTGAAGATTATAGCTATAAGGTAAGCAAGTGATAGGAAGGGAGTTCCACTGATGGGAGGTGTGAGATAAGAAGCTGTTGGAATAGAAGAGATGGTTACATTTAGTCATTTCAACAGTGAAAGTATGGGACCGAGATACACTCTTGTGCAAATTAATTGAAACAAAACAAATAATTCTGATATTATTTACATTTTTTGTACTTTTCCAATGAAACATGACCCAGTGCACATGTTAGTACTTTGTATGTCCATTCCACAAAGTCTTTCCTTCCAGATTGACCACAGATTCTCAATTGGATTTAAATCTGGAGACTTTCCAACCCAGTTGATAGTACTTTGATTTTTCTCACTGGTAAGGCTTGCCAGTGTGTTTGTGCAGTGTTACAATTTTTGCATGCTTCCTTGGAATAACATCCATCACACACAATGGCTGTAGGTCAACTATTTGAGAGTTGAGACAGTAGTGTCTGGGCATGATAAAAATCTGATGCAATCACAAATGATGCAATATTTTTCAAGGCCAAACAAATTTCATCATACACCCTGAAAATAGATTCATATTACTGCACACCACTGCAAATAACCTAATCCAAGGAAAAAATAGAAATCAAATATATTCTGTCACTCCAATTGGATCTAAAACTGACTGTATGATGAAAGAAAGGAAATTAAAGCAGTTGTTTCAATTAATTTTCACCAGAGTGAATATATATTGAAATGATTTTTTATCAAAACATTACTTTTTATCACTATAAACATTATTTTTTAGTGGATACACATGTTTGAGTTACTACTGCTGTTTTCTTTTCTTTTATTAATCAGTGGAATTAATAACAGTTACCCTGGGGTTAAAAAAGGTTTGATTCCTATCAAAGGTACAATTTTCCTTTAGTAGGATTTCTCAATTAAGGTCAGTTATTAATTTCACTGTTTAATAAAATAAAAAACAGGGATACCAAATCAAACACATGTACACACTAAAATTAATGTTTATAGTAAAAATATATATATATATATATATATATATATATATATACCCAGAAAGAAGAGAGTCTTTTATATCCTGGCGAGAATGTAGAATCTGTGTTTAAAGGAAGTTCTAGGGCCACTTACCCATATATATATATATATATATATATATATATATATATATATATATATATATATATATATATATATATATATATATATGAAGGGTGTTCCAATAATGACCTGATTTTAATGTCAATGAAGTTTAAGATTTTTTCTTTTTCTTTCAGGTTTGGCAGACATTTGGGTGATATTATTTTTCAAACATAATTACCATGACTTAAATAACATGACCAATAGAGAAATAAATAAATTTTCACCAATAACACTAATTTATTGACTGATGAATTTATGAAGTCTTAATGAAACGCTCTTATGAATAGTCTGTCTTAATGAAACACTATATATATATATATATATATATATATATATATATATATATATATGAATGAAAAAACAAGAGGACAAACTTAGTTTGTAGCCGACGCATTTCATCATTTGACAGATTTTATCAAGGCAAATGTTATGGTTTTATTTTGAAACAAGTATATATTTGACAGGCTGGCATCCCATTCCCACCCCTTCACCATTGAAACTGTTAGATGTAGATGTCTCTTCTACTCCAATAGCTTCAAGTCTCGCACATCTCGCCTGTGGAACTCCCTTCCTTATTCCTGTTTCCCTGACAAATACAATCTCCAACTATTTAAGTTGCCTTGATCTATCCACTTCCCTTCTCCACATCCTTTCACCTTTCATTCCTATCTGCTCTCGCTCCAAATCTTCTGTAACCGCCTTGCCTTGATCGATCCACTATCTTTCTCCACATCCTCTCCTTTACTACTCCTATCTGCTCTTCTTCCAAGCCTTCTGTAACCCCTTGCGTGCTAGTGGCTTTTAGCCTTTCTTGGGGTGATAAGCTTAAAAAAAAAAAAAAAAAAAAGTTACTCAAAATTTTTAAATTTAAAAATGCTCATAAATATTCATCAGGTTAACTGAAAAGTTTAGGCGTTAGAACCTGGCTTACATCATATAGCATCTTTGAAAGGAAATTTTTAAATTTAAAAATGCTCATAAATATTCATCAGGTTAACTGAAAAGTTTAGGCATTAGAACCTGGCTTACATCATATAGCATCTTTGAAAGGAAATTTTTAAATTTAAAGATGCTCATAAATATTCATCAGGTTAACTGAAAAGTTTAGGCGTTAGAACCTGGCTTACATCATATAGAATCTTTGAAAGGAAATTTTTAAATTTAAAAATGCTCATAAATATTCATCAGGTTAACTGAAAAGTTTAGGCGTTAGAACCTGGCTTACATCATATAGCATCTTTGAAAGGAAATTTTTAAATTTAAAAATGCTCATAAATATTCATCAGGTTAACTGAAAAGTTTAGGCGTTAGAACCTGGCTTACATCATATAGCATCTTTGAAAGGAAATTTTTAAATTTAAAGATGCTCATAAATATTCATCAGGTTAACTGAAAAGTTTAGGCGTTAGAACCTGGCTTACATCATATAGCATCTTTGAAAGGAAATTTTTAAATTTAAAAATGCTCATAAATATTCATCAGGTTAACTGAAAAGTTTAGGCGTTAGAACCTGGCTTACATCATATAGCATCTTTGAAAGGAAATTTTTAAATTTAAAAATGCTCATAAATATTCATCAGGTTAACTGAAAAGTTTAGGCGTTAGAACCTGGCTTACATCATATAGCATCTTTGAAAGGAAATTTTTAAATTTAAAAATGCTCATAAATATTCATCAGGTTAACTGAAAAGTTTAGGCATTAGAACCTGGCTTACATCATATAGCATCTTTGAAAGGAAATTTTTAAATTTAAAGATGCTCATAAATATTCATCAGGTTAACTGAAAAGTTTAGGCGTTAGAACCTGGCTTACATCATATAGAATCTTTGAAAGGAAATTTTTAAATTTAAAAATGCTCATAAATATTCATCAGGTTAACTGAAAAGTTTAGGCGTTAGAACCTGGCTTACATCATATAGCATCTTTGAAAGGAAATTTTTAAATTTAAAAATGCTCATAAATATTCATCAGGTTAACTGAAAAGTTTAGGCGTTAGAACCTGGCTTACATCATATAGCATCTTTGAAAGGAAATTTTTAAATTTAAAGATGCTCATAAATATTCATCAGGTTAACTGAAAAGTTTAGGCGTTAGAACCTGGCTTACATCATATAGCATCTTTGAAAGGAAATTTTTAAATTTAAAAATGCTCATAAATATTCATCAGGTTAACTGAAAAGTTTAGGCGTTAGAACCTGGCTTACATCATATAGCATCTTTGAAAGGAAATTTTTAAATTTAAAAATGCTCATAAATATTCATCAGGTTAACTGAAAAGTTTAGGCGTTAGAACCTGGCTTACATCATATAGCATCTTTGAAAGGAAATTTTTAAATTTAAAGATGCTCATAAATATTCATCAGGTTAACTGAAAAGTTTAGGCGTTAGAACCTGGCTTACATCATATAGCATCTTTGAAAGGAAATTTTTAAATTTAAAAATGCTCATAAATATTCATCAGGTTAACTGAAAAGTTTAGGCGTTAGAACCTGGCTTACATCATATAGAATCTTTGAAAGGAAATTTTTAAATTTAAAGATGCTCATAAATATTCATCAGGTTAACTGAAAAGTTTAGGCGTTAGAACCTGGCTAACATCATATAGCATCTTTGAAAGGAAATTTTTAAATTTAAAGATGCTCATAAATATTCATCAGGTTAACTGAAAAGTTTAGGCGTTAGAACCTGGCTTACATCATATAGCATCTTTGAAAGGAAATTTTTAAATTTAAAAATGCTCATAAATATTCATCAGGTTAACTGAAAAGTTTAGGCGTTAGAACCTGGCTTACATCATATAGCATCTTTGAAAGGAAATTTTTAAATTTAAAGATGCTCATAAATATTCATCAGGTTAACTGAAAAGTTTAGGCGTTAGAACCTGGCTTACATCATATAGCATCTTTGAAAGGAAATTTTTAAATTTAAAGATGCTCATAAATATTCATCAGGTTAACTGAAAAGTTTAGGCGTTAGAACCTGGCTTACATCATATAGCATCTTTGAAAGGAAATTTTTAAATTTAAAGATGCTCATAAATATTCATCAGGTTAACTGAAAAGTTTAGGCGTTAGAACCTGGCTTACATCATATAGCATCTTTGAAAGGAAATTTTTAAATTTAAAAATGCTCATAAATATTCATCAGGTTAACTGAAAAGTTTAGGCGTTAGAACCTGGCTTACATCATATAGCATCTTTGAAAGGAAATTTTTAAATTTAAAGATGCTCATAAATATTCATCAGGTTAACTGAAAAGTTTAGGCGTTAGAACCTGGCTTACATCATATAGCATCTTTGAAAGGAAATTTTTGAATTTAAAAATGCTCATAAATATTCATCAGGTTAACTGAAAAGTTTAGGCGTTAGAACCTGGCTTACATCATATAGCATCTTTGAAAGGAAATTTTTAAATTTAAAGATGCTCATAAATATTCATCAGGTTAACTGAAAAGTTTAGGCGTTAGAACCTGGCTTACATCATATAGCATCTTTGAAAGGAAATTTTTAAATTTAAAAATGCTCATAAATATTCATCAGGTTAACTGAAAAGTTTAGGCGTTAGAACCTGGCTTACATCATATAGCATCTTTGAAAGGAAATTTTTAAATTTAAAAATGCTCATAAATATTCATCAGGTTAACTGAAAAGTTTAGGCGTTAGAACCTGGCTTACATCATATAGCATCTTTGAAAGGAAATTTTTAAATTTAAAGATGCTCATAAATATTCATCAGGTTAACTGAAAAGTTTAGGCGTTAGAACCTGGCTTACATCATATAGCATCTTTGAAAGGAAATTTTTGAATTTAAAAATGCTCATAAATATTCATCAGGTTAACTGAAAAGTTTAGGCGTTAGAACCTGGCTTACATCATATAGCATCTTTGAAAGGAAATTTTTAAATTTAAAGATGCTCATAAATATTCATCAGGTTAACTGAAAAGTTTAGGCGTTAGAACCTGGCTTACATCATATAGCATCTTTGAAAGGAAATTTTTGAATTTAAAAATGCTCATAAATATTCATCAGGTTAACTGAAAAGTTTAGGCGTTAGAACCTGGCTTACATCATATAGCATCTTTGAAAGGAAATTTTTAAATTTAAAGATGCTCATAAATATTCATCAGGTTAACTGAAAAGTTTAGGCGTTAGAACCTGGCTTACATCATATAGCATCTTTGAAAGGAAATTTTTGAATTTAAAAATGCTCATAAATATTCATCAGGTTAACTGAAAAGTTTAGGCGTTAGAACCTGGCTTACATCATATAGCATCTTTGAAAGGAAATTTTTAAATTTAAAGATGCTCATAAATATTCATCAGGTTAACTGAAAAGTTTAGGCGTTAGAACCTGGCTTACATCATATAGCATCTTTGAAAGGAAATTTTTGAATTTAAAAATGCTCATAAATATTCATCAGGTTAACTGAAAAGTTTAGGCGTTAGAACCTGGCTTACATCATATAGCATCTTTGAAAGGAAATTTTTGAATTTAAAAATGCTCATAAATATTCATCAGGTTAACTGAAAAGTTTAGGCGTTAGAACCTGGCTTACATCATATAGCATCTTTGAAAGGAAATTTTTAAATTTAAAGATGCTCATAAATATTCATCAGGTTAACTGAAAAGTTTAGGCGTTAGAACCTGGCTTACATCATATAGCATCTTTGAAAGGAAATTTTTGAATTTAAAAATGCTCATAAATATTCATCAGGTTAACTGAAAAGTTTAGGCGTTAGAACCTGGCTTACATCATATAGCATCTTTGAAAGGAAATTTTTAAATTTAAAGATGCTCATAAATATTCATCAGGTTAACTGAAAAGTTTAGGCGTTAGAACCTGGCTTACATCATATAGCATCTTTGAAAGGAAATTTTTGAATTTAAAAATGCTCATAAATATTCATCAGGTTAACTGAAAAGTTTAGGCGTTAGAACCTGGCTTACATCATATAGCATCTTTGAAAGGAAATTTTTAAATTTAAAGATGCTCATAAATATTCATCAGGTTAACTGAAAAGTTTAGGCGTTAGAACCTGGCTTACATCATATAGCATCTTTGAAAGGAAATTTTTGAATTTAAAAATGCTCATAAATATTCATCAGGTTAACTGAAAAGTTTAGGCGTTAGAACCTGGCTTACATCATATAGCATCTTTGAAAGGAAATTTTTAAATTTAAAGATGCTCATAAATATTCATCAGGTTAACTGAAAAGTTTAGGCGTTAGAACCTGGCTTACATCATATAGCATCTTTGAAAGGAAATTTTTGAATTTAAAAATGCTCATAAATATTCATCAGGTTAACTGAAAAGTTTAGGCGTTAGAACCTGGCTTACATCATATAGCATCTTTGAAAGGAAATTTTTAAATTTAAAAATGCTCATAAATATTCATCAGGTTAACTGAAAAGTTTAGGCGTTAGAACCTGGCTTACATCATATAGCATCTTTGAAAGGAAATTTTTGAATTTAAAAATGCTCATAAATATTCATCAGGTTAACTGAAAAGTTTAGGCGTTAGAACCTGGCTTACATCATATAGCATCTTTGAAAGGAAATTTTTAAATTTAAAGATGCTCATAAATATTCATCAGGTTAACTGAAAAGTTTAGGCGTTAGAACCTGGCTTACATCATATAGCATCTTTGAAAGGAAATTTTTAAATTTAAAAATGCTCATAAATATTCATCAGGCCAAGTCGAATGTCGAATGTTGAATGTTTGTGAGCGTCTTTAAATTTAAAAATTTCCTTTCAAAGATGCTATATGATGTTAAATAAAATTTAAACTAAGGTAAATGACCTGAAATGATGCCTATTCCCAAAATATCAGCCAATTTCAATAATATCAAGATATCCTAATAGGAACTAAACCCCTTTATATTGAAAATTTTGAAAGCCCATAACTTGTGTATTTGAACCTCTACTATCACAAGGTTTTTACCATAGAGCTATATGTTTTAGTCACATTGATATATTTTGAAGCTAACTCTGAAATTACTTATGTAGAGTCTGAAGGGGTGGAGTAGCGGTCCTATCCCTCTAAAAATCTAAACAACATAACCATTGGATAGATTTTTATGAAATTTGAAAGAGATTCTATGTATGACACTTAATGACATAGATTGTATATATATATCTTATTTATTTTAAAAAAGGAGAGTTCCAGGGGTGTACAAATCCCCACCTCAAAAAAATTGTTTCTATGGATTTAAATGAAATTTAAACCATACCATCTTTTTATATTCATTTCATTTTTGCATCCAAACATTTGATTGAGACCACAAATTTAGTTTCCTATAACCTACGCAATAACTACTGTTTCAATCTTATATAATGATCCAATTAATATGGATCCTAGTGTAGTGTAGTCCATAATTTTTGTCGCTTTTGAACTAAGGAGACATCACTTGAATTTACACAATAACTACAATTTCATTAATATGCAACTTTACAATTTCTTTGAATTCTTGATAAAGACGTTTGTTCTATAATGACCAAACCTAAACAGCTCTATATCTTTCAGCTGTCTGTTCTGCCAGCAGACTATTGCAAATAATAATTAGGCTACACTTTTACTACAATACCTCCCTAAAAAGGTCCATTTTGGACCAACTAAGCAATTCCAGCCGAGGAAAAGAGAAAGAACAGAAGAAACTGAAGATCAGCTGAGCAAGAGAAGGAGAGAAGACACAGAAAAAGCTTCATGAGCATCACAAAATCAAGAACAAGTGGATTTAAGCTAAAAATTAGATGCTCATTGGACTACAACAGCAAGACAGTTAAGAAGAAGCTGACAGAAGATGTGGATTAGATGCTCAATGGCCTGTGGCAGAAAGACAGTCTGAAAATCAAGAAGAAACTAAAATGAGACATAGCATGGATACTCAGCAGACTGCAACAGCCAGACAATCTGAAACTCCAGAATTAAGGGAGAGGAATTTCAGAATCAATACTTGACAGAATGTAGCAACCAGGCAACTGGATATATTACACAGAAAATAAACATTACTAGAATGGTATATTTATTTTATTGTTGATGTTTGTTATAATACTTAAATAAATATTGTAATATGCATATGTTTATAGTTTACCTCAATCCTTTTATTTAGTTATATATGTGATGATTACTCCAATTATAGACAAAAATATATAGAGATCACAGACCAGATTATATGCAACCATAAGGATACTAGCCTGGAGGAAGCACTTCTACATTAAAACAGGCAGTCTTCTCTATAGCGTTACCTGAATGGATATAGCTGTATGAACATGAATTTAAACAGCCATTTATTATTATATTATATGTTCAATACTCCTTAATCAATATCTTTCAAAAACATAATACAATTTTGGCAGCTTCTTCCAAACCCAGTCAATGACAAGTATTTCTGCTAGTATATATATATATATATATATATATATATATATATATATATTTTTGTCATCCACAGACAGACTGTTTTGCTGTTTCACAGCTCATCAGTGTGGCTAGACGTCCAGTTGCCTCTAGCTAGAATCGAAACCCGACTGAATTTGTGTCAGTCCGAACTTCTCCCACTAAGCCATCAGCTTACGGTACGGGATGAAGGTGAATTTTAGCGTGTTTATTTTTAGATTCGGATAAACACACAGTGACTGAGAGTGACTCAATTCTGTCGAAGAGTCATGCAGTATTAGCTTAAATAGTCACTGTTTACATATATATATATATATATATATATATATATATATATATATGCACATACATAGAGAGAGAGAGAGAGAGAGGCACTATAAGCCAAAAGTTTCGGGCAACACTCTGGATTATAAAAATATTATACTACATACAAGATTGATTTCTGTTCATCATTTATCTAATTTTACTCAAACTGAAATGAATGAAAAATTATTGATGCCAAAATACACATCCTATATATATATATATATCATCAAGAATGAAGACTGAGACTAGGAAGATAAGTTCATCCAAGCTTTATTTGGCAAAATACAAGCAGGGTTCACATCACACATGCTCCTGGTATTCTTGAATATGGCTGACTGTCATAATCAGGAGAACGGGCTGTAAACAAATACGGTATTGTAAAGGAGTGTCACAGTTCATCTCTTATTTAGGATATCCCTCCCCACTGGAAGGGAGTACTTATTTTAGTCCCAACCATACCTTTTTGGGATCACAGACACACAACCTGACCTCCGTAGTGTTTGCAAAATCTCTCTGCATGACAAATCATGGTCTTCTGCATCAGTGTCACTTCCTGGGCTCATTAAAGGCTCATTTTGTATGGCTGGCGGTTCAACAGATGCCGGTTTGGAAGATATCTCCTCGGTGGACTGCTAAGACATCTGCTGGGGTGACAATGTCTCAGAACCAGCAGGATCTGGCGCCAAGTCTTGAACCAACACAGTTGATTCTCTTCCATCTGGATATCTGACGCATACAAATGATTGATTACTATCAATCAGGTTAACCCGATCCACTAAGGGGTCATTCTTGGTAGTACGAATGAATTGTCACAACAACACCGGCCCCGGATTCATCAACCAAGATGGCAGAGAGTTTCCATGGGTTGTGTGTTTCTGAAATTTAAAAAAACGTTCATGTGGTGTACAATTTGTTGTAGTACATAACAGAGACCACATAGAATGAAGAACCTGCAGTAGAACCTACTCCCAATGTTTATCTGATAGCTTGAGTGCCAATTGGATTGTTTTCCAGACAACTCCTACATACCATTCAGCTTGACCATTACCCTGTGGGTGCTAAGATGTTGAATTATTGGTAGCAACCCCTTTACTAAGTAAATATTCCTTTAGCTCCCGGGATATAAAAGAATGGCCTCTATCTGAATGTATGTAATCTGGCATTCCAGTCATACTAAAAAGGAGTTCCAGACACTTTATGACTGTGGAAGTTTGCATGCCTGGACAGGAATATAAGAATGGAAATCGTGAATATTCATCATCAATGACTAACAAATATGGATTGTGAGAGGCTGTTGAGAGGGGCCCCTTAAAGTCAATACTGATCCTTTGCATCAGACCAGCAGCTTTTATTAATGTACCTTCAGTTGGTCGATAGAACCGGGGTTTAAGTTCTGCACAAATCCTGCAAGATGCACAGGAATTCTTGACATCTTCAGTTGAAAAGATTTCTTGACCGCACAAAATGTAGAAGTCTTGAAACACCTGGATGGCATAGTTTTTCATGTAATTCCACCAAAACCGAAATTTGGCAACTTAATGATGCACAATAAGTGTGACTGAAAGTGTCCACAGCTACATTGTTTCTTCCCGGTCGATATTCAATGTCAAAGGATAATTTGCCGAGTTCCATTCTCCACTCACTGATTTTTGCATTCTTTACTTTAGTGCGTTTCCTGTTATCATACATAAATGCTGCAGACCTTGCATCTGTGTATAGTTTGAAGTGATGTGGGGACAGGAGATGCTTCCATTTTCACACAAACTCTATTATGGCTAGAGCTTCCTTCTCAACAATGCTATATCCCTTTTCACTTGCATGGAGTGATCTTGACATGAATGCTATGGGCCTTCTATTTTGGCTAAATACGTCAGATGCAGCATAGAGCAGAAGCATCACAATCTAACTGAAGGGGTAGGTTCTCATCAATAGTCCATAAGGTTTGCTCTTCACAGTTCTGATTTCAATGTATTAAATGCCTTAAGTACCTTCTCTTTCAATGGGAACCGATTCACTTTCACTAAAGGTTGTATTTTTTCCAAGAATTCAGTGTAGTAAGCAAACATTCCTCTGATTTCCTGCAGACTGTTCATGTTTTTAGGTAATGGTAGTTCCTGCAATGGCTTCATTCGTTTGGGGTCAGGCTTTATCTTTCCATTCCTTACACAATACCCTATGTTATTTAATGTAGTTACTTTCTTTATGGTTTTGGAATTGTTCAGTCAAGTGTCTTTTCCTCACTACCCTCATAAAATTTTCCACATTGTTGTCACGTTCCTCTTCTGTTTCACGTACAACTATCACATTATCAAAATAGGGAAATGTATCAGTCAGATTTTCTTCTTTTACAATTTCATTCATTGGAAAGCAGGGACACCATTAGTTACCCTAAATGGGAGATGGGTAAACTGAAAAAGTTGGCCATTTGCTTCAAAAGCAGTATATTTCCTGCCAGATTGTTTGAGCTTGATTTGATGGTAGGCACTTTTTAGATTGAAAGTTGAAAAGTATTTATACCTGGCAAGATTTGCAACCAGATCGGAAATTCTTGGATCGGAAATGGAAAAGCATCTACTTCCGTGTAGATATTTATGGTTTGATAGTAGTCCACACATAATCGTTTTCTGTGTATTTTAGCTTCATCCGTAACCACTACTAATTGTGCATGCCACAGTGAAATACTGGGTTCAATAATCGCATCTTCCAGAAGTTTGCTAATTTCCACAGCAATAAAATCAGAGTCCTCTTTACTAAAACGTCTTCATTTAGTAGCAATCCATTTGCATTTATCTGAAATCTCTGGGAACAAAGTTGGTTCAGCTATATCAGCAGCTTCCAGAGCAAGACAGGCACCTGTGCTTTTCACAATGAGTTCCAGTAAATAACCGCCATATTCAAACGTGACCGTAAGATGTCAGGTTTGAAATTCCCGTCCAAGAACAACATCACAACAGAGGTCTTTCATGATAGTCAAACGAATGTCATCTAAATAGTTAGTGAATATGGTACTCCAGTGTCACCATTCTTTGGCAGCATGTGTTGAATTCGGGTCAATATCCAACACTCTTGGTTTATAGCCAAAACTTGATACAGACTCCGACATGGGGGTTATCAGATATTTTACTGAATAAATTGTCAAGAATGAAGACTGAGACTCAGAAGATAAGTTTGTCCAAGTTTTATTCAGCAAAATACAAGCAGGGTTCACATCACATGTGCTCCTAGTATTCTCATATATGGTTGACTGTCATAATCCGGAGAATGGGCCGTAAACAAATACAGTGTCGTAAAGGAGTGTCGCAGTTCATCTTTTATTTACGACATATATATATATATATGTATGTATGTATACACACACACAGACACACACACACACATATATATATATATATATATATATGACAATTTTCGCAAATATTCTGGCTAGTAGATGTAGTTAGATAAAAAATACTGTTTAAAAAAACAGGCCTTCTACCTGAATATGATTATCCATAAAAAATAATGTTTAAACAAAATAAATTAAAAATAACATACATATATATATATATATATATATATATACACACACACACACACACACACACACACACACACACACACATATATATATATATATGTAATTAGAAGAAAGGCTCATTGTGTGCTTCTTATAGAATGTAAAATGAAAGGGTATGAAAGAAAAACAGAGAAATGGAGATTATTCACTGACAGATGTTTTTATGAAACCTCTCTGCCACACACAGACTAGTTATCCAGGCTAACCAAAATTTCTTCCATCTTCTATATTGGCATATTCAATCTGACACCCATATGACTCCACAAACCAACTTTTTTTTCTTTTCTTTTTTTTAATCGTATCACCCCAAGCAAGGCCGGAGGCCACTATCACGCAAGAGGTTAAAGAAGGGTTGGAGGAAGAGCAGATAGGAGTGGCAAGGGAGGGGATGTGGTGAAAGAGAAAGACAGTGGGTCGATCAAGGCAAGGGAGCCACAGAAGATCCGGAGCGAGAGCAGACATCAACTTATCCAACTACAAACCAACAACTTAAAAACAAACAGTATTATCAAAAAAAAAACTTTCTGTGACAGTTCCAATCTTATATATTTACTTTTCTGCCACAAATGCAAGAAGGGGTATTATGTGGGAGAAACTGGAACAGAGTTCCGTTTACGGTTCAATAACCACAAGAAAAGCATCAGGGAAAACAACAACAATTTCCTGGTCTCCTTACACTTCTACCAACCTGGTCATAACATCGACGATGTCGGGTGCGTGCTTTTGGCATCTGGTCTCGTTAATCAGAGTTGAAGTATATCCTAAAAGTAAATTCACACATAAAAGGATTAAACAGAGATTTGGGTTTATTTAGTGAGTATAATTTCCACAAGGAAATCCATTATCAGCAACACCACTCCTTGAAGGAGTAGGTCCTCCACCCACACTTTAACTCCAAATTTTAACAGCCATCTCCTACCTGCTATATTTTTAAGTTCTGCCAGCTATGTTTTCCCCCATATACTCACTATCCAGTAAAGGAAGTATTGCCATGTACACTGAGGGCTACTTCCCATTCACCGTCTCTTATACCATCTTGGGTTTCACAACTGTAGTTCCTTTACATACAAGCTTATGTAAAGAGTGAGGAAAGTTAGTGTAGATACATATTATTCTTGTATTACATATTCATATCTTTACGTGTGCGGAGATTCATAAGTTTGTGTGGTAGTTTAGGTATATTTGCACACTGCTATGTGCACTTATGTACGCAGCACATATATATATATATATATATATATATATATATATATATATATATATGAGAAAAAATTATAATAAAAAATAATAATAAAAGAAAAAAAAGGGGAAAAGCATATATATATATATATATATACATATATATGCTTTTCCCCTCTTATAATAAAAATAATAATAATATATATGCTTTTCCCCTCTTATAATAAAAAATAATAATAAAAGAAAAAAGAGGGGAAAAGCATATATATATATATATATATATATATATATATATATGGTTTTCCCCTCTTTTTTCTTTTAATATTATTTTTTATTATAATTTTTTCTTTTTCCTTTTTTCTGTACCCACCCCATTTTTTAACAATAGATTTCCGAAATTTCTATCCAAATGTCTTCTCCTTTTATTTGTTACTTCCCCATTTTTCTTTTCATTTTATTTTTATTACCTTTTTTCATTTTTGTTCCTACACACTTTTTGTCTTGTCAGATTTGATCCTAACACACAGCTAGTGTTTCTGAAATTCACCAGAGCCCATCATTCTGAAATAGATAAGTTGGACGCACAATTTATGGCTACACTGACCACATGAGACGTCTCCCCCCACCTGCAACCTATGACTCTCTTCCTCTATGTCTACAATCTCACTCCCCCATTCCCCCCCCACTGACATGCTTTTACACCAATCCAAAGTTTAAATTTAAGTTCATTTTCATAAGAAGTTTTGCACAGCAAGGAATCAGACAGAAATCGGGTTTTTGCTAATATGATTTTCTCCAACATTCACTCCATCCACAAAAATCATCTGTCCGTGAGTAATCCCCATTTCTCTGTTTTTTTTCTCGCACTATTGATGAAGGACACAGGCCTGCCTGAAATTCCAAACTTAAAACCTTTATTTCTGTGCTTCATTTCTGTTATATGGTTCATAATTAATATTTAATAAATGTTTTTCATACTGTTCATGTTGGTACCCTTTCATTAGCCATTGTTTTATTAACCAACCTATCCATTTTGCATATATATCTATATATAGAGAGAGACTCTTCTAGACTGAATGAATTACTTAATTATAATTATCTCAAATCCACCTAATTTCTATCACTTGTATATCCTTGCTTGAACCGGCTTATAATTCTCTGGATGGAGCGGCTTGGGGATTGTAGTCATGGCTCGAGAGGACACAGTCCTATGGGTAAAAGAGAAACTCGGATGAGTTCCACCACGGAATATGTGATCGAGCAGCACTATATTGAGTCTGATTCACGACCTCTTCATTACCGAGGCCGTTGGAACAGTTGGTATGACGTTTGCCTGATATCGTAACTGGGGGTTTCAATTCTCGGTAGTGGATACGAACTGTTGATGAGTCCCAAATACAGAGCGAAACGGCCATCCAGTGCTTTCTACATTCTGTTGAGGTTTCTTCTAGACTCAATGAATTATTTAATTATAATTATCTCAAATCCTCATAATTTCCATCAGTTATATATATATATATATATTAAGGAAAAAGACAATAGGAAAGTTGTTGTTTTACCTGATGCATTTTGTCCAATGTGAACTTTTTCAAGGCAAAAAATGAAATGAATTTATTGAAATAATTTTCCATTAATTTATCTTTTTCCTTAATACATATTGTCTTTTTCTACAGGTTAATTCTGAGAAATTTACATTTATATATATATATATATATATATATATATATATATATATATATATATATATATATATATATTCCTGGTGTATCATCTTTATTAAACTGAAATTAATGGAAAAATAAAATATACACTCTATATATGCACACAGACAAGTAGACACACACACACACACATATATATATATTTGATAAATTTGACGAGTGGGAAACTGTTTTATCAAGTTCATTACATATTCCAGCATTGTTAAATAGGCTTCCTCAAATCAGAACAAAAGAAATATGTCTGTGTCATTGTGTGTGTGCTTCAATATTCAGTGTTATGTGCCATGCATGATACACGTTTAGGCAATCATGTATCTTTCGATACATGACTGACAAGGCTGATTTTTTTCCTGCAATAGGTTGCCATTTCTTTCTGCAGTAGACCAGTTGCCATCCAAGGCTAAAAATTCCAGTCTGTCCTGCTACTTACCCATAGCTGGCGGGAGAAGAAGAGGGTTCATACCTTTCCCAAGTACGTAAATGAATGTAATGGATTCAAATGGAATTCGAACTTGGCTCTCTGATTCCTCAATCCAAGCCGCTATTCATTTCTCACTGTGCTTCAATATTAAATTGTTTATAATTTTTACACTAAGCTAGCGTCCTTTATTTATTTATTGTCTGCACTGAATCTAAGTTAAATCCCTATCCAAATTCTTAGAACAGATTGAAAATAAAAGATTCATACATTGTAGGTATGACTTTGTGTTTTCTGTGTCAACAATGTGCGTATAAATAGGATATAGAATCCTGACAAAGTTGAAAACTGTTTTATTGAGTTGATTACATTTGTTGTGGATGGTTTACGTGCTTCCCAACTTGTTGCAGGAGTTAGTGATATTGGTGTTTGAGTTGAGAAATAAATACATGTCTCCTGAAATAGCTACAACAAAATGGCAGACTCACGTTAATACATGCAAAGAAACAACAAGAACCAATATATATGTACAAACAACTATAATATATTAACAACAAAGGTATACAAGTGAAAAAGACAAAGACATGTATATCAAATGAATGTGAAAACCTTTTTGGTCCAAAGTATGTGTAGTGAGTGAATGTGCGTATGTACATGTGTATGTGTATTGTTCATGCTTTCCCTGAAAAGAAGCTCATTCTCCGTGAGAGGTTGCATGTTGGCAAATATACAGGTAAGGTAAGAAGAGACTGAGAAAATATATCACAGATT
>OZ038486.1:75878708-75903708 GCA_964036315.1 Acanthosepion esculentum
TTTAAATTTATTTGTCACAATATATATATTAACAGACAGAGGTACACTCACACATAGATAGATAGATAGATAGATAGATAGATAGATAGATAGATAGATAAAAATTATTCTGTAGTGGAACATTGATGGGTTGAAAATTTGAAAATATCCAACTCTTGCACAATAAAAAAGAAGAAAGCAGATAAAGTTTAAATGCATCTTCTTTTTTTAGTCCACTTTCTTCTTATAAAAACCAGGAGTAGACTTATACATCGGAAGATTTCTTACTATTTCAACTTGGACTGTTACATCCGGCAGCTACTCAGACTATCACATGCACACTGACTCCTTGAAACGCTGTCATTTTAGTTGTACCTGACACACATATGTAGTAGTAGACACAAAATGCATATGAACATTTAACAGAAATAATGCTCGGCTCATCATTATTGTCATATTCACAATATTGAATACGGCAATAAAATTGAGGACAACAGTCCAAACAATGTAAATAATGTAAATAATTACAATACCTCATCTCAGAAATATAGAGATAATTTTATCTTATTAATAATTTTTAATAAAAGGAGGTTTTTCTTTTGTCACATATTAATTAAATAAGTTGTAATAATGATTTTAATCTGGTTTGATCTTTTTATCTAGACTTAATTTATATAGCTCCACTGTTTTTCCTATGTATACACATTTACATTAATATTTTTGAGCTGGTAAATATTAAAGTTTCTTATATCTTATTATTCAGCTTTATGCCTGCAAATAGCCCTTTATATTTTTCTTATTAATGGGTGCCAAATAAAAGGTAGGACTTATAATAAATGTTGTGAGGGAAAATCAGGAATTGTATAAACAAGGGTATTTAATAAATGGAACAACCTTCTTTTTTCTTAATCATTTCAACTCATCACCCACAACCCTCACCCAAATCAATCAGTTAAGTGCCACATGTGATACATACTTTCGATTCATGACTCACTAGGCAGACGTTTTCCTGCAGTTGGTTGCCATTTCTTTCTACTGTAGACTGCTTGCCAACCAAGGCTATAGAACCCAGTCTGTCCTGCTATTCAACTCATAGCTGGGGGAAGGAGAGATGGATTCAGAGCTTTCCGAAGGGCATTTGCGTGTAAGTGAACATAACGAACTTGGCTGGAATTCGAACTCAGCTTTCTGATTTCTCATTTTGAGCCGATATCCATTACACAACCCACACATCCTCAAGCTGGATAATAAAAAGCCACTAGACACGGAAAAGAAATTACAAAATCTCTTACAGAAGATAGCAATGGAGAGTGAGGAGAAAGGACTAAACATAAATAACAAGAAGACAAAATGGATGGTCATCAGTAAGATGAAGAGCCTGAAATGCGATTTGCAGGTCGGGAACACCAAAATCAAGCAGACGCGGAAGCTTAAATATCCGGGAAGAGTCTTGACAGAGGATGCTAAGAGCGACACTGAAATCTGGAGACGTATTGGGATGGCCAATGATCCATTCCAAAAGCTGAGCAGAGTAATGCAAGACAGCAGGATTTCTTTGGTAACAAACAAAAGAATACTGAGCTGTTACATGACATCTGTCCTTCTTCATGGCAGTGAATGCCAGACAATTTCCTCAAAGATGAAGAAGAGACTCGAGGCGACGGAGATGTGGTTCTTCAGAAGGATGCTAAGGATATCATGGGCCGAGCGTGTGAGCAACCATGAGGTCTTAGTGAGGATGCAAACAAGTAGGAGGCTTATACTTAAGATCAGGAAGAGGCAGCTGAAGTTTCTGGGACACATAATAACGAAGGAGGGCCTAGAGAATCTGATACTCATGACTCAAATAGAGGGAAAGAGAGACAAGGGAAAACAATGCATGACATACCTTAAGCAAGTGGATGACAGAATGTGGACTGGGGGGAGAAGCAGAGGGAAGGAATATGTTGAGGGCTGTAAGGGATAGAGGGATGTGGAGAGCCATGATCGACTATGTCCTGAAAGGATATGGCATATAAAAAGAAAGAAAGAAGGCACAAAGGTTTAATAAGTGTGTAAAATTATGAGACCTTGTTGCCAATCCAATACTGCACTTAAATTTATAAAGTCTAGGTACCACAGAGCAAAGTTCATCAGAACAATTACCATGAAAGTATTTATTAAAAAAAAGGCACAGGGAAGCAACATTATGGGAATGAGAAACTGACTGAAGCCAGTATGCCAGGTCAGGACCAATATCATTGCAGATCCTTCTTTGGATTTTATTAAAAATCACTAAATATATATCAAGAGCACTAGACTATATGTGACAGCAATATTCTAAGCATGAAGAATGGTAGACTTATAAATCCAATAAATACTGAGGGGAGGTTCAATGAATAGGCTGGTTGGAAAAGAATTAAAAGCAAATCTTTCAAACTATTATAAGATCTCATAGAAATAAAACTAAAAACAAAAATCTTTGTCACTGTCATGTAGTAAAATACTTTAACAGAATTGAAAATATTTGCTAAAAACCCATTAGGTGGTGCTGTTAAAGTCTATTAAAAGACAAACATTTCTTTCCTCATTCTTCCTCTTACTCCAAAATGTATCAGAATATAAAAGCATCCCTGTCAAGACACATTCCTTTCCTCAATTCACTGATGGTTGAACTCTCACAGACACACTCACACACACACACACACACACACTCACACACACACTCACACACACACTCACACACATGTGTGTGTATCAAACATGCTTGTATCCCACACACATAGAAGTACATTCTTTAACAGCCAAGTTGTTAATGACTTTTCTTTTCCTTTGAACTGTGTGCACATTTCTTTTGTCAATACATACATTTAATTGTTGTTTGCTTAAATTCCATGTTTTTCTTCTTAATTTACCCAGACTCACATGAGTCCACCTATTTTGTTTGCAGGACAAATGTTCTTGAAGCCATTAAATGTTTACTGAAGAAACATCCACACCTCACAACAAAAGTGGTGATTCACACAATAAGTCTTGTCAACATCATGAAGTAAATAAAAAACGAATATGTTTTTATATAGAATTATATATGTGTAAGAGTGGGAAAATATAAACAAATCATTGGTTATAATTGCACATTGTGAGGAACCAATAGTTTATTTATATTTTTGGCCCCTCCCCCATATATATATATATATATATATATATATTAGTGAATACACATAATATCCCACATCAGTAGCACAACTCAGGGTTTCAAGCAGTTGCTGAATACTCACTGACCATTAAGCATTGCGAATTTGTGTTGTCATGAAGTTGATCTTAAATTGTATCTTAAAACTTGTTCCTTATATTATTGTTGTCTATAATATTTAAACTAATTATTAATAATTTATATCAATTAAAATCTTAAGGTTGAAAGACGGGGAATTAAAAAAAATTTATTTAAAAAAATGTAGAATTTATATAACCATGCTATGTATCAAGGGGGATTACTCCCTTTTTTGCATAAAAACTTTTTTTAGTAATATAAATAATAGGTGCTTATTAAAATACATTACTAAAGTAATGTAATAAAGTAATAAGATAAATTTAGCTGTTAGCAGATGTTAACTTAATTATAAGTTAGGGCTATATATATATAATGCATTTTAAAACTAGATTTATGCTTACAAAGCTCTAATCATATATACACACTTAGTAAAATAATCAAGAACAGTCTATAGAATTTTATATGTGTAAAAAATGCTATTAATGTCGGGGGCTATGAATATCAACGGTTGCTACATTTTATATTAATATTTGTAAAATCTATTTTAAAATTATATATATATATATATATATTGAAAAATTAAAATTTTCAGACACACTGGGTAGTATATTAATATTTTTGGGTTTTATTATTTCAATTAGGTTCCTCGACTAGTTTCGGCCAGCATGGCCACCATCAGGAGAAAAAAAATTCCTGCTTGTTAGTAGCAGTGAACTACAGAAATGAATGACTTTCGGAAGAAAATGAACTTTATCTGTAGTTTTCATTTGTTTTTTATAGTTAATTTTGGTCAGTCCTTCTGTTGATCAAACGGCCTCTTTTAAGTTGCTTTTAAGATAAAGGCTGTGGAGATTCATGCAAATCAGAATTCCCTTGGTCATTCTGACAGTTTTATTGTTTGATGGTAAGGGGATGTGTGTGTGTTAAGTGTATGTTATCAATTGTTCTTTGGGAGTGTGTATGATGTGTGTAGGTGCATATATTAGTATGGGTGTTTGTATAAGTGTGAGGCCTCAAAAACTCCACAAGCATGTCTGTCTTGTGTGGGTGAGAAAAAACAAAATTTTAGGTCTGGTTTGAGATGTAGTATTTCCCAGCGACTTTTAATTATCTGAGATAGTGGAGGAAGAGTAGCATTGAAAGTGGTTACTGGAGGTAATATATATATATATATATATATATATATATATATATATATATATATATATTAATCATTTCACCCCAAGCAAAGCAATAAAGCCACTAAAACACAAGGAGTTACAGAAGGAGTTGTAGAAGAATATAAGAAAAAGAAACATTATTAAAGATTGAGAACAATAAAAGAAGAATCAAGAAGACAGAAAATAATGATTGACATTGCATTTTGAAGATCAAAATTGGCTGGAAACCAAGAAGCCAGATGAGATTTCCACAAGAGAGAAGTGTGAGAAAGGAAACTATTATCATAGAACTTATGTTTACATCTGGCCAATTCAACTGTAAAATGATGAGAGCTTGTTACCAATCTAGTACTGCATTTAAATCCATAACATCTAGGTACCATAGTGGAAATTCATCAGATCAATTGCCATGGAAGTATTTATAGAAAAGGCACAGGGAAGCTGCATTACAGTGGTGGGAAAGTGACTGAAGCTGAAATGCCAGGTCAGGGTCAATGACTTTTCTAAAACTATGAAACTTTTAGGCATTGCAGCAGCAAAGTGTCAAAAGCCACAAAAGTGTGTGTTCTAAATCAAGTGGCAAAATATGTGAGAATTGCCACATATTTACTTGGAATATCTGGTAAAAAAAATAAAATCGTTGCCACAATGTAAGATTGATATGTAGTCAACTGTAATTTATATATATTATATGAAATATCCCATATATTGATAGCAGAAATATTTTTCTTACTTTTCTAAATATTTGAAAACTGTAGTCATGTGAGATGCAGTATATATACAAGGTGAGGCAAAAGTTGAGCACCATAGGAGTTAATGGTTGAAGAGGTTCCGTTGAGTGGCAACTGATGTCACCAGACCTCACATGCTTAGATATTTTTGCGGATCCATTTGAAATCAGTTGTTTATTATATGAGTTCAAGAAATATTGAGGAATTTAAAGAAATAAATAAATATGAATGTAGTGAAATGACAGAGGAAACTCTCCAATGTGTTAATAAACAATGCAGGCACAGAGTTGAAATGTGGTTGAAAAAGAAGGAGGACATTTTGCATTTTGAACAGCACATATAACAATTCAATAACTATAATTATTGTACTTTTAATAAATTATCCCTATGGTTCAGAAATTTTGGCTCAACTTGTATACGTATATAAAATTCCAGGGAGGATAAAAATCCTGCGAGTTCAATGTAGTAAACAGAACAAGTAATAATTAATTAACAAATCAGAGACTTCAGAAAGCCATTTCTTTATTCGCTTCTCTTGTCCAGTGAATGAGAGGTCAACGCCACAACCATCGTATCTCCTAGAGACATATACTTCCCTCCTTCCCTTCCTACTCTATGTAAATATCTTAAAATACAACTTCCGCTCATCTTGTTTTTCATTTTGTCTTTTGATTGATTCCTGGAAGAATTTTTGAATCTACTCATTGCTTTGAAATCGCAAGGTCTGTCGATGCAAAACCAAATTTTATCGGTCTTGTGAAATATAAAATAATACCATGGCTTTCTGAAGTCTCTGATTTGTTAATTAATTATATATATATATATATATATATATATATATACATATATATATATATATAATGAGAACAAATCAAATATAAATTCAAATGTTCATAACATTAATTTAAAATAGGGCTCAATACAATTCAGTAGTAGAGCTAAATTATTTATTGTAGGATATTACATTCAACCATGTATAAACTGCTACATTAATGCACTCATGTTTCACTGTGTATCACTACATCTCATCAAGCGTTAGTAATCCTAATTACTCATCGTTGATGAGATGTGATGAGATGTGATGATACACAGTGAAACATGATTGCATTTATGTAGCAGTTTATACATGTTTGAATGTAATATCCTATAATAAAGCATATATATATATATATATATATATATATATATATATATATATATATATATATATATATATGAGGAGGCATGGTGGAGTAATGGATAGTGTCTCGGATTCAGGAATCAGTGAGCCAAGTTTGAAATCCAGTCAAATCCATTACATTCACTTACATGCTAATACTCTTGGGAAAGGTATGAATCCTCTTCTTCTCCCCCAGCTATGAGTAAATAGCAGGACAGGCTGGATTCTATAACCTTGGATGGCAACTGGTCTAGGAGAAGGACAACTCTGAATTCAAAACCTGCGAAGAGTTGTTTGGGGACCTTGCGGCACGTAGTGCACCAGGTCTCTGTATTCAGCTCTTCAAAAAGTCTGTGGTTGGTTCTGCACAAAGCCTTCACTCCTATAATCAAATCATATGTGCAGGCAGGTGTCTGGCTGTCAGTTCCTCAGAACTGAGTTGCTAGACACTCATACATTGATAAACGACAGGAGAGTCCAGCATATATATATATAAATATTCTCAGATAGAGTGTATCTGTAGAGGAGGCAAAGTGAATAAAAAGAGACAAAAAGAAAAACTATTCTTAGCAAACATGTTAGGGACTTTATCAAGGTAGTTTAGGATTTATTTTGCTCCACAGATTTATATACAAAGGCTAAGATGTCATTGGTTTATCAAGGCTTTTAAATTTGAGAATGTTCATGAATGTTTACCAAATGGTTGAAAAGTCAGTAAAAGTATGTGGAGAACACAAAGTATCAAATTCTGGCAAAAAGTAAAGTGTGCAAGTAATATTCAGTAATTTTTTTTAAATGAACATTATTTGGGATGTGATTAGATTGTTATGGTATGAGATGGATGTATGTGCTGTACATCTTCAAATGCATGAGGTGATGGATTTAATCATTTTCTTTTGATTTTTCAGCATATTTGTGGTTGTGTATGTTGGCTTAGGAAAGTAGTAATTCTTTCAGGAAAGATGAATTTGGGAAAAAAACAAGGAATAGATTTATATTTTGATAGCATTCAATGGTGGCACTCTTGAGAATTTTCCTTCTGAGTAAATTACTTTCTCTTTTGATGAGTGTGGCATTTTTTAGATCAAAATTGTGGTCGAATTTACTTCTGTGTATGACTAGTGCATTTGATAAATTTTTATTTATAAGGTCCCTTTTGTGTTCATAGATACGTTTTTTTAAATTTCTGCATGTTTCCCCAATGTATTGTGATGAACCGTTTTGGCAATTTATTTTATATATGACTGCTTCTAAATTATTATTGTTATGGGTCTTTTTAGTTCTGATTGTATCCATAATGGTTTTGAAAGTGGTTGTGACTATTTGGATGTTGTTTTATAGATATATATATATATATAAGTTGAGTCATAAATAGTTTTGTTTATCAACTTTATTCTTCAAAAAATAAAGTACAGATGTATTTTACTCAATTATACATTCACTTTTTGAATAAAATTCTACAGGTTGGAAATGAAATTTTTTAATGAACTCTTGAATGTCAAGAAAGATTTCCCTATCAAAGCATTTTGCAGTCATTGCACAAATGTAATAATTGGTTGGTGCATGGTCAGGTGAATTGGGTGAATGGAAAAGAACAGACCAAGCATGTTCCAAAACCTTTCTTATCTATTCATGCTCTATATGGTGGAGAATGATATTTCCCCTTTAATCCACTGTGTAGGTTGACAATGCCATGCACAAACACAGGTATATTTTTGTACAGCAAATTTAGTCATTAATTGTGACATTTGATTACTATATTAGAGTGATGGATTCATCATTAAAATTGATGCCCATAAATGGAATTTACTCATGTCTCAAACTAACTTGTGTGCGCGTGTGTGTGTAAGATTATATAAAAAAACAATATGACTACAGGCAGCTGGTACATACATTTAACATGATTGTAGTTTGCTATGTTCTTCACTCATCACTTGTTTTATTTACCACTTTTTTAACTTTTTTATATCTTATAATCCTGTGGATTATGAAGATTATCTTAACATATATATATATATATATATATATATATATATATATATATATATATGTGTGTGTGTGTGTGTGTGTGTGTGTGTGTGTGTGTGTATATATATATGTATATATATGACAAATTGTAAAAAAATTTTTCATGAAAATGCATCACAAAAACGTTTTCCAATTTGTCATATATCTTTTCTTTGAAAACAATTCTTGATATATAAAAATTTGAATATCATTATTACATATATATATATTTATATACATATATATATATATATACATATATATATATATATATATATATATATATATATATACATACATACATACATACATATATACATATGTACATATATATATATACATCTATATATACATACATATATACATATATATATATATATGTATATATACATATATACATATATTTATACATAGATATATTTATATATAGATACATATATATATATATATATACATATATATATAAATACATATGCATATACATACATATATATACATATATATACATAAATATACATATATATATACATATATATATATATATATATATATATATATATATATATATATATATATATACACACACAAATATACATATACATATTGCACATATAAATATGTATGCAATATATCTTAATAGCATAGTATCTGTCAAAAATGATAGGATTATGTAGAGAACTGCACCTCTTTTTAGGATAAGAATATCTGCGCTCTGTGCCTCGGATTAAATTGTCATTCCCAGTCTCTCTGCTGAGGATCACAATGTTACCCACCATGCCCTCTGCCTTTGATCAGAGTTCAATATATGTTGACTCTGTGAACAGTGTTACATGCACAATATATGTATGTGTTTGCATGTGTGTGTGTGTGTGTGTGTGCAACCAAGTTGTCTATAACATACCAGGTCAAATGGTGGTTTCTCCTACAAGGGAGGATGCAGGTTCTAATCCTGCCAGAGAGCAAATTTTCTTTATTAAATCTCTTCAGTGTACAAGCAACTTTACATAATTTATATTGTTTAAAAAACAAAGCAAAGAGCCGGTAGAGAGTTCCACTAGTTTCAGCTATAAAATGATGACTCCTTCCCAACAATCTACATTCATAAAGTCTCTCTCTCTCTCTCTCTCTCTCTATATATATATATATATATATATATATATATATATATATATATATATATATATATATATATATATATTACAAATATGTATATATACATATATGCCAACTTTCAAATACGGTAAACATTTACGCTTAAAAATAAGGTTTCAAACTTTGAAAAGTTGACTATGAGAGAAGTATGCTTATCATCAACATCTTGTTACCTTGTATTGTTATATAAAACTCAAGACAAGTAACATGATTAGTACCAGGATTTTTGAGTTCATGCCTGTGGAAGGAAAGAAAACACTAGATGGACCTAATAATTGTTTTGATTGTTTCTTTTTCAATTTGTTTCTTAATTTCTACATTTTAAATACTACCCATATATATGTCTAATTATTCTGAATTTTGATTGCTTCACAGTTAGGTCATTTTCTATATATATATATATATATATATATATATATATATGAGTCTGTCTGTGTGTGTGTGTGTGTGTGTGTGTGTGTGTGTGTGTGTGTGTGTGTATGTGTGTGTGTAAGACAAATTTCATTAAATTCAATTGACAAGGTCTATCTGATTATTTTTTTTTATTGTAGTTTTTTCCATTTTTGAATAAGTTATTGCATATGCAGATACAAAATTACAGATAAATTGTCCCAAATTTATGTTTTTGTGCTTTCATTTGAAAATTTGAAAAATACTATAAAACAATAAACAAGTAGACCTTATTGATTTAATTTAATAAAACTTATTTAAATGAATACCTGCCTTCTAAATATACATTACATATATATATATATATATATATATATACATACATACATACATACATACATACATATATATATATATATATATATATATATATATATATATATATATATATATAGAATATTGCACATTGAGTACTGGTGCTAATAAAATAGTGCTCGATATATAATAACAGAGCTATAATTTATATTAATAATAAATGTAGATTTACCTCACCAGTAGCATACCTAATCATCAGGTGCTTGAAAATTAACAATTGCACATATATATATATATATATATATATATATATATATTATGTATATAAAATGATTTCATTTCACATGTGACTGAAATTTATGACATATATGGTGATATGTATGTATTTCTCTATTATTTGTGGGCGAATTTTTAAGGCTTTTTATATTAACAGTGAAATCATGAAAATGAGATGCATTTTTGTCATTTGATTAAAAATACTGTACAAACAGCAAGAAAGATGTGCACCATTTATGGAGATGGTGCCATAGCTGAGAGTATTGTTTGTAAGTGGTACATGAGGTTCAGAATTGGAAATTCTGATCTGGAAAACTTTCCAGCATCAGTGATGACGACAAAATTAATTAAAAATAATCCAGATCACATGACATGAAAAACAGCATCTCTTATGAACATTGCAAGGTATTTGAAAACACTTGGATCCTTGAATCACTGCAAAGCTTGGGTGCCTCATTATTTAATGGGAGAAAAAATTAATGATCTGCACTTCTATTTGCGAGCAAAAAAAAGGATATATTTAAAAAAGAAATGATCTCAGGAGATGAAAAACAGATTGTTTTGAACAATATCAAATGAAAATGGTCTTGGGAAAAATGAAAAACCAGTCTGCATCTGGAGAAGATGATGCTCTATATTTGATGATAATTGCAAGTGCATTGAATATTACTGTGAAACTGAACATGGAATTCAGACAAGTACTTTTCCCAGTTAGAATAATGAAAGGCAGTAATTGATGAAAAGCATACAGAATTAGCTAATCAGACGTGTGTCATCTTATATCAGAACAACACCAAACCTCACATAGTTTCTGCAAACCCAGCAGGAATTGGTACAATTTGACTGGGATGTCTTACTACACCTACCATTTTCACCTGTCCTTGCATCTTTCGGATTACCACTTATTTTGATCTTTACAAAATTCTCTTCGGATTACCACTTATTTTGATCCCTGCAAAATTCTCTTAACAAGAAGAACTTCAATTCTTTAGAAACCTGTAAAAATCACTTTCATCACCCAGGAAGATGCCAAGTTCTGAGAGGATGAAATCTGGGAGGATTTGTTCCAACCAAATATATTGTTAAAACTTGCTATGGAGGAAGATTGTAGATATAGATACTGTGGCCATGGGTATCAACACAGCACATTGACTGTTGATTTAGTAGGACTTCTTAATTTAGGCCAGTTGCTATTAATTTCTCTCTTTAATAAAATTTAAAAAAAGGAGTAGCAACTCAAACATGTTTATTCAGTAAAAATAATGTTTATTTCAATAGGAAATAATGTCAGATAAAAAAATCCTTTCAAAATTTATTCTTGTTTATGTTTCAGGTATGAAATTGAAGGTAGCAGATATAGATTTATAGAAGTTCCAAAGAGAAACATGTTTTCCTTAAATAGGTAATTCCAACCTTACTCTGTCAGCCTGGTCTCCATGGCCAAATGGGTAGAGACACACTTTGGCTCAAAAAGTGGTTTCCCTGATGGAAAAAGTGATTCAGGTTTGATGTCTGTTGAAGACACAATTTTTCTTTGGTAGGACTTCTCAGTCAAGGCCAATTGTTATTAATTTTACTGTTTAAATAAAAAAACAGGAATAGCAACTTAATTATGTGTACCCACTAAATATAATTTTTATAGCATGAAGAAATAATGTCAGATAAAAAACCTTTCAAATATATATATATATATATATATATATATATATTTCCATAGCAACTAATGTTCCAAGAGACCGCACTTATAAACACGCACTAACCAAAAGATAGCTTATTCCCAAATTCTTGCTCTTGCTTGACGAGGAAGCGTGACCAGACACCTTAACTCAACATAATTTCAAAAATTATATTAGGAGTCTCAGCTCTCGCTTTTGAAACATGAGAACTCTTATGTAGCAAAAGAATCATATTTTTAAAACAAAAAATATTATAATATATATATATATATATATATATATATACACAGTACAGATATATATAGATAAAATGGTAATGATAATATTAGCTGTTTCCTTATAAGGAAACATCTGTCATTCATTGAAGAAGCAGCCAGTGCTACTTTTGGCTGAAATTTATAAAATCTTTCTCTTAAAACAATTTTTCAAGAAAATAGGTTTCTCAAGTGCAGTGGCTGTTATTGCTCTTTCCAGTATTGATGGAGGCTTTCTTCCTAACCTTTTATTTGAATTAATGTGGAATTTCAGCATCTTGATTATATCATTATTTTCTCTTCAAGTTACATGTGATAGCCATTTTAGTTGTTGCTGCTGTTGGTACTCTTCAAGTGATGTAGTTTCTGTTATCTGGTACAGTTCTTTGTTTGTGATTCTGTAGTGCCAGTCCAGACTTTCAGGCTTCACTTGCTCAAAACAATTTTAACCATTGATCTTAGAAAGCAGTTGTATACAACTGACAGTTTAGATATTTCTGAACAGGTTTGGTACCATGCATGGCATCCATATGAAAGTCTCAATCTGACAAAACTATTTACAAACATGATTCAAGTCTTCAGGATGATGTTAGTGTTTTCTTTCCTTCCACAGGCATGGACTCAAAAATCCTGGCACTAATCATGTTACTTGTCTTGAGTTTTATATAACAATACAAGGTAACAAGATGTTGATGATAAGCATACTTCTCTCTTAGTCAACTTTTCAAAGTTTGAAACCTTATTTTTAAGCGTAAATGTTTACCATATTTGCAAGTTGGCATATATGTATATATACATATTTGTAATATACATCTATATATATATATATATTTTTTTGTCATCCACAGACAGACTGTTTCGCTGTTTCACAGCTCATCAATGTGGCTAGACGTCCGGTTGCCTCTAGCTAGGATCGAAACCCAATTGAATTGACGTCAGTCGGAACTTCTACCACAAAGTCGTCGGTGCACGACAGGGATGAAGGTGAACTTTAGCATGTTTATTTTTAGATTTAGATAAACACAGAGAGAGAGAGAGAGAAGGAGAGAGAGAAAGAGAGAGAGAGACTTTATGAATTTAAGTTCATTGCTAGATTTTGTAGTAATTTGTTGGGGGAAACTACCTTTGGTGCAGCCTATTCTATGTTCACTTTCCTTTTCTCTTATACTAAATTTGTTATAACTAATCCAAAGTATTTGAAGTGTTTAGTAATTACTAATTCCACATCCTGAATTTTTATGATGGATTCAGGGTCGATGCCGTCACTGCTTTATTTCCAATTCCACATCATAGTTTCTGTTTTAGAAAAGTTTAAAAAAAAGCAACTTCAATATAAAAATAATTTTAGACAATTCTAAAAATAAACAACATTGCTTCCAGTACAGTTTTCATCAGTTGTTTAAGATCAACTATTGTTTTGAGACATAAACATCATTGTAGCATACCCAGAACCCCTGAGCAATACCGCATAATATCATCATACTTTTTTTCCTTCAAATTAGATGTGTAGATGATAGAACAATTATAATTATTGAAATTGTGGCTGTTGTTTACTTTGTATGGCTTGGATTGAGGAATCGGAGAGCTGAGTTCGAATTCCAGTTGATTCCATTACATTCACTTACGTGCTAATACCGTTGGGAAAGTTATGAATCCTCTTCTTCTCTCCCCAGCTATGGGTAAATAGCAGGATAGACATGGTTCTATAGCCTTGGACGGCAACTGGTCTACTGCAGAAAGAAATGGCAACCTACTGTGGAAAAAAAATCTGCCTCGTCAGTCATGTATTGAAAGATACATGATTGCCTAAGCGTGTATCACTCATGGCACATAACTGACTGAATACCCTTGAGAAAGGTACAATTCTGTCTCTGACTCTCTACTTCTGCAAAAAGTAGCAAAGCAGGGTGGACTACAGTGATGTGCAGAGGTTTGGTGATGGTTAGTGATGCCTGGGGCCAACACCTTAATTGTATGCCCCTAAAACTATAGTAGGGAGCTATAGGATCTATTACTGAGAAATGTGAGAAAGGAAAGCATTTTAAATATGTAAAAACAGATGAAACAGAAAATAAACACTTTATTCAAATTAAATATAAATTAAATTTTTATTTCACTCTTTGATTGGATGCCCTCCAGATATGGATGCCCTCCAGATATGGATGTCCTCCAGATATGGATGGCCAGGAGGTTGCACCCTCTGTCCCCAACTTTTCTGCATGCTACTGGTGAACTGTAGTTTTAATTGTCAAACAGTTTGGGAGAAGGATTAATCTAAATCCCAAAACAATGAAGATAGCAGGAAACTACTTGACTACCTCTCCCAAGAATAGTCTTGGCAATTCACAAATGTTACAATAAAGGAAGTTGTGGAAAGCCACTCTATAGGGACATGGTATCAAAAAAAATTATTACTATGGGAATATCAGATCCATATACATCCCAAACCTGTCCAATATTGGGATTTCTTTATGTATTTCTTATTTTCCAGTGTAGACATTCCAAATTTAAACAGATGTGCCAAAATTTAACTAGATATGCCAAATTTGAATTGGCAATAAAAGCTCATCAGTTCATTTTGATAGGAAATATATTCATTACGTAACCATGTCTAAGTCGGCACCTTTTTCCAAGCTATGTTCGTAAGTCCAGCCAACATTAATTAAATGTGAATATTTAACGATTAACTGGCCTGATAACAAGGTCAGGACACTGAGTTAATGTGAAGGTGTACCTATGCACAAATAGATGCATAGTTTTACTACAAATATATATTTTACTAGATATTCAGAAACATTCTGAAAATCTCCTTTTATATACAGGAGCATATTCAAATTTGCACATAGTTACATGTTTTATATCTGATGATCAATGAGTGAAACAACTGATGTAAAATGAAAAATTGGATTAATATTGGCAACTTATTTTATTTTCATTTCATTTTTTTTTTTTTGCTTTAAAAAATTAAGAATGACTGGAAAAGGACTAAATTTTCAACCTACTTCAATCAGAAATTTGGTTACGGACATGGGATAAATTCTAGTGTTATATTTGAAAATTTTACTATAAGAAAATATGAATAGACTAGTATAATGTTTAATGAGTTAGTCTGGTTCAGTGCTAATAGGCATCCCATATTTATGACCTTGTGCCAAACTAAGCTAATTTTAATAAACCCAACTATTTTTCCTCATATATACATATATATATATATATATATATATATATATATATAGGGAGAGAGAGAGAGAGGGGGGGGAGAGAGGGAGAGAAATAGAAAGAGAGAAAAAGAGAGTGAGAAACGCATAGAAACAAATATATGCATGTGTGTGCGCACGCACATACAAATCTGAGTTTTATGTATCTTAAGTGCAGTGAGCAACACATATTTACCATACGTGTGATTTAGCCATGTTTGAACGTGTCACACACATTACCCTTCTCCTTCCACTTTTACTTTATTGTCTCTCCTCTTCCTTCTCCAATTCCCACTCTTTCGTTACTCCTCCTTCTCTTCTTTAAACTCCTCCTTGAACTTCCCACTCGTCTTCTTCCTCCTCCTCCTACACCTCCTCTAACTTACACAAACGCTTCTTCTCCTCCTCTTGGATCATTTCTCTCCTCCTCCTCCCTCTTATTCTCTTTCTTCGCAAGTTAGCGGGGCGGGGACAAACTGTAAAGAATTGGAGACACTGTTGGGGCAAAGTGGTTGGCTCAGTTTTGGGACAGTGTAGGAGAGCGACCAATTTCAAATTCCTTTGCAAAGACAATGCCAATGTTCGGGAACCCCTTCCTCTCACACGCTTCCAACTTTCTCTGATAAACCACTGCACTACCACCACCACCACCACCCGTTTTCTAGCGTAACTCTTTTTATTCTTTATTTCTGTCACCCGTGGCACTTCGGCTTCGCTCTCTCTCCACAGTCCCCGACACTCCTTTAAAAACTCAAACTCCTCTTCCCTCGGTTATAGAGTATGTGTCTCACATGAACGAACACAGCCACCTGTGTCTCCCACGAATGCACTGAGCCGAGCGTAATGAATCTAGAAGGAAGAGACTGACCTCTTTTCAACGAATCAGAATGGTGCACCGTCAGTCTGCCTTCCATTGCCTGGCAGCGTACACAAAGCTGTATCAGTCAGTTGGCCTCTGCATAACATGTGTGCGAGGGTGCACGTGTATGCGTACGCGTGACGGGAGATCGGCGAGGAAGAGGAGGAGGAAGGATGGTGTATAGATTGAGGGAGTAGAAGCGAGAAGAATTACATGTAGGGAATAAGAACGAAGAGGTATAGTGTGAGGGAGGTGCAGGAGAAGTGGAAGTGGAATATAGTAAAATGTGCCAAATGGAGGAGGGGCGTTGTGGTGGGAGAGACCGAAGAAATGAACATTGGCGGGAAAGAAAAAGAAGTGGAAGAAAAGAAGAAACAAGTAGGAAAATAGAGGAATGCTTTGTAAAATAGAAAGCTGGGTTACTAAAAAATGGTAGAGAGAATAATGGAATTGATTAAAAAAAATGGTCAGTGATTAAAACTAGAAATGCTGAAAGAAAGAAAGATTCAAAGAAAGAAGATGGCGGTAAAAAAAAAGAAGAAGATAAATTAATAAATGAAATGGAAAACTGTGGACAAAGAAGGAAAAGAACAGGAAAGAAAGTAAAAAGAAAATAAAGAAAAAGTGAAATGGAAAGATAAGATTAGATAGATAGATAGATAGATAGATAGCTAGATAGATAGACAGATAGATATGAACAGATTGAGATAGACAGGTGTGTTAAGGTTGAAATAAAGAGAAAGAGAGAATAAACAGATCTGAACAGGCCAAGAGAGAGAGAGAGAGAGAAAGAGAGAGAGAAAGAGTAGACAGAACTGGACAGACTGATATATTATAGATAGATAGATCTGAACATAGACAGATCTGAACAAACTGAGATAGATAGATAGATAGATAGATAGATAGATAGATAGATATGAACAGACTGATATAAATAGATATGAACAGAGATTGATTGATAGATAAATAGATATGAACAGACTGAGATGGATAGTTAGATTGATTGATAGATATAATCAGAGTGAGAGATAGATAGATAGATATGAACAAGACTGACACAAATATAAACAGGGATAGATAGATAGATAGATATAAACAGGCATAAATAGATATGAACAGACTGTGATAGATAGATAGATAGATAGATAGATAGATATAAACAGGTATAAATAGATCTGAACAGACTGTGATAGATAGATAGATAGATAGATAGATAGATCTGAACAGACAAGGACAGATAGATATTCTTTAAAATTTTGAAAATTAATGTGACAGACCCAAAATTTATTATTATTATTATTATTATTATTAATAATAATAATAATAATAATAATAATAATAATAATAATAATAAGAAGAAGAAGAAGAAGAAGAAGAAGAAGAAGAAGAAGAAGAAGAAGAAGAAAGTTTAAAAATATACAAAAAGAGAATATAAGAGACTGAAACTGAAAAATAAAGCAGAAAGAAAAGGAAAAGTAAGAAATGTGAGTGAGTGAGCGAGTGAGTGAGTGCAAGAAAAAGAAAGAACTGCGATTGGGGGTGAAGTTTTGCTTGATGTTCCAGTCTCGAGTCTGACAGATTAAAGTGTATAGAAAAATGTTGGAAATGCCAGGAGAAGAATTCTCTTAAAGGAACTGCAGAACTATACAAATTCTCTAATGAAGATGACCAAAACTAGGGACTGGCAAGGAAGAGGATACGCACAGGATAGGTTGTGGGGGGGGGGGGTACTACAAGCAGAGGCGGAGTCTGAGTGGAATTAAGAACAGGAAATATTTTTTATTTCTTTTCTTTAATCTTTTTTTTCTCTTTTATTGCTTGTTCTTTTTTCTTTTTCTTTTTAAGGAACAATGAAAAGGTAGAAAGGTGAATAGAAACCTTACATTTAAATTTCTTTTTTTTTATGTTATAAAAAGACAATTATTGACTTGCTTTTTATGAGAATAAAAAATAGAGTGAACAAAAATCACTAAAATTCACAATTACCACTATAATCTTATATATTATATAATTGAGACCCTTATTTTATCTACAGTGTTGGGTTATGTCAAACCATATAATATAAGATTAACCTTTTCGACAATTTCTATGGTCTTTTCTACATTATTTTAACCTTTCCTACATTTTCTTAGCCTTTTCTACATGTTTTTTTTTCTTTTTTCATACTGCCATATTCATTCAGGATATAGTCATTCGTGACTCTCCACATTTTCCTTTTCTTTACTGCAAATTGTTATGCATTCTTGAGAAAGATAGAGGAGTCATTTCTTTTCTCTTAGACTGGTTACCACTCAAGGTTAGAAAGCCCAGTTTGCCCTACTATTTAACCCATAGCTGGAGGTAGATGAGAAAGATTTATGCATTTTCCAAGGGCATTTATGCAAAATTAATGCAACAGATTAACCCAGAATTTAAATTCAGTACCCCAATTAAATGTTCCACAGCAATATCCATCTCAATAAGTTTAGAAAATTTTTTTTATTGTTTGTTCACTCAATACAAGGCCTAAGTGCCACTCAAGATAGAGAGTTACTGAATGGAGATTATGTAAGTGTGTATAGGGAGAGAGCAAGGGTTCATATTATGAGGATATTTAGTAAAGATAACAGTTGACCCTTGACATGAAGAGTTTAAGGTTGTAGCAATTAAGAAAGCTGTCTATATTTCTGAGATGAGGTATTGTAACTATTTACACTCTTTACATTGTTCGGACATCTTTATTGTCATATTCCCAGTGGACAAAATAAAGGCATCAGTTCAAAATTCCAACTTATAACACCTGAAGAAGGCCAGAGTATACAACAGCCGAAATGTCATGAATATGAAAGTGATACAATTTATTTTGGATCTATCTAGCCTCACTTATTCTTATTATTTTTCTTATTTTAATTTTTCAAATTTAAAAAAAAAATCATTTCACCCCAAGCAAGGCAATAAAGCCACTAAGATGCAAGTGGTTACTGAGTATTAGAGAATATGAGAAAAAAAACTCTATTAAAGAGAGAGAACAATAAAAGAGCAAGAATTAAGACAAAAGATAACGATTGACGTTGCAATTAAATTTTTGAAAATCAAATTAAATCAAATCTTAGAAGCAAGAAACCAGAAGAGAGAAATGTGATAAAAGAAATTGTTAGCATAGAACGGATAAAGCATAAAATGGCTTGTTCATTTTAACACTTCAAAAACAAAACTGCTCTCTATTAATTATCTGAGAGACCCCTTTCTGCCTTTCATCAGCCTGGCTCATGCTAACCTCCAGTAGAGTGACACGTTCCACCTTCTCGGGTTAATATTCTCAGCTGACATTAAGTAGAAAGACTATATTGAATCCATTGCTAGGCCAGTTGCTAAGAAATTTGTTCACTTTGTTGTGCAAGTCAATTTTTCTCCATAATCTATCTTACATATCTGTAAGTCTACCATTTATCCATGCTTAGAATATTACGGCCACATATGATCTGGTGCTTTTGCTATATATTTAAAGATTCTTGATAAAATCCAAAGAAAAGTCAGCAATATTATTGGTCCTGACCTGCCATCTCAGCTTCAGTAACTTTCCCACCACTGTAAAGTTGCTTCCCTGTGGCTTTTCTATAAATACTTTCATGGTAATTGTTCAGATGAGCTCTTTGCAGACCTAGACCTAGGTTTTATGAATTTAATTGCAGTAATAGATTGGCAACAAGGTCTCATCAATTTACCGTTGAATTGGCAGGTGGAGCCATAAGTTCTATGCTTTTTGTCATACTTCTCACTTGTGAAACTCTCTTCCGACTCTATGCTTTCAAGTCAACTTTGATCTTCAAAAATTTGCATTCAATGTCAATTGCTATCTGCTGCCTTCCTGATTACTCTTCTTTTGTTCTTGCTCCTTAATAATGTTACTGTTTTCTAATTCTTCCACACCCCTTATGTCTTAGTGGCTTTACTGCCTTGCTTGGAATAAATTCAATTGAAAAAAATATATAGCCATTTCAACTTTACTGCCAATCTAGTAAGGCACTTAAATTCCTAAAGTCTAGCTACCATAGAGGGAAGTTCAACATATTTTTATTTATTTTCAAATGGTTATTTCCTCTCTTGTCATTAACCTCGGTTAAGAGAAAATAAGCATTTGAAAATAACTTTTCAAAGATTTAGTTTTGCGCTTATTGATCTTTATTTCTGCAATAACATCAGTTATTACTGTGTGACTTCTATTAAACAATAGCACTTCTGCCAATGGCATTTGTAAAAACAAATCTAACATTGCTATTCACCTTTTTTTATTGTTCTGATATTTTTTGGCAAGTAAATCTTACTTACATCTATCATTTTATATACACTGTATCCCATAATGATGGGACACATTTTAAATGCAAGTATTTTGAATTATAAAAAAGACATAAAGTACCAAATATATCGATTATATAACTGATATACAAGAGTTCAACATATTATCTAAGATTGAAATATTACATCCCTGAGATGGTCACCACCATGAAGAGAACATGCACGAGCTGACTCATTTCAAATACATTTGACATTGCATATCTCATGGAAGTTTGTAAAAGCACACAGGATTACCTTTTGGGGTGGTGCCTATCACTTTCCAAAATGCTATCAGAATTTCCTTTGGGCTGCAACAATAGATTTTCAGCTGGTAAAGTATGCATCCATTATGTATACAAATTCCTTTTGGAGACCACAACGTTATGAGGATTCACTATCAGCAAAAGAGATATCAGATACTTGTAGGAAATAGCAAAGTCTTAGATAATATTTTGGACTCTTGTATATCAGTCATGTAATAAATATATTTGGTACTCTATGTCATTTTTATAATCCAAGATACTTGCATTTAAAATGTGTCCCATCATTATGGGACACCCTGATACGAGCAACACTTAAACTACCTGTGTTATCGGATTGACTCACAGGGAAGTCGGATAATGGTTATCAGGATCATGGTGTGTTCTGATTAAAAATTACCCGTCAGTTTTATAATAAATAAATAAATACAGGATGTCCTACTGCAGAATTTTTGGAATCTGAACTGCTTCTTTTTTTAAATTTCCCTGCTCTTCTTTTCGAACTGCACCAAAACAACTATCTGAACCAATATCATATAATGCTGGTGTCTGGGTTGTCAGTTACTAGGAACTGAGCTGCTTAACCCTCATCCGTTGAATATGCCAGGAGAGTCCACCATATATATATATATATATATATATATATATATATATATATACAAGGTGCCTCATAATGATGGGACACATTTTAAATGCAAGTATATTGGATTATAAAAATGACAAAGTATCAAATATATTTATTACATAACTAATATACAAGAGTTCAACGTATTATCTAAGATTTGAATATTACATCCCTGAGATGGTCACCACCATGAAGAGAACATGCATACGATTATTGTCACTTTTCAAACACAGACCATATGATGCTCCACTGTCAACAAAAAAAGATATCAAATACCTGTAGTAAATAGTAAAATCTTAGATAATATGTTGGATCTTGTATATTATTTTTGTAATAATAAATAATATAATATAATATAATATAATATAATGTAATTATTTAATAAATATATTTGGTACCCTGTCATTTTTATAATCCAAGATAATTGTATTTAAAAAGTGTCCCATCATTATGATAAACCCTGTATGTTTTCTGTATATTTATACCTTCTGGAGCACTGCTGACTTACAACGATATCATGTTGAAAGATCAGTTTTCATACAGTCACTGAAGTTAAGCAATGCTTAGCCTGGTCAGTAACTAAATAGATGACCACTTGGGAATACCAAGTGCTGTAAGGTTACATGCATGGCTCAGAATTGGAAATTGGAGAGCTGAGTTCCAAATCCCATTGGGTTTGTTATATTCACTTACGTGCAAAATATCATTGGGAAAGGCATGAATCCATCTCTTCTCCCACCAGCTATATATATTATTTATTTCTTTTTCAGTTACAAAATATTCCGGTTGACAGTACTTGGTCTCATAGAGTCATTTGCTTTTTCTAATGACAAAACTTGCATTAGACTTGATGAATGTCTCCTGCTTGCACAAAAATATACAAGTGTGCACCTAGGTTGTGAAGGGGAGGGATTCAATGTTCAGACAAAGTAAAATTCAAAATTCTCTTTTTTAATACCTATATAAAGAAATGTAATAAAAGAAAAAAAAACCTTTTTTAATAGCTAAATATTTAGTTTAATGGCATGATTAAAAAAATAATGAAAATCCCAAATAATCCTAAGTAATCATAAATTAATCTTAAAAACAAATAAAGTTGTCTTTTGCCTTTTCCATCTGAATTTCTGGGATGAGAATTATTGTTTTTTAAAGTTGGACTAATATCCTCATCTTTGTTGTTGTTATCATGTTTCAGATGTTGTGTCCTAGGGATTTCTTGAGGTGTTTGTCAATTCAGGGAATTTCAAACCGAGTCCCTTATTTAATCGAGGGGAGTAGATTGTTCTCATTCAACTGTCCATATGTAAGGATATCTCAGTTTCATTTTTTTCATTGCTTTCTACAGACTCCTAGCTTTGTAGTTATATGTCTACCTTAATAATATCCCTCCAGTCCCCATTCTAACAACTATTTACACAGTTAAGTTCATTAGGTAAGTTAATTGATGATTTACCTCTCCCTGTCCTACCTTCAGTATGTCTTATGAGTGTCAAATTCTCCAATCTCTCTTTCCTCATTGTTTACATGTTCCATCCATGGTGTTCTTAGCATGCCACATTTCTATTGCTTCAAGTCTTCTTTCCATCTGTGAGGAAACTGTCCTGCATTTCTGATATTACATACAGGAAGATTAGCTATTTTTTACAATGTATATATATATATATATATATATATATATATATATATATATATATATACATTGTAAAAAATAAAAATGTAAAAAAAAGTAAAAATTATATATATATATATATATATATATATATATATATATATATATTATAAAAAATAAAAATGTAAAAAAAAGTAAAAATAATATATATATATATATATATATATATATATATATATATATATATAAACATATATATATATATATATATATATATATATATATATATATATATATATATATATATATATATATATAAACATATATATATATATATATATATATATATATATATATATATATATATATATATATATATATATATATATATATATATAAACATATATATATATATATATATATATATATATATATATATATATATATATATATATATATATATATATATATGTATATATAAATAAAAAGGAAAGAACAGTAAGATATAAAATCCGGTGTTCTTATAGATATTTTTATTTTTACACAATAGTGCTCAATGTAAATTTAAATTTACAGAGCATTTCTGAAACATGGTTATCACCGTGTAGCGGTAAAACCATATTTTAAATCTATTAATTTATAATATATATATATATATATATATATATGGATGGATTCTCCCATCAAGAATAACAAATTCTAAGTTTTACTGAAAAACCTGCACAATTGTACAAAGTAGTCAATTTCCATCCTGGACTGGTGCACTGTGTGTCACATGTCAGATGATGCTATAATTGCAGGTTATTTTGATATGAGGTTTCCATCCCCTAGCTGCATGCTGACTGTTGGCTCCTATAAGAAGCTCATATTTGCCAACCCTCTCCAAGCTGGTTTTCTTTCTCTTAGACTGGTTGTCAAACAAGGCTATAGGGCCCAGTCTGTCCTACTATTTTACCCATAGCTGGAAGAAGAAGAGATGAATTCATACTTTTGCGAAGAATATTTGCATGTAAGTAAATATAACGAATTCAACTAGAATTTGAACTCAGCTCACCGATTTCTCATTCCAAGCTGTTATCCCTTATACCACACATACATCCAAGCTTACAGCACTTGATATTTCCAAGAGGTCACTCATCTAGATACTGACTAGGGTCAATGTTGCTTAACTTTAGTAATCTTACAAGAAACAATGAAATATGGCTGCAAACTCTCTGTGTGTGTGTGTGTGTGTGTGTGTGTGTGTGTGTGTGTGTGTGTGTGTGTGTGCATACGATTTTTTTACGTTTTTAATCATTTCACCCCAAGCAAGGCGGAGGTATCACTAGTACACAGAGGGTTACAGGGAGTGAAAGTGAGAGAAAAGACTGAGTATAGGGAGGATTGAGGAAAGTAGAACAGATGGGATTCAAGAAGATAGATGGCATTTTTATTGCATTTAAATGTTTGAAGATTGTACTTATCAGGGAAGCAAGAAATATGAAGGGAATTCCACAGGTGGGAGGTGGGACAAAAGAAACTGTTGGCATAGAAGTGGTGGCTGCATTTATCTATTTCAAGAGTAAAACAAGTGGGACCTAGATGCTAATCTAATAGCATGCTTAATTCCTGTAGCTGGGGCACCAGGGATAAAGCTGGTCAGAGCAGTTGTCATGCAAATATTTGTAAAAAAGACAGAGGGAAGCTATGTCACATCGGTGAGAAAGTGGCTTAGCTAATGTACTAAAATTCATTAAGTGACTGAAAAATCTTGCACCAGATAAAGAGATTTATATTTTTTAAAGAAT
>OZ038486.1:75908708-76088708 GCA_964036315.1 Acanthosepion esculentum
CCATCCACTTGTCTGTGGTACCAGCAATTGACAGCTTATACTTCTCAATTTTTCTTTTTTATATGCACTTATCATTGGTGAAAGTTTTTTTATAGTGTGCATGTGTGCATGCACCCATCTGCATCGATGTGTGTTCATGCATGGGAACTCCTGTGCCCGTCTGTGCATCTAGGCATTCATGTAGGGAGTATATGTGTCTGGGAAAATACAAGTTTTGTTGAAGAAAACTGACAAGACATTGTGATTAAGCTTTTTCTCTTTCTTGGACAGACAGTGTATAAGGACATGAATAAATGTACACACACACATATATATATATATATATATATATATATATATATATATATATATATATATATATATTTGTGTGTGAATATGTGTGAGAAAATATATGTTTGTATATACATATATAAACAGGCATATTAGATTCTTTATTTATTAATCTGACAGATTTTATCATTTTAAATATCATTTTAGTGGATACCTATATTTGAGTAAACACTACGTTTATTTATTAAACAGTATATTTATTTACTTTCATCTACAAGCCTGAATATTCAAGAAATCGTATTAAAGAAAAATATGTCACCTCGAATATTTAGGCTGGTAGATGAAAGTAAATAAATATACTGTTTAATAAATAAATGTAGCATCTACTCAAATATGGTTATCTACTAAAATAACATTTAAAGTAATAAAATACAGGTGTATATAAACGTATATGTATACATATATATATGTGCATATATATGCATATATATGTGTGCATGTATTTATGTGTGAGTATATATATATATATATGTGTGTGTGTGTGTGTGTGTGTGTGTGTATATACATCTATATACACACATATATACAGATGTGTATATATCTATATAAGTTTTCCTTTTGTCTTTATTCATATAAAGACAAAAGGAAAACTTATCTTAGCTGATATGTTTCGTCCTCTGATGGACTTTATCAAGGCAAAAGTTTTCTTTTTGTCTTTATTCATATTATCCTTAATTATGGTACAGTAATGGTTGTGGCTCAGCTTGAGGAATCAGATAGCCAAGTTTGAATTTCATTTGAGTTCATTATATTCACTTACATGCTAATACTCTTGGAAGAGGTATGAATCCAACACTTCTCCCCTCATCTATGGGTAAAATAGGATAGACTAGGTTCTATAGCCTTGAGTTGCAACTAGTCTAAGAGAATTGAAAACATCTGAATTCAAAATTGTATGTAGCCCTGGCAAAGCACCTACTATGCAGCTAAGGAAAAGGATCATTCAGACAGACTTGATGATCCTGACTCCAGTCAAAAAATACTCCCCTCAACTGAGGACTGTACATGAAATAGTTTTGCAGTATATAATGAAATGACAAACAAACTCTTATATATAATTGGGAAGGAACTTTTAGTTTTAAATAAGAACTAGTGAAACAGAATATCTAGTGTAGTGATTTACACTCAGTGTCACACCAGAGCAACAGAGTGCATCAGAAGGTTGACCTGGAAGATGACTTTGTAGCCACCTGGTGCAGATTCATGCCACACAGGATGTCAGTGGCTGTCCTCAACATGTCAATAGGTGGTAAACTCAGATAACAGGAAGTTATATAGGCACCCCATCTGAGAGAGAAATGTCAGAGAGTCTCTCACATCCTTGTGGGAAGATCCACGTTTGAAGAAAGCGCCCAAAGCCACACAGTTTTATGCCAATATTAATGGGCAAATCCCATAAGTGAATAAACAATAATGTTACGTATGAGAGATTTAGTTCTTGTGTTCTCATTAGTCTTTATGCTGATAATGTTACACATTTATTTCTGTGTTTTTCTCATTTAGCAAGCATTATACAGTTTTTTATGTTGGACAATTTCCTGAAAGACAAAGAAGATATGTGAGGCAACAGAGATATACTTCTACAGAAAGATGCTGAGAATACCATGGGCAGAACATATGAGTAGTGAGGAAGTTTTAACAAAAATGGAAACAAAAGGATGCTTATACTTAAAATCAGAAAGTGTTGAAATATTTTGGACACATAGTGAAAATAGAGGACTTGGAAAATTAAACACACACAAGGTATATTGAAGCAGATAGAAAGAGTGTGTAACCTACCTAATGAGCTTAGGTACTATATTTTCCAGTTTACAAGATGCTGTAGCTTGGAAGACACATCCTAATATTGGAAAGAAATTTCTAAGAAAAAAAAGTCATTCTCATACAACAACACATTCACCATGCATCCCTGACATACCGGCACCATGTATTGTTTACATTAATCACTGATCCAATTTTGTTTATATGGCAATGAAATACTAGTCAAGAGCAGAAAGGCTCCCGCTGCTGTTAGTAAACAGAGCATGTTTAAGCTTGTGGCTCAGCTCCAGGAAGGTTTATAGTCTTGGAGATTCTTGTAACAGTTAAGTACTGAGGTTACATCTAATTTTTGTATATTTGCTGAGTTTATACTAGAAATAAATTACCTTCATGCAGATAATAATGCATACAGGTAGTTTATTTCTAGTATAAGTTCTGGATACATTCAAATATCATTCCTAAATAAATCAAGTTAACCTATCAGTTCAAACAGTTCTTTGTGACATATCTTATCAAATGTTTTGCATAATCTATAAAACATAAATCATAAAACACCTGCCTGCAGTTTTATTGCTCTTTCTGATATCATTCTGAGCGTAATTATTGAATTCCGTGCTCCAGTGTCTTTAATGAACATGCACAGTTCTTGTTCTATTTTCAGTTTAATTCTACTGTGCTTTCTATTACTCAGAATCTGGATGATAAGTTTCATTGTGGTTCATTTGTCTAATGGAGCTTGCATTCATTTGCACCTGGCTTCTTTGGCAGTGCAATGAACCTATGGATCTACTCAGGTTTTCTGGTATATCACCAACTTTATATTTTCATTAATTACCATATTTTCTGGTTTACAAGATGCCGTGGCTTGGAAGACACATCCTAATATTGAAAAGAAATTTTTAAGAAAAAAGAAAGTCATTCTTATACAACACATTCCCCATCACATACTGGTAGCATATATTTTTTACATTAATCACTCATTCGATTTTGTTTGTATGGCAATGACATACTAGTTGGTGGTTATTAAATATACTATGTCTCTTTTAATGTCCAAGGGTGGTTTTTATTTTCATAAAAATGAATTAAAAATTTTAAAAATATGCATGTAAAAATATAAAAGAATCAAAGAAATTTTATTCCTCCTCAAATCCCAAGAACTTGTCACTGCTGGATTCACGTAAAAGCTCTAAACTTTCATCTGCAGAGTCATCACCGCCGTCAGTCATGTACAATAAATGATCCTCATTACCATCCATATCATTACTCATATCACACTTTTTGAAAGACTTTACAACAATTTTAGTATTAATAGCACTCCAAGACTTCAACACCCATTCACACACACTTGAGCTATTGATTGGCGTTTCATCCTTCCACATGGTGTCATTTCATGTCTTCCCTCCGCCATCCATTTAGACCATTCCTCATGCATGTTATTCTTGGTGTGTTGATGCTCACATCTATTGGCTGCAGATGGAAAGTAAGGCCACCAGGAATTGCAGCTAATGTTGTGTTCATTTCTCTTGTTAGTTTTTAGTATTGTTTGTCCTGTGTGCACTGAACTGATCCCATACTAGCAATGCATTTTTATGTAGCAGGTCACCTGGCTGATTTGGACCACACCTTTGTCCATCCACACTTTAACACCCACTTCATCCATCCACCCTTTGCACTGCACAATAACATGAATTCCATCTGGCAATGTTTTCCTTTTGAAAATTAACAATGGTGGTAGTTTGGTGCCATTAGTGCAACAAGCTAAAACTGCAGTGTAGTGAGTCCTTTTATGAGCGGTGGTTTTAATAGTCACTGTTTTAGTACCTTTCACTACTTTTATTAGAAGGTATGTAAAATGTTAAAGGAACTTCATACATATTCTTGATCTGGTTAAGTTTGAACGAGTTCTTCATTCTAGCATCTTTATCTATAAAAGGCAGGATGTGTTTGTGTGTGTAACGAATGCACGGCCGCAATTTTCGACGGATTTGCACCAAAATTTACATGCACATGCTCCAAGTTAGCGGGATTGCCAAGACCAACTTTGCATTTACCAACTCCCATTGATAATGGAAATAATCGATTTTTTCATGCTTCTACGGCAGTTTTCATTTTCTACTGGCCAGAGTGAGAGCCTATAGCTGGCTGCCATGAATAGGCAGGAAGATTCTATTGCCCAGCGTGAGAGCCAACAGATGACTGACACGAATGTTAACTAGCATGCAAAAAAAAATCGATAGCTGCATTCGTCACAAGTGGGAAAAATTTAAATCTGCATGGCACTTGACTCCAATTGGCTCATTCGCTTGCTTAAACTCAACGTTGATTCTGATTCCGCAGAACTGGGTGGGTGTGAAAAAGTATTTGTTGTTAACATTCTTTTTTCATTCGGTTTTTCCAATTATGAGTCCTTTTTTAAAGCTGATCGTTTTGTGTTCATTTTGTTTAGTTCTTTTTTCGTAACAGATTTAATGTTTAGTATAGAGCTTAGAAAAAATTTGCAGTGTGAGATAGGCAAGAAGTAAGGCATGTAGCAACATCAGCACGGCAAAGGGCACTTAAAGGCAAGGAAGGGCAAAAATATTTTAAGTCAAGTGATAGCAATTGCTGTATGACTCGTACGATTTTTGAATCAAACACAGGCAATGCCAGGCCATGCTGCTAGTTAATGATAAATTGATGGAAAGTCAGTATTTTCAGTTTATAGTCAACTGGCATTTTTTGAGATATTTTAGTTTTTGTTCATAAGCATAACTTGTTTTGCTTCATGAACCAAAAATACCAAGACATAGTGCCTTTAAAGTCTTTTACTCCCAAGTTTGTTGCAAGTTTTCTTGCTTCCAAGATGATCACTTTCATACTAACTGCAACCCCCAAGTTTCTCTGTTCCATTATCCATGCACACAAGTCTCTCTCTAACTGTGGCCATTTTGCTGGTACTTGATGTAAATTGTGCTTTGTTTTGTTTCCAACTTCACTCAATCCTTCTTCTTATTTCATCCACTGCCAAATCATTTTTTTGGCAGGTGATGGTCCAAACTGTCTTTCTGCTGTTCTGTTGCCATATTCTCTGGCATATCATACAACTTGTAGCTTGCATGCGATAGTATAAGTAAATATATTTTGATGAACTCATCATGGGTGATAATTTCAGGAGAAAAAACTTTTGATACGTGTGACAGCCTGGTGGTAACTGATATTTTCACAACATATGAGCAAACGATCAAGATCAAGAAAGGCTCCCACCACTGCTAGTAAACAGAGCATGTGCCTCAGCTCCAGTAAGATTTATAGTCTTGTAAATACTTGTAACAGCTAAGTACTGAGGTTACATTATATAAAAGGCTGAATTAGATAGATAGCTAACATTATAGTGTAATGATTCAACATACAAATCCATGTCCCTATCAGTCAAGTCAATTAGGTGACTGTCCAAGCTTTCTTGAACCTGGGCATTGCCTTACATTCATCTTGAAAGATGCACACATATCTTTCAGGGTATTTTTTAGGAAAGAAATTGTGATACAGTAAATGGATGACAGAACAGGGAGTGTGGGATAGTAATAAGTCAGATATTGCTAAGGGCTACAAAGGGTAAGAACTAGTGGAAAACAATCATTGCACATGTCCTAAGCAGGGCTGGATTAACTATTAAGTAAAATAAGCACATGCTTAGGGAATCAAGGGAAGAGAGCCCCATTGAAATTGTAATGATATGATATTGTTGTATATGTCTAAAGAACTAAGTCAAACATGACTAACATTTGAATCAACAGGGTGCCATTATTAATGAGGAGACAACTGACTCACAGTGAATCTTTATTGCCATTCTGATTGGTTAATAAGGGAATGAGCTAGGGGAGATAATGAGGTTTTTATTTACTCATTATATCACATCAGCTCTCTCGAATAAGTTAGTATTTCTAATTAACTTAACGGGATTTAATTTTTGTGAACAGGAGTAGACTACCTTCATGTTCGTTTGACATTATGCTAACCATATGTTTATGTGACACACTGGTTTGTTGATTACACAATGACTTCTTGTCACAGTTCTGTTAGAATCTGGTTGTGACTCATGTGACAGTGGCTGCTCAGCTGTGATTGGTTCTTTCTTGGTTGATGTTGTTCTGGGTTGGAACTGATGATCAGCCTCTCTTGATGGTCTCATATGCGCGTTCAGTTTCTTCTATATTTCTTTCCAATGTTTCCATGTTGCATGTTCCTGGTTAATATCATTTATTTGCACTACTCACCAACACTCCATACTAGCATACTAAACTCAGAGATGTAGGGGGACCCAAAAATCTTTTAAGTACTTAGTGAAAAAAAGAATGAAAAAATAACTTAAAATTTTGTACATGGTGTTATGGAGAAAGGAAAAGATATATAGAGAGAATATAAAAAGAGAGAGAGAAACTATAAAACAAAAAGGCTAGAGGGGGAAATGAGAAAAAGTAAGACAGAGAAAACAAGAGAATGGAAATGATATTGGGAAGGAATGAGAAAGAGAGAATGTGAGATAAAAAAAAAAGCCAGAGAGAAAATGAAAAAAACAATAAAAATGTAAATTAAAATGTTGTACATAGTGTTATGGAAGAAGAGTGAGAAAAAGAGAGATAGAAAGAGAATCTGAAAAATAAAAAAAGAAGAATTTAAAAGAGAGAGGAACCGGAAAAGAAAGAAAGAATGAAAAAATAAGTGAAAATTATGTGCATGGAGATAGAGAGAAAGATATATAGAGAATGTGGGAAAGAGAAAAGAGAGAAAGCAACAAAAAAATGAGAGAAAATGTAAGATAAAGTAGAAAAAGAGTAAAGTGGAAATGAGAAAAAAGGAAAAAGAGTAAAAATAATACTGAGAAGGAATGAGACAGAGAGAATGTGGGATAGAAAAGACAAAGAGAAAAGGTAAAAGCAAATGAGAAACTGAATAAAAAGAATAAAAATGTAAGTTAAAATTTTGTACATAGTGTTATGACACAGTGTTGATAGCAGACATGGAAAAGAAACTTCAAAAACTCCGACAGAATGTAGCAAATGAAAGCAAGAAGAAAGAACTAAATCCTACAAGAATGAATGGTTGTCAGCAAAAGGATGAGCCCAAAATGCAAATTACAAATTGGAGATACTAAAATCAAACCAGTACAAAAATTTAAATATCTAGGAAGTCTTCTAACAGAGGACAGAAAGCGCAACACTGAGATCTGAAGATGCACTGGGATGGTCAAAGATGCATTCCAAAAGCTAAGCAGAGTATTAAGAGAAAGAAAACTTTGTCAGAAACAAAGAAAAGAGTACTGAACTGGTTGTGATATCTATCCTCCTATATAGCAGTGAATGCTGGACAATCTCCTCAAAGATGAAGAAGAAACTTGGAGCAACAGAAAAGTGGCTCTACAGAAAGATGCTGAGGATACTTTGGACTGAACACGTGAGCCACGACAAGGTTTTAGAAAAGATGGAAACAAAAAGAAACTTATACTTAACATCAGGAAGAGGCAGTTAAAATTTCTGGGGCATGTAATGAGGTGGGAGAGATTGGAAAATTTGATACTCACAGGACAGATTGAGGATAAGAGGGGTAGAGGAAAACAGTGCATAACATGCTTGATGCGCTTGAGTAAATGGATGACAGAACAAGGTTTAGGATAAATATCATAAAGATAAAAGTTATTAAAAGCTACAAGGGACAGGAAATTATGGAGGGCTATGATTGCCTGTGTCCTGAAGGGGCATGGCATATAAAGAAGAAGTTACAGTGGAAGCGACAGAGAGAAATAATGTGAAAAGAAGAAAGACAGAGAAAGTAGAAAAAAGAATGAAAAAATATGGTGTTATGGAGAAAAAGGAAGAAAGATATATATATATAGAGAGAGAAAAAGTAGTGAAGGAAAAAGAGAGAATGCAAAAAGGAAAAGAGAGAAACCAGAAAAAAGAATGAAAAATTTAGTAAACTGCAGATGTGCACTCAAATAGGAGAAGGAAATATAAAAAAGAAAGGTAAAATGAAAGGGGGAGATGTGTAAAAAAAAAAAAAAGAAAAAGAAAAAAAAAGAAAAAGAAAAAAATTAGAAAAAAAATTGTGAAAGGAAGAAAGAAAGTGTTGGGAAATGTGACAGGGAGTAATTAATAAGGAAAGAGAAAGAGAAAGAATAAAAAGGAAAACATGAGAAGCAGAAAAAGGAATTTAAAAAAGCCAAGATTATTGGCTTATTTTTCACTTCATTTTTTATTTTATAACTCTCAAGTTATTGCTTAATTGAGTCAATAAAATTATTTCTATGGAAATTTATTGTTCATTTGGTTATTGATAAATTTTTGCTCATTCAATAGGAGTAACTGCTTTCTGAAAGGAAAAAGTCCAAATAAAGGAAATTCCGTCAGGATGGCGCTACAGAATGAAGGGGGCTGCGATACTATGCATAGCAATCAAAGGGATGCTACAAGAGAGTTCAAAATACTTGGAATATTACAGATTCTTCTTCTATGTGCCATGTACCATCAGGACTTAGACAATCATGGCTCTCCACAACATCCTATTCCTCGTTGCTCTCAGCAATGTTTGTCCTTTTACCAAACTTCCCACCCCCCTGTTCTCCCATTCATTCACCCATAATAATATAAATATATGAAACTGTTAGATGTAGACGTCTCTTCTACTCCAATAGCTTCATGTCTCGCACATCTCGCCTGTGGAACTCCCTTCCTTATTCCTGTTTCCCTGACAAATACAATCTCCAACTATTTAAGTGTAACGTCAATCGACATCTCCAGTTGCCTTGATCTATCCACTTCCCTTCTCCACATCCTTTCACCTTTCATCCTTATCTGCTCTCGCTCCAAATCTTCTGTAACCCCCTTGCCTTGATTGATCCACTATCTTTCTCCACATCCTCTCCTTTACCACTCCTATCTGCTCTTCCTCCAAACCTTCTGTAACCCCTTGCGTGCTAGTGGCTTCCAGCCTTGCTTGGGGTGATAAGCTTAAAAAATATATATATATATATATAAACCACAAGTTGATTCCATAGGAGTTGAAGAAACAAAATGTACCTGCAACATATTTGGAAACAAATACTAGCCTATATATATATATATATATATATATATATATATATATATATATATATATATATATATATATATTATGAAATGCATTAAGTCTGACATTTATTTAATATATTTTCTGTTTATACTTGTCAGACTTAATCCATTTCATATGTTGTCATTGTTTATATATATTTTGTGAACAGAAATGATTGATCGAGAACAATAGTTGAAGGTGTGTGTTTATAAACAATAATTTATACTTTGCTATGTGGCTGAATGGTAACAGCATGACAGGCTATATGTCAGTTCCCATAGGAAGGGTTACAGGTTCGATTCCTGTTTGAAAACGCATATTTTCTATGAAATTTCTTGAACATTCAGGCCGGTAAATGTAATTAATATGGTTTAATTAAAAACAGGGCATTTACTTAAATAAATTATATCTATAAAAATAATATATAAACATAATTATATATATATATATATATATATATAATGGCTACTCTTTTTTCTGAGCACATCGATCTGCTAGGATGGCTATTTAGTCCTTGTTGCAGACATCGAGATACATCTGTGTTTGTTCAACATTCACACAGCCTACCTATGATTTATACTCCACATACACTGAGCAGACTTTAGTTACACTTTCTGGGAGAGCACATAATCTGTCATGACAGCAGTTTGAACAATGCAAATAGGCTCTAACCCTCGGACATGATGACTTGTAACTTCATGCTAATACAACCATTGATGTTTTCTGAACAGTTCCATCTACCCAATTTCACTCACAAGTCTTGGGTCAACCAGTAGAGTGGTTTTTAGACACTTTCCAAAGGTGCCGCATCCTCGGATTATCTCCAGAGACCAGTTACATTAAGAAATCACTATCCTGACCAATTGACCATGGCAAGAATTGAACCTGAGTCTCATGGCCAAAAGGTTAGATATTTTTATTACTTGAAACGTTATTTTAAGTGGTTGTCAGATTAAAAAATAAAATCTATTAATTCTTTCAAGTTGGCTTGTTTATGTGTAAAATGAGCAGATATGTGTTTTGAGAAAATGTGAATGAGTCAGTATGTTTTAAAGGCGAAATAGAACTATACTTCATTATGATGCTCTTCATAGACAAGCAGTAAAAGCATTGCCAGATGAGATGGAGGTTCCCCCTGCACTCCTGCAAAGGAGGCCACAGGTCCAAATTCTGAAGGAGGGGACACATTTTCTTTATTAAATTTTACTGGGTACACAAACCAGCAGACAATATAAATACTGTTTAAAATAAGCAGAGCTTCTACTCAAATATGGGTATCCACTAAAAATAACATTTGAAGTAATAAAAAATATGTCAGATTCAAGAATAAAATCAATTAATTCTTTAGTTTTGGGCCAGCCACTCCCTGGATTTCAAAGAATCATCTAAAACTGAAGGTTTCCTGCCTGTTTCAAAACTAATTTAGCAGCTCATTTTCAGGCCAGAGGGAATTTCTCTTGCTGAAGAGTTTTATCATATATTCAATAATAATAATTAAATTAATCTAACACTGAATAAAGTTTCCTAAAAATTTAACTCTTTTTCACCTAATTTATCTTACTGCATAATGTTAATCTTAGGATCTTAATTTCAGTATCTTAGCTTTTCCTAGCTTAGTAGAAGTTAATCAAACCAAAGAAAGCATGAAACTTGCCAATTATTAAATTCAAAGAGTGATGCAAAACATTTGGCCTATAGTGTTTTTGTATCTGCTGGTATAATGCTAAGCTCTTCACAATCAATAGAGCACTCTGACAGCTAATAATGGTAATATCATGCGTATAATGCATTAAAAATTGCCTTTGTTTGTAGCATGCAACAATAGCCTAGGGGTACGAGTCTCCGACTGATGTCAAATCTGTGTCTAGCCACATTGAAGAGCTGTGACACCACAAAACAGTCTGTCTGTGGATGACCATATATATATATATATATATATATATATATATATATATATGTATGTATGTATAGTGTGATGGGTAAATTGTTACCATTTTATATTTTTTATTTTGTGCATGCCCATTGTTTGTTTCTGATTTTGTCAACACCACAGGATATTAGAGTCAGTTGAGCACCATCTGTAAGAAAAAGAGCACCATGATGCAATTCACTCTGCCAGAAGTTTGGAAACAGCATGCTGTAATGCTTGACATTTGCACCAGAAGCTCCAATATGAACATTTCAGAGTGTTCAGGTGTCAATCTGAGGACAGTGCAAAGGATTTGGAAAGAGTTGAACGAGTCTAATGGTGATTACAAAATTACAGAAACTTGCAAAATTCACTTTGATCATTCTGATAAGAAAAGAACTCCTGAATTTGTTGATGAGGGCCTCAGACTCAACACGGAGGCCTACATCAAGTGCAGTGAAGTGGTTGTGCTGCCTTAGGTCAAGTAGATGGCTGCTGGAAGACCCTATGTTTGGCAACAGGACTCTGCAACATGCCACACAAGCAGGCTTACCCAGCCATGACTGTCAGACAATTTCTGCAACCTCATCACTTCTTACATATTACATCAGGCCACCATAAACTGAAGGCAAGGATTATGTCAACATTTAGAAGAGATGAAGGAGATTCTGAAGTCATCTGGAGGACATAGTTGAAGTCAATAGCCATTTTATCAAATAAATTTGTTCTTTAATATTTCATATATATATATATATATATATATATATATATATATATATATGAGAGAATGCATAGCCTCTAACAACTTTGTTTTTGTGACTACTGGCAGCTCTGTAATATTGTATTAAATAAGAGTAACTCTTCTATCGATCATCTCTTCATTCAATTTGAGTTGTTAACATCTTCTGCTTATAAAGAAGAATGTTTTGCTTGTAAATTCTCTTCAAATTCTACTCCTGACACATTTGAAGTATCTTTACCTGACTTTCCACTTAGAACTGAGTCTCTATTGAGTGATATACATATAACTCTATGCATGGTTTCTGCTATCATCTCTAAACTAGATCTTCACAATGCACGTGGACATGATGGTATTCCTGCAATACTCCTTAAGAAATGTGCTACTGAACTAGCTCCTGTTCTCTCTAAACTGTAGAAGAAATGCCTGGCTGCTTCTTGCTTTCCTGCTTGTTAGAAATAGTCTTCTGTAGTTCCAGTCTTTAAGAACTCTTGTGAACCATCTGATTCTTAGCTTTCTACTTCTTTTTGGTAAAGTACTCATGACCCTAATCAGCTCTGAATTGGTTACGCATCTCATATCACAGGGGTTTCTTTCAGATAAGCAATATGGCTTTTGCTTCTCTGAGTCAACTACTGATGTATTCATGGTTATTGCAGAATGTGTCTATCAAGCTTTAGATAAGAATGGTAAATTTTGGTCTGTTGCTTTAGATATCTCAAAAGCATTTAACAGAGTTTGGCATACTTGTCTTTTTCACAAGTTGAAATGTTATTGAATTTCTGGACAAATTTTTGAACTGATTCAATATTTCTTATCAAATTGTGAAATAAAAGTTGTCCTGAATGAGCCACTCTTCTAGATCTTTGTTCATTAATGCAGTTATCTCCCAGGGTTCTATCCTTGGACTTCGAAATTTTCATCAATGACCTTCCCGATGGCATCAGTTCTCAGTGGTGCATCTATGCAGATGACACAACTATTTACTATTTACTCCGATCTTAATAGTAAATCTGATTGTTTCAATAATATCAAATTGTCAGCTGATCTTGAAAATGACCTACAGTCTGCTATTAGCTGGAACAAGGAATAGCTTACAAATTTTAGCATCTCCAACACAAAATGTTTCTTTATTAATCATCTGAAAGATCCCTTTCTAACTTTCATCAGTATGGCTAATGCTAACTTCCAGGAGAATGACTCAGTGTGCCGTCTCTGCTGACATGAAGTGGAAAGATTATATTGAATTATATTGAATTATATTCAATTGCTTGGTCTGATGCTAGGAAAGTTGGTTCACTGTATCATGCAGGACAAGAATCTATCTTCCATATCTTTCTATCTCCAGAATCTATCTTCCATATCTTTCTATCCCCAGAATCTATCTCACATATCTTTCTATCTCCAAAATCTATCTCACATATCTTTCTATCTCCAGAATCTATCTTCCATATCTTTCTATCCCCAGAATCTATCTTCCATATCTTTCTATCTCTAGAATCTATCTTCCATATCTTTCTATCTCCAGAATCTATCTCACGTATCTTTCTATCTCCAGAATCTATCTCACATATCTTTCTATCTCCAGAATCTATCTCACATATCTTTCTATCTCCAGAATCTAACTTTTTATCTCATGAATCTATCTCACATATCTTTCTATCTCCAGAATCTATCTTACATATCTTTCTATCTCCAGAATCTATCTCACATATCTTTTTATCTCCAGAATCTATCTTCCATATCTTTCTATCTCCAGAATCTATCTTCCATATCTTTCTATCTCCAGAATCTATCTCACATATCTTTTTATCTCCAGAATCTATCTTCCATATCTTTCTATCCCCAGAATCTATCTTCCATATCTTTCTATCTCCAGAATCTATCTCACATATCTTTTTATCTCCAGAATCTATCTTCCATATCTTTCTATCTCCAGAATCTATCTTCCATATCTTTCTATCCCCAGAATCTATCTTCCATATCTTTCTATCTCCAGAATCTATCTTCCATATCTTTCTATCTCCAGAATCTATCTTCCATATCTTTCTATCTCCAGAATCTATCTCACATATCTTTTTATCTCCAGAATCTATCTTCCATATCTTTCTATCTCCAGAATCTATCTTCCATATCTTTCTATCTCCAGAATCTATCTCCCATATCTTTCTATCCCCAGAATCTATCTTCCATATCTTTCTATCTCCAGAATCTATCTCACATATCTTTCTATCTCCAGAATCTATCTTCCATATCTTTCTATCCCCAGAATCTATCTTCCATATCTTTCTATCTCCAGAATCTATCTCACATATCTTTCTATCTTCAGAATCTATCTCACATATCTTTCTATCCCCAGAATCTATCTTCCATATCTTTCTATCTCCAGAATCTATCTCACATATCTTTCTATCCCCAGAATCTATCTTCCATATCTTTCTATCTCCAGAATCTATCTCCCATATCTTTCTATCTCCAGAATCTATCTCCCATATCTTTCTATCCCCAGAATCTATCTTCCATATCTTTCTATCTCCAGAATCTATCTTCCATATCTTTCTATCTCCAGAATCTATCTCCCATATCTTTCTATCTCCAGAATCTATCTCCCATATCTTTCTATCCCCAGAATCTATCTTCCATATCTTTCTATCTCCAGAATCTATCTTCCATATCTTTCTATCCCCAGAATCTATCTTCCATATCTTTCTATCTCCAGAATCTATCTCCCATATCTTTCTATCCCCAGAATCTATCTTCCATATCTTTCTATCCCCAGAATCTATCTTCCATATCTTTCTATCTCCAGAATCTATCTTCCATATCTTTCTATCCCCAGAATCTATCTTCCATATCTTTCTATCTCCAGAATCTATCTCCCATATCTTTCTATCCCCAGAATCTATCTTCCATATCTTTCTATCTCCAGAATCTATCTCACATATCTTTCTATCTCCAGAATCTATCTTCCATATCTTTCTATCCCCAGAATCTATCTTCCATATCTTTCTATCTCCAGAATCTATCTTCCATATCTTTCTATCTCCAGAATCTATCTCACATATCTTTTTATCTCCAGAATCTATCTTCCATATCTTTCTATCTCCAGAATCTATCTTCCATATCTTTCTATCTCCAGAATCTATCTCCCATATCTTTCTATCCCCAGAATCTATCTTCCATATCTTTCTATCTCCAGAATCTATCTCACATATCTTTCTATCTCCAGAATCTATCTTCCATATCTTTCTATCCCCAGAATCTATCTTCCATATCTTTCTATCTCCAGAATCTATCTCCCATATCTTTCTATCTCCAGAATCTATCTTCCATATCTTTCTATCCCCAGAATCTATCTTCCATATCTTTCTATCTCCAGAATCTATCTTCCATATCTTTCTATCTCCAGAATCTATCTTCCATATCTTTCTATCTCCAGAATCTATCTTCCATATCTTTCTATCTCCAGAATCTATCTCACATATCTTTCTATCTCCAGAATCTATCTTCCATATCTTTCTATCCCCAGAATCTATCTTCCATATCTTTCTATCTCCAGAATCTATCTCCCATATCTTTCTATCTCCAGAATCTATCTTCCATATCTTTCTATCCCCAGAATCTATCTTCCATATCTTTCTATCTCCAGAATCTATCTCCCATATCTTTCTATCTCCAGAATCTATCTTCCATATCTTTCTATCCCCAGAATCTATCTTCCATATCTTTCTATCTCCAGAATCTATCTTACATATTTATAAGTCTACCATTCGTCCATGCATTGAATGTTGTTGCACATATGACCTGATGCGTTTTCTATATATTTAGAGATTTTTGATAAAATCCAAATCTAGCTTTCCTTTTCTATAAATACTTTCATCGCAATTATTCTGATGAACTTTTCTCTATGGAACCTAGATTCTATGAAGTTAAGGGCAGTACTAGATTGGCAGCAATGTCTCATCATTTTACAGTTTAAATGGCTGGATGTTACCATAAGTTCTATGCTAATAGCTTTTCTTGCACTCCTCATTTATGGAACTCCCTTCCCGCTTCATACTTTCCACTCAACTTTGATCTTTAAAAATTTAAATGCAATCTTCTGTCTTCTTAATTCCTGTTCTTTTATTGTTCTCTCCCCTTAATAAAGTTATTTCTATTTCTTATATTCTTTCACACTCAGTAACCCCCAGTCACTTTATTGCCTTTCTTTCTTCGGGGGTGAAATAATATATATATATATATATATATATATATATATATATATATATATATATATATATATTATTAATATATTATATTATATATATAGTTGAAAAGTTTTTGCTTCCATTTTCCTTAGAACTTCCACATTATTTTAAAATCATTTCACTCCATGAAAGGCAATAAAGCCACTAAGATGCAAGGTGTTACTGAGAGTGAAAGAAACTGAGAAAATATTATTCAGGAGAGAGAGGATAATAAAAGACCAGGACTCAAGGAGATAAAATTTGATGATTGATGTTGCATTTAAATTTTTGAAGATTGCAGTTGACTGGAGACCAAGATGCTAGAAAAAGAGTTCCACAAGTGCATATTTTGTCTATAGTATTTTAAGAATCCTTCTGTAGAATCACATTTCTGTTGCCTCAAGTTTCCTCTTCATGTGTGGAGAATTGTCCAGCATTCACTCCCATGTAAGAGGATTGATATTACATAGCAGTTCAACACTCTTTTCCTGTTTCTTTAAAAAGCTTCTTTTCATCATTACAGTGCACCTTTGGATTTCAGTTGAATCTCTATCCATTATACATGCTTGTGATTTGGCTTCAGGGGAGTGTGAACAAGAGAAAGTAGGAAGCTAAAAGTGAGTACCACAAGTGCATATTCCATCTATGGAGTTCTCAGTAGAACCACATCTCTCTTGTCACAAGTTGCTTCTTCATCTTTGTAGGAACTGTTCAACATTCACCACCATATAGGAGGATTGATATTATATAACAGGTGAGCACTCTTATTTTGTTTCTAAGGAAATCTTTTTGTTTCTTAGTAATGTGCTTAGTTTCTGCAAGGCATCTTTCAATGCATCTTTGGATTTTTCTCACATTTACCATCTTTTTGTTATAACACTTCCCAAATAGTTAAATTTCTGTACTTGCTTGCATCTTGTGCTGTCTCTCTTGCTAATTATCATATATTCTGTCTTCTTACAAATTATTCCTCTTACCTACACAAAAGTTAATACTGAAATACTGTTACCTCCATTAGTAACCTTGGCAAAGACCAATCAGTCATGTCTGCCTGGGTGTGTGTTGCTTTACAAATAGAAAGAAAGGAAAAAGAATAAAGAAGAGAAAAGAAGTAAATTGATTAATTCATTTTTTTATGGATTATCAACCTTTTGCAAGTTATTTAAAGCCAGAAAGTATTTTTAGATACTAAAAGTTTTTTGAAGATAATAATGACTTACTGGTACAAGTTTTGTTTAATAAATAATAATAGCAAATTTTCTTTTTCTTTTTTTTGATGTTTTTTTTTTTCAATGTAGAAAAACATGAAAATAATTTAACATCGAGTTAATTCCCCTTGGCAAAATGGCAGTTTGGAAAAGGTAGATCTACACAGGTGGCACTGCTAAGTTAATCACTGAGCTAGCCTCATGTAAATATACAGGCCACATAGAGAGAAGAAAGAAACCTGGTTGGAGTGACAGTGACTAGAGTGAAGTAAAAATAAATATATATATATATATATATATATATATATATATATATATATATATATATATATATATATAATAATATGAAAGAGAAGGATAATGAATCCAGCATGAGGTTAACAAGTCCTACTAATTAAGGAAGGAAAAGAGGTAGATTCTTACCTTTCCCATGTGTATTTGTGCCTAAGTAAATATAACAAACCCAAACTGGAATTGGAAATCAATGCTCTGAAGAAAGAAAGTAAAAGCAAAATGTTCTGCCAAAAAATTGCAAAATAAGATAATATTGAAAATGTTTTAACTATCAAATAATCTGAATTTATTCTTGGAAACATTCTTAATATTCTCTTAACTTTGTGGAATATTAACTTCAAAGCATATACTTATCTTTGATTACAATTCTAATCCTTTTTAATTCCATTTTGCATAGTCTTTAAACTTATTTGCTTTTAGAAAATTTACCTATATTTAATTATATATTTTGGCTAATCCCTTCCACAGATGTAAATAATACAGAATATTCCCCACTTCATGTTCACTTTTTATTAATCTAATCTTGATTACTTACAAACATCGTTCTCAGATTAACTTTTATTTTCTATAAACACATACAGACATATAAATATCCACTTATTAATATTAATCCTAACACAAATATATCACAACATCTACACTTAATGCACTTTTACTTACAGGTAAACAGAATGTCAGGACCAGTTATTGAATATGGAAACCAATTTATAATATTTACAAACAAACTTCTTAAAAGCAAAACAAAGTAGGCTGAGAAATAAAGATAATTAGAAAGCCTGTGTACAGTGTGCGATGGATAAATTATGCAAAAACGAAAATAACACTGACATATCATTTTAATAGATATATTTACCAAAATTATTTAAAAATATCTTGAAATTCTAAAGAGGAAATTTATTCAATAAAATCACCATTGGCTAAAACCACGGCCTCCAGACGACTTCAGAATTTCCTCCATCTTTTCTGGACAGTCTCCTTGTTTAAGCTGGTGAATGTTGCCATAATCCTTGCCTTCAGGTCATCTATGGTGTTACAAGGAGTTTTGTTGGTCTCTTGCTCAACTATGCCCCACATATAATAATCAAAGGGGTTTCATTCTGAGGAGTTAGATGGCCAGATGTAAGGGGGGATGCAGTTGCAGAAATTGTCTGACAGCCATGACTTGGTTCTCCTGTTTGTATGGCATGGTGTAGACTCCTATTACCAGACGTAGGGCCTTCCACCAGCCACCCTCTTGACCCAGAGAAGCACTACCTCCTCAAGGCACTTAATGTAGGCCTCCATGTTGAGTCTGAGGCACTCACCAACAGATTTGGGAGTTCTTTTCTACTCAGAACAATCAGAGTGAGTTTTCTAAGCTGCCATACCTTCATAATTCCCATTAGACCCATCTAACTCTTTCTAAATCCTCTGCACTGTCCTCAGATTGACACCCAATCACTCTGAAATGTTTGTATTGGAGCTTCCAGAATTAATGCCAAGCTCTACAGCATGCCATTTCCAAATTTCTGGCTGAGTTAATTGTGTCATGGTGCTCTTTTTCTCACAGATAGTGCCCAACTTACCCTACTAATGTGCAGTTAGTAAAATCAGAAACAAACAACACGCAACTTAAAAATATAAAATGTCGACAATTTACCCATCATACCTTGTACAAACAAATATGATTCATAAGTCTTTGGTATGCATTAATACCTGTATAGGATTACCCTACCCTAACTGCTACAGGACTATATATATATATATCTATCTCCAGAAGATTTATGTATTCCTTGCAAGGTTACCAATTGTTATGGATACATGTTCAAATCATTCCAAGATAAATCAACAAATAGCATTATGTTACTTATTGGTGTCCAGTTTGTAGCAGCATTGTTTCCTTTGTTGAATTGAGATATTTCCTTGTGCTGAATGGAAAAACATATTGTGATAGGGTTTTGTGAAGATTATTGCAGTTGAATGATGTGCCTGGGGTCTAAGAAGCCTTATTAAGAGGAAAACATTCATCATGTCACACCGGCATTCAGAAAGAAATAAGAGAGAAAGAGAGAGAGTTTTACTACCGAGTGGACATTAGGATAGGTCTCCTGGCAGACAAGATGGGGTAATCCCACAAAGAACATTTCTGCTGCTGTACCCTCCAGGCATCCTAAATAATATTTCATATTCCATAACCATTTGGGAATGTCGAACCAAATTCTTTATTTAATTAACTGGTGTATACTGTTCCCATTCTTGTATTTGTTATATATGATGTTTTCATTGTGAATGTTGAGTGGAACTATCAGGAGATAATAAAATAAATAGCAGTTTTTCTCATATTCTCAAAAAGGAAATCGTTAATGTTAACAGATACTTCCATGTCATCATGAAATGACTGTACGGTGTCTGTAAAATGGCTAGAACAATCTAAGCATCACAAGATCTTTCACATAAGTTCTCTGTTTAGTTTCAAAGAGGAAACTGTGATGTTATTGGTCATGACCTGACATCTCAGCTTCAGTCCCTCTCCACCATTGTAACGTATCTTCCCTGTGACTCTTCTATAAATAATTTCATGGTAATTGTTCTGATGAATTTTCCTCTATGGTAGCTAGACTTTATGAATTTAAGCACAGTACTAGATTGGTGGAAAAGTCTCATCATTTTACATTTTAAATGGTTAGATGTTATAAGTTCATAAGTTCTATGATAATAGTTTCTTCTCTCACACTTCTCACTTGTGGAACTCTCTTCTGACTTCTTGGTTCCCAGTCAACTTTGATCTTCAAAAATTTAAAGGAAACATCAATCATTATCTTCAGTCTTCTTAATTCTTTTATTGTCCTCTCTCCTTAATAGTATTTTTCTCATATTCTCTAACACTCAGTAGCCATTTATGTCTTAGTGGCTTCATTGCCTTGCTTGGGTTGAAATGATTTAAAAAAATATTACAATTTGGTTGTAGTACTGACCAATTTGTTGAAGACAGGGATATGTTTTTGAGTTGAATGGAGATATATATTTATGTGATAGATTGATGCAGAGATATTATTGTGGTCATATGAGTTTTTTAACAGGTGATAGTGTAGTGTGTTGTATGCAACATGTGGATTGCCTGGGGGTTAAGAAGCTTTCCTGGAGGAGAAATGAAACACATGTCACTACAGCTTCCTAAGGTTGAAGAGAGAACAAAGAGAGAGTTTTTAACCTTTTCCTTTTACACAAATTTACACTTCTACCTAGCAGATGTTGAGAGAAGGTCCAGATAGACATGGTGGAAGTAATTGCATACTTACATAAAATAACAACTGACATTGATAATGAAAAATATAAAGAAACTAGCATATCCTCTATCGTATAATGTTTTTTTGAGGACATGTCTTTCAAGAATGCTAGCTGTCTTCTAACTTTTATTACATATTTATATAACTTTTTATTACCTTCTCTTTTCAGATCAATAATGTCAGGTACCCAGTTGACTTAGCAAATGTAATCATTGCCTTAAAAGCACAACATAGTGATACAAAGATAGCTTGCTTCCTGAAAATTGGCTGATCTTGAATTATCAAAGTTCAAAAGTAGCTTAAAGCTGCTGTTGAAGATCCGATATCAGCAGCTGGATGCAAAATGCATGTTAAGGGTCCTAAAACCATCAGAATACTTAAATTTGCATGAAAGGTCCAGAAAATAAAATAAGAGACCCTAAAATAAATTAGAGCTATTGCAAAGGATCTCAAGGTGCCAGAGTGTGTCATCAGAAAAGTTCTGAATAAGGACATCCAGTACAAGTTGTATGTGATGTGATGAGGTCAGTTCATATTCAATGAGATAAGAGAGAATCATTTGATCTTTGCAAAGTGCTTGCCAAACATGCTAAACTATTAATGAAAACTTTGATCAGGTGAACCAAATCAATGACAGATGATTATACAGACATTCCAAACATCATGCATACCAAATTCCCAGAATCTGTGATGGTTCTGGTAATTGTCATCAATGAGGGAGTTATCATGACTCCTCACTTCTTTCTACGAGGCTTAAGAGTCAATGCTGCTATTCTTCAGAAGGTATTGCAGAGAGTTGTGACAGCATATGCAACAGAAGACAATATGTCTTCCAACAAAACTCTGCATCATCTAAGACAATCCGAGCATGGATTCATGACAATCTCCATGGTCTCCCAAAAACATGACATCCTAGTTGAATCCTGAATCAACTGAACTAATATACATGGAGTGTAGTTGAAAGAGGTTAGTCAACAACTCCTTAACCCTATAAAATGGCTCAAGCCTGCTATAACCAGGATCATGTCCAATCATCTGATTCAGACATATCAATGCTTTCAACCCCCATATCAAAGCAAACATCTCTGAATTTGAATAGGTGTGATAAAAGGATTATTTATGCCAATTTGTTTTCAAATAAAGCTTTTCTTTCATGAGCTATACATTCTTTTCTAAATTCATGCTAGTCCTAACAAAACTGGTGTACATTTTACTTTTACAATTTCAGGCATTTCATTGTGGGCGAAAATTTTAAGGGGTATAATTTAAGGTTAAAGTTTAAAAGGAAAAAATATCCTAATTTTTGTAATGTCAACGAACACTCATTGCCACTTTTGTAATGTCAAAATGTCAATGTTCACCTGTTGAAAAGATGGCCTTTGACTTTCTGTGAGAAATCAAGACAGTGTGTCTCTGGGTTATTGGCCTGAAGAAAGCCATTGTGACTCACTGAAAAGCAATGAGATTAATTCACTGAACACCAGTTCAAGCCAGGGAAATACCAGTTCAAGCCACAGAGGATGTCATGACAAGCCGATAAATACTCGTTGTCACTTTCGTAATGCTTGTTTTAGTAGAGACTTTATAAATCACAGATACAACTATAGTAACACCGTTGAACAATACTGGTGTCAGACACCTTGAAATAACAGTTGCACTAAGAGCACTTGCTCAATAATATTCGCTTGAAAAGTAACCAACAAATAGTGATATGAATAGTAACCAGTATAGAGAAATAGTTTTGTGAATAGTGTAGAGATAGAGGATAGTGTAGAAAAGGTGATTCATATAGTAATAGAGGATAGAATAGAAATGGTGATTAATTAGATACCACACTAATTCCCATATTTACATTTCCCTTTACCATCACATCGTCTACTTATTAGAAATGGAATCACCCGTGTTTGCTCACTGGTGATCTGTGTCAAACTCCAGTGTTGGCAGCCACACTTTTCCTATATAACACTAATTAGTAAACAAACAATTTGTTGGAAATGTATCATGTTTCTTAAATACAATATATTTCATAGGATCAGATCACGGTCCCAAGTTTATCAAAAAAAAAAATGGAAAAAGCAGCAAGATGTGGCAGGCTCTTTTGATTGGTCCATAAATCGACTCACTAGCAGTTAGCATGAAAGCAAGATTACCTGCCAAAAAAAAAAAAAGGAGCATCTCCCTCCAAGATTCATCAGTGAGGTTTTTGGCTTGATAAGCAAGCAGATGGGGGTAGGAAAGAGCTCTTGCTTACTGTTCCCTCTCTGGCACTGATAAGCAGTCAGCAATATGTCCCTAAAGAATTGATCAATACAGACCCCACTGCATTGTGCCAATTTTTATTACGAGAAAACTTTTCACCTGTTAAAAAGATGGCTTTTGACTTTCTGTGAGAAATCAAGACAGTGTGTCTCTGGGTTATTGGCCTGAAGAAAGCCATTGTGACTCACGCAATGACCATAATTCACTGAACACCAGTTCAAGCCAGGGAAACACCAGTTCAAGCCACAGAGGATGTCATGACAATCCGATAAATTTAAGTGGGTTTAAATCATGTATGGAGTGCTGATATCATCAGACCCTTGAACTGAGTTGATAGGTAACATATACCAAATATAAGCAAATCTATTTTTCATTGTTTTCAGTAAAGGGTATTTTTTTCAAAATTCTATTAGCCCTTAAATTACCTAAACCTACATTTCTGTAATAGCTACTTTATTTTTGGAAGATTTTTAATTACAGCCTTTAAATTTTTCTGACAGACATTAATCATAGCATAAGTGATGTTAATTTTGGATGACAAAATTATATTAAAAACGATTTGAAACCTGCTTAGAGCATGCAAAAGTATTTTTTTTTTATTTTTTGACTAATTTTATGATATTTTCTTGTAATTAAAACATCAAAGAAATTATCTAAATTTATTTAAATTATTGCAATACATTTTACTACTTTTATCAAAAAACGTTTGCGATCATTGCTACAATTTGTAATGATTTCGTTATCTAACTAGGTGAAGTGAGCAGCATCCTATACAGACATATTTTGGGGTCATGTATGAAAAATTTAAAAGGTATATCTCGTCTGAAAGGTTAATTTTTTAAAAATATATATAAAATACAATATGTTGGGGATTAATCAGGTAATTGACAGCTGATTTTCTCTTTAAATTTATTGTCTTCCACAAGGAAGGAAGATAGGTGAATTATAGAAATTATTTTAAAAGTAATCCACTTACCTTCAAAAAAGCTGAACATGTGGAAGCTGAGACAAAACACTATTATTATTCAAAGCAATACAAAAAATACATCTGAAAACACAAAGAGAAGAGTTCTGAGCGAAGGGTCATAAAACAATTAAGGTTGGTTTGAGAAGTGATGAATTAGTTGTCGGTATCTTATCGTTTAATGTTTTAGTGACCTCTGTGTGTTCTTAGGTCTATTTTCATTTTCGTATGTTCCTGTCAGCATGCGTGTATATATGTGTGTGTATATTCCCCCTCAATACATACACTGTCTTAGAACTCTTCACTGCCATTTCAAGAAAGACATTCGGATTACTAACACAAAAACAGAGAATGTCTCATATCGAGAATATTTAACATTGAAAAACATAAAGAAAAAATTAATTATTTTTAATAATATGTGGAAATCTCCACCCTTTACCAGAAGATGGTCGCGAGACCAGAAACGCGTGTTGTAAAATTATGAAAAATAAAGGATAATATTTTTTTTTAAAAATCCACATTACAACCAAAAAAGTTTGCAGTACCTCTCTTCTTTTTAATATACACACTTTTCTCTCGTTGGAATCATTATAACTTCTTCATTTTATATATATATATATATATATATATATATATATATATATATATATATATATACTATTAAATATTACCTTCTTGAGGGATTGTTTGGGATTACCTTTATTGATTTATCTATCTTGCTTTTTGTATTTATTACTTCAGTTTTGATTATTTCATGAAATCACTTTGCTGCTGAAGTTATATTTTTATCTTGTGATGAAACCATGTGATATTTTTTGAACATAACAATATAGAATGAAAAGTAAAATGAAAGACAAGCATAAAATTTTATAAAACATTTATTCTATGGGAGTAAAAAAAGAATAGTTCAATTGTGGAAATGTACACCTTTGTTGATCAGAGAGTCTATGCATCTAAGTATTACTTATATTACCCAATATACAAGGAAAGAAAGAAAGAGAAAGATTCTTTGGCATCATGCATGTATATAAATGGTGCCTATGGTAGCTGCTGCTGGCTACCACTGCTGTTATCACTGTATATTTTCAATGGCCAATGGTCAGTGTCCTGGGATCTAACTGGGATCTTACATAATGACCATGTTAGTTCTTTTAATATAATAAGATACAAAAACATTGTTCTGGAATCGTCATCATTGGCCGCCTGAACTTGCTTTGTTTCAATTATTGTTTCCCTTAGATTGAACTTACCATTTCTTTTTATACTATAATGTATTTCAGTTTAAATAAATCGTTTATTGTTTTATTAAAGATATAAAATATAACAAAAATATTTTTATATCTCTTAGACATATAAAAAAAAGATAGCATATGTTTTTTGCATTGAAAATCAACAGATACTGGCTATATTCTATATATGCAGATAAGGTGAGAAGACTTCAGAAAATAAATGATCAGATTCAGCTATATGAATTCAGATAAATTGTTGTGTCTGTGAGAATATGATATAGAAACTCTATATAACAGACAAATGGTGGTTAATTGAATGACAACATAGAAAAATCTTATGTGACATGTTTTGTCCTTCTTTAGACAAGATCGAGCTTTTATTGATAGAACCATATATTTGTAGAAGGATAGAATAAGCTACAAAACAAAAGTCACTTAAGTCATTAAGAGAAATGCTGAAAATGCAAAGACATTTAACTTTGAATTTAAATTTTATATTTCTAGCATTTGATTTGACTGGATACACAACTTAACCAAGTTCCTTCAGGTTTCTACCATTTCTCTTTTTTTTGTTTTTTTATCACTGTTGGTTTTAAATATACCACATTGTAATAGCAGTAGTTTTGTTAAGTAAGGCAACATTCTGTATGTGTTGCAGATTTGAATCAACCCACAACAAAGTAAAAGGTGAGAAATGTTTTTAAATATAAAAATATAAAATATTTTTATTTTTGTGTTTTTACAATTAAATTGTTATCCACATGTTTGAGTGTTAAGATTCTTGTGTTAAAGTTCCTTATTGTTGTTTGTTAAGACAAAAAATGTGATGTATGTGTGAGAAAAAGAGACAAAATAGAAATTGAGAAGGAATGTGTGAGTGAGGAAGAGTGACATGTAGCTTGTTGAGGAAGAAGAGTGAATGAGTAAAGACATTTCCTTTAAGCTATGCTGTTGTGAATCTGTTGTAGTATGTTACATCTCCTTCTCCTTTCTGGCTTGTCTAGTCTAGAAGCTTTGCTTATATACCCTTCAAAGGGATCACAAAGCATGTTTTTTAATGTTGGCAGGAAAGTGACCTATTGGTTGAAAAATGTTGAATATTTATTTTCAAAGGATTAATTTATTAATTGGAAGGATGTGTGAATCTTCTGAGTCAGAAACCATTTATTTATCATTTGGTGTTTGACTGTCTTGCTCTTTATTTCTGTCTACACTTCACATATGAACCTAGATGTAAATTTACCATGAAAAAACTCAGAATTAATGCAATTTCTATGCATTTTTACTATTTTTATTAAAAAATTACTCTCTCTCTCTCTCTCTTAATTAAATATGCCTCCTTTAAGTCAAAATTATAGTCAGACTTATGATGAACAACTAATGCATTGACTGTGTGGTTTTTGAAGACATTTTGTGTCATTTTTAAATAATAAAATCTGAAAACAAATTTCATTGTAAAACCTGTGCATTACATTTGCATATACAAGAAATTGTTTTTCTTCAATAACTGAAAAATAAATAAATAAAAATATGTCTGCATCAATAATTACTTAATAATCAGAGGAAATAGATAAAAATAAAAAGAGATGAGGTAGGAAAACAGTGCGAAAGACAACTTAAAAGAAAAAAGGATGGTAAAAAAACTGGGTCACAGTGGTTGAAATATTTAAAAGAGAAGAAAAATAATAACAGTAAGAATGTTTTATGGAGCTTGAGGAAAAAGAAAATGATGGATTTGTTTTTTTACAGCTTGTCAACCTTTTGCAGGTTATTTAAAGCCAGAAAATATTTTTGGATCATATGAATTTTTTGGAGATAATAAAGATTTACTAATACTAATCCTACTATTTAACCCATAGCTGGGTTGGGAGAAGAGGTGGATTGATACCTTTCCCAGGGGTATTTGCCAAGGGTATTTGAATATAACAAACCTGACTGGAATTGGAACTCAGTTCTCCAATTTCCAATTGTCAGCCGTCATCCATTACACTATTCACACATCTAAGCACACAGTATCTGGTATTCCCAAGTGGTCACCCATTTAGGTACACATTTAGATTTCTACCACTTCTGTTTTATTTGTTTTTAAACATCCCACATTGTAATAGCAGCAGTTTCGTTAAGAAAGGCAACATTCTGTATGAACCTGGATGTAAATATACCATGAAAGACTCAGAAATTAGTGCACTTTCTATACATTTTTGTTTTACAGAATTCTTTCCCTCTTAATTAAACCTGCATTCTTTAAGTCAAAAGAAAACTTATTACAACGAAAAATTAATGCATTCAATGTAGAACACATTTTGTGTCACCCATCTAAGTACTGTCCAGGCTCAATGTTGCTTAATTTCAGTGATCGACAAGAACTTGTGTTTGAATGTGATATGGTTGTAATCCTTCCATAGCAAAGAAAAGATTGAAAGAAGAACATATTAATTTTTTTTTTTTAAATATAAATGAAAAAATATTGAAGGAAATAAAACAAATAATGAAAAAGAAAAAAGAGAAATTACTGAGGAATTTTCAATAAATTTATTGAAAGAAATAAAATGTTTAAAAGGCTAAATTACATAAAAATAGTGAAAAGATAGAAAAGATTAGCAATAATCTTATAAAAATGATAAAGAAAAAAGATAGATAAAAAGTATGAGTTATGAAAAATAATTTGAAAGACAAAGAATGAATTGATGAATAAATATGATGTTTAGAAAAAAAAAAGATTCCATAATTTTGTAGCTGCCTATAGAAGAGTATTCCTATCCACATCAAGATGGAGGGAAAAGAAAAAGAAAGAAAAAACCGGAAATAAAGAATGAGATCAATAAAAAAAAAAAAAAAATTGAATAAAAAAATTGTAAAAGAAAAAAACAAGAGGAAAATTAGAAGAAAAAAGATTAAAAAATAAAACAACAAGTAAAAACAAATGTAGGAAAAAAAAAATCTAAATACACAAAAGATATTAAATAAATGGAATAAAAAGCTGAAAATAATTTTTTTTCTATTTCCCCAACAACATGCCAGAAGCTGCTCCAAAAGCATGAAATAACAAAAAATCCATTTGAAAGCCCAAAGAAAAATAAAGCAAAAAAGCAAAATGTTGCTATCTCTGCAACAATGACATCATTGTGACAGATCACAAGAAACTAAAGATATAAGTGAATTGAAAAAAAGAAGAATCTCCATGAAATATAGAATGTTTTTGCTTTGTCTCTTGAAAGTATATGTGTTAGAAGTGCACTAGGCTTGCTATGAGATAGCCATCAACAGCCACCCATATCTTATTGGTTTCAACTTATACAGACCCACCAACTGAACACATAATGCTGTATTGGCAAAATAAACTGATTATCAAAGAGAGAATTACAGCAACAAGTTGTCAGGAAATGCTAAATACTTGCTTTCAATATTGGTAAAACTGATTATTTAACTACACTATTTACATTGTTTGGACTATCATCCTCATCTTTGTTGCCATATTTATCACATTTTGGCCGTTGTACACTCCGGCCTTCTTCAGGTGGTTGGAATGTCAAATTGAACCCTTTATTTCACTTGCTGGGGTAGACTGCTCTACATGCCATGTTTAATGGATGTCAGTTATCAGTTATCTCCTGTTAATTCTCCTCTCAAAGTTCTTCCCCACCTTAACAGGAAATCAACAGGAGATAACTGATAACTGACATCCATTAGACATTGCACATGGAACTAGAACAGTCTACCTCAGCAAGCAAAATAAAGGGTTCAGTTCGACATTCCAACCACCTGAAGAAGGCCGGAGCGTACAACAGCCGAAACATTGTGATAAATATGTCAACAAAGATGAGGATAATAGTCCGAACAATGTAAATAGTGTACATAATACCTCATCTCAGAAATATAGACAGATACTGATTATTTAAGGTTCCTTGGGTAAATATCAATTTGGAATAAAATTTCCAAGTCAACCTAAAATGCAAAGCCAACTTATATTTGAAAAGGCTGAAAAAAAGAGAAAATTATGATGAAAATTCATATGTAGTGCTATAATGAGGACTGGAGATTTATGTTGAGGTATTTCAGCTTCCTCTCACTTTTTACTGAATCTAAAACCTAAACAGAAGAGTAAGTTTTTCTTTTTGGCCACAATATTTGACAGTGCTTTTGAGCTAAGCCATATCTCCACTTTTCATTCATTAGAAACCATCTTCCAAATTCTGACTCTTCTTTCTTTTTATGTGCCATGTCCTTTCAGGACATAGGCAATTATGGCTATTCACCTCCCTCTATCCCTTGCAGCTCTCAACAAGTTCCTTCCCTCTGCTCCCCCCCCACATTCTGTCATCCATTTGCTTAAGCCCACCAGGTATGTCATGCATTGCTTTCCCTTGTCTCTCTTTTCCTCTATTTGACCTGTGAGTATCAGATTCTCCAGACCCTCCTTCCTCGTTATGTGTCCCAGAAAGTTCAGTTGCCTTTTCCTGATGTTAAGTATAAGCCTCCCCCTTGTTTGCAACCTCTCTAAAACTTCATCGTTGGTCACATGATGAATGTATAGATCTAATAGAGGAATTATATCAGTCCACAAAATCATGAATGTCTGATGAAGACCCCGAAACAGGATCATTTCAAACCTTATCTAGAATATGACAGAGAAAATGAGAATTCCAGTTTATTTAATCTCTTCCTAAACTATGCTCTCTACATATACGAGCACAGATGTGAACAGATTGACATTGATCCTTTAGGCATTGTATACTACATTCCAAACAAATCTACTAAAAGAAAACAGCCTCCTATTTTCCCTCCAAAGGTCAGTGTACTGATGATGATGTAAGGCTATGCTGATGACATAGGTATTCTATAAAATCCTTATTTTTACTATTTTAAAAATGTTAGCATTAAATAAATATTTAATCGGCTAGGTTGTTTTTTTTTAATACACATGCTTTTGAGAGAAGTGTATTTTTATGAAAGCCAGATGGTTTGTGCAAAAGTTGTTACACTTGTATATTTTGTTTGGCTCAGCAGTTGAAAACTGCCAAAATTGTGAAGGATCCATTTCAAGTTTATAGAAAATTGTTTTTTCATATTTTGTGGTCAGTGAAAACTTGGATGGAGCTTTTTGTGAGCCTAAATTTATGAATAAATAAGATCTAAGCAGGTCAGTGGAGGAAAAGACCTTTTGACAACAAGGGTACAAGGCAAATCTACAAGGAGCAGAAGGCATCTGACATCAAGAATAGAGCATCAAAAAGGCACCAGTTACCAGCCAGCTGCAGAGAGACTAAAGAATTTTGAAGTTCAAGTGAAAATTCTCCTGTGGTTGGACAATGAAGAATGAAAAGAAATTTTCCCAAGCACGAACTGTGAATTTAAAAGGAACTTTTCAAAAATTACTATGTTACAGTCCAGAATGATGATGATATTTCATTATTCTAAAAATAACCTTGTCATCAGTGATGATAGAAAAGAAGGATATTTTATCATCCTAACCCTCATCTTTATAAAAACGACCCTTCCACCACAAGAGAGTCAGTGAGTAGAGTAGTGTAGATTAGGGTACCTGTAGCAATAGTCAGTAGAAGTATAAACAAGTAGCAGTACAGAAACACACGTATAGCCAGTGCTCCATGAAGATCAAAAACGGACAATTTCAAATGCATCCTCATGAAATTCTCAGAAACAAACCAAGTAAGCACTGACTTTTCAACAAAAAAGACACTGAGAACATTTTACACAAACTATACGAATATTCTGTAATTCACATCAGAAAAAAAAAATACAAATTCTTGTTATTTATGTCAACATGCTTCTCATATTTTTATTGTTGTTATCATTGTAGGTTTTATGCATTTTAATTTCCGTCATTAACATCAACCCCATTACAGTCAACAAATAATAACAATGGGGAAAATAATACAGCAACACCCAACTTGCCAACCCCCGTTACAACTATATGACTCAGAGACACTTGTCAGGCATTTAAAAGTAGGTGTTTTCATTTTTTTCTCAAAGGTGGTTGCACCTTTGTTTTACAACTACTTTCTTGGATTGTTTTCTTTTTTTATCGTTTTCAAAATCCTTGTCTTCTCACAAACAGTAATTTTTTCCATTTTTCGACGGTAAACTTTTTATCGGAAATTGTTATCCTGCTTTAATAGGTGCACAAAAGGAAATTTTTGTGCAAACTTTGTACATTTTTTTGTATTTGTGTAATAATAAATGTTTTCCTTTTAAAATTTTATGCAATGGTTGAGTCTCATTTGTAATTTAACACCTATTATATTTTGAAGTTCAAGTGAAAACTCTCCTGTGGTTGGATAACAAAGAACAAATAGATTTCTAAGAAATTTTCCTCAGCATGAACTGTATGAAATTAAAAGGGACTTTTCTAAAATTACTATATGTCCCAGAGATGCTCATGGGGCACACAAAAGTAGGTGTTTTTCATTTTTTTTCTGATAGGTGGTTGCATCTTTGTTTTTCTGCTGTCTTCATTTGTTTTCTCTTTTCGTCATTTTCAAATTCCTTGTCTTTTCCCAAACTGTAATTTTTTTCATTTTTCACTGGTAATCCTTTTTATTTGAAATTGTTATCCTGTCTTAATAAGCACATAAAAGGAAATTTTTGTGCAAAATTTGTGTTTGTAAAGTTTTCGTATTTGTGTAATAAATGATTTTCCTTTAAAATTTTATGCAATGGTTGAGTTTTATTTTGTAATTTGCACATATTATGACTTGCTATTCTTACTAAGTTTTTGTGCTTGACACAAGAACTTGGATTTAGTAGGAAATAAAATTTTTATAATTCATAATAGGGGTAAAAATTATCTTGAACAAAAAATCAATATCATCAACCAAGTGTTTCAAGAAATAGAACAAAAGAAAAAAACCTTTTGAAAACAGAAACTATGATCTGGAACTGGAATGAAAGCAGGGATAGCATGTATCCTGAATCTATCATAAAAATTTAAAGTGCAGAATTAATAAAGACTAAAAAATCTAGTATATAACACATCATTCATAACAAATTTAGTATAGGAAATAAAAGAACTGAAGATATAGTGATTTTCCAAGTGTAGCTTAGATGTGGCACAAAGCTGAAAGTATGGGGCACCCAGTGAGGATCAAACTCACTACTCAGTCGTAATTGTTCTAGAGAGACAAGTTGCCCCAAAGAACTGAAGATATAATAGGCTATGCTAAGTGCATTTTTGTTATTTATTTATTTATTTATTTATTTTTTTATAAGCGTATCACCCCAAGCAAGGGGTTATAGAAGGGTTGGAGGAAGAGCAGATAGGAGTGGTAAAGGAGAGGATGTGGAGAAAGAGAAAGACAGTGGATCGATCAAGACAAGGGGGTTACAGAAGATTTGGAGCAAGAGCAGATAGGAATGAAAGGTGAAAGGATGTGGAGAAGGGAAGTGGATAGATCAAGGCAACTGGAGATGTCGATTGACATTACACTTAAATAGTTGGAGATTGCATTTGTCAGGGAAACAGGATTAGGGAAGGGAGTTCCACAGGCGGGATGTGTGAGACATGAAGCTATTGGAGTAGAAGAGACGTCCACATCTAACAGTTTCAACGGTGAAGGGGTGGGAACAGGATGCCAGCCTCGTAGGACTTTTAAATTCATGAGGCCTAGGAACCAGCGAAAGCAGCTCTTCGGAGCAATTACCGTGTTATAAAACCAAAATATTAACCAAACTAGTCATATTCTTAAATAGCCTCGTCAAACAGAGACATTGATACAGATGTCATGTATGGCAACAAACTCATTCAGAAATACTTAAATTGTCAGCTGTATACAACCACTTTCTCGCATCAATGATGGTAAATAGCTTCAAGCAAATGAATCCTATAGGTCTTAGAGAGGACCATCCTTCTTCAAGCCTTATGGACTGGCACAACAGAATAAGAAAGAACTGTACCAAATAAAAGAAATCACATCACTTGGGGACTTTCAACAGATGCATCAGGTAAAATGGATAGGAGATGTAATGAGAAGAGAAAAGATGTTGACATCGCACCTTACTTTGAAGAAAAATTTAGGCAGGAAGCCTCTATCAATATTGCAAAGAGTGATAACATTAAAATTGAGAAACCTGTTTATCTGAAAAAAAAATGTTTTAATAGGAAGATTTTTTTCATAAATCTTAACCAAAAATTTCACAAGCTGTTCAGTCAGTGCAGTGAATACCAAATGTTTCCTTATAAGATATATATATATATATATATATATATATAATGTATTATTATTACCAATAAATAAAATATTGACAATACTGTGACTGACTATAACTGACATTTTTAGCCCCTGCTCATAAACAAAAAAATAACCATGAATTATAAAAAGTTTGCATTGTTCCAACTAAAAATAATATTATAATGATATTATAATAATGACATTATTATAATATTATAGAATAATAATATCTGAAATATTACTAATGTAATATTGTATTATTCATGCTAAAAACAACTGTTATTAGTGCTGTGCAAAGGTATCAAGAAAAAAAGTTTTCAACTTTGTATCCAGTCTCTAGAGTGCTTGGGAACTTTCACGCACAACTAATATAATAACATTTTTATTATTATATAAGAGAGCAGCAGGCAGAAAAAATTGATGCTGGAGTACAAATATACAAAGCCCAATATATCCATCATGGCACATAGTCTCATAAGGGTATTATTAATATTATTATTATTATTATTATTATTACTATTATTATTATTATTGAGTGAGAGAGCAACATGCCAACAAAGTGATGTTTGGGTACGAATATACAAAGCCCAATAGACCCATCATGACACCCAGTCTGATAAGGGTATATCAGGCACATGCATCACAGCCAAATGTTTATTATCATTATTGTTGAGTGAGAGTAGCATGCTAACAAAGTGATGCTGAGATACAAATATGCAACATACAAAGGCCAATATACACAGTCTGATGAGGGTATAACGGGCACTTGCATCACAGCCAAATGTTTATTTTTTTTTGAATGAGAGTGCATCCTGCCAGCAAAGTGATGCTTGGGTACAAATATACAAATCTGTATAAGCCCATCATGCCAGTCAGTCTGATAAACATCTACCATGCACTTTAGATGGTGATAGGTTCTGATAAAAACAGTGTATAACTTTACATAACCTATTTTGATATCAAAATTTGTCTCCCAAGTAGCTTTGTCTGCCTTATTATTCAAACTAAAAGAATAACCCTTCCCCACACCCAAATTATGATAGTCCCTAAATATTGATATAGGTGTTGATCTATTCAGTATATGTAGCTGAATTTTTCAGTCTGACTCAAGAAGGAAAAATTTTAATGCAGCATGTCAGAATGTCTGACACCCAAATCTTGAATTGTTTTTAATAGAAACCCACACCTAATGGATGAATTATTTCCTTGAGGAATCCCCAAAAATGTGTCTTCCAAAGCATATCTGTATAACCAAGAGGGATAAAGAGATTATTCTGAAGAACTTGTGGAATAAGGATGCGTCATCTCAGAATTTCAGACAATCTAATAATTTATTTCTGGTGTTTTTGTTTCCTATTGTTTATTCTGATGGCATTATTGTTTTCCTTTCTCTCTTATTCTTTCACTCTCCCTTATTTTCTCGACATTCTATTTCTCTCTTATTTTTTAATTTCTCTTTCCTTTTATTTTTTTAAACCCTCCCTAATACAATCTGAATTCTTTTTCTCTTTATTTATATTCATTTTTAAATTAACTGATTAGAATAACCTTGTGCATTATCAAGTTATACACATGGAAATGGATTGAACAAGCTTTAATACTTTGGAAGAAATCTATTTATTTCAAGTGGAATTGTCATGGGAAAAAGATACATGGTATTGTAATGATTTAAATATCAAGATAAAATCAAAAGAAATTTATTAATAAGAAACTGGTTTAATCAATGATCAAGTATTAAACCGTTATCATCTTTGGAAAAATGTTATTTAATCATCAATGTGTTTAATGGTGTAGAATTCATTTGCTAAGAAGAAGAAAAGACAGATTACCATAAGTTCTTGTAGAATTCATTTTCTAAGAAGAAGAAAAGACAGATTACCATAAGTTCTTGTAGAATTCATTTTCTAAGAAGAAGAAAAGACAGATTACCATAAGTTCTTGCTTTAAGAGCCGAAAACTGACAGACTCAAAAAAATGAGTAAGGAGTTGAAAGCAAACCTACTTCAATCTTGGTTTTGGTAGGAAACATATTTGATGTTTACTCTCACACATTTTATACATCCCAATCCTTTCTCTTTGCATATTTTACAGTCATAAAACCTCAGCTAAACATAAATGTAACATTTTCTGACCAACCCAATGTTTTTAAACATTGTGTTGCATAATGTTTCTGGATTCTAGTGGTCTATGAGGTACCCAATGCTGCATCAAGAGATTAAATAAACAGACAACAGACTTTTTTTTTCTTTTACTTGTTTTATTTCAAACGGATTCATTGTGGGCATCATTTTTTGGAGGAAGTGGGAAGGCGAGAATAGGTGCCAATAGGTCAGCTAGCTACCCATCCTCTTTATAGCTTGTCTCCCTTCTGAAATCACAGCACACAAAGAAATCAATGATAGGACAACATCAGATCTCTTGCCTCTCTACTACTGCAACTGAACTGCTATTTTTCATGTGGTTTTCAGTATTTATCAAAACTTACACAAAGACAATCCATCACTATCTGAATTCCATGCCTATGGGATTCAAACAACACCAACTCAGGTTGGGCCATCAGAGTTCTGACTAGTATAGTAGGATTTGCCATTTTTATCTATTCTGTGTATTTTTTAACAAAAGCTAAACTTTAAAAAATATCAAAGGCCTTAGGAGATAATTTTTAATCTCCTCAAAATATAGAAAATGCTAGCATTCACATGATCAGTTGAAGTCATTTCCCTAGACTCATATCTCATCAAACTAGACCAAGAGCTGTTCAGTTCTTTTTTATCAGCCAATTTCAAACCCTACAACATAACTGTTCAATTCTTTTATTTTGTCAGTCAATGACAAACCCTACAATACAACTGTGCAATTTTTTTGTCAGTCAATGACAACCCCTACCTGTTCAATTCCTTTTTTTGTCAGTCAATGAAAAACATTGCAACATAACTGTTCAAATTCTTTTTTGTCAATCAAAAACAAACCATTACATCTTGTGGAGTGGTAATATGAGTTCGCAAACAAAGTATTTTGCCACATAATAAAAACCACATTATTTGAAGATTTTCAACAGGTGCAACAACTAAAACAGATAGCACATGTAATTCAAAGAGAAAATAATGACAAATTCAGGATGTTTACTTTCCCAACTACTTCAAACAAATGGTTAGGAAAGAAGCTCCTATCAATACAAGAAAGACCAATAAACAGTTTGTAGAGTTGGGAAAAGCATTTTTCTGAAAAAATGTTTTGAGAGAAAGATTTTATAAATTTCAATCAACAATGATGCTAATTGTTTCAGTCGATGAAATGTTTCCAAACAGCTAATATTACCATTACCATTAAAAAATGCTTCTTATTATATGTAAAAAAAGAAAACAGCACAGGTATTACATTTGTATTAGTATTCTCAATGTTGAGCTAAGTACAGAAAAATCAATCTGTACCATAAAGAAATCTTAGATAAAATTTTGCCAATATTAATACAAAAAATGCTCCTGTAAAAAATGCATTTTGTAAACTGAAATATATAGGAATTTATACAATTTTACAAATAACTCAAAGCATAAAGCTAGGAAGATAACCATAGGAAATATTAAAATCTTCCAAATATGTAAAAGTAAATTCTTTATTCTGCTTCTCTTTATCCAAAAATTTCTTCCAAAGCATAATTGTTTAAGTTTTTTTTTAGTTAAAATAACTTTAAATAGATATAGCCAGATAAAAACATGGCTGAACAAAACTTATTTTATTTTGTGCTTATTTTTTATCCCTCTGTCCTTTCTTTTGTGATTTACTTATGGACAACAGAAAACCAGGAAGGAACTTGATATGATCAGTGTCGGTCCTGGAATGGAAAATATAAGAAGCCGTCCCAAATATTTTCCATCATGGTTAGTCTTCAAACTTCAAATTTAGGTTCTCATTCAAGTGTGCAATATACACACACACACACACACACATATATATATATATATATATATATATATATATATATATATATTGAACACTGGAATGGGAACCTAAATATATATATATATATATAATATACTCCATCACTGTTGTAAAAAGGTTTATTTTTGCCAAAATTATAGACAGTTCAAGGAATCCTCTTATGGCTAAAGTACATAAATACATTTGAAAGGCTGCTTTATTGAACACAAGATGATCAGAAGCCAGTGGGGTCTATTCATGAGGAAAGACATCTTACCATCCTTCGACTAAGTTAAGTCAATTAGGAAACATTTTGTTGTGGAGGAGGGGACAGCAAAGCTAACAGAATTTCCATCCTTTATAAAATAAAAATACCCACTGAAAATCAATGGTTAATCTTGTGTGTAAACTATTTGAGGGTGAAATGAAAAGCAAAAGATTAAAAACAACAAAAAAGAAATTGGATGCTGACATTAGAACTCTATAGACTTATATAAGGAGTTAATCCCCACCAACGATGGTCTTGTGCTAAACTAAGCCTATCATGTTAAATAACCATAACAATAATTGGCTACCAGGAAGCTAGTCACACAACCTATTCATAAGTATTATGAATTTGATTGTCTGTACTATATATGTTTTTTTAATGCTATGACCATTCAGAATGTAGGCAATCTCTCCACAAATTTATTTTCTTTATTTTCTTTGAATTGCTGTTGTTTAGAATCAAACAAAATTTTACATTTTTTGAATTTTACTAAAATATAATTTTGTCTATTAAGTCAGAAGTGTTTTAGATGATTAGACCACCATGATTAAACCACCAGCATTAGACCTCCATGATTGGTAATTTTATCTCGAAATTAAATTGCCTGTTATAACCTCAAAAGAACATTTACTAGTTTAGAGATGATAGCCTCATGAATAAGACAATGAACAAAATGCCTTAATGTAATATTTGAACTCTCAAATATTATTCCCAGATAAATAGTAATGGTAATTTTAGACATGTCCTTATAAAGATCATTCAGCATTCATTGATCAAGCTGTTAGTTAAAAATTGTTATGATATTGATTGACTCTTGTTTTAGCTAACAAAATACAGCATATATTCATCACAACAATAAAGTGAGACATTTATAATATATGATTAGAAGGATTTATTATCTGAAAGATTCTGTTGTTCAAGTTCAGTGGAGTAAGAAAGTTTTTGTAATATAGTTGCAAGTAGAATATTCTGGTTTGTGTTTATGTTGGTGAATAGATTTTTGGGAAGTAAATTAAAGGTGATATTTAACGAGAGAAAGAGATATTTGGGTAATTTAACTAATCTGTGGTCTTCATGTCTCTCAATTCCACGTGCTCTCCTTGCAAGTGGCCAGCTGAAAAGAGGAAATTTTCTAAATTCCATGCGAGTAGGACAGTTTCCTTTGTTCTATGGAATCATATGAATTAATTTTTTTTCACATGATTGCGAGATTACTACAAAATTTTTTTCTAAAAACAAATTTTTCAGGAAAATAGGTTTCTCAAGCACAGCAACTTTTATTGCTCTTTCCATTATTGATAGGAGTTTCTTTCCCTGCCTTTTGTCTAGGGTAGTGTGGAATGTCAACATTTTGATTATGTCATTATTCTCTCTTCAAGTTAGATGTTCTATCCATTTTAATTGTAGCTGCTGTTGAAAATCCCCAAATGATGTAGATTCTGTTATATGGTACAGTTTATTGTCTATGATTCTGTTGTGCCAAGCCATAAGGTTCAGTGAAGGATGGTCCTCACTGAAACCTATATGCTTATATTGTTTCTAAACATATATATGTTCACATATATGCAAGCAGTGTGACAGTTATTGGCACAAAAAATGGAATCAGTATGCTGAGTTCAAATTCAGGCCTAATCTATGAAGTTCACTTTTGCACTAATACCCTTGAGAAATGCAAAAATCCATATCTTCTCCCTCAGATATGGGTTAAATAGTAGGATAGATGCGGCTTTCTAACCTTAAGTTACAAACAGTTTAGGAGAAGAAAAACTATGGATAAGACAATGGTAAACCACTCTATTATCTTTCAGAAGAAACCATGTCAATTCTCAATAATAAAGAAAAGGCTTCTGTGGAGAGCCATGATCGCCTATATCCTGAAGGGACATGGTATTTAGAAAAAAGTAATATTCAAGTAATTCAAGTAATTAATACCAGTAAAAAATGATGGGATTTTTTATATATGGATCATCACTTTTGCCTTGGATCAGAGTAACTTACTTAGGATTCTTGCTTTTTGTGTACTCATTGAAAAGTTATACACAAGTAATCCATGGATCCACATTGCATTTTATATATATATATATATATATATATATATTAATCATTTCACTCGAAGCAAGGCAGGTAATGCCATTAGTATGAAGGGGGTTACAGGGAGTGAAATATAGGGAGGATCGAGGAAAGGACAATAAATGAACCGGGTTCAGGAAGACAGAAGATGGCAAGTTAATCTTCTTGAAGATTGTAGTTATCAGGGAAGCAAGAAAACAGAAGGAAGTTCCACAGGTGGGATGTGGGAGAAAAGAAACTATTGGAGTAGAAGTGGCATATGCATTGAGGTATTTCAACAGCAAATTATTTTTTATCCATGGACCACATTTACTCTTAATTTTCTGCAAACCCCCATAACTATTCAATGAAATAAAAACCTTATTTTATTTTTTACTAATAAATATATATATAGAAATTGTATTATAGAAATAATAAATGTATAGGCTTTATTTTGAAGTAAAACTAATTTAATGAAAATAAACTTGTATTTAACAACTAAATTCTATGGAAACTTTATGCACACTAGTAAAATAATTATTTCCTTGTGTAGACCCCAGTAATGTTACATGGACCCCCACCAGGGTCCACATGAATCCCAATTGAGAATCACTGTTCTAGACAATTGGTTTTTTACAGAAAGGATTAGGACACATTCTTGCAAATTTATAAACAAAGACAAAATCATATGTGATGCTGTTTTAAGAAATGACTTCACCGCAGGAATATTTTTACATTTTATTGTCTGTGGGGAATGGTAAAATAATCGGATTCAGATTTGATCTTTAACAGGATTGGATTATCAAAATCATAATTTCAATCTCTTAAAACATGACACTTATTAGAACAAGTTAACTGAATTTTGATCTAAGATTTTCACTATATAATGTAACCTCACAGAAATGTTCACCGTATAATGTTTGATCAATACGATTAATATTCAACATTAAATTAAATGCATTAACAAAGAAGTAAATTATATGGAAAAATAAATATTTGCTGTGTAAAATAATTTCTTTGTCATTAGGCTACATACTTATTGATGTACCTGTGTGTGTGTGTGTGTGTGTGTGTGTTTGTGTGTGTCCAAAAGAAAAAGGGCAAAACTTGTTGATAAACAAAATGGAAGTATTGTAATCAGTTCAAATCAATTATGAACCTGCCATGTCCACCTGTGGCTTCAAAGATTAGCTTAATCTCTTCTTGCAGATCATCAGTTTATGACTTTTATAAACCCAAGAAATCTTGGCAATTTGCCAATGACATGACTGCAAACTGTAGAGGAAGTGTGCAGAACTACTAAAGCCTATCACAGGGCTACCCACAATGCCCCTGCCATCAAACATGGTGACATTATCCTTTCTTCCAAAGTAAATCATATGAATCAGAAATAAAAATTTTCCCTCTGTAGTGCATCATGGGAAAACTATCAATCACTCAGATGCAGCAAACATAAAAATATGATTTGGCTTAGAGAAAAGATGAGGACACATTCTTGCACATAGATATGCAAGTGAAAATCCGGTATCACATGTAAACCTGTTTTGTTTTAAGAAATGACTTCAACCCAGGAATGTTTTTATTCTTCAAAAATAATAATATTTATGTTATGAAGTGGGATTTTCTTCATATTTTATCAGTCTAGAAGTAGCTGTTTATCTCACATAAGTGGCAGCTGCTCTACCCTTACTGCTTGGGCATTTATGTAGTCTATGCTAATTAGGCAGTCATTTACACATCACAACAATTTATATTTGCTTTTTACTTAGATTCAAGATGTGGTATCTGTACCAATATCCAGAATCAGGTTACAAATCTCTAACAGCTTGAGAGCTATCAGAACAAATTCCTCAATCTATAAAATATACTTTAAGCGAATGAATTCTTTAGATCTTAAAGAAGACACACCCTATAAACTAGTGCTATAGAATAGCAAAGACAATTTACCAAATAACAACATTTTCATCACTTGAAGACTTAAAACTGCAATAACCAAAATGGATAGCACATATAACTAGAGAAAAAATACTGATATACTCAAAGTACTGACTATCCACACTATCAAAAAGAACATGTTTGGAAGAAAATATCTATCAATACTAAAAAGGGTGATAACAGCTAGGAGACATAGGAAGTCTATTTTCCTAAAAAACTGTTTCAAGAGAAAAAATTTATAAATTCCAACTGACAGAAGCCTAACATTTCGGTCAATGAATGTTTTCTGTATGGAAAGAGGTTAATGCCACCAATACCATTAATTGCATTGTTTATTTTTCTTCTGTATGACATGACTCTTCAGGATGTGGACAATCAGGGTTCTTTATAACTCCCTGTCCTTTGTAGCTCTTAGTATATTTTGTTTCTTTGCTATCTCTCCTAATCCATGTACTGCCAGCATGTTAGGTAGGTTATTCACTGCTTTCCTCTGTCCCATTTGCTTTCAGTATGTCCTATGAGTGTCAAATTCTTCAAGCCCTCTTTCCTCATTATATACCCAAGAAATTTCAACACTCTCTAATTCTAAAAGCGCCCCTTAAAAACTTTGTTGTTCCTCACATGTTCATTCAATGATATTCTCAGCATCCTTCTTTATCACCACATTTCTGTTGCTTCAAGTCTCTTCTTCATCTGTAAGGAGATCTTCTAGCATTCACTGCAATATAGGAGAACTGATATTACATAACAGATCAGTACTCTTTTCTCTGTTTTGAATGAAATTTTTCTTTTTCTTAATACTTTGCTTAGCTTTTGGAATGCATCTTTTGTTATCCTAATGTGCCGTTGGATTTCAGTGTCACATTTTCCATCCTCTGTTAAAACAGTTCCTAGATATTTAAATTTCTGCACTTGCTTGATTTTGATTTCTCCAAGTTGTAGCCCATAACTTCTGCTGACACCCATATATTCTGTCTTCTTACAATTTGTACTTAGTCCTTTCTTCTTATTTTTCTTTATTAGATTCTCTAGGAATACCTGGAGTTTCTTTTTCTACCATATTGTAATTTGGTAATGAATACTGGGAAGGAATATTGGCAGCAAAATGTAATAATATTCTAGAGTTATCAGTTAATTATATTTTAACATTATTTTGATTTGTAACCATAAGGATAAGTGGGTAGTGTAATGGATAGTGGCACAGAAAATGGAATCAGGATCCAAGTTCAAATTCTACACTTGTCTATTGCATTCACTTTTGCACCAGTGCCTCAGAAAAATCAGGGATCTATCTCTTCTTCTTCCACTCCTAGCTATGGGTTAAATAACAAGGTAGATGTGGTTTTATAATTAGTCTAAATGAAAGAAAATTCTAAATTCCAAACTATGGTGAAGATAATAGCAATTTTCCAAGAAGGCATAATTATTCACAGATAATAAAGAAAAAGTCCATGGAGAGTCATAATCACCTATGTCCTGAAGGGTTATGGCATTTAAAAAAGAAAAAAAATCTAATTTAATTATATCCCTGCCTCAAATGCTTACTGGGTCTAAAGCTCACTCCTGACCCCAAATAGAATGGGTATATTCTTGTCATCACAAAAGATGCTGGAAGAATGGTTGGTTCCTTGTATTGCTCCAGAATATATCAGAAAATATCAGACTCCTACGATGATCTATCTTTACAAGAGTCAGATCAGACTAAGAATGGAATATTGCTGCCATATCTAGGCTGGTGCTGCTCAATCCTCACTGTTCACTCTCAACAGAGTCCAAAAGTACCTACATTGTCTTGAGAGTAATTATTCTCCACCCTGCAACACATCCTATAGACGAAATGTTGCCAGCTTTTTACTACTATGGCAGATGGTTGGAAATGTTACATTCTTCAGTTCCGTCTTCACATCTAGGTCCTGCCATGCCGTGTTCGCAGTGACAATACCATTCCCATTCCCTTTGTGTTCCTTTGATAAAAAGCAAGTTCCACTCAGACAGCTTCTTTCCCAGAACTGTTAGTTTGTTGAACAAACTCTTGAGAGAATGCTTCCCTGGCAACCACAATCTTGGCCTCTTTAAATCCAAGATCAACCAATATCTATCCTAATCCTAATCATCCTTATTATACACTCTTACTTCCTCCTTTCTTACAATATCACACCCTCTCCCTTAAGTGGTCTTTGTGCCTTGTACTGGATGAACTTCTTCTTCAGGACATTGGCGATCATGGCTCTCCACAGATTCCTGTCATTTGTAGCTCCTCACATAGTTTATAAGTTTCTTTCTTCTGGCTCTCTTACCTTCAATCTGCCCTGTGAGTATCAAATTTTTCAAGCACTCTTTTCTTATTATGTGCCCCAGAAATTTCAACTGCCTCTTCTTGATGTTAAGCATGTCTTTTTTTTGTTGCCATTGTCTCTAGAACATCATTGTAGCTCACATGTTCAGCTCATCTCTAAAACATTGCCATTACTCACATATTCAGAAAAAATAATAGCCGTTAATAAAGAAAGAACGAGAAACTGCAAGGTTTCACCAACAGAAAGTAAAGACAAGTAGGGTCAAAGGAGATCAAGTGTGACAGCAGCAGCCACAGCAAGGTTAGCAGCAGGCAGAAAATAAGGTCCCAAATTCTATGTTCAGGATTGAAGTATTGGTACATGGTTTTGCTCACATAGTAATTGTTGTAGCATACCTACGAACGATAATGGGTATGCCCCCATTCCCATAAATCCACTAGTAAATACTGTATGTTGGTCTGCAGTTGGAGATTCATTGTGGAATTCACTTCTCACTTCTAGCAGTTGACTACTAATTCTACGTGCCGCTGGCAAATCTTATATATGTTGTTCTTGTCCTAAGTATTATTGTTCATTACCAATCTTTGTGTGATTGTTCTATTCAGTAACCTTCCCTAGGTTACAACAGTAATTGTTAGTGCAACCTCTAGGCTTGGTAACACAGACTTAGATTCATTGGAAACAGGGTGAACAATAACTGAACAATAAACTGAGATATCCCTAGACAAGGCCAATGGAACAAGAAAAATCTATCCCAGTAGATTTGTAGCGATTACTACTATGTTTGACAAGCCTACATTTTTCTCAACTGTGATTGGTCAAATAATAAATACTAACTATCACAGGACAATTTACTGATCGCATTCACCACACTGAATTTTTCCTACTGTTAATTCACAAACATGCTTTTGTGATAAAATCACCGATTGGGTAATTTTTCATTCAATCAGATATTTTTTTTTGTGTGCTCTCAAAATTTCTCCTGCTATTGTCCTGGGAGCCTACCCATAGTTATATAAACCAGGATTCGTTCCAAAAATAGACAGTAGAAGCAGAACTCAGTAGAACTCAGCAACTCACACGCGTCTACACAGACTATTCATTCTACTCACTGCACGCACGCATGCACACAGAACTTAAATATCATTCACCATCAGTTCTATGTAACAAGCCAAGTTGCAACAGCTCTGTTAGTCATATCTAATCCACAAACTGATTTATGTTCTTCTGAAAATATCATTCTATGTAATACAGAACTTTGAACATTCTTTCAGAAAACTTGTTTATTTACATTTAATCTTTCAGCTAACAGATAAAGGGAAAATACTTCTCCTTTCTTATTGTTTCACACATTACAAAAAATGTTTTGTATTTGTTGATTTTAATATATATTTCATCGTTGAAACAAAAATCGGTTTTTCATTGTTTTTCCTTGATACAAAAATGTATAATTGTTAAATGCTATTCAACACGCAGCCACATCAACCTTTTCAACACAACCAGCATTTACAGATTAAATAAAGTTTTCAGTCTGCATTTTCCTGATAGTTACTTAGATTGACAATCACTTGAAGAAGGCTGAAGGAGGGTACAATTGCCAAAACATTGTGATAATGACAATAAAAAAGAGGACATTAGACTGAATATAAATAATATAAGTAATAATTTGTCATCCCAGAAAGAAAAAAAATTAGATAAAATAAGACCAATATTTTTCATATGACTCTACTTTTTCTTCATATACATGCTGTTATTAATGAGGTTTTTAATCAATCCATTCTTCAGTTTTTGTCAGGTGTATTCTAAGAGAAAAGAAAGGAAATCTTTTTCTTGTATGAATTATAATTACCATATTCCCCACTGTTATAAAGAACACTTTTTTTAAAAAACTCTTCTCCAAAAGTTGCATCATAATATATTGCATATTTGATATCTCAATGTCTCTTCCAAAAGTTATAAATAATAGAATTAGACGAAGATCCCGTTTCTTCTATGTTTTGATCAGAGATAATATTATCATGCAAATAAGGGATGTTTTGCTGTAGCTCCTGAGGGTTTCCCATAGATTAAAGAGAAAAATACTTTTAATACACTCTAATAAATACAGGAATAGATAGAATTAATACTAAATTGAAAAGCCAAATATTTTTCAACTCAATCTAAAATGGGAAATATAATCAAAATGGAGCCGAGTACTAAACAGATAAGCAAATATTGAACAGAAAAAAATGAGTAAAAATTGATTTCATTAAGTCGTCCAGTGATTATTTCATGTTCAGCTACTTACTATTAAAGCTTCTTTCTTTTTTATTTTCTCTTTCTTTCTCTTTTCTTTTCTGCTCATTTCTTTTCTTTTCTTCATTTCTTTCGTTTTTGCTTTTTAAGTAATTTTCTTCCTTTGTCATAATCCATCTCTTTCCTCTTTTTAACCATTCTTTAAAATTTTCATTTATTTCAAAACTCTCCTCACACACAAACATACACACACACAGACAGAAAGGTACATAGAGTTACACACACAGACACAGGAAAATACATATACACATATGGAGACACACACGCACAAACATGCATGCACACTGACATATAAAAGTACACATGGCATATAGAGAAATACACACACATATGGGCACACAACCCACACACATACTGACACATGCAGACACAGATACAGAGAAATACATACACACACATAAAAACATGCACACACAGAGACATGTATGCAGACACATACCTAAACAAGAGCACACACACACACACATTGACACATAGAAAAACAAACACACATACATACACACACATACACACTGACATATACAGACACATGCACAGACACACACATATATGCACACAAGCAAACATACACAGGCATGCACATACTGTCACTAGAGATTAGAAAGCGACACATACAAAGATGCATACAAAAATCCACACAGACACATGCACATATATGTAAAAATGCACACACATACAGAAATACACACATACAAACACAGATGCACACACATAGACACATGTACACACATGCACTCACTAACACATGAAGATAGATACAGACATACAGACACACACACATACAAATGCATACAGAAACCCACACATACAGAAAAACACAGACACACACATATATAAACATACTGTCACTTAGAGATGCACACAGACACATACAGAAACACACACATACAGACAAATACCAAAACACACAGATACATGCATACACACAGAGGTGCACACATTGACACAGATACGTGAACACAGTCACTGACACATGAAGATAGATACAAATGCATACATACAGACATGCACACATGCAGACACACACACACACAAAGACACATGAATATACCTATTACATAAATAAATCAGTAAAATCTACATAAAATTGGTTGGGAAAAATAATCCGTTAATGTAGTGCCATCAGAGAGAGAAATCTCTAAAATGCTCTGAATTGATTTGGTTAGGGAAACTGGAGCAATTTTAATTAAATCAACTTAATTAAGCAGACAAGATGCAAAGGGTGAATTGAATTATTCACCAGAAAAGGTTATCACGGGTGAAACATTTGTTGTTGTTGTTGTTGTTGTTGTTGTTGCTGCTGCACACAGAGGTTTTTCCGTCATTCCATCAAGATACGAAAAAGGTGAGAAGAAAAACAACAAAATTTGCATAAAAAAGAATTGTAAATCTTTGGGGTGTCATTCATTGAAAAATAAAGTAGGGAAAAAAACCTTTTTAAAAATACTTTATGCACAGAGTTACATGTAATTATTTGTACGTACATATATATATATATATATATATATATATATATATATATAAGTAGGTAGAGAGGTATATATGTGTATCTGCACTGACATATAGACTGGTATATATATATATATATATATATATATATATATATATATATATATATATGCATATATATATTACACACACACACACATATATATATATATATATATATATATATATAGGTAACTATACTCGTGTCGAAAAACCTTCGAATTCTTGATTTACCAATAGTTAAATCAATCTCAAAGGGAAAAAAATGTTTTAAAAAAGAAAGAGCCAGGAACATGAAAATATATATATATATATATATATATATATATATATATATACATACTTTAATCATTTCTCCCCAAGGCAATATAGCCACTAAGACACAAGTGAGAATAATAAAAGAGCAGGAGTTAAGTAGACACACGATAAGGATTGGCATTGCATTTAGATTTTTAAAGATCAAAATTGACTAGAAAGCATAGAGCTTGAAGAGAGCGCCATAAGTAAGAAGTGTGAGAGAAGAAACGGTTAGTACAGAACTTACAACTACAACTAGATATTTCAATTGTAAAATGATGAAACCTTGCCCCCAATCTATTAATACACTTAAATTCATAAATGTTGGCCAGTTGTTTTTGTTTAGCAGCATATCAACCTCTATGGCTTATTTAATGTCGAAATCTAAATATTTTTTATGCAATTTTATTTAATTCTATTTTTATTTCTTGGAGATAAGAATGGTTTTAGTAATACAAGTCTTATTAATCAACTCATAGCTGGGGGGTAGGAGCTATTAGGAGCATTTAGTTAATGGATTTCATTTTAAAAAATAAAGCATTTCTAATTGTATTATGACTGATGTCATATCAGTGTGTATTTTTAATAAAAAATTGTTGAAGTTAATGTTTTTGCTTATTAATGATATATATATATATATATATATATATATATATATATATATATATCATAAAATTTGAACTTTGCTCACCAAACACTTCTCTGTAGCTAAATGGTATAGCACATCAGATCAAATGAAATACAGGTTTGATTTCTGTTGGAGAACATATTTTCTATGAAATTTATCGAACACTCAGGCCAGTAAAATATAATTAATGCTATTTAATTAAAAACAAAGCATTTACTTAAATAAATTGTATCTATAAAAATAATATATAAACAGAAAATATATTAAATAATTGTTGGGCTTAATCCATTTCATTATATGTTGTCATTGTTTACAGTAAGATATATTTTGTGAGCAGATATGATTGATTGAGAAAAATCTTTGATGATTGTGTGTTTAAAAAGTAATTTGGACTTTGCTTCTCTGTAGCTAAATGGTATAGCATGTCAAATTGAATGATGGTTTCCACATAAAAATACTGGTTCGATTCCTGTTGGAGAACATATATTTTTTGCAAAATTTCTTGGACATTCAGGCCAGATATATATATATAATTTTTTAACATTTTATTGATTCTTTTATTCCTGGAATTTCATTAAGCAACCTATTAAATCCATATATATATATTGTTAGTTCCTCTCATTCCCTATAGAGCCCCTTTCACACTGCATCCAGATGAAAGCTGTCCAGGAGTGACAGAGGTCATATTCATTTGTTTGTGCAAATAGTAGGAGTTTCAATGGGAATCTGGATTCACAAATGGGTCCCAGCTGCATGTATGCACACTCTTGAGATAGCGTGACCTGGTTTGAATTCTGAGTCTCTTTCTAGACCGGTTGCCACCCATGGATATAGGGCCCAATCTCCTGCTTCTTTACCCATAGCTGAGGGAAGAAGAAATGGATTTATACCTTTCCCAAGTGTATTAGCACATAAGTGAATGTAATGAACTATACTGGAATTTGAACTTGGCCCTTTGATTTCTCAATCCAAGCCACTAACAATTATTCTATCATGCCTCATATATATATATATATATATATTTCAGTATGTATTATATTAATATGTATGTATTAAATATTGTACATATACAAATATATTCATTTTTAACCATATATTTATATACACTGTAAATTTATCCATTAACACAGGCACGTACACACATACATTTATGCATTATTTTCTCTCTGAATATTTTGCCATCTTTAAATCAGACATGAAGATCATGTTATGAGGTTTTGGTTGAATTGAAACGAAAGGAATTTGCACTTTGAATGAAGTTAAAAGAGGATTTAATATATGCTGTATTGATTGCTTGATTGGTTTATTTTTTATGCTTTATCAACCCCTTGTGGGTTACTTAAAGCTGAAACATATTTTGCATTGTAAGAATAATTATTTTTTTGTAAGCAAATATTGCATTAACAGTTTTTTTTAATATAATATTAACAACGATTTTTCCAGATACAAGTGCTATTATGTAACCATACCTGGAGAGGCAATGGATTCAAACCTTTCCTAAGGGTGTTTGCAGATAACTGAATTTAATGAACCTGACTAGAATTCAAACTAGGCTCTCTGATTTCGATATACCAGATAAAAAGTAAAAAAGAATCAAAAACTCCCCAACCTGGGGGTAACATTTTTAGTGTAAAACAGGAATCATTTTTTATTAATTATTTTTATATAAAATTTATATTTCAAAACTTTTGTGATGTTGGATGGCTTTGATTGTCACTTTTGCTATGTCAAGCAAAAGCTCGTTATCACTTCCAAAAATGCTTGTTATATTCAAGACTTTGTAGATGCTGGTACTAGTAGTAATGCCTCCCCATAATATCTGCAATAGTAATACTTGTTCAAGTAGTAGGCACAAAATATATAAGGATCAGAAGAGAACCGTAATCCATATACTAGTAGAGAGAATGAACATATAGCAATAGTGGATAGACAATTAGAGTGAACAGTGATTGTATAGTCATCACGCTACTTCCTATTTATTCACTTCCTTTATGATCATGTGATCTACTTAATAATGGAATTGTCTGCGTTACTTGCTGGCAATATAGTTTCAAACCACAGTGTCGGCAACAACACTTACTCTTATACAACAAAAATTCTGTCGCAGTTAGCTCCTCCTCATTTCCTTAACCCTTCAACATGGGTCTCTCTCTCTCCCGGGAGTATAAATACTGGCTGACCTTTCACCTCTTCCTCTTTTCTCTGCTTACGCGCACGTGCGAGCAAATATCTCGACTTCGGTCGCGGGCCGCAACCTCGCACGTGAGGCGAGGTATATAAAACTTTCTCTTAAAATTTCCAATATGTGAACTCCTATACACAACCAGCGTTTCCCATATTCTGGGAACACGCTAAAACAAAATTCACTCTGTATGAACACTCAACACACACACAACTTTCCATACAGACTGTAACATTTTATTCATGTCTTCAATGTATTTGTAATTCGTGTATTAATCTATTTGTTATTAATATATATTTGTTCGCATACATGTATATCGGTCTTGTTTGTTTCTTTGGACTCCATTAAAGTCCAACATTCTTATGTAGCTGGACCGGCCAGCGGAAGCCTTAACCTAGAGATAACTCATCTTCTCTTCTCACATTCACACACCGCATGGTCCACTACAATTCTGCACCCCAACATTTGGCTACTGAATTCAACTTTGTTTTCATCCATCCATAATAAATTCTGTCAAATACCTACTTAGTAATTGCTGCATTGAAGAACAGACCCTCATAATGGAACACTACAATTTTAACATTTTCAAATTAAGGACCAATCACTATCTATCTGCTTTATACTCATAATCTTTACTCCCTACTTCTTCTCCTATATTCATATCACACTTCATTCATTTCTTTCCCTCCAGAAGCCAATATACTGAAGATGGTGAGGGATATGCTGATGACATACATATTCATAGTTGGGATAAGAAAGATCTTGAACAGAAATTAGACTCAAGATAAACCTTTCCAAAACAAAAACTATGATCAGGAATCAAAGCAGCAAAGCATAAAAATTCAAGATGTGAAATTAGTAAATACAAAACACTTCAAATACGTCAGTATATGAATCAGTTATAAAAACAAATTTACTGTAGGATAAAAGGAAATTGAACATATGTAGAATAGGCTTCACCAGATGTAGTTTCACCCAATACCACAAATTGCTACAAAACCAAAATATTTATGAGTTGTCCCACTTGGCTTTGCCAAACTGCCTGTTAGTGAGCACTCTTTAAGTCTATGAATAGACAATATTCTCTATCTCTGTCGCTTTTTGGTCATTTTAGCTCTAGCTTTCAGATGTAGTTGACCTCGATAAAGAACGGTGCCAACCAGACACGTTAACTCCATTGATCCTCCTTTGACTTTTGAACTCTCTCACACATACATATGCAAGCACATGTCTATCACACATGCATGTTACACACACATACACAAACAAGCACTATAACTTGTTTCAATGTTCTTTCCTTTTGTTACAGATGTCTACACATGTAATTCCTTTTGTTAATAACATGCATTGCCATTTGCTTTATATTCATTGTTTTTGTTACCCACAACACATTAACCTGAAAACTCAATTCATGTTTTTAAATAGCTTCATCAAATCAAGACTTTCATATGGATGTCATGCATGACTCCAAAGACATTCAGAAATATCTAAAGTGTCAGCTATAAACAACCACTTTCTATGATTAATAGTTAAAAACAGCTTTGAGTGAATGAAGCCTCTGGGTCTTGGCAAAGACCATCCTTCTTCAAACCTCAGGGACTGGTATTACAGAATCACAAGCAAAGAACTGTCCCAGGTAATAGAAACCATATCATTTGAGGACTTTTAACATCAGCAACAACTAAAAGGAATATCACATGTAACTCAAAGAGAAAATAATGATATAATTAAGATGTTGATGTTCCACACTACTTTAAATAAAAGGTTAGGAAGGAAACCCCCATCAATACTGGAAAGAGCTATAACAGACTCGAGAAAACTATTTTTCTGAAAAATTCTTCTAAGAGAAAGATTTTGTAAATTTCAACCGAAAGTAGTACTGACCAAGTGGTCAGTGAATGCTGAATCTTTCCTTAAGAAAGAAACAGCTAATATTACCACTAGTGACTCATGACTCTTGTCCTTTAGTAAAAAAAAACATCCTGAAGGAGGCTGTAGATTGGATTGACTGAAATGTTGGCTAGGCAAGATCAAAGGCAGAAAGAAGAGATTAAATTATTTCATTGAAATATTAATGACTCTTCTCAAAGTTATAGACAATAATTAAGTTTTGTTTTGGTCAAGCTATAGAATTCTAATTCTACATTATTTCAAATAGCTAAAAGTAACTTGTCCGATTTTATGCTAAAAGTGGATCACAGAGAGTTTATGAACAGATCCAACTTCATACATATTTTCAAAAAACTCAAGTTCTAATTGGTCAATAAATACACAAGTGGGCATTGATATCCACCCATGCTCAAGCTTTTTTCCCACACATGACCAAGTCAAAAGTTGGCACCTCTTTTTTTCTGAGCCTACCTAAGTGAATAAATACAGAAAATTGATTCAACCTAACCAGTGAGCATTGTGACTTCAAACGATTTGCTACATGAATCTACGTCACTTCATCTTAAGTTCTCAACATTAATAGTGAACATACAACAAACTTCAAAAAATATTCATTCACACAGCAGCTTGATATTATTTCTGCAAGTGGTCAATATTACAACACCTTCCAAACTTTCAAGAACATTCTACTTTAACCACAATCAAAGGAAGATAACTTCACTCAAAATAAATTTGCACACATTTAATGTAAATTTATTGTTTAAACGAACAGTTTAATTTTCAAAGAGAAAAGTTTCTACTTCATTCCACTTTTTGAAACTTTAATCACAAATTCTACAAAACTTAACTTCTTAGTTAAACTTGCAAACATCAGTGAAACACATATAATTTGAGTTTAACATTAATTAAACAAACAAGCTACAAGATTTCAATCAAAAATCTACGCCAATGTAAACCCTTTTACAATATAATGAAAATTGTTAACCAAAATACTACTTTTTTCTTTTCTCAATTTTGTTTCATGCTTTCCTGTTCATTTCATTGAAGAATGATGTAAGTGTATGGGGTATATATGTTTCTTCTACACACAGCCAAATTAATTACACATCACATATAATAATATCCCCTACAAAGCCAACATTTTTGTTTGAATGTTCATATTTAAACATTGACGATGTTTTTAAACATTTCTTCCTATGTATAAAGATCTATTTTCACTGTACTCAAATATGAATCCAATTATTTAATAATTTTAATTGTCAATTTATGCTTTTTAACAATATTATTTCTGACCTGTAGAGGCAGTTTTATCTTATTTCTCACAAGCAGCACCAAGTTGACTATACCTAGTGAGACTAAAAGCTTGTGACAGATGGAATAAATCATCAGTCTTCTTTAATTATAAAAAAAGTGAATTTACTCAGACAATTTTGCGCCCTAAAGGTTAAAACACTTAAGTAAACAGAGTAGAGACCAAATTTACTGTCTGAAACGGAAGATTGCACAGACATTTGCAAGGCTGTTTTTGAGTAAAAGAGATTTCTAAAAATAATGCCAACTGCACTTTCTTTTTAACATTGTTCAGAAATTTTAGATTCAAAATTTTAGCCTTTTAAGAATTTGCAAGTTTTCTGCAGTATATATAAAATTTGGGTGAGCATATAGCCGAACACTAAGAACATTAGCATGTGACCCTGGTTCAAATCTCACTATGATCAATTTGTCAAGGAGGTGATTCCTTCATAATATAGGCCTGGAGAAGTATCATTGAGAAGTACATAAAATCTATACCACAAGCTTGTAAATGAAACTGGGTAGAAGGAAGTTGTCAATGTTCGCATAAGCAGGAAGCCACAAGTCGTCATGAATATTTGAACATACAAGCCTTGTTCGAACTGGTGACCACACCATATTATGCGCTCTCTTCTAGAAACTGTAACTCAGCCTAACTGTAATATAAACCACAGGTAAGCTCTGTGGGTGTTGAAAAAACACAAATGTGCCTGAGCAGGCATCTGCAACAAGGATAAGCTTGCAGACTAGTTTCCTTGGAAACAATCAGTCACTTATATAATAGAAAATCATATATAGTATGTCAAATGTGATTGAGAATAATTTATAATACAAAAAAAAGAAAATATATTCAATAGAAAAAATAGAATATTTTCTAAAAGAAATTTGTACAACATACAAAAAAACAGTTATTCAATAAAACTTCCCTCAGTATCGGGAACAGCCACAATCCCGCCTAAAAAGTAATTGCATGTCTAGATCAGGCAGTTCCCTTTCTGTTGACCATCATGACTATGATGATAGCCTTCAAAGTCTTTGTGTCGCTCATGGTTGTTCTCCCTCTTGTTTAAACTTGGATGTAGTAGTAGAAATTGGAAGTTTCCATGATAATACTAATTCACTTTAGTCAACATGACTATGATAGAAGCTTTCAAAGAGCTCTTGGTATTGTGGCACTGTTTTTTTTTTTGTTTTTTTTTTAATCATTCTACCCCAAGCATGGTAATAAAGCCACTATGAAACAGGGGAGGGGGTACTGAGTGCAAAGAATATAAAAAGAAAAAGAAAATTTCATTAAGAAGAGAGAACAATAAAAGAACAGGAATTAATAAAACAGTAGATAATGATTGATGTCGCATTTAAATCTTTGAAGATCAAAGTTGAATGGAAAGCAAGAAACTGGAAGAAAATTTCACAAGCAAAAAGTGTGAGGAAAAAAATGGTTAGCATAGAATTTATGGTTACATCTAATGACTTCAATTCTAAAATGATAAAACCTTTCTGCCAATCTGTGCTTAAATTCATAAAGTCTAAGTACCATAGAGGGATGTTCATCAGAACAATTCCCATGAAAGTATTTATAGAAAAGTCATAGTGAAGCTATGTTATGGCCATGGAAAAGTGAATGAAGCCAAGATGTCAGGTCAGCATCTATAAGTTTCTGTTTCCTTCGCTGTGGCCAGGCATTGAATTCACAACTCTTTGGGTCAAGTCACTTCTTGGATTACTCTTTGTTCCATTGGATTACTCGACCAATGCTTTCATCCAGTGGATAAAAGAGTTGGCCACAGCTGAGGGAACAAAAACTTGGAGAGTTGAGTTATTAAAGAGAATTAACTGAAACTGAGACATTTCAAAAAAAGGCATGGCACATGGAATTATAACAATCTAACACCATGGACTAAATAAAGGGGTCAGTTCAAAATTCCAATATATCACCCGAAGAAGACTAGAGTATATAATGGTCAAAACATAGTGAATATGGCAATAAAGTTGAAGACAACAGTCTAAACTATGTAAATAGTGTATACAGTTACAATACCTCATTTCAGAAATATAGACAGATACAGGACACCATGGATAAATTGTCATCTAAAGGAGTTTTGTTGGTCTCTCATTCAACTGTACCCCACACATAATAATGAAGGGGGTTGTAAGTCTGGTGAGTGAGGTGGCCAGATGTAAGAGGTGATGTACTCATAACAATTGTCTGACAGCCATGACTGGGTTCTTCTGCTTGTGTGACATGTTGCGGAGTCATGTTGTCAGACATAGGGTCTTCCAGCAGGCAACCTCTTCACCCAGAGCAGCACTACCTCCTCAAGGCACTTGATGTAGACCTTCATGTTGAGTCTGAGGCCCTGTGGGAAGATGAATGGAGGCATAACGTCACCATTACTAGTGATCACTCTAAACACCTTTATAATCACCATTAAACTCATCCACCTACTTCTGAATCCCCTGCACTGTCCTCAGATTGACATCTAAACACTCTGAAATGTTTGTATTGGAGCTTCCAGCACGAATGCTAAATTTCTGGCAGTGGGAATTGCATCATGGTGGTCTTTTTCTTGCAGACAGTACTCAACTGACCCTACTATACTGTGCAATTTGACAAAATGAAAAACAAATAACATGCATGCACGAAAATAAAAATAGAAAATGGCAACAATTTACCAATCACACTCTGTATATTAAGATTCAAAGACACTTACTGAATGTTGACAGAGACCAAAGAGTGGATGTTAGCACATGTGGTGCATAATGCGTTTCCATAACATTTACAGTAATGTGTGTGAAAAGTAGCTATACACAACTGACAAACCATGAAATGCTGAGTGCTTCAAAAAGGTATAGCCACTGTTGTTGTTGGTGGTGACGATATGAAAAGATAGTGTTTTGTAATTGAAAACTTGCTCTACCAAGGAGTCATTGTATTTCCTGCATCCATTGTAGTTTCCATAGAAATATATAGGAGTCATCATTATGTCAGATTTTATTATGCAAGTCAATGTTTTCCAAATAAAATTGGCATTAATTAATCTTTATCAGTAAAATTTTCAGGATATATTTATATGTTAAAAATAGCATATGAAATTCAAGTTATAATTTACATTAAAAAAATAAACTTATGAAATTGCCTGCTGCCTTGCCAGATTAATCTGAAAGGAAACATGTGAACCATAATTAAAAATGATGGAGATGAGAAAAAGCAAAACTCTTGGAAACAATAAAACCTGCAGCAATTAATGTTAAAATCAAAACAGTAATAAGATAATGAAATAAATGGTTGAAAGACTAATGAAGGTTATAGAATGTCAACGAGTCTCTATTAACAGGTAAAGATGATAAAATAATAATAACTTTTTCCAGTATATAGGAAATTGTGTTAATCAAATATATGTTTTTATAGCTTATATCTTTTGGATTTGTTTATAAATAAAGATTTATCTGCTACTTACTCTGTCCACATAATAAAATCTAACAAGACAAAAAAGTTATTATCAGTATTTTTAATAAGGAGAGATATTATAAAAGATTACTCACATAATAATAATATAATGTATAATAATAATTTTTATTGTGAAAACATTAACTTGCATGACAAAATTTAACATACAGTACAAGTAAATTTCTTTCTGTTATTTTAAGCCAACCAGTATAAATGATCCATTTGATATTGTTTTAAATATTTTTGAATATTGGTTAGTAGAATATATTTATTTTATGCATAAACACACATTTTTTATAACTATCCACCTCTCTCTCTACATATATATGAATATAAATTAACTATATTGACAGAGAGGTAGACTCATTTTTGTTGGATTTATGCATATTATTTTAATCTATCTATCTATATATCTATCTATCATAAACCCTTCATTATCTATCATAGCCCCTTCATTAACTCTCTATCTACTGTAGCCCCTTTATTATCTATCTATATATTTATTGTAGCCAGTGCCAGATTTACCATTGTGCTTAGGTGTGCTTAAGTACAGGGCCCTGTTGGGCAGGGGTGGGGGTGGGGTCTCATCTTCCTTCTATGCCTGTGTAGGCATGTCGAGCCTAACTCCTTCAGGGCTCAAGTAAGAGGCCTCATAACTTAACTAGCACAGGGCCTCATTTGTCATAAATTTGGTGCTGATCTATCTATCTATCTATCATAGCCCCTTTATTATCTCTCTCTCTATATATATCTATCACAACCCCTTCATTGTCTATCTATCTATCTATCATAGCCCTTTTATTATCTCTTTATATATATATCTATCACAACCCCTTCATTGTCTATCTATCTATCTATCATAGCCCCATCATTATCTATCTATCTATTGTAGGTCCTTCATTGTCTATCTATATATCTATCGTAGCCAGTGCTGGATTTACCATTGTGCTTAGGTGTACATAAGCACAGGAGCCTGTTGGCCATGGTGGGTGGGGGGAATCTTTTTTCAATGACTGTGTAGGGATGTCAGGCCTACCTTCTTCAGGGCTCAAGTACGAGGTCTCATTTGTCCTAAATTCAGTGTTAATTGTAGCCACTTTATTATCTATCTGTCTATCTATCTATCTATGCCTGTACATATTTGTATATACGCATACAGATACATTATATATCCAGGGGATGCTGAAGAGTTTTTTACCCAAAATTTTCTCATGTAATCCATTTTTAGCACTATTTAGCACACTATTGTATATATATATATATATATATATATATATATATGTAGGGAGATGTAGGAATATTATGTATGTAGAAATATTTTTTTTTAAATCAGTGTACCTACTTAATTATATATGGATTTAATATAGTATATAAGTTTTGTCTTATAGATAATGGTGGTAGGGGCAGAAAAGTCTTTTTAGTTGGTTTGGAAACTCTTCAGTACCCATTTGTATGTGCATGTGCACACACACACACACAGTGGGATATATATATATATATATACACACATATATATATATATATATATATATATATATATATATATATATATATATATATTACACCCATAAATACATTGACTACTCCACTACCATTATAGTACAGTATGAATATATTTAAATTATGCAATGGTCAATTTTCAATCAGCATCTGACAATTGCATTAAATTACAACTCAGTGTTGTGCTACTGGTAAGGAAAAAATGTATATTTATTATTAATATATAAATTTTAGCTCTGTTATTATACATCGAACCCTATTTTATTAGCACCAGCACTCACTGTGTGATATTTTATATATATATATGTGTGTGTGTGCATGTATGTGTGACACATTTTAAAGGTATTAAAGAAAACCATTTAAAATTTGAAATCAGTTAAACCCAATTTTGGAGCAATAAAACAGCACAATAATTATGAAGAATAATAATTTCAGAGCTTTAAGGAACCTTGTCATTTAATCTATGTATATAAAGCCACCATTTTTGCCCAAAATGAGAAATTTATGATTCCCCTAAACCCATGGAAAGGTATTCACTTAACAAATTACTGGAATATTAAATGTTATTAAATTAAGATAATTGGAAGAATTATAATAATTTTGCTGAACATCAACATAGTGCAAAAGTGTCCCTCATGATCAATGCTTGTTATTGCTTACTTAATTGCTTTCAGGATTTACAAGTACAGGGTGCCCCACAAAAATACAGGAAATTTTAGATTTACTATATGATGAAACAAAATTAACACCACATCTAACATTTGTGTTTTTGTTCTCTTTTAAGCTAACCTTTGCTTTTGTTTCAAATAACTGTGACAAAAAAATCCAACAATTAAATAAACTGTACCAAATTTCCTGTTTTTTTTTTGTGGGGTACTCTGTAGTATCAAAAAGAAAAAAATGATTTGAGGTTTCATGTTATTAACTTTACTGAAGAAAACAAAATCTTTTTTATATTAAAGTCAGGCAATAAAATAAGCACTAAATTGATCAATTAACTCCTTGTGTGTCACTTAAATTACACTTAAGTGAAACAAACTGGCTTAGATGATAAATATGCCCTGTTTTTGTTTTTCTTTAATTTGCTTCAGATTTTTATCTAAGCTTGAAAGATCTTCTTCTGTGTGACACATCTCTTCAGGACATGAGCAATCATGGCTCTCCAAATTTCATATGCTTTGTAGATCTTAGTAAGTTTGGACTTTTTGCTATCTCTCCTAATCTCTCTTCTGTCAACTATTTACACGAGTTTGTTAGGTAGGTTATGTGCTGCTTTCCCCTGTCCCTCTTGCCTCGTAGGGCATATTGGAGACAAGAGAGATAGGGGAAGGCAGCAAGCCACTTACCTGAATGAATGGTAGAAAACGGTGCTGAAGCTATAGCAGAGGGAGAGAAACTGCTAAGGGCCACATGGGATAGAAAGTTGTGGATAGCCATGATCACCTATGTTATGAAGGGATATGGCACATAGAAGAAGAAGAAATTAGGAGAGTTATTTGCACCGTTCTACTGTCTGTCTGGCCTTCAATATGTCCTATGAGTGTTGTTATGGGAACTTACCCATAATAAGAATGGACTATTCCATACCTCATAAATATTGCACCTCAAGAGGAAGCAGCCAGTCAGGCAGAGTGTGAGTCAGTCAGAGACAGAGTCACGTCAGACGATTACTGTAAGACATTGGAATAGTGATACTTCGAGACAACATAGTTCTCTCTAACCTAACCTGATTGTTATTACTAACACTTCTACTTCTTTTGTGCATATTCTGTTTGTAATATATCTGTGTTATTCCATACCTGTGTTCGAGTTATTCTTCATTGGTCCTACCTTGGACCATCACCATTGTACAAGGAACCTGGACCATAACCATTGTCAAATTCTCTAAGTCCTCTTTTATCATTATGTGCCATAGAAATTTCAATTGTCTATTTCTGATTCTAAGTATAGAGTACTTTTTATTTTTATTTCCTCTAAAACTTTGTTGTTACTTACGGGTGCAATTCATGGGATTCTTACCGTCTTCCTGTAGAACCATATCACTGTTGCCTCAAATCTCTTCTTCACTGCCATATAGGAGGATTGATTTACATAACAGTTCAGCACTCTTTTCTTTATCTAATAAAATTTTCCTGTTTCTTAATATTTTGCTTACCTTTTAGAAGGCATTTTTTATTATTTCAATGTGCCTTTGGATTTCAGTGACACATATTCCTTGACAAGCAATGCTAACTGTTCAGTAAACGAATGTCAAGTTCTTTCTGTATGGAAAGAGCTAATCTCATTATTAAACATCTTGAAGTAGATCATGTGTACATCAATAATATGTCTTTAAAAATATGTAAATTAGAATTAATTAAACAAGATATGCTGGTGACATTTCAAAGCAAATAATATAAACATTCTTGTTGATTAATTACAATTCATATAATTCATGAAAAAAACCATAACATGCCTTTTTCTATAAATACTTTCATGGTAAATTTTCTGATGTACTTTCCGCTATGCTACATATGCTTTATGAATTTAAATGCAGTACTAGATTGGTATTTAGGTCTCATCATGTTACTGTTGAAATGGCTAAATGTAACCATATGTCCTATGCTAACAGTTTCTTCTGTTGCACTGCTCACTTGCGGAACTCTCTTCTGGCATCTTGCTTTCAGGTCAAGATTGATCTTCAAAAATTTAAATACTATGCAAAATTTTATCTTCTCACTTTTTAATTCCTTTTCTTTTATTGTTCTCTCTCCTTAATAATGTATATTTCTCACATTCTTTCTTACCTTGCACTTTAGTGACTTTATTGCCTTGCTTGGTGTGAATTTATTAATTTTTAATCCCTGTTCTTTTATTGTTCTCACTCCTCAATAGTGTTTTTTCTGATATTCTTTAACACTCAGTAACCTCTTACATCTTAGTGGCTTTATTGTCTTACTTGGGGCAAAATGCTTAAAAAAATAATAATTCATTTAACTCCTGAGAGGAAGTAACTTTTAAATGTTGAGACCAAGCTCAGGAGTAAATTCTCTCTGTACAAAATTACAACATAAAAAATGGAATGAAAAAAAAAATGTAATTCTTAAGTATTGGAAAATATTTGTAGATCTGTAAAAGAACCAATAATAGACTCTTGTGTTTCAAAGAGAATGTCTTATTTTTGTAAATGGATATACCATTAGGCAGTTTGCTTGCAATATAGAGAACTTCTTTCAAGAGAAGATGGAGCTGCTAATTCTTTTGGAAAAATCATTTTTTTGCAAGAGTTCCTTTTAGGGGTTACGAATATTTCCAGCTGATTTCATCTTTGCATTTTTAGCGAAAGCACTTGAGTAGCTTCAAGCCTTTCATGTTCCTCTAAGCCTCCATTATTCATTGGAGCTTTTCATATTTTGAGCAGATGAATAAGCTTTGATGCCCTGAAAATTTCCTTTGTGTTATTATGCACACTGTGTGTGAAATAACGCATCAATCGATGAAAAGAAAGTTCAACCAAAGAGAGGATCTATTAATAGTTCCCTTCCCTGCTAGCCTATCCTTTTAATAGAGAATTCTTTGTCTTTGTTATATAGTTATGCAACACAGACTTGCACAGTTACATGGAATTTCCAACTTCCAGAATCACTCATTAGTTTAAAATAAAAATTTTACCTGTATAACTCTTTTGAGTAATAAAGTAAAAATTATGGAGAATTTAACAACAAAATATAACACAAAATGAGAAAAATTTTCTTAATGGTAATATTAGCTGTTTCCTTATAAGCTAATTCTACTTTCTGTTGAAATTTATAAAATCTGTCTATTAAAATTGCTATATTCACAATGTTTCAGCTGTTGTATGCTCTGACCTTCTTCAGGTGATATATGTTGGAATTTCGAAATTAACCTTTTATTTAGTCAACTGGGATAGATTGTTCTCATTCCATGTAATATACCATTTTTGGATATCTTAGTTTCAGTTAATTCCCTTTAGTAACTCTCTAAGTTTTTGTTGCCTCTGCTGTGGCCACAATTCTTTGGGTCAAGTGACTTTTGGATTACTTTAGCCAACACTTTTATCCACTGGGTGATATGTTCCCAAGTCAGTACCTAACCCGAGCAGAGGGAACAAAATCTTGGAGAGTTGAGTCACTAAAGAACGATAACTGATGAAACTGAGATATGCAAAAAAGGAATGGCATGTAGAATTAGAACAACCAAAACATCATAAATATAATAATAAAGATGAGGACAACAATCTGAATGATGTAAATAGTGTAAATAATTACAATATCTCATCTCAGAAATATAGACAGATACTGAAGAAGGCCAGAGTGTACAACGACTGAAACATTGTGAATATGGCAATAAAGATGAGGACAACAATCTAAATGATGTAAATAGTGTAAATAATTACAATACCTCATCTCAGAAATATAGACAGATACTGAAGAAGGCCTGAGTGTACAATAACTGAAACATTGTGAATATGGCAATAAAGATGAGGACAACAATCTAAATGATGTAAATAGTGTAAATAATTACAATACCTCATCTCAGAAATATCGACAGATTTTGAAGCATCTTGATTATGTCAATATTTTCTCTTCAAGTTGCACATCCACTTTAGCTGATGCTTCAGTCGAAAGTCCTCAAGCAATGTAGTTTATTATTAGGTACAGTCCTTTGTTTGCAATTGTGAAGTACCAGTCCCTAAGGTTTGAAGAAGAATGGTCCTCATTAAAAGGTACCAGATTCATTTACTTGAAGCCATTTTTCATCATTGATCTGACAAAGTGATTGTATACAATTGATAGTTTAAACATTTCTGAAGAAGTTCGGTCTCATGCAAGAAATATGAAAGTCTCGATTTGACAAGGCTATTTAAGAACATGACCAGAGTTCTGAGGCTAATGTTTTGATTTTGTAACAACTTGTGATGTTAGGCAAAACTACCCTTAATGCCGCCTATTCTATGTTCAATTTCCTGATTAGCTATACTAATTTGTTATAACTGAGCCATACACCAAGGTATTTGAAGTGTTTAGTATTTACTAATTCTGAATTTTTATAATGAATTCAAGGTACGTACTATTACTGCTTTTATTCCAATTCCAGAGCAGTTTGTTTTCAAAACATTTTTCTTGGGTCCTATTTCTTGGAACACTTGGTAGAGGATATTGATTTTTTGTTCAAGATCATTCTTATCTCAAGAATGAATACCTATGTCATATCATTCCATCATCAGTACATTGGCCTCGGGAGAAAAAGCAGGAATGTTGTTTTCTATTAGTAAATTCATTTGAGGAAATCTCATTAAAATAATTGCCATGAAAATATTTATAGAAAAGGTACAGTGAAACTACATTACAAAGATGGGAAGGTGCCAGAAGCTGAGATGCCAGCCAGAATTTATAACATTACTGACCCTTCTTTGGTTTTATCAAGAATCTCATGATATATAGTAGGAGCATCAGACCAAATATGGCAGCAATATTCAATACATGAATGAATGGTAGATGTATAAATGTGCAAGATGGATTCTGGTGAGAATAATTGTTTGGTACGATACAGTGAACCAACTTTCCTAGCAGCAGACATAGCAATTGATTCATTATAATCATTCCACTTCATGTCAGTGGAAAATCTAAGGCTAATAAGGCACAGGGAGTTGCTCTCCTTGAGGTTAGCATCAGCCATTCAGACAGAAAGCAGAAATGGTTTTTTAAGATTACCAAAAAATAGCAGTTTCATTTTGGAGGTGTTAAAATTTACTACATTTCTTGCTCCAGTGAAATCAGCTCCCAGTGTAGTGAATCTCAATAAAAAAAATACAATAGAAAAACAAAAATAGAAAAATCTTCAAACTAAAATAAACCATTTGCACTTTCCTTTAAAACCTTATCTCTCTCTCTCTCTCTCTCCATATATATATATATATATATATATATATATATATTGTGTGTATTTAGGCAGCATTTTTTCATTAATACATGTTTCATTAAATAATATAGATAAGTGTTGTCTATATATTTTATGTAAGTTTTTTCATATAGTCTGATAAGCTTAATAAAATTATCATTAAACAATGAAAGAAAATCACAATATTGATACATAAACTTACATAAAATATATAGACAACACTTATCTATATTATTTAATGAAACATGTATTAATATATATATATATATATACTTCTCTCTCAACTAATGAGATGGCAACCCTCAAATAAAAAGCCAGACAAAAAACATTGTAAGTTTGCAGGACCAGAGAATATTTATTTATGAATATAAATTTAATAAAATAGGACAGGCTCCATGCATAATTCCCACTATATAAAAAAAAAAATGAAAAAGAAAGGAATGCCAGAAAGTAAAATAATTCTGACCAATCAAAAATTAACACAAAGAGACTTTTGATGTTAGCCAAAACCAAGGTTCATGCCACTAGCCTGGGAGCCTGGTCAAAAGCATATAAACTCACAGCTAGATGAAGAGAAGGGATGGCAAGAGAAAACATGGAACAAGAGACATGACCACCTGAGAATTCAGCCATGCATGACACATGAAGTAGTTAAGAGGTTGTCTGCTAAGGATATTTCCTGCTCTTCTTAGGGCCGAGAAAAACATAGTAGATTGATGCTGACTTATTTCTAAGATTACTACAATCAAGTTCTAACTTCTCAACTGCTAGAACTACCTACTACTTAGCCAAAATGGACTTTCTCCAGATTCCTACTAAGATCTGTCTTATAAACAAACATTTTGTTAACACGAATATCAAAGGATTCACTCTAATCTAAATCAAATAAATAGATATATATTATTTATTTTATACCCTTGAGTCAATATCTGTCTATATCTCTGAGATGAGGTATTATGATTACTTACATTATTTACATTATTTGGACTATTATCCTCATCTTCATTGCCATATTCACAGTGTATCACCTGTTGTATGCTCTGGCCTTCTTCAGGTGATTGGAATTTCAATCCGAACCCTTTATTTCATCCACCGGGGTAGATTGTTCTAGTTCCATGTGCCATGCTTCTTCCAGATGTCTCAGTTATTTCCCTTTAACTCAACTCTCCAAGTTTTTGGTTCACCATTGCAGTAGCTTGGCATTAAGGACACGTGGCCTAGTGAATAAAGACATTGGTTAAATCCAATGACTAGACCCAAAGAATTGTGACAATATTTTATATTATTGTATCAAATCCCGACACTCCAAATTTTGACGTTTAACAAAAACTTGAGTAGAAGGATTTCCACAAATTTGCCATGTCAGAAATTCTAGTTCTAGCTGCTTTTTGCAGCTTTTTCAGTGAAGTGAGAATTTTTCATAAGACATTTCTGTAAAAACTGGAATAAATGGTGATCTAAAGGTTCAACCCGCCATAAGGTATCTTATCCATAAACTGCATGACCTTTTGTAAATTTTGACCTTTCTTAATATAAAGAAGGTATAATATGCAAAAAATGTTGCTTATTTTCTTACATCTTTAATAAGCAAAAACATTAATTTCAACACATTTTTATTAAAATTATGAGCTGATATGACATGTGATAATTAAATTAGAAATGCTTTATTTTATAAATGAAATCCATTAACTAAATGCTCCTAATGTCATCTAGTGACAGAAATAAAATAAACCTTTTTGTTAACTCAGATTATTTGCTTTTTCAAACTACAAATGGTAGTGTTACAGAAAAAAAAAAGGAAAAAAGACCCTTGGTGTAATCCAAATATTGACCAGCATTTTTATGTACAAGCCAATTGTTTATATTTTTGGATTCATAAATCCATTTTTTCTTAGCTGTTTCTACAGGAATAAAATCAAATCTGACTGGATAGCTTGAAGAACAGTCGATGAGTTAAAAAGTGGTAATTATCTGCTGATGACTTGAAGCAGCATTCTTGTCTCAGGGGAACTAAGCTTCTTTGTCTGCGTTATTGCTCATGTCAGCCATCTTGTTTGTCTGGTTAATCTCTCTGCATCGACATTTCACTTAACCCTTAACTGCCCTGGTGAGCACATACTCCAGTCACTCTCATGGCCAACCTCTAAGGTTATTGCAGTCTTTAACAGAAATCTGATGACCTTGGTTATGTGACTGCTGCTGCTGCTGTTTTATAGAGATTTGTCTTCTTTGGATCATCTTTCCTACTTGGTGTTGGTGTTATTTTATGGCAATAAGGCAAGGGAGACAGAGAAATGCAGCAAATAACCTACCTAATGAGCTTGTGTAAATGGTTGTCAGAACAGGAATAAACAGAGATTTTTTTTTTTTTTTTTTTAAGCATATCACCCCAAGCAAGGCTGGAGGCCACTATCACACATGGGGTTACAGAAGGGTTGGAGGAAGAGCAGATAGGAGTGGTAAAGGAGAGGATGAGGAGAAAGAGAAAGACAGTGGGTCGATCAAGGCAAGGGGGTTACAGAAGATTTGGAGCGAGAGCAGATAGGAATGAAAGATGAAAGGATGTGGATAGCAAAAAAAACGAAACTTACTAAGAGCCACAGAGGACAAGAAGCTATGGAGAGTTATAAACACCCATGTCCTGAAGGGACATGGCACATAGAAAAGTTAGTCGATGTTATAAACAAATAACAGGAATATTTAAGTAATTTTTTAAATTGAATTTAAAATAGCAAAATCTTTGTGTTGATCTGATGTTTTCAATATGGAATACTGGACTAAACAAAAAGCATTCTATTCATGATAAAATTATGATTTCTACATCATCAGAAGAGTACTTATGATTTTTGTGCTCTAAAATTACAGGAATTATTTTTTGTTCCATTCCAAAACTTGCAAAGACGTGCAATAGAATCAGACAAACTACATTCCTTGGTTCTGCCAGGTCTAACCTTCATGTCTAAGACCTGCCATGCCACTAACACAGTAGCAAACCAACCACATTCCCTCCACATTCCATTGGTGAGAAATAAGTTCCACTTGAACAGCTTCTTCCTGCAAACCACTTCTCTGTTGAACCAACTCCCAAGAATATCACTACAATATTAATTTCTTCAAATCTAAAGTTAACCATTATTTCCCCCCTCCCCTATCCACATAAACTACCCCTTAACATAACCCTCTACCTAAAGTAGCCCCAGGCCTTGTACAGGCTGAACCTTAATGTAAAAAAGAAAATACTTAGTTCCTGGTTTCAGAATTGAATTCAACTGGAATTTAGAATAAATATACTGAAAAATTAGCTAAATTATGCACAGAATAAAATAAGGCTGCAGAAAGACAAATCACTGCCATTATGAAAGTCATTTGACATATTTTTTCTTCTACAATGTCCTTCAGACAGAAGTAAACAAAAGCTTCTTGCTTTAACATTCACATCAGCATCAGGTTATGGAAGAACTGAACCAGTGACCTAAAGATACATTATTTTAAACTACAGAAGTTAGCCATGGACTAAACATGAGACCTCTTCTTCAAGAAACCTTGATCTGGTTGCCTTTTCTCCTATGCTAAATCTGCAGATGCACATTCTCTGAAAACACTTCTTTTTCTTCATTCTTTTTCCCTATTTAGATATTAAAGATATTTGAATAGTAATGGTTGTTGCATTTCTTTATCTTCTAAAGCTGTTGAGCCAGTTCATTTGAAAACATGAGACATGGCTTTAACTTTTCAATTTTCAAACCAAGTATTGTATATTATTCATAAAATGTATCTTGTTCATTTTTATCATGCTTACATTTTTCTTTAAACTCAGTAATTAAAAACAAATCAACTAATATATTTTATTGTTTTTATGAAAAAAACTTTAAATGATGAATATTTAAATTTGTTATATTTTTTAAAACTGTCAACATTGCTTATTTCCATTTACTCCCAAGCTGTGACCTAAATACCCAGATAGTTAAAACTTTCAGCTTCATATGAATGATTAAACAATTTGATTAAAACAACACAATTGCTGATTTATAAAAATCAAAAAGACCAGATTGAAATGGAATAAGAAAACATGGTTATCTGGGAGTGTTTGAGAAGGAAAACATTAAAAATCTATATAAATTAAGATTCCTAAAAATGAACAAATCAGATTCAAATAATAGAGGAAAAATTATTAAAATATATTCTATAAATTAATCAGTTTCAGCAATCTTGTTACATTCCATCATTATCAAGCAAACACTGAATTTCTGCCTATTGCTGTAAACAGGTGTTCTCCCATGGAGGCCTCCTACATTGAGCACCTATTGGGATTGATTTGTGCACAAAGAAAATCTTACACTCTTTGCCACTTGCCCTTCTGTGAAACCAATTTCTATTCATGTAATCAGCCAACACACACACACACACATAAAACAAATTTTTTTTTTAATCATTTCTCTCCAAGCAAGGCAGTAAAGCCACTAATACACAAGTGGTTAGTGAGTGTGAAAGAACAAGAAAAAAAAAGAAACATTCAATGAGCTAGAACAATAGAAGAGTAATGAAGAAGACAGTAGATAACGACTGACAGTGCATTTAAATTTTTGAAGATCAAAGCTGGCTGGAAAGAAGAGAGTTCCACAAGAAAGAAGTAGTGCAATAGAAGAAACTGTTAGCATAGAACTTCTGATTGCATCTAGCCAATTCAACTATAGATTGATGAGACCTTATTGCCAATTTAGTACTGCACTTAAATTCATGAAGTCTAGATACGAGAGGAGAAAGTTTATCAGAACAATTACCATGAAATTATTTATAGAAAAGGCACAGGGAAGCTACATTATGACAGTGGTAAATTAACTGAAGCCAAGATTCCAGGTCAGGATAAATAATATTGCTGATTCTTTGGATTTTATCAAGAACCTCTGAATATATAGCAGGAGCACTGGGTCATATGTGGCAGCAATATTCATATCATGGATGAATGATAGACTTATAAATATGTAAAATAGATTTTGGAGAGAAAAATTGTCTAGCACGACACAGTGAACTAACTTTCTTAGCAGCAGACATAGCAATAGATTCAATATAGTCTTTCCACTTCATGTCAGCCAAGAATGTTAACCAGAGAAGGCACAACAAGTCACTCTCCTGAAGGTTAGCATCAGTGATACTGATGGAAATCGGAAGGGAGTCTCTCAAATTTTTATATTTTAGATTCCTGGAAAATATGTGTCTATTAATAGCTGACAAAATACTCTTTTGTTTTGCATTTAGTTTACTATTATTTGGTATAATGGTTGGTGGGAAATTTTAGTTTGAATTTTACAGAAAGTTTTACTTCCCTACATATATATGTCTGAATTATGAATAGGAACTATAGTTGCGGCCAAAATGTTCAGAATGACATTGTTTTCTTCAGAAATGTAGGTATAATTTTTTATCAGAGTTGTTTTATATTCTATAGTTTTAACAGCCAATGAATACAATATTAATTGTTATTGTCTGAGATTTTGGTGTAATTTGAGAGAATAATACAAAAGTTATGGATGATTTAGTGATTTACTGCAAAACCCATGGTGACCAAAATGATCAGAACGGTTGAAAAAATAACAAAATAATCAAAAATGACAGAATACTGGAATTATTTAATATTTAGTGTGAAGCCCTTTAGCTTTAATCACACTTTGACATCTTTGATTGCATGAGGAAATTAAATTTTCAATTTCATGCTGGGTGATCTTATTCCATTCTTCCTGAAGGACATTCCATAATTGCTCGGTTGTTTTAGGATTTCTGGTTCTCGAACGTTCTCCTAGAATATTCCACACATTTTCAATAGGATTGAGATCTGGGCTTTGAGCAGGCCAATCCATAACAATAACCTTTTCAGCCTTGAGGAAGTTCATGACCACCTTAGCCTTGTGACATGGGATATTGTCCTGCATGAATATGGGTGATCGCTTAGTTGAATTTCTCAGTACAGGCAAGACATGATCTTTTACATGTTGTTTATAAACTCTTGCATTTACCTTTCCATGTAATCGCACCAAAGGGCCCACACCATCTCCAGATATCATCCCCCAAACCATGACACTTCCTCCACCGAATTTAACACTAGTCTTAAGGCATTTAGGTGACAATTTTTCACCTACTTTTCGACGAACGTACCTTTTCCCATCTGAGCCAAATAACAAACTTAGATTCATCACTGAAATGCACCGTTGCCATTTTTCTTGAGACCACAACACATGTTCGGTTGCAAAGGTAAGACGACACTTTTTATTCTTGGAGCTGATCAGTAGCTTCACTGCAGGTGCTCTTGCTTGTAGGTCATGTTCAATTAAACGACGAGACAGTTTTTCGAGATAAAGTTTTCTTCAGTTCAATGCTCATTTCCCGAGAAACAGCAGCAGAAGTTTTAAATCTGTCCTTTTTAACCAACTATACCATAGCACGATCTTCTCTCTTGGTCGTTTTTCTTAGCCTACCTGTAGACTTTCTTGGTTCACACGAACCACAATCATCGTAGATCTTAAGAATACCGTGAACAACACTTTTTGACTTGTTAACAATCTTTGCAATAGACCCAATACTTAAATTATCCTTCTTTCGAAGCTTAATAATCTGCTGACGAATTGGTAACGGAGTAAGTGGCATTATATTAACAAAGTACACTGCAGATATTCTTACTAATGTTTAGTAAATGAACCGTCACGTAAACAAATTAAAAAAATTAGAGTTCGCTGGTTAAATATACTAAAACACGGAATAAAAGCAACCGTTCTGATCATTTTGGCCGCCATGGGTTTTGCAGTAAATCAATAAATCATCCATAACTTTTGTATTATCCTCTCAAATTACACCAAAATCTCAGACAATAACAAATAATATCGTATTTATTGTCTGTGAAAATTATAGAATATAAAACAACTTTGATAAAAAATTATACCTACTTTTCTGACAAAAACAATGCTGTTCTGAACATTTTGGCCGCAACTGTATAATATTAACCACCAAGATAAGTTTGAAATTGGCTTGAATGGGGTAATTAGGAATAAGGTAAAGTGAAAGTGGTGTATGGCCAATCACAGAATCAGAAAAGTAAGGAAATTGAGAGGTAAAAATCTGTTTAAATTGTGGACAGGATTTTCTTGGTTATTTAACATCAAAAGTGACACTTAATGATGATGTGTGGAAGAGAAAATTTCTCTTGCTTTTCATTCTTAAAACTTGCTTCTAACATGTCGATATCTTTTATATATAAGAAGTGAAATAAAATATAAGTAAAAAAAAACATTAAGTTTCTTACTGTACATGAAATTGTACATTCTCTCACTTCACTGTACAGTGGTGAAATTTGTTTCAGACTGAATGCATATTCATAAATTCACTAACAAGCAATTCTCGAAGAATATGTAATTGATATATCTTTAAGTACTTCCTGGAATCTTCTATATAGTTTTCATTTTTGCACCTTTGCCATATTCTCCAAGCTAATATTTCTAACATTCTTTCCAAAGCTCTTATCAACTGTGTCATCTCAGTAATTACTTGTGCTCATTTTCTTATATTTTCTCTCTTACTTATCGTCTTTTTTTAACTTCTCCTATGTATAATGTTGTGATTTCAATCAACATATTGATATGGCTTGCAATCTCTGACTCCATCTTTTTTATGAAGCACATTAAAGTATCTGCTTCACCAAATTTTCTCTAATTCTTCAGATAAAACTTTAAATGAATTAAATGTGTTATCTGTGTGTGTGTGTGTGTGTGTGTGTGTGTGTGTGTGTGTGTGTGTGTGTGTGTGTGTGTGCGTGCGCATGCATGCTTTTCATTGGCTGGCTACAATTAAGTTTCTCAATTAAAAAGTTAAGACAGAACATTAAATACCATGTCGTTAAATGTGCCACATTTGATCTGGTCTTCCCATTATATATTTAAAGATTCTTGATAAAATCCAAAGAGGAATCTGTAAAGCTATTGGTCTTGACCTGGCATATCGGCTTCAGTCTTTCCAACCTGCTATTTTACCTTTAGCTGGATAAAAGCTACTGGACTTGAAAAAAACTATTTTCCTGAAGATTGTTTTAAGAGAAAGATTTTATAAATTTCAACTGACTGTAGCACTGTCTGCTTAGTCAATGAATGCCAAATGTTTCCTTATAGGGAAATGGTTAATATTACTATTTTCATTACTATTAGGTGGGTTACTCACTGATTTCTTCTGTCCCTTTTACCTTCAATATGTCCTGTGAGTGTCAAATTTTCCAAACTTTCTTTTCTCATTATAAACTAACCTGGTCTGGAATTATAAGGCTTAAATTCATACAAATCATTATCAGACTTCAGTCTTCAGACCAATGCTACAAGAATAGTAAACATGCTTCAAGACATTATACTTTGCATTAACATGTGATTTTTCATTTCTTTGACATAACATTCCACTTTCATGCCTTAAGTTCCTTGCTAAACAACCTAACACATGATTTTCATGCTCTGTGATACAATGTCTTCCTCCCTTCAGAACATGGGCAATCCTGGCTCTCCACAATTTCCTGTCCTTTGTAGCTCTCAGTAAATGTTGTCTTTTTGTTATCTCTCCTAATCCCTGTTCTGTGGACCATTTACACAAACTCATTTGGAAGGTTATGCGATACTTTTCTCCATCTCTCTTGACTGCAATATGTTCTGTGAATGCCAAATTTTCTAAGCCGTCTTTCCAGACTTTCTTTTCTCATTATAAGTCCCAGAAATTTCAATTATCTCTTTCTGATTTTATATATTAATTGTCATTTTTGTTTCTATTTTCCTTAAAACTTTCTCATTGCTTACATACATTGTACATTTTTCAGTATCTTCTCTTCAGCTGTGAGGAATTTGTCTTGCATTCACTACCATATAGGAGAATTACTATTACATAGCACTTCAGCACACTTATCTTTGTTTCTAAAAAATTTTCTTGTTTCTTAATACTTTGTTTAAATTTTGGGACGCATCTTTTGCTATTCCAATGCATCTTCATATTTCAGTGTTATATTTTCTGTTATCAGTTAAAACATTATGGAAAAAAGATTATCATTGAATTTGCTCCATCACATCATATGTTACCTTAGTTTAATTATGTGCAAAAGGGAAGATATATATATGAATAGATAGATAGAGAGATAGATAGATAGGAATAGACTGGGATAGATAGATATGAATGGACTGATATATATATATATATATATAGATAGATAGATAGATAGATAGATAGATAGATAGATAGATAGATAGATAGATAGATAGAAACAGGCATAGACAGATAGATATAAAACATACTGTGATAGATAGATATAAACAGGCATAGATAGGTAGATAGATAGATAGATAGATAGAAACAGGCATAGACAGATAGATATAAAACATAGATAGATATAAACAGGCATAGATAGATAGATAGATAGATAGATAGATAGAAACATGCATAGACAGATAGTTATAAACATACTGTTATAGATATAAACAGGCATAGATAGATAGATAGATAGATAGATAAAGAAACTGGAATGAAAATTTAAATATATCAAAAAGTAAACTGGAATAAATATCAATGAATTATTAATGAATTGATGCATAGATCAATTGATTTCATCTATGACGGAGAAATCTCAATTCCCAAAATGTGCAATTGTCATGTGTGGATTTTATATAAGGCCACCAGGGAATGGATGTCAGCTTTGTTCAATGATATAAGACTTCAAAAAAAATTGCCAAAAGATTCTTAAATTGTCTTGCCTGTTTACAAACTGGACGTAACAGTTATAACAAAATGCTATTAAAAGTTATTATTAACATTTATCACTCTATATGTGACTGCATTTGCTGTACAAACAGTTTATCCTGCCACTGAAGGGGACTCTGATCCCTGAACAATAGTGTTTAAATTTCATTGTTGTCATATTCTGCGACAGTAAGAGAAAACAACTTTGGGGGAAATTAACAATATGATTACTGCAATTGAGAGACCTTGAAAAAGAATGCAGTAGAAAGGGAAGTAATATTTTAATTATGCAGATTTCTAAAGGTTAATGATGCCAGAAAATAAAGAATTAGGAGTAAAAAGCTAACATCAAGTAAGTCTTACATCCACAGAAATTATGTATCATTAAAAGTAATACATCCATACATAGGTACCAATGGTAATATTAGATGTTTACTTATAAGGAAACATTAAGCATTCATTAACCAAGCAGTGAGTGCTGCTTTAAGTTAAAAGGTATAAAATCTTTCTCTTAAGACAATTTTTCATGAAAATATGTTTCACAAATTTAGTAGTTATTATCACTCTTTTTACTATTCATGGGAGTTTCCTTCCTAAGCTTTTATTTGAGGTAGTGTGGAAAGTCAAAATCTTAATTATCTTATTTTCTCTTCCAGTTACATGTGCTATCCATTTTAGTTGTTGCTGCTGTTGGTAGTCCTCAAGTGATGTGTTTTCTGTTATTTCATAGTTCTTTGTTTGCAATGCTGTAATACAAGTCCTCAAGGTTCAAAGAAGGGTGATTATTGCCAAAATTGATAAAAAATGAGTTAACATTCTAATGTCTTTAATAATTCATTTTCTCTTGCTAATGTAGATTTTGTTCAAGGGAAATACAATTCTTTTTCCGATGATGCAAAATTATCTAATAAATGTCAACATCTTGGTTAGGTCATTATTTTTCTTGGAGTTACATGTGCTATCCATTTTAGTTGTTGCTGCTGTTGATAGTCCTCAAGTGATATGGTTTATAGATAAATAAATAAATAAATAAATAAATAAGGGATAGTAATCTATAATTAGTATTTCGTAATTATCTCCCTTGAATTTTTTTCTTTTTTTTTTTTTCAAGTGTAAACAACGATCCTAGAATATTATCATTCCATTGCAAATAAGAACTTTTTTTTTGGCATTACATTTTAGGGGCATTTCACTAATTCTGATTAAATGGTGGAATATCCACTTTAATGATTGTTGTTTTTTTTCTTTGGCCTGATGACCCAGTGAGTGATCTACATTTTATGCCACAGGTTACTGCATTGGTATCATATTCTTATGACTTGTAATATCGGATAAGTCTGACCTGCACATATTGTTGCATAGATTGCATGCAAGATCAAGCTGCAGATCATAGCAATAGATTGTGTTGCCGTTGTGGTGACATCTGTACTAATCAAATAAGAAAGGCATACTTGTCCATATTCTCCACGGTTGAGTGAGAGTCATTTTATTACCTTTTTCTGCAAGGGGTTCGTTTTAGCGCTGCATATTCAATCCTGCCTTTCTTAGTCAGTAATATTTTAAAAATAGAATTTTTTTTAAATTAAAAAAAGAAAAAATGAAATTTCTCTTGTAGTCATTGTAAACAAGAAAAAATGTAATTTAGTATCCATCACTAGTACCACTGGTTCTTCTTATATATGTCACATCACTTCAAGACAGGCAATCATGGCTCTCCACAGCTTTCTATCTTGTGTGTCTTTGTTAAAGCCCCTCCTATTCCACCATCTGTTCATGCAAGATACTCAGGTAAATGGCTCTCTGCCTTCCCTTTGCACTCAGTATGCTATGTGAGGGATACATTTTCCAAGTGCTCCTCCTTCATTATGTGTCCAAGGAATTTCAGCTATCTTTTTCCTGACTCTGAATATGTGTTCTTTCTGTTGCCATTTTCTATAAGACTTCCTTGTTTTATTTGCTCCTTCCATGGAATTCTTAGTATCCTTCTGTAGAACCAAATTTCTGCTGCTTCTAGTTTTTTTCTTCAACAGTGGGGAAACTGTTCAACATTCACTGCCATTTAAGCAGATTGGCATCACATAGACAATTCAGAACTCTATGGGGCAAAATTAAAAGAGTGAAAAACTGACAGTTTCATCCCATCACCACTGATCAGACCCTGAAATACTGCCATATGTCCCCTCAAGGAAGCACTGTACCTTGAGAGAACATTGAGCCTCAAACTCAAACCTAACCGCAAGTGGAACTCTTATATATGATCCAGCTAAAATGAAGGTAAAATGATCGGCTTCCTATACAACTCAAGTAAGTACCTGGCTCCTCATGTTATCCTCTACCTTTATAAGAGCCATATCAAACCGAAAATGGAGCACTGTTGCAATATTTGGGCAGGAACTGTACAGTTCTTACATTCCAGTCTTGATAGATTTCAAAATCATCTCCAAGTCTTGGTTGGAGAAAAAATTATTTTCCATTCTCTAACCTCTCTCTTACAGGTAGGATGTGACGAGCCTTTCACTGTTCTATCACTACTTTTATGGAAAGTGCTCATACGAACTATATTCCTTGGTTCTGCCAGGTCTAACCCTAACCTGCTATGCCACTTACATTAAAGCAATCCACCCACATCCGTTCTGTATTCCATCAGCAAGAACTAAGCTCCACTCAAACAGCTTCTTCCTGCAAACCACTGATCTGTGGAACAGATTCCAAAGAGGATGTTTCCCTGATCATTCCAATCTTAATCTGTTCAAGTCTAGAGGTAACCGTTATCTTCCCTCTCCTCTCTTCACATAAACTACTCCTTAACATAACCCTCTACCTCAAGTGGTAGAAAAAAAAGAGAAAGATTATAAAATGACACTTTTACCCATCATCAATAGAGTGCTTGGTATAGTCTTTAGCAAGGATGACTAAAAGAATTGGAAATCTGAGGAAGAATTGAAACCGTCTAGATTACAGCATTATTAAAATAATCTAAATACCGAGGAAAGTGCTGAAATATTAAGAAGAATTGATGTATCTCTTGATTTTCACTTAAAGAAAAATGGCATGAAAACAACATATCAATGCAAAATCTTTCAAGAACAATTTCAAATATAAATGGATTTTCAGTTTAGATACAGATAAGCAAAAACAGAATGTTGTTGTTAGGTATTGTGTGTATCTTTGAGAAATATTATATATCTGTCGTTACGTAAGTATCCACATTTATATATAGTATTAATTGCTGATAATCTGATATGATAAGCAATTTATTCAGCAAAATATTTACTGGTGTTACCATTCTGCCTTCAAAATAATTAAAAAAGTCACAATGATAATTTAACACAAAATGCAACTCGTATAACATCTGATATCTAATCATTGAATGTTCGAAAAAATAAGTACACCAAAGAGCAAGATGGCAAAGTTACATGACTTTCAAATTTCAAGATTATTTCTGAATCAATTACATAAATATCTCGCACGCAGAAAGAAAAGTTATCAATAATTAAAGGAAAAAAATGGAAAATTTGGATGATGATAATATATTCTTAATTTTGTATTTTTACTGTTTTTATCTTTATTTCATCTTTTTTTTTTTTGTTTGACTTCCAAATTTTCTGAACATATGTAATTATGTATATCATATATTGATAAAATATTTACTTAAATGTGAGTTAAACATCAAATGCAGATCAAATATGGATCAGAATCTGACAGGATGATAAAATAAAGAACAATTAGGAAATCTAGCATGTTTGACTTTTAATAAAGCTTCATCAGAGATTGAGAGAAAACAGACAAAAAGAGAGAAACACTGGTACTTTCAATTGAAAATACCAGTTTTTTGTCTTTTTCAAAACATTGCTACGACACTTATAAATTTTGTTCAGTGCTGGTTGGTTGATTTTTATATGGAGAGCCTGCAGAATTTGAAGTTTTTGTTTATTATTTTCATGGTGTCACTGTAATGTATTGGTGTTGGCAACATGTATTTTCCTGTTTTGTTAAGGTGAACAGGAATTTGTCTTTAAATGTTGTGCAGTAAAACAACATATATATATATATATATATATATATATATATATATATATATATATATATATATATATGTACAAGGTAACCAAAAAAGTTCTGCCCGTTTTTTGATTAGTCATTGAATGAAGTTGAAATATATACGAAATGTGTGTAGCAATTGATTTCAAATTCGGACAGCCAGAAGTAGGAACATCAGAAGTTATAAAAAACATGCGCACAGTGCCCAGCCATCAGACATTGGTTGTCTCCTCAGGATGCTGTCCCTCACACCGCAAGACTGCCTATGCACCCATGCAAGATTATGCTTTGTGTCTGGTGGACAGGTCATGAAGTGGTTCATTATGAACTGCTACCAACGGGCCAAACGGTCACTGGAGACCTATACTCGCAGCAATTGAAACGTGTGCAACAGGCACTGCGCCAGAAGGAGCCAGCACTGTTGAATCGCAAAGGTGTGTTTTTCCTCCATGACAACGCCAGGCCGCATGTCACGCGAGTGGTCAGGGATACCATTCAGCAACTTGGGTGGGAGACTTTGTGCCATCCACCTTATTCACCTAACCTTGCGCCATCCGATTACCACCTCTTCCACTCCCTGGATAATCATCTTCGTGGGAAATCCTTCACCAATGAAGCAGACTTGTGCAAAGCCCTCACAGACTTCTTTGTGTCAAAACCCCCCGAGTTCTACCGCAAGGGCATTGAACAGCTGGAGACACGTTGGCAGAAGGTGCTAGATGCCAATAGCGATTACTTTGAAGACTAAATATAAGTTACACATACTGTGAAGCATTTTCTTTCTTTTTTCCTTTAAAAACGGACAGAACTTTTTTGGTTACCTTGTATATATATATATATATATATATATATATATATATATATATATACATACATGTTTTTGATTTTGTTGACTGCAGAGTATAGTAGGATCAGTTGGGCACAGTCCATGAAAAAAAAGAACACCATGATACCATAAATTTGGAAACAGCATGCTGTACTGCATGTCATTCATGCCGGAAGCTCCAATACAAACATTTCAGAGTGTTTGGGTGTCAATCAGTGGACAGTGGGGAGGATTCAGAAAGAGTTGGATGATATCTCCAGTCAACATCATGGTGACTATGAAGGTGTGTGGACTGATCACTAGTCATGGTGTTGTTATGCCTCCATTCATCTTCCCATGGGGCCTCACTCAACATGAAGTGCCTTGAGGAGGTAGTGCTACCCTGGGTCAAGAGAGTGGCTGCTATAAGACCCTATGTCTGGCAACAGGACTGCATCATGCCACACAAGCAGGAAAAACCAGTCATGGCTGTCAGACAACATCACCCCCTACATCTGCTGATAATTTGATATGATAAGCCCAGACTGCAACCTCCTTGATTATTATGTGTGGGGCACAGTTGAGTAAGAGACCAACAAAACTCCTTGTAACACCAAAGATGAACTAAACGCAAGGATTATGGTAGCATTCATCAACTTAAACAGGAAGACCATCCAGAAGAGATGCAGGAGATTTCAAAGTCACTTGGAGATAGTGGTTGAAGCCAATGGTTGATTTTATTGAATAAATTTATACTCTTTAGTATTTCAAGTGATTTTTGTGTAATTTTGGCAAATATATCTATTAAAATGGGATGTCAGTCTTATCTGTACGCACACGCACACACAAACAAACACACGTGTGTGTGTATAAAGAAATATACATAATATTGTACAATGATTGCACAACTCAGTTTCATACATCCTGCATTCTTCAGGTGCAATTTTTTAGCTTAACACCACTTCTATAATATTCCTTTTATCTCAAGATATTTTACTGTAGATATTGATTATTGTTGTTAAAATATTTAAATGAATTGTAGTTTAATTTTGGATTTGAATTTAGACCCAGATTAACATCTAAAATTGAAAATAAGGTTGGAAATAAGAATTATAAATTCTAATTTGAAGAGACGTTTGAAAAACAAGGGGGCAACTGTATGTTTTACATGAAAATCAATAAAGTAATTAATAATATTATCAATATTAATTTTAATAAACTAAATAAGAGTATTGATATCAATGATAATAAAATATGCCGTGATAAAATAAAATTAAAGTACTAATAAAAATAATACATATCCATGAAGATAAAATAATATAAAAAATTATCAGTAGTCGGACTATTGTCCTCATCTTTGTCGCCATATTTGTCACAACGTTTCGGCCGTTGTACGCTCTGGCCTTCTTCAGGTGGTTGGAATTTTGAACCGAACCCTTTATTTCGATCACTGGGGTAGACTGTTCTAGTTCCACGAGCCATGTTTGATGGATGTCAGTTATCAGTTATCTCCTGCTAATTTTCCCTCTGAAAGTTCTCCACTGCCTGAACCGGGTATTGAACTCACACTCTTTGGGTCTGTCACTGGATCTAACCAACGCCTTTATCCACTGTACCATGACAGACTCTAAAAAATTATCAATGGGAAAACTCTAAAAATTAGTTATTCCTGCACAAACAACAGGTATAATATTATTGACTTACATAACAATAACATATTAAAATTATTTTATGACAACAACATACCAAATAACAAGCCCTTTTGCAATTGTAGAACCGGAACCAACTGCCTGTAATTTGGATAATGTTGTATACCAAGCTAACATCTTCCAAAAAAAAATATTAATGATAAAAAGTATACATCAGTATCTCTGCTGGAAGTTGGAAAGAGATTCTACAATCAGTTGCATTCCTTCTCTAATGATTCTTTAATACACCAAACTGCTCTCTCTAAGCATTTTCAGAGGATTAAAGATAGAGGTTTCAACTCAGTAATTAAATAGGATATCATTTGTCAGTCTCAAACTCCCAACAACTTCCAAGATAGGTGCAATCTATGCATACAGGAGAAGATCATAATAATTAAATACAAAAATGCTTGCCAACTGTTGTACCAAAGGAATGAAGTTATTTTCAAGTGCTGACATAAAAACAGATTCAAATTACCCTAAAAACATTGACATTGAGGGAAATGAACTTGTGATTTTAGTTCCTATTGTATATGAGTACAGATATGTGTACATATGTTCGTATGTATGCTTGTATGTATGTATGTGGATGTGTATTTGTGTGTGGTTGTCACACACACACACACACACACACACATATATATATATATTTGGGCACATAAACGAGTAATTAGAACATTTACATTCTGACCATGAGAACCGGGTTCAAATCTCACCATGGTCGATTTGTCAGGAGACTTCTTGATATTATCAGACTGGAGGGGTTGATCCAAGCATGCGGCACCTTTGGAAAGTGCTTGAAAACCATACCACAGGTTGACCCAAGCCTTGTGAGTGAAACTGGATAAACAGAACCCTTGGGTGCCATCAATAGCTGTGCTAGCAAGAAGTCACAAGTCATTGTGGCTGAGGGCTTGAGCGTGCTGGCCTTGTTGAAATTGTTGATGATGCTAGATAACTTGCTCTTTCCCAGAAACTGTAACTAAGGTCTGCTCAGCATTGTTGCAGTATAAACCACAGGTGGGCTCTGTGGGTGTTGAATAACCTCAAATGTACCTGAGCATGTATCTGTAATAGGAATTGGCTAGCCACCCTAGTAAACAGGTATCCACAAATATGAGTGGCCAGATATATATATATATATATATATATATATATATATATATATATATATATATGGGGGGGGGGGTAATGTATTTGATAATTTATGCGATTGTCATGCTGATGCCCACCTTGTATATATATTACTTATTATCATTACCATATATATCATTTTTAATATTATTTTTATTTGTAATTATTTTTTTACTTATTTATTATTGCTATCTATATATTTTTATTTATTATTAGATATTATTATGATTTTATGGAGTTTTTTATTATTTATTTATTATTTTTTGTTATATATAGTTATATATAGGTATATATGTTTTATATTATATATTTTTCTTATAGTTTTATTATTTTTATTAATATTATTATTATTAGTAGTAGTAGTAGTATTATGTGATGATGATTGTATTATATGATGATGATGTTGCAGTCTCTACAGACACCACTTTAACTGCCTCAATTTATAAACTTTGTAACTCTGTTAAATTTGACCTTCCTATCCCTTTACCTACCCTTACCCATTATATTAACTTGTTCTCTCTTCTTAATGTAAGCCTCCTAAGAAAAATCTTCTAGGTCAATTTAGTTTTGCTATTGTTTCATCTTGTATTTTTTACATCTTCCCTTTTTTATTTTTGTATATCTGTTTGTCTGGATATATTGATTCCATTTCAGAAAATGTAGTCAATCTGATGAGATGAATATACCTATATTCATTGAAATAAATTTATTACCGAACATGGATTTTTAAGAATTTTTTTTTCCCTAATTATTATTATAATTTGCTTTGTGTCATACACTGAGCTTTCATATGGACTAAAAGTCATCTTTGGAATAATCGCTACCAATTACAATTTGGTATTACCTATATACATACATACATACATACACACACACATACATACATACACATATATATATATATATATATATATATATATATGGTTATGTATTTGTCTATATTTCTGAGGTGAGGTATTATGTACACTATTTACATTGTTCGGACTATCATCCTTATCTTTGTTGCCATATTTATCACTACATTTCATGCATTGTACACTCCAGTCTTCGGTTATCAGTTATCTCCTGTTAGGAGATAACTGATAACTGACATCCATTAGACATGGCACATGGAACTAGAACAGTCTACCCCAGCAAGCGAAATAAAGGGTTTAGTTCAACATTCCAACCACCTGAAGAAGGCCAGAGTACAATGGCTAAAACATTGTGATAAATATGGCAACAAAGAAGGGGATGATAGTCCGAACAGCGTAAATAATATATATGGTTATATATATAAAAAATATATGTAGTAGACTAATGTAAAAAGAGACAGTTTTCTACAATATTAAACTTGCTCATTTATATGCATTGGACTCTTCTGATGACATACAAAAAGAATGTTATTTTTTTATATCCATTTTTATTTTGAAGTCAGAAATTGAAGAGACTGAAAGCCGGTGAGTTTTATTGCCACAACATCTTTATAGAACCAATATTGCATTAAACAAACTCCTATACTGAAACTGGCTTTGTAGTTAAGCTTTTAAAATGAGATATTTTTAAATGTACATAAAAATTAAAAATGTCTTTCTTCTGTTATAATTACTTTCATTTCTAGCATTAAGAAGAGGCAAGGCATTATTTATTATCTTTGCATAATTTTAACTTTAGTTTATTTCAAAGTAATGAATATCAATATTGCAACATTTCTTAAATATTAAAATTTGTGTGTGCAGTATGGGTTTGTACATAGATTAAATATCACAAACACATGTAAGTCACTCATGCACAACACAGACATACATATATACATTACATATACACATGCAACATCACCTCTTTTTATTAATAACTGTATTGTTTCTTGTTACATTGTTTGTGAGCTGCAAAGTTCATAGGCTGACTATGAAGGAATGATGCTAGAGCTGTGAAATCTGGCATGCATTAATTTCAATTCTTGTTAGTAACTGCATTGTTTCTTTCCAGATACAAGGGTGGACTGCAAAGTTCATAGGCTGACTATGAAGGAATGATGCTAGAGCTGTGAAATCTGGCATGCATTAATTTCAATTCTTGTTAGTATTTGCATTGTTTCTTTGTTGATAAACTGAGATTCATCTGTTCAAAGAAGACTTTAAAAGTAACTAGTAGTGACTTTTCTTGAAAATGGATAAAATTTGGCACCATGGTATTATCAAGTACCTGCAAAAAAGGGGTTTAACCCCCAAGGACATTTATGCCAACATGGGTGCTACATTAGAGGATGATGCTCCAGCTTTATCAACAGTGAAAATGTGGACAGCTGAATTTCGGAGGGGAAGGAAAAATCTTGAAGATGATGCAGAATCTGACCATCTTGCAACTGCCACCACTAAGAAAAACATTGTGTTCACCACATGATGATAGATTACAGGTGATTGAGTATAAATCAACTAGCCAATGCTATTAGCATATCCTGTTAGAGAGTTGAGAATATTTTGCACAATGAACTTGGCATGATGAAGGTTTCTGCTCGGTGTATGCCCTGTCTTCTGATACCTGTTCAAAACACACCAGGTTTATCACATCATGGGAAAATCTGACATTATATGAGGCAGATCCATTTGGTTTCCTTGAACATTTCCTAACCTAGGATAATTGTTGGGTTCATCGCTTTGAGCCAGAGACAATACATACGATGGAAACACCTCTCTTCACCTGCTTCAAAAAAAGACCATGGGTGTTTTATTTGCAAGGAAGGTGATGGCCTCAGTTTTTTCAGATGTTAAAGTCATTGTGTTTATTGACTATCTTCAAAAAGGCCGCACCATCACTGGAGAATACTATGCCAATGTGTTGACAAATGGAGTCTTCTTTCATCAGGACAATGTTCCAGTATGCAAGAACTTGGTTTTTAATGGCTGTGGCTTTGAACTGGTTGATCACCCTTCCTATTCTCCTGATCTATCTCCATCTGACTATTATCTGTTCCCCAACATGAAGAAACACTTGGCTGAGAACCAGTATTGCAGTTATGATGCCATCATATCTGCTGCAGATAACTTTTTTGACTAACAAAAATTTTTTCTTCACCAATGTGATCCAAGCACTGCAACACCAATGAAAGATATGCGTTGACTACAAGGGGGACAATGTTGAAAAATAAACCTCATTTGGACACATTTCATAAGAGTATCTTGGTCAGCCTATGAAATTTTCAGCCAACCCTCATATAATATATAGTAAATAATCTTTTAATGAAGTGAAATCTATCATAATTTAAATAAAATCTTTCTTCTTCTATATGCATGGTAACATCGGGACATGGGTGATGATGGCTCTCCACAACTGCCTGTCCTTTGTAGCCCTTAGCAAAGTTTGTCTTTTTGCAATATCTCTTAATCCCTGTTTTGCTAACCATTTACCCAAGCTTGTTAGGTAGGTTATGCACTGTTTTCCTCTATTCTTCTTGCCTTCGATATATCCTGTGAGTGTCAAACTTTCTAAGCCCTCTCCTCATTACGCGTGCAAGAAATTTCAACTCTTCTCTTTCTGAGGTTAAGTATAAGTGTCCTTTTTGTTTCTATTTTCTCTAAAACTTTGTCTTTGCTTATATATTCAGTCAATGATATTCTCAGTATCCTTCTGTAGAACCACATTTTTATTGACTCAAGTCTCTTCTCCATCTGTGAGAAGATTATCCAGTATTCTCTGTACCAATATTACATAATAATTCGGTACTCTTTTCTATGTTTTCAATATGGTAAAATATTGTGACTTTTACATCTGAGATCTTTGATTCATATTTACTTTTTTTAAATTTACTCTTGAAATACATCTGCATATTTTTCATGCATTGACCACAGTTACATTTTTTTATTTTTTTTTTTATTTGTCAGAAGTCTGCACAGGCTCTGATGTGCAAACAAAATCATAAAGTATTTTCAATAAGGCACAAATCAAACAAAACTCTGTGTGTGTCTGTATTTTTTTGTCATTTATTTTTTTCTACTTATGATATTTATTCAAGTGGCTGCTCAGACAGTAACATAATCAATGGGTATAATATAAGTTCAAAGTATCAATCACTAATCTTTGATCTTCTTCAATTAGGGTTGTATAAGGTTTTATCAATATCAGGGAATGATAGAAACTGGCTGTTAAGATATTCTTTTTTATGTGCACGCCTTGATCTATAAATGCAAGTTCATATAATAGCATATTAAGGTCAACCCAGACAACATATTTACCTAAATCTGTTTGTTTATACAAGAACCATTCTTCTTATTATTATTATTCAGTGTGCTGTGAACCTTCAGGATGCGGGCGAGCATGGCACTCCACAACTTCCTCTCTTTTGTAGCTGTGTTACAACTTTATAAAAATACATTTGTTCTGTATAAGAAAAATCTCTCTGCTGTTCAGTCAGAAAAAAATGATAATATCTAAATTTTGACAATGTTAAACTATATTTTTGTCTGGAGAATCCCTTCAGGATTCGGGCGCGCTTGGCTCTCCACAACTTTCTGCCTTTTGTAGTTCTGTTATAACTTTATAAAAACACATTTGTTCTTTTGAGAAAAAAACGCCTCTGTTGTTCAGTCTGAAAAAAGGACAATATCTAAATTTTGACAATGTTAGAATATATTTTTGTATGGAGAATGCCTTCAGCATGTGGGCAAGCACAGCACTCCACAACTTCCAGTCTTTTGTAACTCTGTTTCAACTTTATAAAAACACATTTGTTCTGATCGGTTAGAAAAAAAAGGATAATATCTAAATTTCGACGATATTCAAATATATTTTCAAATGGAGAATTTTTGTAGAAACAAAATTTTTTCCTCCACAATCAGGACATTGCAAACGTTGAGTTAAATCCCCATGTTGCTTTCTCCATGATTAGAGAGCATAGTAACTATTTACTTAAAAATTTATGTTGCTTCTCACTATGATCTAATCCAGTATTTCTCAACTGGTGTTCCGCAAGAGGTTACTAGACATTCTGATAAATAGGCCAATGCATTTTTAAGTAATTTTTGTTTAATATTATATTTGAAATTTTGCTATACACATATGATATATTGTTGGAGAACCCTTGGTTATTATAATAAATTATAATGATATTGGTTATTTATGTTTATTTTTTGTGTGCGTTTACAACTACTTTTTGATGAATGAAAATCTCGGCGTAAGGTCTCATAAATGAGCAATATGATTTTTGTTTTTGCATTGCCAATTGGCACAAAAGAGGGTTATTTTTTCCTTAAACCAGTTATCTAAAAAATATGTTTCCTTGTTTACCATGTGAACTACAATAGAAATTTAAAAGAGATATATATTACTAATGGCATATAATAATTTTTATGCAAGTTTCCCTGAGACAGGAAAACTGTTTCAAGGGTTCTACGAGGGTAAAAAGACTGAGAAAAATACTAAAAAAATTGAGATATAAAGATTCCTTGTTGCTTACTCTATAGGAAAATGTTTAAAGAGTATACATTTAAATGTTATGAAATAAAACCATAGATTTTTAAAAAAATACACACACAAATATGAACTTAGTTTATTTCAATATTTCTATTCAACTATTTGCGCAGATTATTTAGTGTGAAACCTGTGCCTGGTGATTTTTTTTCATGATTTCTTCAATGTTTGGTTGAATGTGCCATAAGCAAACCTTCATTTTTTTCTTCAGTTGAGTGTAGTCTTTCTCACTTCTTATTTTGATGTTATTTAGGGTTGAGAACTCTAATTTACATAAATAAGAAGCAGAAAATTGCAATAAAACTGATAAAGCCTTTTTAGCTAGTGTGGATATTCCTTTTGTATTAAAATCCAATACAGTGTAACCCGGATATAAGAGAGATTTTCTCTGGTCCCAAATTAGAGCCTGTGTTAATGTATATATAATAGGCCAAACCCGGATATAAGAGAAACCCGGATATAAGAGACTTCTTCTCCGGTCCTGACAACTCTCTTATATCCGGGTTACACTGTATGTATTAATGGGTACCATTAAATGTTTTATTTTAAACCCTCAAAAAAATAAAAAATACTTTAAAAAAAAATGAATATTAAAACAAAGTATTTAAATAACATAATTGAAGAATAGTGAAAAGAATTATTTGAAAAAAAGTTTAATACTTATTCACTTATTAAAATACTAATGTTGTACCATTACTACTTCCACACAATATTTCGCAGCCCGCAGTGGTTAAGAATCACTGTCATAAGGAAACATCCATCAATACTGGAAAGGGCAATAACAGCTACTGGAGTTGAAAAACTTATTTTCCTGAAAAATTGTTTTAAGAGAAAGATTTTAAAAATTTCAACCGACAGTAGTATTGGTTGCTTGGTTGATGAATGCCAAATGTTTCCTTATATATTACACTTACCATGGTGCTTATTTACTAAGCTTATGTTAGTCTGCTACAAAGACACAAAAGTGAATATACTATGATCACATTTACTACAGTAGAAATCTGTGAAACATGCTTTCTAGCCATTGCTCCATGCTGATGTTTTTACTAAAAATTCAGATAACTACTATGATACAGTATTTCAATTAAGTAGAAAAAATGGATAAAACTCAATGACAAATACTCAGAAACTGTGGAAAAAATTAAATAAAATCAAAAAATAAAATAATAATAATAATGAATAATAAAAAAAGAAAAGAAATACATTTTCCCATAATTCTAGTACTAAAAGAACTGGAAATATGATTATGTCATTTGGCTTCATCAAACAGTCATTAGGTGGCACTGGTTAAATTTATAAAAAGACAAAACATTTTGCTTCCTCACTCTCATTCTCCTCCTTGCTCCAAGATGTAGCATCATTTGGAAATTATGTTCCAGCTGGTGAATGTTTTGTTTCCCTGGTCCACAAATGAATGAAAACTCTCTCCACTTTCCAATGCATGTCATTTGCACATGTCTTCCAAAACCTCAACCTATGAAGTAAATCAACCTTTTCTTTGGCTGTTCCAACTCTGCACAAGGCTGACTTGAGCAACACCATTTTAACAATGCTTATATTTACTTACTTACTCTTATTTCTGAACCAAAAAAGAAACAGACATACCCAAGAGGCATTGAGACTTTGTTTCATTACAGGTTATTTATAAAAAGAGAATAAACGGTCCATAGTAGAAAACCAAGATTTGTATACATCTTCTTTAATTTATAGTGATAGCAACAACTAAATCACTAAATAACCAGTAACCCTTAGTACTAGATTATATAAGAATATGGAAGCAAAATGATTAATAATCAATAAAAAAAGAAAAATTAAAAGTTTAGTAATAAAAGTACTTTAAATATATATAAGAAAGATAATTAACAATAATGAAGGAAAAAAGATTATAAAAAAAATATTTAAATAAATACAGAATACTCCCATGGTGCACCAGAACAGGTATTTTTTCCACCAATTGAAAAAAATCAAACTTTTTTTTCTCTTCATTTCCAATGGACAAATGAGGCAGATGTCTGGGTCAGTTCCCCTACAGAAAATGTTGCTACCAAAAGATAAGCACAAACTTTTTATCTCTGTATAAGTAAATGTACTTTAAAATATGCAAACATTTCTCTGAAATGTATACTAAAGCATTTTATCATTTTTGTCTATGCTTACTTTGTTGTATCTTGTACAGGGTGCGATGGATAAATTGTCATCAAAATAACACAAAAATGAAAATAACACTGACATCTCATTTTAACAGATATATTTACCAAAATTACACAAAAATATCTTGAAATACTAAAGAGTAAATTTATTCAATAAAATTGCCATTTGCTTCAATCACAGCCTCCAGACAACTTCAGAATCTCCTTCATCTCTTCTGGATGGTCTCCTTGATTAAGTTAGTGAATGCTGCCATAATCCTTGCCTTCAGTTCATTTTTCTGGCAGAATGAATTGTGTCATGGTGCAGAGTCCTGTTACTAGATATAGGGTCTTCCAGTATCCACCCTCTTCACCTAGAGCAGCACAACCTCCTCAAGGCTCTTGATGTAGGCCTCCATGTTGAGTCTGAGGCCCTTTTCAACAAATTTGTTTTCTTTTCTTATCAGAATAATCAGAGTAAGTTTTCTGTCATACCTTTGTAAATATTATTAGACTCATCCAACTCTTTCTGAATCTTCTGCACTGTCCTCAGAAACACACCCAAACACTCTGAAATGTTTGTATTGGAGTTTCCGGCATGAATGCCAAGCAGTACAGAATGCCGTTGCTAAATTTCTGGCAGAATGAATTGCATCATGGTGCTCCTTTTCTCACAGATGGTGTCCAACTAACCCTACTATACTGTGCAGTCAACAGAATAAAAAACAAACAACATGTATATGCAAAATTAGAAATATAAAAAGGTGATAATTTACCCATCACACCCTGTATATGATTTCTTTGTGATTTCATAATTTCTGTTGTGGGGCTGATGATGTCTTCTTTCTTAACTCACGAACAAAATTGCATATATATAAAAAAGGAAATGCATTCTGACAAAGCTAACACATCACCTTAACAACCCACAGCACACACACACCAAAAATATACACCAATATTTAACACATTAAATTCCATAAAACCTCACTGAAATTTGACAGATGAATACATGGTTTGCCAACAAACCGATTCAAATTAAAAAAAAAACATGAAAAAATATAGCACACGACTCCTCGTTAACCTATATTTCCAAAACATGGCCACCAGAATTACCCTATATGTTGTAAACTTTGAGGAATGAGTAAATGAAATTAAGTACATTGTTATAAATGTTGCTTTTTTTAACAATTCAAATGAATTTCAAAGCTAACGTAATGCTATGGATTTTACTGTTGTTATGCATAAATATTTGGTAAAATTATCTCCAAAATCTAGTGATTTTATCTTGAGACTTCAAAAGATAGCAATTGATTAAAAATTTGTTTTAATCTACTTTATGCAATGATCCACTACATAGAAATTATTGATTAATTATAATTTCCAATAACTGAAAACAGAAAAGTTCTGAATTATTCTCAGGATTAAAAAAAAAATGTCAATGAATTCTTATTTAATTTTTTTTTTTTAAATAGAGACTTAATCTATTATATAAGCAATGTAGGACACAGGCATTTCAAAAGAAAATTCCTCTTACAAGTAACAAATCAATTTTTTTCTCCCAATGCAAGATGTTTTACTCTGTAACTTATTCATATTAATATAAAAAGGAGTCAAATTATGATCATTCAAGAAGAAAGAAAACTTTTTTCAAATAACAACCAAAGATTCTCATTATTGGCAAAATGGTCTTTATAATAAATTATGTAAAACTCAGACAAAGATAGTTTTAACTCTTAATGGGTGAGCTATCAAAGAAAGGTTTATTCTTCCATTTTTATTACCACCATTATGGGCATTATTTTATCAATGATATAATAACACCATATTTCACAGACAGAACAAAGAAAAAGGAGAGACAAACATGCTTTGTTCTCAGACAGAGTTTTATGTTGCAAAGTCATACACAAAATTATATATACATATTTACCCTGTGACCCATACAGGGAAATTATATCACATGTCTACAACAGCAAGCAGTGTGAAAAAAAAAGAGAGCCTTACTTGTAATATTTCCTGAAGGGAAAACTGAAATTACAGTGGTTTCTTTATGAACCTGGTGAGTCTATATGGTTTTTCCTGTAAGACCTATCACTGGGGGTAGGGACGTCCTTTTTCTTTGGGCTTTATATTGCAACTGCCCTTCATCACTCTTTTTTCCACTGACACCACTCTTGACCCTCTTGACTATATCTCACCAAAAGGAAGATATTTGCTTTTTGTATCTCTACATTCTGTTACTTTTACTGCTGTTTCCTATTAAACTTTTTTTCAATAGTATTACTCACCCAATGCTAAGCCCAAGAACAACTCAAGGTAGAGGATTATTGAATTAAATCGTTTTTCATTTGTTTATTTTTTACTATTGTTCACCCAGTGTAAACCTAAGTATCTCTCAAGTTAAAGCATTACGAAATGTGGTTGCTGTAAGAGCATAGAGGGAAGGTGAAAGAGGTGCATATTAAGAGGTGCATATTATGAGGATATGTAGGATAGATAATGGTTGAACCTTGACTTGGAAAATTTAAGATTGTAGAGATGAGGGAAGCATTCACTCAGGAGTCCATTCAGAAGAAAAAACTTTCTGAGTGGAACTTCCTCCTCACCAATGGAATATGAAGGGAATGAGGATGAGTCAACTCAATGTATGTGGCCTGGTGGGTCTTAGCTGTGAAGGGCAGGGCTGGTCGGATCAAGGCTTGTAGTTTGCATGCACATCTGCAGGCAAGCAACATTTTGTTTGTTTCATCACACACAAGTCTGTGCAAATGCTTGCAGAGAAGTAACTCATGTAGATTATAAAGATGTTGAGGATAGATAATGGTTGACTCTATGTTTTCAATTTAAACGACCTATAACTATTACAATAAACACAAAAATATTCTAACTCAATTGCATATTTTCTTATGAATAACTTAGATATAGCTTTCTTTCAAATTAATTTTCACATTACATAAAATTAAATTATATCCCTATTTTACTTATAACTAGTAAAAATTATTATATTATACTTACAATGGTAAAATAATACATCCTATAACTATTTGACTTACAACAGTAAATAATACATTCTATAATATTTCACTTACAATGATAGCATAATACATTCTTTAGCTATTTTACTTACAATGGTAAAATAATACATTTTATAATTATCTGACTTATAACAGTAAAATATGTTAACAGAAATTGTGTCTCATTCCATGTTGAGAGTGTATGTAAAATAAAAAATCTGTGGATAAAAAGGGAAAGGCTTATTTGTTTTTGCTCCTTCATTTGGTTAATTTTTTTCTGCATCAGGAATTTCGAAATCTGTTTTTTCTTTTGTTCTTTTTTTGCAGTTATCACCAGTGTGGTTGGTTTCTTTTTATATTTATTTTTTTTTATATGATGTGGCAAATAAGATGCTTTCTTTTTTTTTTTGTACATTGTTGGACACCAAACAATGTGGTAAATAGGAAGGTTTTTGGACATCAGTTATCACCAAAATCATGTGCAGAATAGTATATTTTTTTAACATTGGCCACCAAAATGAACGATGTATTGGGATGACAAAAGCTGCCTTCTAAAAAACAAGCAAAGTATTAAGAAATAGGAAAATTTCATTAGAAACAAAGAAAAGAGTGCTGAACCATTACATAATATCAGTCCTCCTATATGGCAGTGGATACTGGACAATCTCATCATAGATGAAGTAGAGACTTGAAGCAACAGAAATATGGTTCTACAGAAGGATGCTGAGAATATCATGGACTGAACATGTGAACAACAATGAAGTTTTAGAGGAAATAGAAACAAAAAGGACACTTATGCTTAAGATCAGAAAGAAATAGTGGAAATTTTCAAGGCATATCATGAAGAAAGAGGGCTTGAAAAATTTGATACTCACAGTAGAGATTGAAGACAAGAGGGACAGAGGAAACAACAAATAACTTACCTAGTGAGCTTGAGTAAATAGATGGTAGAACATGTTTTAGGAGAGATAACAATAAGACAGGAAATTGTGGAGAGCCATGATTGCTATCATCCTGAATGGACACAGCACATAGAAGAATAGAAGATCTAAAAAATAAGTTTTTTCTTAAGTTTTTCATTTACAATGATAAAAATAACATATTAGTATTAAATAACTATTTGATTTGCAATGCTAACAATAATACATAATTATAAAACTATTTTATTTACAATGGTAGAAATATCACATTATTATTATTTAACTATTTTATTTAAAATGGTAAAAATAACATTCTTTCATTCTATTCCATTTATAAAGGTATAATTTATTTATATCAAATAAGTCTTTGACTTACGTTGGTAAAAATAACACATTATTATTAAATAAATATTTGATTTGCAATGCTAAAAATAACACATTGTTATTATTATACCATTTTGATAAAGATAGAAATATATTGTTATGTTAATAATTTGAAAGCATAAATGAAAAATTATTTAACATGAACTATTAATTTTATTAAAACTTTATCCAAAATTATCTGGTAAAATATCACATGTTTAAGAGAGATAACCTTTAACATTGAATTTGGCGCTGAATTGTGATAGTCTAAGCACATTCTATCTAGAATACTTTAATTTTTATGAGTAACGCTTACACTAAAAAAAAAACAGATGCAGAAATGTATGAGGCAGTTGCATTAAATCAGGAATAATGTTAGACGCACAGGAAGAGATTTCAGTCAAGTCCGTCCCCAAAACAGGCAGAATACTGTATACAGATCTTATGATTGATCAGGCTTGTCGTTTTATTGCAATGTTTGTTGCCAGGAGGCACCTGATCATGAATATTCATGAAGAGCATATCGGAATCTGCATAACAGGTTGCAAAGCCTAGGATCTTTTGTAGGATCTTGGAATTTCATCTCTGTCTGCAACTGTTTACATTTGATGCCATTGCGGAGCAACATTTCTTCAAGTCTTCGATGATTTCTATTGTGACTTGATGGAATTTTTTCTCCTTTCTCTCGTTATATTTGTTCCCTCTTTACCTCTTTCTTTTTCTTGATTTCTCTGTATTTTCTTTCTTTTTTTCCTTCTTTTCATTCCTTCTCTCCACTTTCTTTTCTCTTTTTTCTCTCTGCTCTTTCTTGTTTTCTACTCTCTTTGTTGTGTCTCTCTTTCTGTCTCCCTTTTTTTTTTGCATGGTTTCTTCTTTGCTCTCTCTTTGTCTGTCTGTCTCTCTCTCTCTCTCTCTCTCTGTGTGTCTTGCTAATTCACTTTATCACTGTTACTTTTTAATCTTTTATTTTATTTCATGTTTGGATTTAATCAAATAATCCCTATGTAAACATTTCAAGACTTTAGAATTAAGATGGAATAAGAAAAGAAATGTTATCTTAACTTTCTCACTATCTTGTTTTTATTATTATTATTATTATTATTATTATTATTATTATGAGGTTGTTAATGTCATTGTTACTTTAATTTATTCCTGTCAAAATTTGAAATCCTTTTCTAACATATAACTATATTGTGAAATACTGTAATCCTGGGCACATTTTTTGTATGTGTATGCATACACACACATACACAAACACACACACACACACACACACGCACATATATATATATATATATATATATATATATTACTGACTCACTTTTGGTTATTGGATATTGAATTGTATTGTGTGTCCCCTATATTTTACCTGACTTTTCAGTTAACCTGATGAATATTTCTAAGTGTTCCTAAACTTAAAAATTTTAAATAAAAAAAATAACATTTTTGTTCTTTTATATAAATACTTGTTACAAAATAAAATCCTTGCATTTACCTTGATAAAGTCCCTCAGAGGACAAGACACATTGATTAAGATTAGTTTTCCTTTTGTCTTTATTCATACATATATATATATATATATATATATATATATATATAATGAATATCATATATTTAGGCAGCAAGAAACTTCTTGATATTATCAGTCTGGGGAGGCAATTAAATCATTGGACATCTATAGAAAGTGCAGGAAAATGATACCATGCATTGACCCAAACCTTGTAAAAGAAATTGGTTAGGTAAAATCAGTTGAAAGCTGTTGATGGTTGTCCTAGCATAAAGTCACAAGTCTTTGTGACAAAGGGTTAGAGCATACTGGCATTGTTCAAACTGCAGATAATAAGAGATTATGAGCTTTCTCCCAGAAACTGTAACTAAGATCTGCTCAGCATAGTTGTGATATAAACTACAAGTAGTCTCTATGGATGATGAACAAATACAAATGTGCCTGAGCTTGGGCCTGCAACAGGGATTGGCTAGCCACCTTATCAGACAGGTGTGCTCAGAAAACAAATAGCTAGCCATTATATAAGTATATATAGATATAGATATATATGTATATGCACTGTTCTACATTTGATGTCACTTAAACAATACATGTATATTTAAATTTGAAATATCACTTTCCAGAAGATGCTAATAAAATCTATGACAATGACTATCTCAAGTTCTTCATTTTGAACAAGACCATCAAAAGGACTTGAAGAAAAGCATGAATCTCGAATAGTTTATCCACAAATTTGAATCAGGTGTCTGATAACTCAACAGTAGATTGGAGGAATGGAATGAAGAATTAAACAGACAGATCGAGTCAGTTGAATTAGACTAAACTAAAAAGAAATAAAACTTGATTGAATTGTTGCTGCTAAGATATGCATTATTTGAATGTAAACTCAGATAAAGACTCATTCAAAGTGACATGATCTTTGAATCTGCATTGAAACTCTGTTTTTTCAGTTCTACCATCCAAACTTACTAAATTAATAGCTAAAACAATGTGCAATACGTAAACCTTAAAGCATGGTTGTGGATTACCCCACTTGGGTTTGCCAAAAATGCATTAGAGGGTGCTCTTTAAGTCTATAGAAAGACAATCATATTCTCTCTCTAATCTTTAATGCCTGCTTTCAAATGTAGTCACATGTGGGCAAAATGTCTCCCACTGGGACATGTACATTTTCATGGTCCTCCCTTAACTGAGCTCTCATACACAGGCACATACACACACATGTCAATTACGCACAAGCACATTCTTATAACTAATTTCAATGTTTTTTTTTCTTTTGTTTCAATTCTGTACACATGTAATTCCTTTTGTTAATAACATGCATTGTCATGTTTTAAACTCATTGTTTTATGTTTTTTTATTTTTACCCAGACTCACATGAGTCCACCAATATCGTTTGTGGGATAAATGTTCCAGGAGCCCATAAATATTTAATATAAAATGTTTATGCACAACACAACCAAAGAAGTAACACCTGCAACATAATGATGTTTTATTTTTAACTGAACAACATAAACAACACAGTAATGGTAATATTAATCATTTCCTACAAGGAAACATTTGTCATCCTTTGTCCAAGCAGCCAGTATTGCTTTCATTTGAAATTTATAAAATCTTCCTCTTCAAACAATTTTTCAGAAAAATGGGTTTTCAAGTTCAGTAGCTGTTATTGCCCTTTCCATGATTCATGGGGTTTTCTTCTAAACCTTTTGTTTGAAGTGGCATGGAACATCAGCATCTTAATTATGTCATTATTTTCTCTTCCAGTTACATGTGCTATCTATTTTAGTTGTTGCTGCTGTTGATAGTGATGTGGGGTCTGTTATTTGGTAGAGTTCTTTGTTTGTAATTCTGTAGGATTTCTAGTTCCTCTCAGAATTGCCTTGCTGTATAGGTTGAATAAGTCCAGTAAGAAGACACGTCCTTGTCTTACACCACTTTCTATTTTTGTATAGCTGCTGAACTCATTTTTATCTGTATGCAGGCTATTTGCTACCAGTAGAGATTTTTGATTATTCTAATGCACTTCTTGAATCTATCAAGGTTGCTGAGCAGCGCTAACAGGTCTTTGTGTCATACGTTGTTGAACACCTTTGTATAATCTATAAAACACAGGTACACTGCATCTGTATTGTTCTTTATGTTAACATTCTGAGCATAAATATTGCATTCCTTGTTCCAGTGTCTTTGATGAATACACACTGTTCTTGTCATATCTCTGGACTGATCTACTACACACGCTTCATCAGAATTTGGATGATGAGCTTTGTTATGTGGCTCATTAGGCTGATTTTTCAGTGGATCTCACATTCATTTGTGCCTGGCTTCTTAGACAGTGCTAGGAAAATAAATCTGCTTAGGTTGTAGATTTCATTTATTATTTCTGTAATCTTGTCTATGGCAAAATCATCTAAGGCTGCCAGCATCTCTATTACAATTCGTCTGGCCCTGCTGCTTTGTTTCTGTTCAAATTGGCCAATGCTGCTGCCACTTAGGTTTTTAATATTTCCAGTCCATCAGTATTTTTGTATATTGCCAGTTGTTCTCTTTCGTCATGTAAGAGATTTCCGATATATTTGTTCCAGTGCTGAAGAATTTTTTCTTTCTCTAATATGATTGTTCCATCATTAGATTCTATGCCACCTGTTGATGAGCATGTCTTTTGTCCTGTTAGTTATCTTATGTTTTTATGCATATCTGCTTTATCTGTGAATCTCATTCTTTCTATTTCTGCACATTTTTCATTGAGCCATTCTTCCTTAGCCTGTCTGCATCTGTTCCTTATTTCTTTGTGTAGTTTTCTGTATTCCATTCCATGTCTTGGCATTGTTTTCTATCTCCTTTGCATCATGTCAAGAATTTTATTTGTGATCTATTCGTTTTTCTTCTTCATCCATTTTGCTTTGGGATTATATCATTTGCTGATGTCACTAAATCTACTCTTAGTGTCCCCCATTTCGAGTTTCCATTTTGTCCCTCATATACTCTTCACACTGTCCATATATTTTTCCTTCAGGTTCAGGTCATTCAGGAGTCTGCTGTATTGCAATTTGGGTGCTGCATTAGGCTTCTCCAGTTACCATAGTTTCATTCTTACTTTATATATAACAGGGAGGTGGTCATTTCTGCAGTCAGCACTTGGACAGGTTTTACAATGAACAACTGCATTCCTGAATCTCTTGTTGATAGTTATATAGTTGATTTGGTTTTTAGTTTCTCCTCCTGGTTTTGTCAATGTCCATAATTGTCTTGGAAGTTCTTAGAACCAAGTGCTGGTTATTACTTGGTCATTGACCGTGCACCACTGGACCCATTTTTCTCTGCATTCATTGTGTGTTCCTAGTCTGAATTTGCCAGCTATTTCCCCTTCCCTCTCCTTGCCTACTTTAGCAGTCATGTCTCCCATGATAATTATAATTGCTTGTGATTTGCACTGAGCTTTGGCACTGTCTAGCATGGAGTAGAAAGTTTCAATTTCTTCCATACTTTGTGGTGTCTGTGCATACACAATTATAATAGATATGTTGAAAGGCTTTTCTTTCAGTTTAACTACAAGAATTCTTTCAGATAACAGTACCTCAAAACACATTTCTTCATGTCTTGATCTAGTATCAATCCAACTCCTTTATCAATTTTCTCTCCACCTGCATATATAATCCTGTAGTTGTCACTTACAAGATTTCCATTGTTTTGGCCACCTGGTTTCATACCTAAAATGTTGACATTTAACCTCTACTCATTGCCTGTCACATTTTCCACTGGTCACAGCTGTATAATGTTCTAATGTTCTATAACCTGAGAGTCATTTTTTGTTTGATGTGAATAGCTGCTATTTGACAGTCTGGTGACATCTGTTGCTCCTTTCCAGGTTAGGAATCAGTTCCAAGGAATTTTATCCCCTTTATGTTGTTTATGCTAACAGTGATACCTGTTACACATGTCAGTCTTTACCAGGCAAGGAGTTAATTTCCATAGACTTAACCCCCTTCATGTCATTAGGTTTCATATTTTGTTAATTGACATATTTCTTGGAATTAATAGTGGTTTCCCGTTGCCTTCTCCACAGTGATTTATTGAGACACCACCACTAGTTAGCTGGCCACTGACTCAGCAAGAGTTCTTCTGCCTCTATTTTTCAAATTACTGGGTTGCTAACAATCCACCTCACATGCAAGAACAAAGTTTAGTTATGGACTCTCTGACAGTGGAATGTATACTTACATATATATATATGCCCCCACTGCGCCGGGGAATAAAAAAATATTCACCCATTTCAAGACTAGCATGTTTGTATGGAAGAGGTTGACCAAAAGTAAAGGAATTCTAAGATATGCAAGTCAATGCCACAGAGTTTATATTAAAATGAATTCTCTCTCATGTTCAAGACCAACACCCCACCACCTCAAAGTGGGGGTGCAGCTGAGGCCTTCTTCCCTTTCTTCTTTTTTTGGGGTTTAATCTCTAGTCAGTTTCCACCAAAAAAAACTTCATTAAATGCTGTGATGCCATTCAATTAACATTACATTAATAAACACATTATCAGTACAGCTGTATGTATGTATATGTATATATATATATATATAAACATAAAACATTAGGCAGCATGTATTTTATATACAAAGAAACAATCATGCATAGAATCAATTTGACATCAATCAATTTGATTCTATGCGTGATTGTTTCTTTGTATATAAAATACATGCTGCCTAATGTTTTATGTTTATAAATAACTATTGATCCACAGTACAAAAAAAAAAAAATTCTTAAAAAACTACTGAGCCATTACACTAAATTAATTGACCTATATACTTAGTTCATGACATATTAACTGAAAACACTTGTAAAATAGAATACATGGATTTACCACATCACACATAAATTCAAACAAAAAATTCTCACTTAAAATTTGAAAAACCTAGCGTTGCGACTTTGCACATTCCGATATTGTATACAACAGTCAGTAATAGCACATTCATGAAAAACCATCTTTCGGTCTACAAACGATTATTTCGTCTCTAATCTTAATTTTAATGGAAAAACTCTGCCCGATGATGAATAAAGGATTATTCGAAAGTACTAGCATTTTAAAAAATATAAACTGGAAACAACTGACAACAGTTTTATGGGTGAGGATCACATCATTCTATGGATTAACAGTATTTTAATATATGATATCGCAAATAATCGCATTCATATTGCTGATTGATTCTATGCGTGATTGTTTCTTTATATATATATATATATATATATATATATATATATATATATATATATGTATATGTATGTGTATATATATATATATATATCCCAACCACGAGGAATACTATGCCTATAGTTGAAGCCAAATTTGTAATGGCATGGTCTATTGCAATTTACCAATATTTTCTTATCCCTGAACCAAGTAAATGCTTATAGACTCAAATATAAACAACCAATATTTACCAAGAAAAAGGTTATAGACTCAAATATAATTAAAAAAAACTAGTTTAAAAATTAAACAATCCAACCAGAGATATAACTTAAAATCAGCTAACCTAACTCAACTCCATTAAAGAAAAGTAAAAAAAAAAAAAAAAAGAAAGAAAATTCAGGTACTGTCAGTCATAAGAAATTAATTTTTCAGTAAATGGGTTTTGTTTCTCTGGGCTCAGACTAACAGCTATAGTAATTTAAATTTCATGGATACTAAGAAAATGGGTCTTTCAAGTATTGTTGGATATTTTATGTTTGAACTGGTTTCAGCTTTAATGGACAAACAGTTGCTTTTTGGAAAATGTCCATTTGATCTCGCAAGGGATCTGAAGCCACAATTAACTATTTTTAAAAAAATGTCTATCTTGATCTGATTATGTCCCCACTAATTATGTGTATGTATTGGTTGGAATGCTTCCTGTAATACAAACTTTGGACTGATTTCAATTCTCTCAACTGTTGAGTAAGGCATCATGGCTATTATAGGTAATCTAAAATTGTTTTTATAGCTCTTTTAATGCTATTTTTATTGGGCATGCTTTCATGCAAGTACATATATATAAATATATATATATATATATATATATATATATATATATATATATATATATATATATATATATATATATTTCAGATACTAGACAGGCTCACTGTACTTTAAGGATAAACCAGAAGGCGATTTGTTTCTGGCAGCTGACCCTTGATAACATTTTCAAATTGGTCTTCCCTAACCAAGCAGCCAGTGAGTTCAGAAACAAGAGAAATCTAAAATACAAGGGGATTAAATATTCAGACCAGCTTAAATGTTTGTCTACCTACTGTTATTTGGCTTTTATCTATTTCTAAATATTTTTAGACAGCAGTTTGTCAATTAGCCAGAATATTTCTCCTTGCCTTCACTGATTAGTTGCTCTGTTATCTGTCACTCATATATAATACTTATATCAGTCTGTTTCCACCTTTTTATATCTAACTTTATATTGATATACTCTGTGTGTGTGTGTGTATACAGAGGATGGTGGGGTGGTAGGTTATGATGATATACGCATTCATCATTGGGGGGAGGGAGTACAATCCTCTACCAAGTGTCCCAAGAAATAAACCTGTCAAAAAGAGAAATAATGATCTGAAATTGGAATAAAAGCAAAGATGGTATGTACCCTGAATCCATCATAAAGATCCCAGATGTGGATTTAGTAAATGCTAAATACTCCAGATACCTTGGTGTATGCATCAGTTATAACAAATTTAGTATAGGAGATAAGGAAATTGAATATAGAATAGGTTGCATTAGAGGTAGTTTTATCCAACACTGAAAGTTTTCTACAAAAGCAGAAGATTAACCTAAAAATTTGAGTGATGTTCTTAAATAGCCTTGTCAGATCAAAGCTTTTATATGGATGCCACACATGATACTAAACTCGTTCAGAAATATATAAACTACCAGTTGTATACAACTGCTTCCTAAGTTCTATGGTTAAAAATGGCTTCAAGTAAGTGAGGCATGTATGTCTTAGTGAGGTCATCCTTCTTTGAACCTTGTTGACTGGTATTATAGAATCACAAAGGAACTGTACCAGATAACAGAACCAACATCACTTGAGGATTTCAACAGCAACAAAAACTAAAATGGATAGCACATGTAACTGGAAGAGAAAATAATAACATAATCAAGATTTTGACTTTCCACACTACCTCAAATAAAAGCTTAGGAAGGAAACTCCCATGAATAGTAAAAAGAGTGATAATAACTACTAAATTTGTGAAACATATTTTCATGAAAAATTGTCTTAAGAGAAAGATTTTATACCTTTTAACTGAAAGCAGCACTCACTGCTTGCTTAATGAATGCTTAATGTTTCCTTATAAGTAAACATCTAATATTACCATTGGTACCTATGTATGGATGTATTACTTTTAATGATACATAATTTCTGTGGATATAAGACTTACTTGATGTTAGCTTTTTACTCCTAATTCTTTATTTTCTGGCATCATTAACCTTTAGAAATCTGCATAATTAATATTACTTCCCTTTCTACTGCATTCTTTTTCAAGGTCTCTCAATTGCAGTAATCATATTGTTAATTTCCCCCAAAGTTGTTTTCTCTTACTGTCGCAGAATATGACAACAATGAAATTTAAACACTATTGTTCAGGGATCAGAGTCCCCTTCAGTGGCAGGATAAACTGTTTGTACAGCAAATGTAGTCACATATAGAGTGACAAATGTTAATAATAACTTTTAATAGCATTTTGTTATAACTGTTACGTCCAGTTTGTAAACAGGCAAGACAATTTAAGAATCTTTTGGCAATTTTTTGAAGTCTTATATCATTGAACAAAGCTGACATCCATTCCCTGGTGGCCTTATATAAAATCCACACATGACAATTGCACATTTTAGGAATTAACATTTGTTTAGATTTCTCCGTCATAGATGAAATCAATTGATCTATGCATCAATTCATTAATAATTCATTGATATTTATCTATTTATCCCAATTTTGATATACTTATCTTTTCATAAAGTTTCTTTCTCTCACTATCTATCTATCTATCAGTCTGTTCATGTATTTATCTATTTCAGTCTCTTCATATCTATGTCTTTTTATATCTATCTTTATCAATCAATCTTTATATATATATATATATATATATATATATCTCAGTCTATCATTAGCTATCTATATATATATGTCTATGTCTGTTTATATCTATCTATCTCTCTATCTATCTCAGTCTGTTTAGAATTATCTATTTATGTATGTAACTATCTATCTAAATATTTTCATATGTATCTATCTCACTATCTATTATATTTTGCTGATGCCTCTTCACACGTCTAAAATATTAAAAAGTTTGTTTCTATATTATTAGTTAGTATTTGAATCAAGTTGAAACCTGGAATCTGATTTTCAAGTTATATGGAACACTACTCAGAAAACAGGCACTACATAATTTTCATAATTCCTAATTCATATAGATCCCCCCCCCCAACGATTATTGAAAAACAAATCAAATTTATTGACAACTGAATCCTATCACAAAACAGAAAGGTTCCTATTTGGATTATTGCTCGGTTATAATTCTAGGCTTAAGGAATTTTCCACCAGAAATGTGGCCCAATGACAAATGAAATGTTTACTCTTCGTAGAAAAGGTCATGACCAAAAGATCACCAGAGCAGACATTTTCTTCCAGTGTCAGTGAGTGTAAAGCTTTTAACTGCCATCCACATCCAACGCAAACAAAATGGTGATTGGATTAATTAAATTTGTCCAGGATATAAAACAAGCAGTGTTAAGATTAACATACATACAAAAGTAAATGCTTATATATTCAAATATAAATTATCAATATTTATCTATACAAAACCAATTAAATTCTTATAGACTCAAATATAAATGACCAATATATACATACACTCAAACCATGTAAGCTTTTATAGATTTAAATTTAAACAGCCAACATAGACCTATCCCGGAACAAACTAAATGTTTATAGATTCAAATATAAATAGATAATATTTAACTATCACTGAAGCAAATAAATGCAAATAGACTCATATATAATGTAACTATATTTACCTATATCCAAACCAAGCAAATGTTTATGGACACACATATAATTACTGATATTTACTTATCAATGAGCCAAGTAAATGCTTACTGTGTCAAATATAAATGACAAATATTTATCTATCCATGAAGTAAGTGCTGTCTCAGACATAGATAACCAATATTTAACTATTCATGAACTAAGTAAATGCTTACTGTGTCAAATATAAATGACCAATATTTACCTATCCCCAAACCATGTAAATATTAATAGATTTAGATACAAACAGCCAATATACACCCATCCCTGAACAAACTAAATGCTTAGAGACTCATATATAACTGACCAATATTTATCTATCCCTGAACCAAGTAAATGTTTATCAAACTTATATAGAAATGAACAATATTGACCTATACTGTCTCAAATATAAATGACCAATATTTATCTATCCCTGAACCAAGTAAATGTTTATCAAACTTATATAGAAATGAACAGTATTGACCTATACTGTCTCAAATATAAATTACCAATATTTATCTATCCCTGAACCAAGTAAATGTTTATCAAACTTATATAGAAATGAACAATATTGACCTATACTGTCTCAAATATAAATGACCAATATTTATCTATCCCTGAACCAAGTAAATGTTTATCAAACTTATATAGAAATGAACAATATTGACCTATACAGTCTCAAATATAAATGACCAATATTTATCTATCCCTGAACCAAGTAAATGTTTATCAAACTTATATAGAAATGAACAATATTGACCTATACAGTCTCAAATATAAATGACCAATATTTATCTATCCCTGAACCAAGTAAATGTTTATCAAACTTATATAGAAATAAACAGTATTGACCTATACTGTCTCAAATATAAATGACCAATATTTATCTATCCCTGAACCAAGTAAATGTTTATCAAACTTATATAGAAATGAACAGTATTGACCTATACTGTCTCAAATATAAATGACCAATATTTATCTATCCCTGAACCAAGTAAATGTTTATCAAACTTATATAGAAATGAACAGTACTGACCTATACTGTCTCAAATATAAATGACCAATATTTATCTATCCCTGAACCAAGTAAATGTTTATCAAACTTATATAGAAATGAACAATATTGACCTATACAGTCTCAAATATAAATGACCAATATTTATCTATCCCTGAACCAAGTAAATGTTTATCAAACTTATATAGAAATAAACAGTATTGACCTATACTGTCTCAAATATAAATGACCAATATTTATCTATCCCTGAACCAAGTAAATGTTTATCAAACTTATATAGAAATGAACAGTACTGACCTATACTGTCTCAAATATAAATGACCAATATTTATCTATCCCTGAACCAAGTAAATGTTTATCAAACTTATATAGAAATGAACAGTACTGACCTATACTGTCTCAAATATAAATGACTAATATTTATCTATCCCTGAACCAAGTAAATGTTTATCAAACTTATATAGAAATGAACAATATTGACCTATACAGTCTCAAATATAAATTACCAATATTTATCTATCCCTGAACCAAGTAAATGTTTATCAAACTTATATAGAAATAAACAGTATTGACCTATACTGTCTCAAATATAAATGACCAATATTTATCTATCCCTGAACCAAGTAAATGTTTATCAAACTTATATAGAAATGAACAATATTGACCTATACTGTCTCAAATATAAATGACCAATATTTATCTATCCCTGAACCAAGTAAATGTTTATCAAACTTATATAGAAATGAACAATATTGACCTATACTGTCTCAAATATAAATGACCAATATTTATCTATCCCTGAACCAAATAAATGTTTATCAAACTTATATAGAAATGAACAATATTGACCTATACTGTCTCAAATATAAATGACCAATATTTATCTATCCCTGAACCAAGTAAATGTTTATCAAACTTATATAGAAATGAACACTATTGACCTATACTGTCTCAAATATAAATGACCAATATTTATCTATCCCTGAACCAAGTAAATGTTTATCAAACTTATATAGAAATGAACAATATTGACCTATACTGTCTCAAATATAAATGTCCAATATTTATCTATCCCTGAACCAAGTAAATGTTTATCAAACTTATATAGAAATGAACAATATTGACCTATACTGTCTCAAATATAAATGACCAATATTTATCTATCCCTGAACCAAGTAAATGTTTATCAAACTTATATAGAAATGAACAATATTGACCTATACTGTCTCAAATATAAATGACCAATATTTATCTATCCCTGAACCAAGTAAATGTTTATCAAACTTATATAGAAATGAACAATATTGACCTATACTGTCTCAAATATAAATGACCAATATTTATCTATCCCTGAACCAAGTAAATGTTTATCAAACTTATATAGAAATGAACAATATTGACCTATACTGTCTCAAATATAAATGACCAATATTTATCTATCCCTGAACCAAGTAAATGTTTATCAAACTTATATAGAAATGAACAATATTGACCTATACTGTCTCAAATATAAATGACCAATATTTATCTATCCCTGAACCAAATAAATGTTTATCAAACTTATATAGAAATGAACAATATTGACCTATACTGTCTCAAATATAAATGACCAATATTTATCTATCCCTGAACCAAGTAAATGTTTATCAAACTTATATAGAAATGAACAATATTGACCTATACAGTCTCAAATATAAATGACCAATATTTATCTATCCCTGAACTAAGTAAATGTTTATCAAACTTATATAGAAATGAACAATATTGACCTATACTGTCTCAAATATAAATGACCAATATTTATCTATCCCTGAACCAAGTAAATGTTTATCAAACTTATATAGAAATGAACAATATTGACCTATACTGTCTCAAATATAAATGACCAATATTTATCTATCCCTGAACTAAGTAAATGTTTATCAAACTTATATAGAAATGAACAATATTGACCTATACTGTCTCAAATATAAATGACCAATATTTATCTATCCCTGAACCAAGTAAATGTTTATCAAACTTATATAGAAATGAACAATATTGACCTATACTGTCTCAAATATAAATGTCCAATATTTATCTATCCCTGAACCAAGTAAATGTTTATCAAACTTATATAGAAATGAACAATATTGACCTATACTGTCTCAAATATAAATGACCAATATTTATCTATCCCTGAACCAAGTAAATGTTTATCAAACTTATATAGAAATGAACAATATTGACCTATACTGTCTCAAATATAAATTACCAATATTTATCTATCCCTGAACTAAGTAAATGTTTATCAAACTTATATAGAAATGAACAATATTGACCTATACTGTCTCAAATATAAATGACCAATATTTATCTATCCCTGAACCAAGTAAATGTTTATCAAACTTATATAGAAATGAACAATATTGACCTATACTGTCTCAAATATAAATGTCTAATATTTATCTATCCCTGAACCAAGTAAATGTTTATCAAACTTATATAGAAATGAACAATATTGACCTATACTGTCTCAAATATAAATGACCAATATTTATCTATCCCTGAACCAAGTAAATGTTTATCAAACTTATATAGAAATGAACAATATTGACCTATACTGTCTCAAATATAAATGTCCAATATTTATCTATCCCTGAACCAAGTAAATGCATACTGCTTCAAATATAAATGACCAATGTTTATTTATCCACAAAAAAAGTAAATCCTTAGCCTCAAGGTTCTTGATAAGATCCAGAGACAGATATGCAATGTAATTGGCCCTGATCTGTCATCTCGTCTGCAGTTGTTCCCTCACAGACGTGACGTTGCCTCGCTCTGTCTTTTTTACAAATACTTTCACAGTAATTGCTCCGAGGAGCTGCTTTCGCTGGTTCCTAGGCCTCATGAATTTAAACATCCTACGAGGCTGGCCTCCTGTTCCCACCCCTTCACTGTTGAAACTGTTAGATGTAGACGTCTCTTCTACTCCAATAGCTTCATGTCTCGCACATCTCGCCTGTGGAACTCCCTTCCTTATTCCTGTTTCCCTGACAAATACAATCTCCAACTATTTAAGTGTAACGTCAATCTACATCTCCAGTTTCCTTGATGTATCCACTTCCCTTCTCCACATCCTTTCACCTTTCATTCCTATTGGCTCTCGCTCCAAATCTTCTGTAACCCCCTTGCCTTGATCGATCCCCTATCTTTCTCCACATCCTCTCCTTTACCACTCCTATCTGCTCTTCCTCCAAACCTTCTGTAACCCCTTGTGTGCTAGTGACTTCCAGCCTTGCTTGGGGTGATAAGCTTAAAAAAAAAAAAAATACTATTTGAAATATAAATGACCAATATTTATCTATCCCTGAACCAAGTAAATGTTTATCTAATTTATATATAGATGAACAATATTAACCTACTATTCTTACTGTCTCAAATATAAATTACCAATAATTATATATCCCTGAACAAAGTATATGTTTACTGTTTCAGATATAAATGATGAATATTTACCTATCCCTGATCCAAATAAATTCTTAATGTCTAAAATGTAAATGACCAATATTTATCTATCCATGAGCAAAATATATAGGGTGACCCAAAAAAACGGGAACTTTTTAACAATCCAATAAAACCAAGAGTGATGGAAGAAAAATATTTAATTCATCGTAATTGAAACCTTAAAACATGCCATTTAAGAAACAATGATGGAATTTTCATTTTTTAAAAATTACGTCCTGTAGATGGCGTCCTCCTGTACGAATGCATTCTTGAAATCTGCTGTTGAGATTCCTCATTGACTGCTGCAACATCTCAGCTGGGATACTGTGAATTTCATTCTCGTTACTAAAATGGCAAAATGCTTACTTTCTCAAGGTCACTGTCATGCAGTATTGCCACTTGCTCATGTCTGGCAATACGCACTTCAAAAATTGCCAATTTTTTGGGTCACCCTATATTATTTTATGTCTCAAATAAAACTGAGCAATATTTATCTATCCTATTTGTAATTATTAAGATATAAATGACCAATATTTATCTATCTTGAAACTATTAAATTCTTAATATCTCAAATAAAAATGGCCAATATTTATCTATCCCTAATCCAAGTAAGTACTTATTGTTTCATATGTAAATGATCAATAGTTATCTATCCCTGACCCAAATAAATTCTTACGATTTCAAATATAAATGATGAATATTTATCTCTCCCTGAAACAATTTTATGCTGTCACAAATATAAATGACCAATATTTATTTATCCATGAACCAAGCAAATTCTTATTTTCTCAAGTTCTTATTATCTTTTGTCATATACCTATTAGATAACTGATATATTTTTACTGATATTTCCTTAGTCTGAGATGAGCTCGTGTTAATATTCAAAGATAGCATTGAGTGAAAATATGGAAACTAGAGTAGTCAATGTATACTGCATTATAAAAATCCCATTTGTAATTATTAAGATATTAAAAATTCCAGTTTCAAATATTAAAGTATTAATGCTATATATCTAACCTACCTTGAAACTTGTGAATTGACAATACTGAATCACAAAAAACTGTACCAAACAACAGAACACAAATCATTTGTGAATATTTCAACAGCAACTTAAGCTAAAATGAATATAGCACATAGAATGAATAGAAGAGAAAATTATGTCATAATTAAGATGCTGACATTCCACACTACTTCAAATAAAAGGTTAGGAAGGAAGCCTCCATCAATACTGGGAGGAGTGATAAACGCTAATAAACTTGAGAAACCTATTTTCCTGAATAATCTTTTACGTGGAAGATTTTATAAATTTCAACTGGAAACAGTACTGGCTGCTCAGTCAATGAATACTAAATGTTTCCTTGGAGGGAAACAGCTAATATTATGATTACCATTCTTTAAGGTTTATGTATCCCACATTGTTTTAGTCTTTAATTTAGTAAGAAATGATGGTAGACTAAAAGGGTACAGTATCATAATCAAAGCGGATACAAAGAGCATGTCACTTTGAATATGTCTTCGTCTGAGTTTACATTTAATGTATATCTTAGCAACTTATTTCCCTAAAGAATTGGAAGTTTGTACTCTTTTCTTTTAAATTATTTTTTGACAACACCATCTAGTGGTTACTAGCAGAAATTCCTCAACAGCCAAGTGGGGTAATACAAAATGTTCAACGTGTTATTTATTATATATTTTATGTATTATATATATATATATATTTAAAGACATTTATATTATGTTTAACGTTCTTTTTATAGATACGTTAAACATAATATAAATGTCTTTAAATAAATTGTCGGGCTATGTCCAATTCTAAAAATATATATATATATATATATATATATATATATATATATATATATATATATATATATATATCTTCTTCTTCTTCTTCTTCTTCTATTTAGTTACCTTACCTTTCTACCTTGTTCATCCAGCTGACACATAGCAAAGTCCCACAATTTTCCTCCATTTATATCAGTTTTGGGCAAGTTGCAGAGCCTGGTACCAGTTGGCATTTCTTTTTCTCAGTTCTACTTTAATTGCTGTGTGCCATGTCATTTTAGGATAACCTATCAGCTTTTTACAGCTTTGAGATATCCAGTTTAGAGCAACTCTGGCTGGCCAACAGTCACAAGATATGGTGGCGAATTGTATCCACCTATTTTATACTCAGGTTTCTAGAATTTGCATGTCTTAGCACTTCCTGATTTTATCTCTCCAAGAGATCTTTAGGATTTTGAAAAAGCATGTTAAATTGAATACATCTAAGGGTTGGATAACTTTTATGGTAGATTTCCTAGTTTTTCATGGATATAAGGCAGTTGAGAGAACAAAAGAGTTAAGCTTCGCTCTGAGACTTTTAAAGACTCCATTAGCTTTTCCAGTACAGTTTTTAAATTCTTTGATTATGTCACCAGAATCAGAATGAATCTTTCAATGTTGTGTCCTTCTAACTGCATTATGTCTTCATAAGTTCCAAATCTTTAGGATTTTTTTTTTCAGAACTTATTCTCAATCCAGTTATCTTCAATAAGTCTGTCATATTTCGCATTTCTCTGCATTTTTCATAAATATTTAGAATATAATAGTATTTGTTATTTCTATTTTAATGGTGCCTGTGAAAATGCTACACAGAAAGTAATTATAATCTTATTTCTGTTCTCACATGCAGATAGGCAATATCTACAGAATTAATTTGGTTTCCATTTTTAATCTGTCATTTTTATTACTTCAAATGAAGGACACATTTTCTTTTCTAAGATTTCTCAAATGAGCAGGCTGTTAGACGTAATACATGCTGTTTAATAAATAAATATGGGGCATCTATTTCAAATAAGAGATATCCACTATAATAACATTTGAAATAATAAACATGGAGATAAACACATTATATTAGGTACAAAGTCCTTATTTTTGTCTTTATTTTAAAATATAAGTAAAAATGATTCTCAGCTGCACTGTTAGATGTCACATCTAACAGTGCAGCTGAGAATCATTTTTACTTATATTTTAAAATAAAGACAAAAATAAGGACTTTGTACCTAATATAATGTGTTTATCTCCATGTTTATTATTTCAAATGTTATTATAGTGGATATCTCTTATTTGAAATAGATGCCCCATATTTAGTGACAACACTCCATTTCTTTCTTCAATTACTCTTGTATGTTTTTATCTTTATCATTCTTAATAAATTTCCATCTAAAATAATGACATGGCAAATGAAATTAAACTTCAGGCATCATTTTAAACACATTAAATTCAGTTACGTTCAATAAAAAATATTCTAATGTCAACTATAAAAAAAGCTCCATGTAAAGTAACTGGGTAATTTAAAATTTTAAAATCTCTCTCTCTCTCTCTCTTTCTTTCTTTCTTTCTTTAATATGCCTCTTCAGGAATCTGACAATAATGCCTGCCCATAGTGCTATGGTGGTCTGCATTGATTAAATTAAAAACAACGCATGCACATGCGCGCGCACGCACGCACACACACACACACACACACACACACAAAAAAAATTTCCAATCATGTAAAGAAAACAAAAAACAAAATAGAAAGGCTTTCAGCTAACACTTTATGCCATTTCTGGAAAAGGGGTCAGTTCACTCTCTTTCAGCACCAACAATCCACGGGGGGGGGGGGGTAGATGTGTTATTTGCACTGTAGGATTATCAACCCCTGGCCTGGAATTACAAGTGGCATAATTTTTTAAAACCTAATTGTGCTTTTCCTTCAACCATCGGAATGGTGACATGTGTTTTTTTCTTCTTCCTGTAACATGTACAGTATACAAGTACATCAGAAACATCAACTTAAGATTGTGTTGAATTTGCCAAAAGTCAAAAGATTTGTTCAAGTGATTAAGTTCATTTCTTTCCAAGAAAGAAAGGAACTGAAGCCATATTGCTTATCCAAAAAGATGCTGTGTGAAATAACAAGCAATATCGGCACTGATTAGAGCCTATAGTATTTTGAACCTCTACATCAAGGCTATCCCAAGGGAGCTAGAGACCCAAGCAAGATTTATTATCAGTGGGTGAAATCTTAACAATATAAGATACATAGATGATATTGTGTTGATGGCTGACAGAGAAAGAAACCTACAGCACCTTCTGAACTGGGTAGTAAAAGAGTGAGAAAAAGGATTGACCATCAACATTAAGAAAATGGAAAGAAAGCACGATCATCAGCAACAGAAAAAGCCTAATTGAAAATGTCAACCAGGGTTGATGCAAGAAGGTCATTGGTTCCCCCCTGCCACCATATTCTATGATTTCACCCCCTCTTCTACATCTCAATTCATATAAAATACAAATTTTATTGTAACCTAATTATGTACAATAATGAATCATATGCGTATAGGTGAACAATTCAACTAGTAAAATTCATAATAAATACAATGTACCTAAATACAAATTAGAGACATGTCATAATAGATCATTCCATCTTAAATAATTAGAGACATGTCATAATAGAGCATTCCATCTTAAATAACTAGAGACATGTCATAATAGATCATTCCATCTTAAATAATTAGAGACCTGTCATAATCAATCATTCCATCTTAAATGAATCAACAATGTTTCGCAGCAATTTTTAACATCAACTTGAGATTTTTCTTGTTAAAAAGTTTAATTATTTTAATACATTTATCATTGTGGATAAAAAGCCGTGAATTTTATATGGTGGTTTTCAAGACTTGGCATAAGAAAAACAAGTTCATGGATTTGGACAACAAAAAAAAAACAGAACGATTTCCCCCACATTGGTTGAGGTGGGGGAGTAGTACGAACTGGCCCTGATGTCAACATCAAGCAATACAATAGTTTAAATATCTGGGAAGTGTTTAAACAGAAGATAGAAAATGTGATACAGAAATCCCAACATGCTTTAGCCTAACAAAAGGGGCATTCCAAAAGCTAAGTAAAAACTAAGTAAAGTGCTGAAAAACAGAAAATTTGCATTAGAAACAACGAAAAAAGTACTGGATTGCTATGTGATATCTATTTTCTTATATGGCAGTTAATGCTGGACAATCTCCCCATGGATGAAGGGAAAACTGGAGGCAACAGAAATATGGCTCTACAGAACTATACTGAGAATTCCATGGATGGAATAAGTAAGCCACAAGGAAAAAACATGACAACAAAAAAAACACTTATACTCAGAATCAGGAAGTGATAGCTGAAATTCCTTGAATGCATAATAAGGAAGGAAGGTTTAGAATATTTGACCCTCACAAAGAACCACTGCTAATTATTTTAATACATTCATCATTATAGATAAAAAGCAGTGAATTTTATATGGTGGTTTCAAGACTTGGCATAAGAAAAACAAGTTCATGGATTTGGACAACAAAAAAAACAGAATGATATCAAAATCTGCTACAATTTTTTTTATCCTTTTATAGTCAATTGTGCTTAGTTTAGTTTATAGGAAATTTTGGAGGCCTATGATCACCAGTGTACTGACGGGATGTGGCACATAGAGAATAAGAAGAAGGTTTATTTTCAAAGATTTCATTGAAATCGTAATAAATGATGTTTTCTTAAGGGCTTTTAAGAACCAAAACAGCAAAAATTATTATTTTTAGCAAATGCAGCATTGAAACAGGCACCTTAATTAATCTTATACTTCTAGCATGTCCCTTCAGGATGTGTGCACTCATAGCTCTCCACAGCTTCCAATACTTTGTAGCTCTTAGTAAGGTTTGTTTTTCATCATCATTTCCACTCCCTGTTCTGCCATCTCTTTACACAAACCCATTAGGTAAATGATTGTGGCTCTCCACAGCTTTCTATCCTACAAAGGATAGGAAGCTACACAAGCCTATTAGATAGGGTACTCGCTACTTTCCTTTGTCCTTCTTGCCTCCAGCATGAACTGTGAGTTTCAAATTCTCCAAGCCCTTCTTCCTCATTATGTGGCTTAGAAATTTTAACTACCTGTTGCTGATTCTAAGTATAAACATCCATTTGGTTTCCATTTTCCTCAAAAGTTCCTTGTTAGTCACATGGTCAGTCCATGGTATTCTCAGCATCCTTTTGTAGAACCACATATCTATTGCCTCAAGTTTCTTCTTCCTCTGTTAGGAGATTGCCATACAGGAGGACTGATATTACATAATGGTTGAGCCGTCTGTTCTTTCTAACAAAATTTACTTATTTCATAATACTTTGCTTAGCTTTTGGAAACTTTCATACTAGTACCAAATTTTTATGCAAGTGTAAACAGTTGCACTCACTGAACAGAAAAATGTTCCTTCAAGAAACATGGCTGCATAAAAATTAGGTGTATATAATTGCACAAGCTTTCAAAAAATACAAGATGGCTACCATGAAAAGAAATGAGCCTCTTATTAAAAAACAATAGGTGCATGTAAGTGCATGTAGTTATACAGAAAGAAAGATTTCAAAAAATAAATGAAAGAACCAAGCATATTTTAAATAAAAAGAAAATAAGTGTTGCAATAATTTGTATAAATAAGCAAATATGTGTTTGTGTTTTGTGATGTTGCATCCTATTGGCTTCTTAAGAGGAAGTGTGTGTTTGATGCAAGAGGATGTTATCAGTATAAGATATTCTGAGTGCAAGAGTATTTTCCCCTATATGATTTTTTTTATTTTTGTTTCTTCATTTTAAATGCACTTAGAACTTAAGATGAATCACATTTAATGTATTCTTTTGTTCTTTTGTATCCACTCAGAAAAAATAAAGGCATCATACGTTTTTTCTTTTTTTTTTTTGCAACAAAGATTTAAACTTTGTTTAATGCATTGCTGATAGGCATAAAAATATACACACACACAATCTGGCAATTCTTTCACCAGTATTGTAAATTAAACAAACCTTGATTTTTCTTCTATTTCTCATTGCATGCCAATAAAATAAAACTGTAATTTCCCATGTCTATACATACAAACTACATCCATAATTTCTATCTATGTATCAATTTGTCTGAACCCTGTTCTTTTATTGTTGTCTCTGTTTCTTTCACTCTCACTAACCCCTTAGGGGATTTTATCACTTTACTTGGAGTGAAATGATTAAACAAAAAATCTACTTATCAAAAATTCATTTTAAAAGATTTTATTAAATACAGCAAACAAGATTTGTCTGTTTAATTTTTGTTGTATTTTTTCAGTTTGTGAATAATTTGTAAATCCAAACCAAAATTGTAGATAAACTGTCCAAAGTCAATATTTTTTTCTGTTTTGGTTTGAGTACATTTGACCACTATAGTCATTATCAAGAACTGAATATTTTCAGTATGGAAGACAAGGTTTTGTTGGTTATATCTTGGCATTTGGGGGAATACTACAATTCAAAAATTTAAACAAAAACCTCACCAGACAAAGATAAATAAATTTATTTATTTACAGTAAGGTTCACCCTGTACAAGGCAGAGGGTTACATTAAGAGGTAGTTTATCTGGATAGGAGGCAAAGATAACATTTAACTCTAAACTTGAACAGGTTAAGATTGTAGATCTGGAAAACATCCTCTTTGGAGTCTGTTCCACAGAGCAGTGGTTCATGGGAAGAAGCTGTTCGAGTGGAACTTACTTCTCACCAAAAGAATATGGAGGTAATGTGGGTGGTTTGCTACAATGTAAGTGGCATGGTAGGTACTAGTCATGAAGGTTAGACCTGGCAGAACAAAGGAATGTGAGAGAACTGTGTGGACTTCTCAATGAGAATCTACCAGGAAGATAGATCAGGCATGCCAGTGATAATGACAATGTGTTGCTGAAATGGCCACCATGTTCACCTGACTTGACACCTTGGGAATTTTTTCATAGGGCTATGTGAAAGGGCAGGTCTATATTCCCACTCTTCCTATAAGCCTAGAGAAACTTAAGCAGAGAATTACTGACAATGAAGATGAGGATAATAGTTCAAATAATGTAAATAATATAAGTAGTTTTGGATGTGGTTGTAATAATTTTAATATTTTTATGATTAATCTTAACAATGTCAAAATTATTACCACCTCATCCAAAACTATTATGGATATTTTATGAAATCATGTGCATGAATTTTATGAATGCAATCATTCTTGTCAAGAGTACTGATGAGTGACTGAAAAATAATGAAGCTTTGAGCTGGCCTTCATTAACTATTTATCATGACTGAATAATTTTTTATCCTTTGTAGCCATTAGTAAAGTTTGTCTTGTTGCTATATTCTGCCAACCAAACTTGTTAGGTAGGTTTGGTGATGCTTTCCTTTTTCCCACTTGCCTTCAATCTGTTCTGTGAGTATAAAATTTTCCAAGCTCTCTTTCCTCATTAAGTGCCCTAAAAATTTTAACTATCACTTCCTGGCGTTAAGTAAAAGCATCCTTTTTGTTTCCGTTTTCTCTAGAACTTTGTTGTTGCTCACATGTTCAGACCAGGTTATTCCCAGCATCGTAATGTCAAACCATATTTCTGTTACTTCATCTCTTCATATGTGAGGAGATTATCAAGCCTCTGTAGCCACATAAAAGGATTGATATTACATAACAGTTCAGTACACATATATATATATATATATATATATATATATATATATATATATATATATATTCGGTTGTTGAACTTTGTCCATTTCATAATGTGTGACGTCATTTGTTTACATTTGATACGCCATGAGCAGATATGAATGTACGTGAAAGATTCATGGAAGATTGAAAAGCAGTAAATTTGACCTTGCCAACTGAATGATACTCTGTGGCCGAATCAGTTAAAAGGCACATCAGGCTATATGACAGTTCCGTATAGGATACAGGTTCGAATCCTGTTGGAGGACGAATATTTTCAATGAAAATTTCTCGGACATTCAGGCCAGTAAATGTTGTTTAATACTGTTTATTATGAACAGAGCATTTACTTAAATATTTGTATCTATAAAAAGAATGTTAAACATAAAAATGTCTTAAAATAATTGTCGGACTTTGTCCATTTCATAATGTGTGACTATATATATATATATATATATATATATAATGTTGTTTTGTTCCTGCAAAGTTAAATAATGGTAATAAACCAAATGTTCCCCATTGGTCGGTCGCAACTCAACCTTTCACAAATCTGTTATTTACTCCAGATCTGAATTCAGTCAATTAATAATTGTTACTAATCCTATTTCATCAACTCATAGTAGACTATAAATTGAACATTTGACATAATGATATCAATATTTCAAGTTCTCCTATTCTTCTTTTTCTTGATGTGGGTGATCATGGCTCTCCACAATGCCCTATCTTTTGTAGCTCTTAGCAATATTTGAAGTTTTACTACCACTCTCATTCTTTGTTCTGCCAGCCATTTACACAAATTACTCACTATTTCCCTCTGTCCATCTTACCTTCAATATTTCCTGTGAGTATCAAATTTTCCAAGCCCTCATTCCTCATTATGTTTCAGAAATTTCAACTCTTTCTGATGCTAAGTATAAGTATCTTTTTTGTTTCCATTTTCCTTAAAAGTTCCTTTTTGCTTTATTTCTCTGTTCATTGTTTCCTCAGCATCCTTCTGTAGAGCTATATTTCTGTTGCTTCAAGTCTCCTCTTAATCTTTGAGGAAATTGTACAGCATTCACTGCCTTATAGGAGAATTGCTATCATGTACCAGCTTACCAAATTTTTCTTTGTTTTGAATGAAATTGTCCTTTCTTAATACATTGTTTATTTTCTGGAAGGATAAATAAATTTCTGATCAAGACAAACTAATAATAAATTCATTTAAATAAATAACAAGTTAATAGAATTCAGTTTTTAAAATCAATACTGACAATATTGACCAATAATAAAGTGAAATAATGAGAACAAAAATTTAATTACAATAGAAAATAAAAATACATTGATTCTGTATAATTCAACAAGAATTAAGTATGAATTTCTTTTCATATAAAGTAACATTGATTAGAGACTCAGTGGCCCACAGAAAAAAGAAACAGAAATATCTTTTTATGATTTATTCTAAATAGCAGCATTAATGTGATGTTTCAGCCATAAATTTTATAAAATAGAGAGCTACAATAAAAAGATATATCAAAAATCTTTTGACTAAGTAATATTGAGTAAGGTCTTAAAAGCCAAATATGGTGTATGAAGGGAAACAAAAAATAAAAAAAATAATAATTACCCTTTCCCTATAATAAAAAAAAGTCAATACATATGGTATCATAAAAGAAATGCTTTGACAAAGCCAATATGTGAATATATACCACATAATTGCTAGTTGTTTTGAAGATTACAGATTTCTGCCAGAGAAAGAGTTACAACAAGGGGACATAATTCAGAAAACCTTTATTGACAGTAAAAACAAAATAATATTTCTTTACCAAGTGTAACATTAATCTTATGAAAGTTGGATAATAAATCATCTGAAACTTTGAGAAAAAAACAAGACAGTAATCAGCACTAAGTTACTAGCAGTTGTAGAATGAACACCTAAGGGTTGCAATAAAAAAAATATTAAAACGAAAAAATTTGAGCAAAAAATTTATAATTGGTTAAGAAATTCAAATACTATGAGTATAATAGCATAGAAAATGAATTGAATATTAACAATTTCTCATCTTAAAATAAAATACACTATATAAAGTAAAAATTTGAACATAAAACAATGCACATAAAATCAGAAGGCTTTCCAGAATGATTCAATGAACAAAGCAAAGATATTAATGATTTCGAATCAATGTTACAAATTTGACTGAGAATACATTAAAAGTGTTCTATATTCTGGATGTCTTCAACAAGCACAAAACCTCAAAATAACGCTTGTGTGAGGATTGAAAATGTAAATTTCTAATTGAAAGTGCAATATTTAGAAGATTTGGGTAAACTGGGAATTCTGGTTTTACCTTAAGCTAAAATTAACCTTGAAAAGGAGGAGATTTCAGAATGTTAACTAGAGATTAAGGCAAGCACGTTAGGATACGGTTTTGAATGTGGAAGCAATATTGGGATAATTGTGTGAGATAAATTTAAATCTTAAAAGGGACTAAGGTCTCAAGGAGAGTACTTTAATACTTAAAAAGTGACTAAGATTTCAAGAAGAGTACTTTAAAAGGAACTAAAGTCTCAATGAGAGTACTTTAAAAGGGACTAAGGTTTCAAGGAATGTACTTTAATACTTTAAAGGGACTAAGATCTCAAGGAGAGTACTTTAAAAAAGACTATGGTCTAAAGGAGAGTACTTTAATACTTAAAAGGGGACTAACATTTCAAAGCAAGTACTTTAAGGGGGACTAAGGTCTCAAGGAGAATACTTTAATACTTAAAAGGGGTCTAAGATCTCAAGGAGAGTACTTTTAAAAGGTCTAAGTTCTCAAGGAGAGTATTTTAAAAGGGACTACAGTCAGAGTAGAAGAAGAGTACTTTAATAATTAAAATGGGACTAAGATATTAAGAAGAGTACTTTAAAAGAGACTAAGGAGAGTGCTTTAATACTTTAAAAGAGCAAATCTGAACAATTGCCATGAAAGTATTTATAGAAAAGGCACAGAAAGGCAACATTGCAGCAATGGAAAGTGACCGAAGCCGAGCTGCCAGATCAGTACCAATAATATTGCTGATTCTTCTTTGGATTTTATCAAGGAGCTCATGGTAAATAGCAGGAGCACCAGATCATATATGGCAGCAATATTCTAAACATGGGCGAATGGTAGACTTATAGCCACACACAAGATACATTCTAGATTTAATTAAAATTTATTTTAAGTTGGTATTCATTCAATATTAATAATTTTAAAAAAAACATTTTATTTCATCTTAAATTGCTTAATTAATAAAATTTGTTCTGATAATATGTCTGCTATAATTTGAATCTGTTTAATATTTTGGTTTGATCAGATCGTAATTTATACAGATTTTATTACAATTTTTCTTCACAAACACTACAGACAGGAACACAAAAGAATGAATTAAATTGTTTTTTCATTTATCATTTTTTAGTCTGATTTTCTAATGAGCACAACTATAACGGCCATCACTGTCTTTGATGAGTAAGTTTGAATCCTGATACAATTCAGTTGAAACAGTTAATGATTACTCAAGGGGGCTTCAAATCAATCACAGTTGTAAGTATCAACTGTTGCTTTCTTTCAAGTGTTCACTTAGTTTTAGGGCAAATTTTCTGAACAGGCTCAGTATCCAAACAATTGCTGTAGAAATATCAATTAAGGATTTGTTTGTTTTCCTTCAGGACAACAGAACTCTTTGACTTGTTGAGTAGAACTGAATAAACACTTCCAAGTAATCTGGCCTGGAATTATAAGGCTTGAATTCATACAAATCATTATCAGACTTCAATCTTCAGACCAATGCTACAAGAATAGTAAACATGCTTCAAGACATTATACTTTGCATTAACATGTGATTTTTCATTTCTTTGACATAACATTCCACTTTCTTCTGTTTCATTTGGTTTTGTGGTTTAAGTTCCTTGTTAAAAGACTTAACATAATTTTCATGCTCTTAGATACAATGTCTTCTTCCCTTCAGAACATGGGCAATCATGGCTCTCCACAATTTCCTGTCTTTGTAGCTTTTAGTAGATTTTATCTTTTCACTCTCTTAATCCCTGTTCTGTCAACCATTTATTTACACAAGTTTATTTGGAAGGTTATGTGATGCACTGCTTTTCTCTGTATCTCTTGTATTCAATATGCCCTATGAGTGTCAAATTTTCCAAGCCTTTTTCCCTCATTATACACCCTAAAAATTTCAATAATCTCTTTCTGATTCTAAGTATAAGTGTAATTTTTCTTATCATTTTCTCTAAAACTTCATTATTGCTCACATGTCCAGTCTATCATTTACTCAGCATCCTCTGTAGAAACACATTTCTGTTGACTCAAGTCTTTTCTTCATCTGTGATGAGATTGTCCCGCATTGACTGTTATATAGGAAGACCAATAGAGAAAATGGGAGAAAGAAGTGTGCCTTCCATTATTTTTTAACAGTACAAAGAAGATGTCTGTCTTGAAAACAAACATTTTTATCTGGAGTCAGGCATCAACTGATAGGAAATATGTATTTTTCTGCAATGAAGGATACTACAATTTTACTATCTTTAACCACAAAATCCTTCCAAGGGTAACTGAAAATATGTTACTGTTAACATTATTCTAATTTAAATATTGAATATTTAGATTATGAAGGCACAGTGGAGTTCTGGGTTTTGCCAACACCTATTCTATAGGCTTACAGCCATAAAATATTGAAACACTGGTACTCGTTGAATCACCAAAGTTAAGCAACATCGAACCTGGTCGGTACCTGGTCAGGTTAGATTTGATCTTCTATACAATTCTTGTAGCTAAGTTGGTTAGAGTAGCTTGACCAGTCTTCCCTGAGGCAAAAGGGATGTGAGTTCAAGTTTGGGAATACCAGGTGCTTTAAGCTTGGATGTGAAGTTGGTATGATGGATAACAGCTGGCAATTGGAAATCAGAGAGCCAAGTTCTAATTCCATTTGGGTTTGTTATATTCACTTACATGCAAATACCTTTGAGAAAGGCATGAACACACCTCTTCTCTCCTCAGTTATGGGCTGATTAATAGGATTTGTATTAATAAATCATTATTATTTTTAAATTTTATCACTGCTTCTTCCTTCTACAAATTTCAAATGCAATGCACAGTTTATATTACAAGTTTAATTTTCATTTTAAAAATATTTTTCTAATCTCAGAATCCCAAAATAAAGGTCTAAAGTAACTTTAGATCTTTATTTTGTTTACATTTTTGCTCACCGATTTAAAAATGTCTTTTTAAAAAATTCAAATTTTCTTTAAATTTAATCTGTAAGGTCTATGTTTTCCTTCTGTAACAAAGAAGAGTCAGGTACTGTCTTTGTTGGTGATTTTAGCTGCTCATAAAATAATGGATTTTTAAAAACAGACTTTAATTCTGTTTTGTCTATTCTTTTGAGAAACTTTGTTTTGCTTTCAGTATTAATTTTAAGCAAACTAACAGAAAAGTCTTAGCAAAATAAAAAATAAAAAAAGAAGGAATTTGTTTTGGGGCGTAAAACTTCCTCCATCATATGCATTTGTCATTTTTAGAGTCAATGAAATATGTTCAATAAATGACTGAAACATTCTATTTAAAAAGCGTAATAAGTTTTATTGTTATTCCTTGTGTGATTTTTCAGAAGTTCTTGAAATAACATTGAAAGTATTATCAGCTATGTTTTGTGTAAAGTACTTGAATACAAAACATAATCTATTCTTTGCCATAAAAGTCTATTGTTCGGCAGCCATTCAAAACCAAGATGCAGCTTTTTGTGCATTAAAATATATATATTATGTTTTCGGTGTTCATTTGAAACTGACAGTCACTATACAGTGTCGATTTCTATGTCTGTGCTATTCTTCCACCAGTAACATAGTAGGATGTGTATCTAGAAAAGACATTGTTATTTCAGAAAAATTGTTAATGCAGTATTCACCTGGAACAAAAAGAATTATTTTTACAGTACAAAGTATGTTTCGGCTTTAAATAAACTACAAAGGGTTGCTAAGCCATAAAAACAAATCTATCTTTCTATCTATTCACTTATGTGCAAATACCCTCGGGAAATGTATGAATGCATCTCCCCCACCATCTATGGGTTCAATAGTAGTACTTATAGCTTAAAAAACATTGTTATTCTCAACAAATTGTTAATATATTATTCACTCCCAAAAAAGCATTATTCTTACAGTCCAAAATATGTTTCAGCTTTGAATAATCTACACATGGTGGATCAGCCATTAAAAACAAATCTATCTATCTATCCATCTATCTATCTACCTATCTATCTCAGTCTGCTTATATCTATCTATCTATCTATCTCAGTCTGCTTATATCTATCTATCTATCTATCTATCTATCTCAGTCTGCTCATACATATCTATCTATCTATCTATTAGGTCATCCCATAAGTTCTGTCCGAATTTTAACTTTTTGTTAAAATGAACGAAATTTAAAGAGTATTTTATAATGTCTAATGGAGCTGAACATTATTTTTATGTTTAAATGCATTTAAACTGATCAAATTTTATTTCAGAGAACAATAAAATTAAATTTTGTTTGATTAAAACCCTGCTAACATGGAAGTACCCAAGAATCATTTGAGGCACATAATGCTTTATGAGTTCAAGAAAGGAAACTCAGCAGCCGAAGCGGCTAGAAACATTCACTCAGTTTATGGAGAGGAATGTCTGAATAAAAGAACTTGCAGAAGATGGTTTGCAAAATTCAGAGGTGGAGATTTCACCCTTGAAGATGAAGATCGAACTGGACGTCCAGATGAGTTTGATGAAAAGCTTCTTGAAGCAGCCCTTGAAGAAAATCCTGCTTTATCAGTTGAGGAATTGGCAGTGGTTCTCAGTTCAAACCATACAACTGTTCATCGTCATCTTCAACAACTTGGGAAAGTTTCTAAACTTGGAAAATGGGTGCCTCATGAATTGTCTGAAAACAACCTCAAATCCTGAGTTGACATCTGCTCTTCCCTCCATTCTCGCCAACTTGTTTCCCCTTTTTTGGATAGACTTGTGACTGGCGACGAAAAATGGATCTTTTATCGAAATGTTAAACATCGTTGACAGTAGTTTCGTAATGGGGAAGGACCCCAGCCACAGCCAAGAAGGGAACTTCATGGGCAAAAGGTTCTTCTTTCAATCTGATGGGATTGCCAAGGAATAATCCACTTTGAATTGTTACCACTTAATGCAACAATTAATGCTCAAATATACTGTCAGCAATTAGAGCGTTTGAACCAAGCTTTGAAGAAAAAAAGACCTGTTCTAGTGAATCGGAAATGGGTGATGTTTCATCAGGACAATGCGTGACCACACACAGCAAGAATCATGTCACAAAAGATCGAAGAACTTGGTTGGGAGAAAATTCCTCATCCACCTTATTCTCCCGACATTGCTCCTTCAGACTACCATTTGCTTCGTAGCTTACAGAATCATTTGGAAGAAACAGCTTTTGTAACACAGGAAGAGGTTAAAACTGATATTTGTGAGTTCTTCGAATCAAAGCCAAAAGAATTTTACAGTAATGGAATTAGTAAGCTTGTTAATAGATGGAAGGAAGTCATAGATAATCAGGGAAAATACATTGTTGATTGAATCTGTAATTAAATGTAACATTTGGTCACTTGTTTTCTTTATTCAAAATTCGGACAGAACTTATGGGATGACCTGATAGTTGAATAAAATTATGATAGATGTAGTTACACGTTTATTCATTGGCAATAATATTGCAATAAGCTAATAACTCAGACTAGTTAAAAAGAATTCAACTTTTATGATTGAATAGGAACAGTATGGCTAGTCACTGGGTGTACCCGTCTGTTCGGAAGGCGAGCTAGTCTCTGTTGGAAATACTCATCTGAATCCATCTTGCACATTTACAAATCTTCATCTATGCATTGAGTACTGTTGACATATCTGGTCAGGTGCTCCTGCTGTACACCTCGAGATTCTTGATAAAATTCAAAGAAGGATCTGCAATGAAATCGATCCTGACCAGGCATCTCAACTTCTCACCAACATGACATGGCTTCCCTCTGCCTGTTCTACAAATATTTTAATGGCAACTGCATTGACAAGTATTTTTCCCTGGTGTCTCATCTACATGAATTTAAGCGTGCTACTAGATTGGCATCTAGGTCCCACTGTTTTACTGTTGAAATAGCTAAATGCAACCGCTGCTTCTACCCCAACAATTAATTTTCTCACACATCCTACCTGTGTAACTCCTTTCTGTTTACTTGCTTCCCTGATAACTACAGTCCTCAAAGATTTAATGCAACATTGTAGTTAAATGAGTCTCTATTCCTTGGACGTCATTCGTACAATACAAGATACCACATGTTCACACCTCACCAACATAAAACCATTCTGCCTTCTTACTACATCAGCACTCTTCTATCAGGCCAACACTGAGGCTAACCAACCAAACAACATTCTTCACTTTTGTTCTCAGTTACCCAGGCAAATAGCAAATAGTCCATCCAAACAGCACACGACTTGCTGTTGGTCAAACCATGCCAAACTGTGCAAAAAAAACCCTGTTAAAGCACATACTACTGGAATAGTTAGACAGGAGAGTAATGCCATTTTCAAGGAACAAAATGCTGATGTCACATGCTGCACGTTGAGGTAAGACACTTGTTTTCCTTTGCACCAGATGCAAGCCACTCTGGCTCACTTGCGTCTATGTGACTGTTCACTACAAACATTAATCTCCATCTTCTGTCTTCTTGAATCCCATTCACCTTTTGTCCTTTTCTCAATCCTCCCTATTCTGAGTCTTAATTAAATAATATTGTTTAATTAAAAAACAGAGCTTCTACTCTATAAGTATCCATCAGAAATAATGTTTAAACAAAATATATTAAAAATAACAATATGTCGGAACTGATCCATATCGTAAAAAATGCATATATATAGAATTGGGATCAAATATGGATCAAATATGGATTTGAATCTCTCATGGACAAACTAGAATTATGATACACAAAAACAGATGAATTATACACATGAACACTGCTTGAAAGAATAGATGCACGGGAGGGCTGTTTACCCTCAAAATGCAAGGGTTGTATATTATAAGGCTATGTAGGATAGATAAAGATTGATCCTCAACACAAAGAGGTTGTAGTGATCAGGGCAGCCTCTACTCAAGAGTCTGTTCCACATTGCAACAGTTCTGGGGAAGAATCTGTCTGAGTGGAACTTACTCCTTACTAATGGAATATGAAGGGAATGAGGATGAGTTGATTCAGTGTACATTGCATAGTGGGTCCTAGCTGTGTAGGTCTGGACAAATGAAACCAAAAAATGTAGTTAGCCTAAACATCCATCATGAAAATAATGTGAGTAGTGAGAGGTTAACAATGTTTCATCTGCATGAAAGGGGTTGAAAGTTGGAAAACAATCAATCATCCACAAGGCCACACAAAGGCTTTTGAATTTAGCTAAGGCTGGAAAGTAAAGATTGGGCAACTCTGGCTCAGATATGGAAGCAATACTCCATTCTTGGTCTGATCTGAATCTTGTAAAAATAGACTATGTCAGGAGGCTTCAGGTACTTTCCAGAGTGGAACAGGGAGCTGATCATTTTTGCAGCATCTTTAGCATTGGATTGTATATATGAGTTCCACTTCTGATGTGAGTTTGTGACCCAATAGGCATTCTGGGTAAGGAGTCTCATTAAGAGTACACCCCTTCATCATGACTGGAGAAAACTCAGGATCTGTTTGGTGGTTATGAAACAAAGAGCAGCAAAATCCATACTGTTTGTTACTTAAGAGCTTGTTACTGTTGAGGTGATTAACAACCTTCTTGCTGATGATAGCCTCAAAAAGTTTGCTGATGACATTGAGGCGGTTGATGAGACAACATTGCAATGGGAATGACCACTCACCTGTGTTCTTGCAAGCTAGAAATCCATATTATCTTTTGTTGCATGCCACTTCAAACCACCAGTTTATTCCAAATGGGGTTAACTGAAACTTTGGAAGGAAAACATATTGTATCTGTGATAACAGTCAGATAGAAAGGGGAGACTTTACAATATCACAAGTTATTTTTATTCATCTAGAAAGCATTATTATGGTTCCTGGTTAGAGGCAAATGACAGTGGGATGAGCTGTAGAACAAACATACTACTATGAATATTAGATTCAAAAGTTAATCTTTAACTTTAAAAGGCACTCAAACAGTCTTTTTAATTAAATCATTTAACACCTTTTGTTACTCAGAAAACAAGAAGTCATAGTATACTACGAAGTACAACACAAATTTCTGCCTGCAACAGTTGATACCTGTTGTGAACATGGATGAGATAAATGACTGTTCAAATAGCATTATATTTACTTTCTTACTTTGACTGAGACAATTCTATGACAAAAATGTTGGCAAGTTAGCTAAAAAGACAAAGTATCTTATTTGACTTTACAACAGTTCAATTAAAAATTAAATGACAATAGCGTTTGATTTTTGGAGTTTTTTTTTTTTTCAGAAAGGCTAGAATAAAACACTTCTTCTTTATGTGTCATATCCCCTCAGGATGTAGACAATAATGGAATCCCAAATTTCCAGGAACCGGTTCTATAAAGGCAGGTAATCTTTAAGAACCTATTTTGCTTATTTTCTTTTCAATCTGAGAATGGAAACAAATCACTTCATAGTATCAAAAAGAATTAAACCATTTTGATAATTTAATAGAAAACATTTTTTTTATTAAGACATTTCCAGATTTAAATTCTGTTCTCATCATATTTCTGTTCAGAAATATGATGCTTTTTTACTCTGTATTATGGATTCTTAGCCATATTTTAACTAAATTGCTGCACAATGGAAGACCTATGACTAGAAGATTTCCCACATTTTTAACTTCAATACGATTTCTTTTGCCAAAATAAATTATGCTCATCACAGAAAACCCTCTTTCAGCCTCTGCAGAACTTACAGCAATGATATTAATTTTTGTAATGCCCATTTGTTAGAGATACACAATAGTAACACCTTCAAACAATACTTGGTCAGACACTGCTAATTCCCATATATATATTTATCCTTTACCCTTCACGTGATCTAATTATTTCAAGATGAGGTCGACTGTGCTTGCTTTCTGGCGATCCATGTTCAAACCCAATTGTAAGCAGCATCATTTTATTCCTATATGACATTCATTATATTTTTAGCTATTATATATTGGCTATTAATATATAAGATTAGACAATCATGGCTCTCCACAATTCCCTGTCCTTTGCAGCTCTTAATAAATTTCATCTTTACATTATTTCTCTTAAACACTGTTCCACAATCCATTTACTTAAGCCCATCAAGTATGTTATACAGTTTTCCTCTGTCCCTCTTTCCCTTAATCTGTCCTGTGAGTATCAGATTTTCCAAGCCCTCCTTCCTCATTATGTACCCAATAAATTTATTTTCCTGAAGTTAAATATAAGGTTCCTTTTTGTTTCAATTTTCCATAAACCCTCATCATTGTTCACATGTTCAGTCCATGGTATCCTCAGTAGAACCACATTTCTGTTGCCTCAAGTCTCTTCTTCATCTTTGAGGAGACTGTTCAGCATTCTGTTTTTTTTTTTTTATATGTTTTTGGTGACTGGTGAGTTAGTTAAAGATGGGTGATGTAGAAAAGAAAATGGCAACTTACCTTGTCAAACCTATTGACAGCATGTCGCATGTATGCTATGTTGGAAAAGAAAGAGCCATAAAAATCGGGCATCAATTTGATGTCAAAAATCCTAACTGTCATGATGCCAAAATAGCTTGTAGTAGAATTTGGGGGGGATAAAATTCAATGCAGCAGCTTCATGTCTCAAGAAATCCTCCTTCACGCCATGTAACAACTCATAGAGCCAATTCCCCAGTCACTAGTTATATCTAGGTTGAGAAGTCAGTGACTGGATAAGGTGCAACCAAAAATTTGCATGACATTCTCATATATAAACAAAAGTCAACCCCTCCTATTAACCACCTTCTCCCACTCCTGAGAAAAATACTTGGTTAAAAATAATTTTGATAATCACTGCAAGGAAAAATATTTTTGTACTAAGAAAAATTGTTTTTTTTTCTATATTACAATTCGCCCAATACAAGGCTCAAGAGCCACTCAAAATAGAGTGTTTTTTTCATTCTGCATCATTTTGTTGAAAAAAAATTTTGGTGGTATAGATACTTCCTTGGTAGATACCCATTCCACTTCAATGGAAACACGAACAGTAATATGTACTTCTCCTGAGATAAATTGTAAGACTAAGATAATTCGACATGAACACTGCTGTGTAGAAGAAACCTTAAGAAAAAAGCTAAGTTGCTCTTAATAACAGACCAAAACAATGACAGAGAATCAACTGCACTATATCAGATTTTATTATGTGAGAGTCAGTGTTTTCACAATACAATTGGTATTAACCAACTGAAATTGGTAAAAGTTTTAAGAGAAATTTTCATTTATATTTTCTGTCTGAATTTCTGAGATGAGAAGATGTCATTATTTACACTATTTATATTCAAACTATTGTCTTCATCTTTGTTGCTGTTATCACAAGGTTTCAGCCGTTGGGCCCTCCAGCCTTCTTCAGGTGTATATCAATCTGGGTAACCTACAGGGAATTCTGAACTGAACCCTTTATTTAATCTACAGGGGTAGACTGTTCTTGTTCCACTGCCCACATCTCAGAATATCTTAATCTAATTTTTATTTATAGTACTGCTCAGTTTTTGCTTGTCCATTTTCACTTAGTCCAAGTAGACACTGCCCAACCCAGGGATTTATATTCATATGATTAATATCTCAAGTGAGTTTAAGCTATCTATCATTATTAAGAATGTGCACAGATATGTGTTTAGATATTAGTTCAAAAAGTGAAATCAGTGAGTAGAGTTCCAATTCCAATTTACTCTGTTGTATTCACTTTCACACAGATACCCTTGTGAAAGGCACAAATCTGTCTATGGGTTAAACAGTACTATAGCCTGAACTCTCTAGCATGGTGTGGTAACCAATCTAAGAGAAGGAAAACTCTTAAATTCAAACAGACAATGAAAAACCACTCTGCTATCTTTTCCCAAAATGCATGGTAATACAGATAATAAAAAAAGGAATCCTTGGAGAGTCATGATCATTTACATCCTGAAGGGATATAACATTAAAAAAAACAAAAAAGAACCTGTGGAGAGTCATGACAATCTACATCTTGAAGGGATATGGTATTAAAAAAAAGAAAAGGAATATGTGAAGAGTCATAATCATTTACATCCTGAAGGGATATAGCATTAAAAAAAACAAAAAAGAACCTGTAGAGAGTCATTGTAATCTGCATCTTGAAGGGATATGGTGTTAAAACAAAAAGAAAAGGAATCAGTGGAGAATCATAATAATTTACATCCTGAAGGGATATGGCATTAAAAAAACAAAAAAGAACCTGTGGAGAGTCATTATAATCTGCATCTTGAAGGGATATGCCATTAAAAAAAAAGAAAAAGAACCTATGGAGAGTCACCTCCTGTGCATTAGTGGCTCTTTTGCCTTGCTTCGGATGAAATGATGTACACAATGTGGACAATAGTGAATATTTTATGTGGACAATAGTGAATATTTTATGAGATGTGAAGAAGTATTGTCTTACATGAATATAGACCTCAGTTTCAAGCCTCTTGGTTGTAACCTGTACCACTCAAGAAACATCTTCCATGAAGGTATTATAAAGTTATTTATTAATAGGAACATATCATTGGAAATTACAAAAAGTTGAATAGAGATCATAGAACAATTAAACAGAAATTGAAGAAAAAAATTGGCTTCATGAATGTCACATAAAGAGATTTGAGAAAACATGAATTGGGTAAAAACCAAGAAAAGTGGATTGACCAGCAAGAAAATTGATGATACTGTGAATGAAAATAGAGATTAAAAACAAAATTAAAATATCAAGAACATTGGCTAAAACCATGAAAGCAACCAAACTACTGCATTTAAGTAAACATAGTAAAATATAGAAGTTAGGTGAAGGAGTACATGAAAACTGATTTTTGGCAGTAATTTTTAATGATAAATATAGATTAGATGAATTTGAAGCTTGCATGATAGATTGGATGAATCTGATAGTTGCATAATAGATTGCATCCTGAAACAGTCAATCAACAAGTCTCAGAAGACAACGGTGGAAGGTAGATAACACTTTAGGGTAATATTGTTGGTAGTCCCTGCAAATTTAATGTTGGTATCAAGATAAATATTATTATTTTGTTAATTTCAAAGCAACTCCTTGACTTTCTCATATTATTAGCAAGAAAGGAGTATCTCTTGTCATTATTCAATTTTTGATCAGAGCCAAAAAGTTTCATAACTTAAGGAAAGAAGGCTTGAAAAATTTGACAGAGGACAAATTGAAGGTAAAAGCCATAGAGGAAAACAACATATAACCTACCTAGCATACTTGAATAAATGGGTGGCAGAACATGGTTTAGGTGAGATGAAAAAACAATTTATTAAGAGCTTGTGGAGTTACCCCACTTGCTTTCCTATAAAAAACTGCTACTAGGGGACGCTCCCTAGGCCTATAAATAGGAAGTAATATTCTCTGCCATGCTCTTTTTCCTTTTTCAACTCAGGGACAGTAAGATGTAGGTCGAATGAGGAAAACGCTTTCCCACTGGGGAACACGCATGCACACATTTTCTCTAGGACCCCAAATTACAAACACACAAACAATTCACTAGTTTAAATGTTTTCTACTTTCATATTAATTTTTGTAACACACAACAATATTCTATTGTCTATGCATACCTTTGTTTTGTTAATACATACTTATTATTTGTTTACATATATATAGTTTTGTTGTTACTTTGTTATTTATTAGAAAAAATTATAAAAACTCATGAAACAGACACTTTTTGAAATTGTTAATAACGATGCTTGGTAGAAGCATAAAATAGGATGCATTTATCAATGAGAAACTTAATATTTTTTGGCATTGCAATTATGACAAAGTGTAGAAATGGCTACTCAAAACGATTAAACCATAAATAAAGGGAGCACAATGTCTGACCATTTTTATTGGTTTCTTGTTTGCATAAAGTTGTTAAAATATGAAAGCATCATAACACAAATTAAAACAATATGGCCACTAAAAATTATAATAATAATAATTATTATTAAACAAGTAACTGAATAATCACCAAAAGAATAACAAAAATCATTTCCGAACAAGATTCAAAGAGAATGTAAGGCTCTATTGTTCAGTCATATCAGTGATGGTCATACTCACTTTGTGAGTCAACAGCCACTAATGTATATATGTATGTATGTATGTATAATGTTAATATGTGGTTTCAAGCCTTGAATGGTAACTTTCCTAGAGATGGTGTCTCAATAAAAACATTTGGTGTACTTGGACTACTGTGAGTGTCTGAGTTGCGCATCAGGAAAAACTTGTAAAAGCTTGCTCAAATCATGACAAATCCTTTGTCAAGCAGGACCTATCTTCCTCGGTGCAAAATAAATCCTGCCTCAACAAAAAATCATGGTTATGTATTTATGCTATGAACAATAAAATATAATTTCTTATTTCTTTATATTGATGTTCTTTTAATGGCTGCAACTAAAAGTAACATTGTATCTCTTCAGAACTCCTGCATGTCCTTTAAGAATTTATATCTCTATTTTTTTTTACTTGTATGACAATAAACTACATCCAGCAGCAAGGCCTCTGATCAGCAGCTTTTGAAAAGAGTTGAACTACCTCTTAATTGCTGTTGTTCCTAGGTCCACCCTGGCCTAGTGTGGTAGCACTTGTTAGAATTCCAGCTATAGGCAAATAGTGAACCCACAAACTGTGGTCAAAGCATGGAAAAATACATTAGAAAAATTACCAGTGAAAAAAAAATATTACCAGCAATACATTTTTGGAAAAAAATACAAGCAATAAATTTTCATAGTAAAAAAAAACAAATTAACAACTATATGTTTTTAAAAAAAAACAATACATTTTTGGAAAAAAATTTGGCATTAAATGACCCATAAGCAATTGATATGCCATTAAATAAACCAAACCAAAACTGTTTCTTTAAAAGTTGGCATCCACTCTAGTTTCCTTTTGATCATCTATGAGACCATTGCTAGTGCTTCAGTAATTACACTGTAATTATGATGGCAAATCTTTTTTTATCCTCCATTTCTGAAACCAATATGCAAAATCCTGTTTGCTTATCTGTTTCACCTTCATTCAGGCTCAGACAGATTTTTGTCTGTCTTCAAATATGCATCTGCAATTTATTTAACTCCCCACTCCATATGTTCATCTGCATTTTATTTAACTCCCTTCCACCACATTTTGATTGTTGTCAATAATGAACAATATTTTTTTTAAAACTTTAATGAAATTGTTTTTCTGCTCATCTGAATCCCATATCTCTATAGACAGCTATTGTTCCAAGATCCTTATATTGTTTTGCTTTTCAGCAAGAAAACTGTTTGCACAGTTCTCAGTGTACTACTCTTTCTCCTAATGGATGTGTGATTAGAATGTTAGCACCCCAATGAGACCCGAGTTAAAACCTCATTATGGTCAATTGGTCAGGGAGATGGCTTTTGACATAATCAGCCTACAGAGATGAAATCAGCATATCGTAGTTTTTTAAATGTCTGAAAACAAACCACAGTTTGACCTAAGCCTTGTCAATGAAATATTAGTAGACGGAACTGTTCATAAGTCACTGATGGTTGAGCTTGCACAAAGTAACAAGCAACTGTGACTGAGGTTTTGTGTGCACCTGCTTTGTTCAAACTGTTGATCACATCAGAATATGTACTCTCTTCTAGAAACTGTAACTAACGTTCACTCAGCATAGTTGCAGAATAAACAACAGGTGGGCATTGTGGAATATTTCCTTATAAAGAAACAGCAGATATTATCATTAGAGATGAGGAGGACAGAAACTAGATTTTCATTTCCTTGTTCACTCCCCCCCATGTTGACGGGATATGGCACAATGCTGGCTTAAAGTGGAGAGCCCAAGCATGTGTACCTAGGCTAAAGCTAAAATTTGCTCAATCCCCACCAGCAATGTTACTCTGGCTTCAATATTCATCTGACCATCCCTCTTTGGTGCGATGAGGGAGATCTTAGCACAGGATTGTTACCTCATTTATTTGTTTTCTGTCCAAAGACAGAAACATAATTGAGAGTAGTTTGTCTACCCAAAGAAAGATACATTAATCCCAGCCCAATGGCCAGCAATTCAAGAAAAGCACTCATTTGTTGGTTCAGTCAGTCAGTTAAGTGCCACATGTGATACATGAGTGATCATATATCTTTTGATACATGACTGATGAGGCAGAAGATTTTTTCTGCAGTAGACTGACTGCCAACCAAGGCTAAAGAACCCAGTTTATCCTGCTATTCAACCCACAGCTGCGGGGAGAAGAGATGGATTCACATCTTTCCCAAGATTATTTGTGCATAAATGAATATAACGAACTTGACTGGAATTTGAACTCGGCTCTCCGAGTCTTCATTCCAAGCTGATATCAATCACACCACTAATGAATACTAAATATTTCTTTATAAAGAAATGGTTAATATTATCATTACCACTGCACTGTAGGTATCCATTTATCTTACAAGATAGAAGTAGCACATTGTTTGGTCAAAATTCAATCCTTTGATGGTGAAATTGGAATTTTCTCTTTCAGGTACAGGCCTAGGAAATGCTATATGGAGGTCATGTGCTAACCAAAATTTCATTGCCTCCCTCTCAGCCCTACCGACAAGATACAAAAGAATACAGGATGCTACATTTGGGGCATGCTTGGCTGCAGGAGCTGCCAGAAGGTTGTCAGTATTGACAGACAACCGCCTTCAGGGCTCAGGGTTTTCTCTTTGGCTTTACTTTTCTGCGCTTAGTTGGATATGATCGCAAGACAGAGTAGGTTTAAAATCCTAGATGGACTGCCTCCTGGAGATGTTGAGCTTCATCTATCCATTGCAAGTAATGTCTTCATTTCTCAATGGTTGCTATTACTATACTTTTATTAATATTGCTTTTATTATTTCTAGCACAACAGAAATCAGTTATGAACATTCTTGCAACGTAAATGTGATCAAAATATATTTTCTGGATCTTAAGTCTGGTAACAAAAGTGAGGTAACAAAAAGATATTTTATATTTAAACTCACAATAATATAATCTAAGCCAGGGGTGGGCAAATAATGGCCTGCAGGCCACATGCGGCCTGCCAAATGTTAGTAAATTTGAAAGAGAAAGTTACCAAGCAACGCCAAATAATTGTTACAAGCAACTTGACGCCTAATTTTAACAAAGTGGTAAATGACTGCAGTTAGATACATTATTCTCATTGGGTCATTGAGATCCTTCTGTTGCCGAGTTACTTTGTTTTTCAAATAAATCTCTTTCATGTGGTTACTACTTCAAAAATATCAATAAAAATTTATGTTTTCTTTAAAATGAATTAATTTGTTTTCAAATAAATATGATTCATGTGAAGTTTTTACTTTAAAATCTAAATTAATTTTTTTCTTTAAATTTAGTTACTTTATATGTGTTTTATTTGAAGTTTCTACTTTAAAATATTAGCAAGAATTGTTTTTTATTTCTTTACGCAGAGTTAATTTGTTTTTGAAATAAATATGTTTTCTACTTTATAATATTAATTAATAATTTTTTTTTAAAACAAGGGTATTTTGTCTTTCAAATGTGTTTCATGCAAAATTTTCAACTTAAAAATATTTATTAATATGTTTTCTTTAAAATACTTTAAACTGAGTTACTTAGTCTTTCAAATAAATACATTTCATGTGAATCTTCTAAAGTACTTTAAAATATTAATTAATAAAAATTAATTGCATTTTTTTCTTTAAAAGACTTTTTTGTACACTATTTACATTATTCGGACTATCGTCCTCATCTTTGTTGCCATATTTATTACAACGTTTCGGCCATTGTACACTCCGGCCTTCTTCAGGTGTTTGGAATGTCAAACTGAACCCTTTATTTTGCTACTGGGGTAGACTGTTCTAGTTCCACGTGCCATGTCTAATGGATGTCAGTTACCAGTTATCTCCTGTTAATTCCCCTCTCCTAGTTCTCCACCCCTTAACCAGGTATTGAACTCACATTCTTTGGGTCCTATTACTGGATCTAACTAATGCCTTTATCCACTGTGCCATGTGTCCTTGAGGATAAAGGCGTTAGTTAGATCCAGTGATAGGACCCAAATAATGTGAGTTTAATACCTGGTTATGGTAGTGGATAACTCGGAGAGAGGAATTAACAGGAGATAACTGATAACTGACATACATTAGACATGGCACGTGGAATTAGAACAGTCTACCCCAGTGAACGAAATAAAGGGTTCAGTTTGACATTCCAACCACCTGAAGAAGGCCGGAGCATACAATGGCCGAAACGTTGTGATAAATATTGCAACAAAGATGAAGACAATAGTTTGAATAAAGTAAATAGTGTACATAATACCTCATCTCAGAAATATAGAGAGATACTTTTTTTTGTCTATTTTAAATATCAATTATTTTGGGTTAATATACTATGCGGCCAAATAATGCTCATTATTAGGACATACAGGCTCCATTCACTCAGAGGCCTTTTTAACCATTGATCTGAGAAAGATGTTTATATATATATATATATATATATATATATATATTTGTGTGTGTGTGTGTGTGTGTGTGTGTGTGTGTGTGTGCATGTGTGTAAAAATCCAGTTAAAAATATATCTGTAAAGACTATAAATAAAGATATGAGGAAAACCTTTTATACCAATATGTTTCCTTCCTTGAAGACTTGTTTTAATCATTTGCTTTGATAAGTTTCCTCAAGGAACAATGCCCATTAGCATAAATGGTTTTCTTCATGTATTTTCTTTTATTTACATATATATTATTTATTACATATATATATATATATATATATATATTGACTTCAAGAACGAAGATTTTGGAGGATTTCTCTCATTTGCTGCAGGATGTTTTGTACCCAACAATGTCCAAACAGGAAATGCAGCACTTTCTGCATCATTTGCAGAAAATCTGGCAGTTGGTAGAAGTGTCCAACTTGCAATAAGACATCCACTCAAGCTTTATAATTTGCGTCAGAAAGTTGCCTGGTTATCAGATAGAGCTTGTCTTTACCTTTTACAGTGCCACTAGAACCCTGGAGGTTACAGTGAGTGAAAGTGAATGAGAAGATTGAAAATGGGGAGGATTGAGGAAAGAGCAAAAAAGAAACAAACTTCAAGAAGATGGCAAATGATGTTGCATTTAAATTTTTGAAGATTGTAGATATCAGGGAAACAAGAAATTGGAAGTGAGTTCCACAGGAGAGAAGTGCAAGAAAAAACTGTTAGAGTAGGAATTACGTTGCATCTAATTAATTCAAAAGGAAAACACTGAGACATAGTTGCCAATCTAATAACATGATTAAGCTCATGTAGTTAGGACACCAGAAAAAAAGGCTTGTACAAGCAGTTACCATGAAAATATTTGTAGAACAGTCAGAAGAAAGCAACGTCAGTGAGAGAATGACTGGATGCCAGGTCAGGACCAATTGTATTGCAGAATCATCCGTGGATTTTATCAAGAATTTCAAGATGCACAGTAAGAGCACCAGACCAGATATGGCAACAGTATTCAATACATGGATGAATGGTAGATGTATAAATGTGCAAGATGGATTCTGAGAAGAAAATTTTGGCATGACACAATGAACCACCCTTCCTTGCAGCAGATGTAGCAGTTAAGTTGATATAGTCACCCCACTTCATGCCTGTGGAAAACGTGTGGCCAAGAAAGCTTAGAGTGTCACTCTCCTGGAGGTCAACATCAGCCATCCTGATGGTAGGCAGAAAAGGTTCTCTACAGTGATTAATTGAAAGCAGTTTTGTTTTGGAGGGGGTTCAAATTTACAAGCCATTTCTTGCCCCAGTTAATCACTGGTTGGAGGTCCTTTTCAAGAGTAGTTGCCAGGTTTAATTTTTTCGATCTGTTGGATTTGCTCCTAAGGCAGGAGTAAAAGGTAGTGTAATCAGCATAAATATCTAGTTGGAAACCGATATTGGTAACCTCAGTTGCCCACAGGAGATGATCCTTTCTAAGGAGTTTTTGATTAGGACCCAATTTGAAGATTATTTGAAAGACAGCAGTTTTTGACCCTTGGGATGTGACATAACCGAGGAGTGGTATGATTTTAGACATAATCTCAGTGCACATGGCTCTTGCTGACTTTAATACCTGTGTTAGTGATGAAGTCACTCTAGTGTGAACTGATAATGGTACAGAGGCAATGTTAATGAAACTTCTCAGGTAGAAAGAGAAAGCATTAGTATATGACACCAGATCTGGTTACCTATCGCAAGGTGGGCAACGCTATTTTGTTGACTTTAGTTTTTTTATGTGTCTCGTGATTTTCTTGATTCTCATCACATTTTTTGCAGTCAGTCTACAAAAATTTTGTTTGCCTTAGCTAATCTGTTTTTTATCCAGTCTCGTTCTTGGTGTATTATTTAGATGAGAACTAGACTAGGTTTGTTGTTAACACTGTTTAGGAATATTAGACATTCATATTCCATTTGTAAGAAAGGAAGTTCCTTTCAGACAACTTCTTCCCAAGAACTGCTACTTTGTGGAACAAACTCCTGTGAGGATGCTTCCCCAAGACACTACAATCTTAACCTCCTTAAGTCTAGGGTTAACCATTATCTATCCTATATATCCTCATAATCTGCACTTGTTAACTCCTCCTCTTACATCAAAACCCCTGTTTAGTAACCCTCTACCTTGAGTAAACTATTAGGTGAACAAATGTTTGTGAAGAAGAGCTTCTTGATTGGATCAAGAACTTTTAGTAAACATTCATACGCAAATACTTGATGACTTACATACATGCATATATAGAAGAGAAATATATAAAATTGTTAAACTGATGGAATTATATTTTGTCTCTGAGACAAATCCACTTTAAATGTAGACTCTATAGAATGTAAGATAACATTTCTTTTGTAGAGCTAAGTATATAAATTGCTACTGAATTAGTTGAAACTTTATCTTGCCATCTTTATTTCTAGACATAAAAATATATAAAATGATGCAACACAGAGACCCCTGCAATCATTCTTCTTCTTCTTCTATATGCCTTATCTTCTTCTTCTTCTTCTATATGCCTTATCTTCTTCTTCTTCTTCTTCTATATGCCTTATCTTCTTCTTCTTCTTCTTCTTCTATATGCCTTATCTTCTTCTTCTATATGCCTTATCTTCTTCTTCTTCTTCTTCTTCTATATGCCTTATCTTCTTCTTCTATATGCCTTATCTTCTTCTTCTTCTTCTTCTATATGCCTTATCTTCTTCTTCTTCTTCTGCTTCTATATGCCTAATCTTCTTCTTCTTCTTCTTCTTCTTCTTCTATATGCCTTATCTTCTTCTTCTTCTTCTTCTTCTTCTTCTATATGCCTTATCTTCTTCTTCTTCTTCTATATGCCTTATCTTCTTCTTCTTCTTCTATATGCCTTTTCTTCTTCTTCTTCTATATGCCTTATCTTCTTCTTCTTCTTCTATATGCCTTATCTTCTTCTTCTTCTTCTATATGCCTTATCTTCTTCTTCTTCTTCTTCTTCTTCTTATATATGCCTTATCTTCTTTCAGGATGTATGTGATCATGGCTCTCAACAATTTCCTGTCTTTGTAGCTCTTAATAATTTTTTTCTTTTTCTTTTTCTTAAACCTTTTCCAACATCCATTGACTCAAGCTTGCTAGATAGGTTATGCATTGTTTTCCTCTTGGCCCCTCTTGCTTTCAATATGTCCTGTGAGTGTCAAATTTTCCAGGCCCTCTTTCCTCATTACTGCTCAAGAAATTTCAACTCTCCCTTCCTATCCTTTTTGTTTCCATTATCTCTAAAACTTCATTGTTGTTCACATGTTCAGTCCATGGTATTCTCAGCGTTGTTCTGTAGAACCACATTTCTGTTGCTTCAATTTTCTTCTTCATCTGCAAGGAGATTGTCCAGCATTCACTGCCATATAGAACTGATATTACATAATAGTTTAGTACACTTTGTTTCTAACAAAATATCTTAATATTTTGCTTAGTTTTTGGAAGGCATTTTTCCTTATCTCAATGTGCCTTCAGATTTCTTGTCACACTTTTCATCCTCTGTTAAAATAATTCCCAGATTGTACTTGCTTGATTCTGGCATCTCCAATTTGTAATTTGTATGATGGGCCATCCCTTTTGCTAACAACCATGCATTCTGCCTTCTTGCAATTAATCCTTTCATCTAGCTATCCTTCACTACTTTCTGTAGGAGTTCTTGTAGTTTCCTTTCTGTGTCTGCTATCAACAATGTATCATCTGCATATCTTATGTCACCTTTTCTAATTATTGTTTCATTATTGCCTATGGTGATATTAGTTCATTAAACGATAGAAACTATATGAATAATCACAAAAGTTAATCATATGAGGATGTATCAAAATTATTTCCGTTTTTTTACAGAGTTTTATCAAAAAGATTCATTAATCATTCTCAAGTCTGTGGAAAGTGTTACGTATTTCAAGAATGCTATCTTATCTGTCAACTTCCTTATCAGCAAATTAATTAAGGCTATAATCAGCAATAATATTGTTGACCACCTCAACAGAGACAATCTATTGAGCAACAAACAATAAGAATTCTAATCACCTCAGTCCACTGCTGATATCCTGTCATTACTCACAGAATCAGTGAGGCATTAGAGATTAAATACATCCCAATAACAATTGCATCAGAGGTATTGAAGGTCTTTGACAAGGTGTGGCATGGAGTGTTGCTACACAAGATCTGCCACTAAGGAATCACTGGAAGAATTTTCTCAATAATCAAGGTCTGCCTAACAGGTAGGTAGTTGTTAATGGTCAGTCTTGCAAGGCCAATGAAATCAATTCAGGGGTCCTACAAGACTTGCCTTTCAGTCTATCTCTCTTTCTGCTTTACATTAATGATCTGCATAAAAGTATACTCCGATCTTATAGTGCTATACAGGTACACCTCCAGAATTCTAGATGACCAGAGCCTGGCAGCTGATTTTTTCTTCTGAAGTAGCTCTAACAATTAAATGGGGTTAAAAATTGGCTGGTCACATTCGATACCTCCAAAACTAAGCTATCATCATCACTGAGCAGATGCTGAATTTTCTATCTATCGCAATGAACATGTGTTCTCTCTAGTGATCCCTTGCCTTGAATATTTACGGAGACAAGCTAACTCCAGACCTTAAGTGGAACTCATGTACAGATGACCCATCACTAAATATGTTGAAAAATGGTCAGTTACCTGTACCACTTAAGTAAGTAAAGTACCTGACTTCTCCTGCTATCCTTTCCAACAACCAGATCAGGCCAAAAGTGGAGTAATGCTGCCATATCTAGGATGGAGTTGCCCTGTCTTCACTTTCCAGGTTTGATAGAGTTCAAGAGCATTTACGCAACCTTGTGGGTGATGAATTATTTTCCGCACTACATTGCCTTTCCCATAGGTGAAACATTGCAAGCCTCTTGTTAACCTATTGCTATTTCCATAGAAAATGTTAAAATGAGCTACATTCCTGTTGTAGAGTTATTTCCTCAGTGGAAACTGTATTTGGACTAAATTCGTCCTAAATAGGTTCAACGTACAAAAACGTTAGGAACTTGTAATAATAAGTATTACGCAGAGTAATCGAGTTGTGGTCGCTGACTACTTTTTCGTATTCGACTCCTACTGACTCCTACTTATAATAGATGGGAGAGTCTATTATTTATAGACTAGGTGTCTTTCACCATAACAATTCCCTAGTTTCACCATTTCTAATCTTAACTGCTAAGACCCCCAGGCCACTGTAGCAAACCACCCACATTCCCTTATATTCCATTAGGGAGAAGTAAGTTCCACTCGAATACAGCTCTTTCTCATGATCTGCTGCTTTTTGAAACCAACTCCCAAGAAGATACTTCTCCAAACACTACAATCTTAACCTGTTCAAGTCTAGTGTTAACTGTTCACTTTCTTACATATCTTCATAAATTGTTTCTGCTCACACAATAAACTCCTTCAGTAACCATCTACATTGAGTGACTCTTGGGCTTTGTATAGAGTGAACATTAGTAAAAAAAAAACAAAAAAAACATATATACAAAGATTATCAAAACAGTTCTTCTTCTTTTATGTGCTATAACCCTTCAGAACATTGGCACTTATGGCTCTCCATTACTTCCTATCCTTTGTAGTTCTTAGTATAATTTTTATAAATGTATGAGTAAAAGATTTAGTTTTTAAAATGTTGGAACCTTTCTGCCTCAAATCGCATACAATGTGCAGACATGCTGCATACATATTTTAATATGGTCTTATTACTTTCTTAAAAATTTCAAAACAGTTCAGCATTTTTTTCTCTTTGCACAATGGTCTTATTCATATTCATCCGAAATATAATGCAACATATCTTTAAGCAGGAAAAATTCTAGCAGTTACTATTTTTTTTTTAATGTCAATTGTAGCTTAGAGAATAAAGAAATACTGACTTGATTTTGTACAAACGATTCTTTCTAGTCTATAATCACATTAAAAGAAGTTTCCAAAAAGACGCGAAACTCACGTATTTACCAAAATGCGAACAAGAAAGAAAGATTCAAAAACATTTTTTAATCCATGCAACTTTAAAAATATTTCGGTTAGCCATATATGATATACATTTGGGTGATCATGTCTTGATTCATGACTGACTAGGCAGAAGATTTTTCCACAGTCGGTTGCCATTTCTTTCTGCAGTAGACTGGTTTCCAACCAAGGCTATAGGATTCTATTCAACCCATAGCTGGGATGAGAAGAGATGGATTCATATCTTTCACCAGGGTATTTGTGTAAGTGAATGTAACAAACTCAACTGGAATTCAAACTCAGCTCTTTGATTTCTCATTCTGAGAATGAGAAACCATTACACCACAAGTCTGATCCAAAATATATTTACCAAACTTTAAAAACAAAAATATAATAACAGCTAGAGGGAAGTTAGATGAAATAAATGGCTGTTGTATTCTTTTAAAGGAGAACATCTTTACAAGAATCAGATCAGACCAAAAACCACCTCAGATGGCAGCAATATTCATGGAATATTGCTGCCATCTGAGGTGGTGTTGCCCAATCCTTACTCTCCAGCATTGACTGAGTTCAAAAGTACTTAAGTAGCCTTAGTGAGGGTGAGGAATTATTCTCCACCCTGCAGCCCTTATCCGACAGACAAAATGTCATCGGCTTTTCACCACTATATTGCTATTACTACTGCAGATGTTCAGATGACTGACATTGCTTCATTCCACCAGTTTAGACCTTCACAGCTAGGACACACCAGGCCATGTTCACATTGGTAAACCATTCCCATTTCCTCTTATAAAAAGCAAGATCCACTGAGACAGTTTCTTCCCCAGAACGGTTACGTTTTGGAACTCCTGAGAAAATGTTTCCCTGATAACTACAATCATGGTGTATTTAAGTCCAGGATCAACCAATATCTATTCTACTCATCATCATAATACTCTCTTACTTCCTTCTTCCTTATGACAATCTCACTGAATAACAGTCTGTCTACCTTGAGTGGATCTTGAGACTTATATTGGGTGAACTAACAGTAAAAACAAGCAAAAAAAACATGTTAACAAGTTGCAAAAATATGTTATATGCCTTCTCTCTTCTCTTGAAAAGACAAGTGAGCAAATATTACAAAAGTCTTTACTCATAAATCCAGCATGCAATGCTGCAAGAAATTCTGTTTTTCTAACATGTCAGGGAAACATCTCCTTTTATGGCATCTACCCAAAACTGTTAACTGTCCAGAGTGGACTTCAAAAACTGGGGGTTAAATATCACATGATCAGCCCCAAAATAAATACAGCCCACTCTTGAAGGAGAGGTACTGCCTGGGGAAAAAGGCCCCCTGAGTGTTGGGCTTAATGTACAATATTAAAACAGAGAGTATTTTTTCTGCACACCCACATTGCTATCAGATGTGATGCAAGGTTGAAATTTAAAGTAAGTTTACTGGCAATACCATGGAAAAATTGTCCAAGTCCCCTCGGTACTTACCCTTTTGAGTAATAAACCCAGCCCTCTCCTAAAGGTATTGCTTGGAAGAGGGAAGGCCCCCTGGGGCTTGGGTTTAATGAACAATAATAGAACAGAATTCAAGACAACATACATGGTGTTCTTAGCGTCCTTCTATAGAATCGCATTTCTTTTACGTCAAGTATCTTCTTCATCTTTGAGGAAATTGTCTAGCATTCACTGCCATATAGGGGGATAGACATTACATAGCAGTTCACAAAAAAGAAAAAATTCATCATGAATATGATAAGGATTTGCTACTTCAAGATTATTTAAAACTGGTTGTGTATGAAAATAAAATATATTAATAGCATGTGAGAATATTGCAGATAATTTTCCTGCTTTCAGTAGAAAGAAGCTATCTTGAAGTGCCAATTCCTAGACATCTTACCAGCTAAGAATTCTCCTGGCATAGTGACATCTGGTGCTGGAAAAAGCAATCATTTTTAAGGGCTCCTTACCATCATGAATTAATTTATATACTTTTCTCCTTAGGGAGCTGATCTGTTAAAACAGTGGTAAGTTTTTCTTGTCATATAATCAATTTTTGAAAAGCAATTGTGATGCTGTTTATGAAATGCCAAATGAAACAAATGGTAAATATATTTTACAAGAACCTTTTTTTTTAATTTATTTTTCATCAGTATATTAAAAAATGATTTATTCTCATAGATAAGGATAACTGCAAAGACATATACCCACCATTACAAAAGCAACAATGAAGCATTTCACCAGAGACTAAGAAACGTTTTAAGCACTGTAGATATGATTATAAATAGTTTCTTATAATCATACCTACAGTGCTTAAAACGTTTCTTAGTCTCTGGTGAAATGCTTCATTGTAGCTTTTGCAATGGTGGGTATATGTCTTTGCAGTTATCCTCATCATTACATTTTATTGTGCTATATCAAAAGTATTTTTATTTTAGAATTATGAGGAATCTGTTAAGAGTTCCTGTAAGTTTATTTAATGCTCTACATATAGTTAATTTTGATGATCCTAGATCTTTCTTAAATATTTACAGAAATTTATTCCAAAGCTAATTTCATGAAAAATGCTCTACATATGATTAATAGAATCAGTGGTCTTATGGGAGAGACAGAAGGCCTTATTATAACAGCACAAGACCAATGTCTTCCAATTAATGTCAACAAGGCTAAAATTATAAAGATGGCTCAAATCCTGCTTGATGCTTATACCAGAAATTTGATGAAATTGTTGACCACATAGTACCAGGGTGCTTAGTCCTTGCTGAGAAAGAATACATTATTAGACTTAACAGGCTAGGACAATATATTCATTAGTATGTCTGGTACTGAATTCCTGCATCCATTGTACAAACACCACACGAATTATGTCACAAATGCTGATGGAGTGACTATACTGTGGAATTTCCCAATCCTCAAAGACAGGAAAAGTGATACAAATAGACCAGGCATAGTCGTAAAGGAACCAGCCAAATAACTGATATGACTTGCCCACAGAATTCCAATGTTTCTAAAAAAAGAATTTCAAAAACTGTCAAATTAAAAATCAAAATAACAAAAATATGGAAATTTAAAATTGCAATTATCCGTGTTGTGATAGGAGCATTGGCTATGATAAAGGAAGGTACCAAAAACCATGTGAGTAAAATTCCTGGACATATGAACATCTCAGAACTATGAAAGATTACTTTGTGAAAAACTGCACATATCATCTGCAAAACCCTCTTTATCTAAACAAAACGTCCCAAATGTGTCTAGATAACTCTCCTATATACTCAGAGGGAACTTGGTTATTAGGCACTTTAAATTACTCTCTGGCAAGATGATGATGATGATGATGATGATGATGATGATGATGATGATGATTACCACCACCACCAGTACTCACTCATGTTTTGTAGTGCATGGTTAAAATCTGAAATCAAAGATTTTATTCTTGCTGCACAGAGACCACTGCTTGCTAACTAGAAATTAGCAAACATACATACTGAAAAATTGTACTAACCCCAAATGCAGATTTTGTGATAAAAATGCAGAAAATGTATCTGGTTGCACAATGTTAGCAGCCACTGAATATAAAATTTGGCATGATAGAGTGGGCCAATATCTGCACTGGAAAATATGCAATTCTTATGGGAAGGAAACTGTAAGAAACTGGTATGAACATCGCCAAGAGCTAGTTACAGAGATAGGGCCTGTAACAATTTTATGCGATTTTACAATATACACAGAGAGAACAATCAAAACTAATCAATGACCACAAAAACAGAATATGCTTTCTTATTGACATGGCAGCTCCTGCATATTGTAATGTATCTTTGAAGATCTTCAAAAAATTATCAAAATATATCTTGAAGTGGAAATCTAAAAAAATGTGGCACATCAGGACATCGTTGTAGTTGGAGCCCTCAAACTGATTGGAAAAGTTTCCGGTAGACTCATTGAAGGGATTCCTGGTAACCCAGGGCTTAAAGAAATATAAAAATTGTACTCACAAGTACAGCTCACACATTATGCAAAATGTGTGTGATCTTCAGGTTTTTGTTTTTTTTTTTACAAAAAAAATGATCAGTTGAAAATGCCATGAAGTCCTTTCTGACCTTAGGTCTCTGGTTGGGACCTGAAAGGAAATGCATATACAACAGAAATCAAACAAAATAATAATAATAATAATAATCATGAAAGTAATAACAACATCATAGTATCATAGATAGCATTTACATGCATACAGAAAAGAAACTTTGAAGACACTGTCTTTAAACACAAAAGTACAATTATACATGCCAGTAAGTTTTCATTACTTATAGTCTTTGTAGATACAACTTTTTTCTTTTCACTTTTCTTTGCTTCAAATGAAATTTTAAGAATACTGATCTGTTATGTAATAATGGTCCTCTGACATTGACATGGCAATGAATGCTAGACAAACTTCTCACAGATGAAGAAGAGACTTGAGGTAACAGAAGTGTGTTTCTGCAGGAGGATGCTAAGAATACCATGGACTAAACATGTCAGTTACAAGGAAATTTGACAGATAATGGACACAAAAAGGATGCTTTTACTTAGAATCAGAAAGAAATAATTGAAATTTCTAGGGCACATAAGGAGGGCAGAGGGGTTGTTGAATTTGAACCTCACTGGATATACTGAGAAAAAAGAAAGCAGCAAATAACCTACCTAACAAGCTTGTGTTATTGGTTGGCAGAAGAGGGGAAAAAATGACAAGCCATACAAAGAGCCACTAAGGATAGGAAGTTATGGAGAGCCATGATCACTCACATCCTAAAGTGACACAGCACATAAGAGATGTGACTCTATCATAAGTAGGAATGTGCAAACTCAACATTTGTATGTATACATATAAATATAGTAGAAATAGCCTACAAAACCAACCTTGAATAAAATTACTGCTGATTTTTTACATTGCAAGAGAGGTGAAATTTAAATTTTTATTATTGCATTATTCCAAAATTTTAACACATCAGCAGATGGCTATTAATGTCAACAAATGATCTCAAATAGTTATTAATTAAAAATATTAGTAATTAATGTATAATATTATCCATAACTACATGTACAAGAGTGTGGTTTTTGATAAAAGTTAAAAAATAACCATAAATACGTAAAAAATGCATATATTGTCTAAAATTCCTTTTTTTTTTTTGCAATTTGTGCTATGTTATAATGCTTATTACCAAAACAATAATACTGAATAATTTTTTTTAAACATTAATGTATATATAATCACATCTCCCTAATAGCTGTCACAATCTGTTAGTACCTTACAAGGATGTAAATTTGAAATAGCAATTTGTATTCCAAACATTACCTGCATTTCACAAAGAGGTAGACTAGAATAACAAGTTATTATTTGTTAAAAAATTGTTCAGCACTTCTTTTTGATGATTAAGATGAACAAAATAACCAGTTTGAATTTTGCTGATTAATTGGATTGTGAGCTCTCGTCATGAAGAGCATCATATCCAATCTGGTTTCTGAAGACCAACTTGTATAATATTGATGCGTTTTCATTTCTGCAGTCAGAAAAGTTCATGTTGTCTCTTAGGAGATGAGTAACTCACTGAGATTGGCATGCTTGTGAATAATTCAGATTTGATATTCTTAGTCCATAGACATTTCTAATACTGATGTATTCAGCATGAAACTGAATATATTTGCATCAGTTGGGGTGGAGCAGCTTCAAAGTAGGACTTAGAACTATTGTCTGTTGATCATATATATATATATATATATATATATATATATATATATATATATATATATATATATTATATATATTGTGTGTATTTAGGCAGCATTTTTTCATTCATGCATTTTTTCATTAAATAATATAGACAAGTGTTGTCTATTTATTTTATGTAAATTCTTTTCATATCGTCTGATAAGCTTAATAACATTATCATTAAATGAAGAAAGAAAATCACAATATTGATACATACTTTTTAATCCTATCTAAGCTTTTGGCTTACATAAGCCATTATCAAATATGACAATTACAGTACAATATATTAAGCAATACACGGACAAGACAGTGATGATAGTCTGTTTTTGTTTACATGGAAATGAATATATGTATGTATATGTATATATGTATGTATACTCTAGTGCAAAGGTTTGTAGCCACCCCAAGAATTAGCAGGGGATGAATTTAACAGAAGAGTGAAAAAAAAAATGTAAAAGGCACTTCATTGAAAAAAGAATGGAATCATTTATCAAATTTATACTTTGAGAAACTTTTGCAATAAATGCCAAAAATTTGTACTGCAGTAATCAATGCTAAAGGAGGATATTTTGTTGAGAGCAAAATGTTTTCAAATAACTCTTTTTTTCTTTTTGTCATAATAAAATTTCTATCATATCTCACTGACTTTTTAACCATGTATAATAATTTTCTCTTATTTAAAGTACACAACAACTACTTTTGGGGCCAATTTAAAGAAGACCAGGCACTTAACTCGAACGGTTCGCTTGACTGGAATCACCATTTCTCTTTCGCAACACTTGTGCTCAGCATTCCTTACAATAAGGACCCTACATTATCTGTCTCATCTATTATGAAAAATAACATTTCTTTATTCAATTTGTCTAAAATAAATGCCACCAAATTTTCTAATCTTTCTAATCCTAATAGATTTCATCCTCCATCTACAGTCAACAATTCTAAGAGACTCCATGCCCACATTAATGCTTAGTTGATCGAGGGTGATGTCTCAGCTGCAGTTAGAGTATTGGTCTCATTCGATACTATACTAGCTACTACACCAGAAGTTTTCAAAGCCCTCTGTCGGAAACATCCTGCGCCACCATCAGATGTCAGATTTGTTCAGATGGAAAACAATGATTCAAATATTGAAATTTCAAAGGAAGCGATGGTTGCCGCTCTGAAGTCTTTCTCAGGAAGCAGCAGTGGAGGTGTGGATGGCCTTTGACCTGGTCACATCAAGGACTTAATTTCTGCCCACACTGCCGAAGCTGAACAATCATCGTGGATGTTTGAAATATTTGCCTGAATGTTCAACATAAAGTTGAAAACATGGTAACCAGGATGCAGTAGCTTTGCGGATAGTGTCAAGAGGAACTTCATTCCAAGCTTCAGTTAAGTTCCACTTCAATGAATCACTATCAACGATGTCATGACAATGGTTTTGCAAGAGAGTTAGGACTATACTCCAGATAGAGTAATCAATAACATTCAGATCTGAGCTTTTAAAAGCCCACGGAGATGGACCAATTAGAGCTGCTATGTTTTCTCAAAGAATAAATTTGCCAGTCTTTTACTGGGCATGCTGTATATATATCATTTTGTTTTTAATATTATTGTTATACAGTGTAACCATAATATAAGAGAGTTGTCGGGACCGGATAAGTCTCTTATATCCGGGTTTGGTCTATTTTGTTTTATTAACACAGGCTCTAATTTGGGACCAGAGAAAATCTCTCTTATATCCGGGTCTCTTATATCCGGGTTACACTGTATATTGTCTTGAGTATTCCATTTGATATTTATAGGATAAATAAAAATGAAAAAGGTTTTATTTTGAAAAATCAAATTAAAAGTTCAGTACCATATATACTCATGTATAAGCTGTCATCATGTATAGTGTGTTCCCTGAATTTTTTGCATAAATTTTAAACCCTCTACAAAAAAAAATTTACCTGTGTATAATGCAATGGGTCGCCAGAAATGCATTATTTTTAAACTCTTCCAAAAATATTACCTGTGTATAGTGCAACCCCTTATTTTTTGCAAAAAACATTGATCATAAAGTCTTGCACTATATTTGAGCATATACAATATTAAAAAAAATTAATATGTAAGTTTCAAAACTTCAAATATGTAAAATATAAATTTCATTTTATTTTTAGTGTGAGTGTCTAAATCCCTTCATAATCAATACGACCCTTCCTCAACATTCCAAACAACGAACAAAAAGCTATGGGTTAATTAGTAAGACTTTGATTACTAAATTATAATCTCAAAAAAAAATTTTACAATCTAAAAATATTTTCTGGTTTTAAATAACCTGCAAAGGTTTTGATAAGCCATAAAAATATGTCAACACTTTGTTGTTGTTATATAAAAATATGAAATTGTTGTTCCATTTTCTTTTCCTCTGCTGACAATGATGACCCATCATTTACATGCGTAGATTTTGTTTGCCACTGCTTTTAGTGAAACACTACCAAAGAGGTAACTTAGGTAACAGACAATTATTTTAAAAGGATATCCAGGGAGTTAAATTTTTAGTGACTTGGAATGAGAAATTGGCAAACCAGGTTTGAATTCCCATCAGGTTTGTTACATTAACTTTTTCACAAATACCCTTGGGAAAGGTACAAATCCATATCTTCTCCCCACAACTATAGATTAAATAGCAGGGCAGACTGGACTTTCTAACCATTGTTGGCAACTAGTCTAGGAGAAGAAAAAATTCTGAATTTAAAACTGCTTGTAACCCTGACAAAGCACATGGATTGTTTTCTTCACAGTTTATCAACCTTTTTGTGGTTATTTAAAGCTGAAATATTTGAGTGTAAGAATAAGCATGAATATTGTATTAACAATTTTTTTTAGAACAAGAATGAATTTTTCAAACACAACTTCTACTCTTTAACCCATAGCTGAGCGGAGGAGATGAATTCATACCTTTCCCAAGGGTATTTGCATGTAATATTTATAAGTCTGCCATTCATCCTTCCTTTGAATATTGCTGCCACATCTGGTCTGGTGTTCCTGCTATATATTTAGAGATTCTTAATAAAATCTAAAGAAGATTCTGCAATGTTATTGGTCCTGACTTGATATTTTGGCTACACTTCTTTTCCTGCTGCCATAACATATCTTCTCAGTGCCTTTTCTGTAAATACTTTCAAAGTAATTGTTCTGGTGTACTTTCTGCTATGGTACCTAAACTTTATAAATTTAAGCGCAGTATTAGATTGGTGGCAAGGTCTCATCATTTTACAATTGAAATGGCTTCATATAAACATTTCTTCTATTGCACTTCTTGCTTGTGGAACTTTCTTCCAGCTTCTTGTTTCCCAGTCAGCTTTGATCTTCAAAAATTTAAATGCAATGTCAATTGTTATCTTTTCTCTTCTTAATTCTTGTTCTTTTATTGCCCTCTTTCATTAACAGTAGTTTTTCTCATATTCTGTAATGCTCAGTAACATCTTTCATCCTAGTGGCTTTATTGCCTTGTTTGAGGGGAATTGATTAAAAAAAAATGTAATGAACCTGATTGGAATTTGAACTCAGCTCTCTGATTTCTCATTCTGTGCCACTATCTGTTATACCAACTGTGTATACTATACAGCCATGGAAAGGATTATGACTCTATGATCTTTGATTGCAGTCGATGAGGCATCTAGGAAAAAATGCTATCAATATACAAGCTGTTCAATGACTAAGGATAAATTATAAAGATGTTATAGATGATATTCAGAAAATATCTGTATTTTTCTTCTTGCAATTTGATACTCTGATGTTTAACTTTGGAAATTAATCAAGAAAAGGAACTGCTAGTATATTGAGACTATTAGTTGCACCAAAGTGAAATGGGTACAGATTTAAAATGCTTCAGATTTCTTTTTTTCAGAGCTTCTGTTTGGGTAAATATACTGAAGACATCACCAGTAATAGCAAGAGAAGCCTAATACATGTCATATGTTATTAACCTAATTTTAATGTGAAACATTTGAGTAGTACCACTCAGCAAATGTTCATAAATCGACAAAAGACTTGACATCAAATAGGTGAACCAAAGCCAGAAACAAAACTCAGAAAATAAGCAATAAATAAATGGAAGAATCTCAGAAAGGAATTTAAAAAAGAGGCTTTCAACAGAATTAGAGAAGAAAATGGTGAGAATTAAAAGAAGAAAAACAAGAGAGGAAAACCACATCAGGGAGAATGGAAAAAAATGCAGAGAATTTCTACTGCTATCTAATTCCTTCCACCAACGACTTCCTATGTAAAAAAAAAAAAAAGTATCATTGTTGTTTTTTCTCATTTAGTTTTTCGTTTTATTTCCCTGAATATTTCTTCCTGGATTCTGCTATTTGTACTGTTAGCAAATGCTGTCAATACAATGTAATCAATACCTGTCGAGTACAATAGAAGACTTACACTTTAACTTCTTGTATATGTTTCTCTTATTTATTTATTTTCTTTTCTCTCACTATCAATTTCTTCTCATTTCTTATTTCCGTCTTTTTTCTTTTCCACTTTTTTACTTAACTTTTCTTCTGAAATTTGTAACTTTTCTTTTCTCTCTATCTTCAAACCATTCTTCGTGCTTACCTTTTTCAATCCTGTTCTGTTTTTTCTTTATTCTGTCATTCTATATTTTTTACACTTCATTCCTCTTCCATTTTCGTATCTCTTTTTGCTTACTCGTTTTTTTTTTCTTTCATTTTCATTCTACTCCTTTCAGCATTTTCTTCTTTATTTCTTTCCTGATTTCTTTTTTCTTCATTGCTTAAACATTTTCAGTTTCTTTCTTTCCTCTTCGTTTTTTTTTTCTTGCTCTTTGTTTTTCACACACATTTCATTTGTTTACTTCCTATTAACTTTTCTTACATTTACTTACGTCCATAGTTTTCTCTTTTACTGCCTTTAGTTTATCCCATTTATCTTCCTTTCTCCATGTCATTTTTAACTGTTCTTTCTGTCTTTGTTCATTTTCTCTTCACTTCTCCTGTACCTCATATGTCTTCTTGCTTTTATTATTGTTCAACTTCTCTTTCTTCCTTCTTTCCTTTCTTGTTCCTTCCTTCCTTACTCACTTTCTTCTTTCTTTCTTTTTTCTTTATTTCTTGCTAACTTCCTTCCTTTCTCCCTTCATTCCCTCTATATTTCCTTTCTTCTTTCTATCTTTCCTCTCTTTATTTTCTTCCTTATTTACTTCTTTCCTTATTCATTCCCTTACTTTCTTCTTTCCTTTACTTTTCTGTCCTTCCTTCCTTCCTTCGTCACTTCCTTCCCTTTTTTGCTTTCTTCCCTTATTTCTTCTCCCATCTCTTCATTCTTTCATTTCTCTCTTCCTTCCTTCCTTCCTTTCTTCTTTCCCATCCCCCTTCCTTTTCCTCTTTCTTCCTCTCTTCTTTTATTCCTTCCTTCCTATATTTTTTCTTTTCTTCCTGACTCACTTTACTAATTCCTTGTTTCCTTCCTACCTCCCTTCTGTTACTTTCTTTCTTCTTTCCTTCTGTCCTTCCTTCCTTCCTTCCTTTCTTCCTTCCTTCTTTTCTCTTTTTCTTCCTTTCTTTCTTATTTCTTTGTCCTTCCTTCTTTCCTTCTTTTCTCTCTTCCTTTCTTTCTTTTTTACTGAATTCCCTCCTTCCTTTCTCTCTTTCTTTCTTTTTCTCTTTTCCTTTTTCTCTTTCTTTCTCCCTTAACTTCAATTCTACAAACAAACTACACTCAAGTGCATCTCTCTTCTTATGTCTCTATTATTTCTTGGCTTCTTTACATTAACCATTTCCTCTAATCAGACGCTAACAAAATCATTCTTATCTATCTACATCTATCTATCTATCTATCTATCTATCTATCTATCTATCTATCTATCTACATCTATCTATCTACATCTATCTATCTATCTATCTATATATATATATATATATATATATATATATATATATATGTATGTATGTATGTATATATATATATAACATAATTCTACTGCCATTAATAAGTCACTGGGGTAAGTTAAAGGAAGGAGCAAATTCAACATATGCTTAACAATCTTATCAATATTATCAGTCTGAAAAAAAATTACATGTATACTATTTTATTATTACACTTTTATTATTTAAAAAAGAAATGATAGGCAAAAGTAACACTTGCTTTTTCCACTAAATAATGATTGAATAATTGATATTAACAAACATTTATAAAAAAAATTAAGTAATGAAAATACTGATGTACTTTTTTATTCTTTTTTTTTATTGGTTGGTTTATTCATTTAACTTCTCAATGACAATTTTATTAGATTGCAAGAGACTAACTATAAAGCTTCTTCTAATAGATCAATTTGCAGTACTCAGAGAAAAAAAATCCATCACCAGAGGGCACTTTTTACAATCTAAATAAAATCAATTTTGATTAGCGTGCTAACACGTCCATTTAGCACTTGTATTTTTATGTAGTCCTGACAAACTTCAAATAAAGTTATTTTTGAAAAGTTACTTTTTTACCTGACCTCATCTTCTCAAAAAGTTACTTTTTTACCTGTTCTTATCTTTTCAAAATGTTACTTTTTTTTAACTGACCCCATCTCAAAAGTTGCTTTTTTACATAACATCATCTTCTCAAAACATTTGAGTAAAAAACGTCTTTTGCGTGTCATGTTTTTTTAGAACATGGGCAATCATGATCCTTGACAAATTCCTATCCTTTGTAGCTTTTAGCAATGTTTGTCTTTTTACCATCCCTCCTACTCCCTTTTCTGCCTCCCTCTCCATTTACACAAGCTCATTAAGTAGGTTACTCACTGTTTCCATCTGCCTCTTTGCCCTTCAATATATCCTGCAAGTGCCAAATTTTCCAAGCCTTTTTCCTCATTATGTGTCCCAGAAATTTCAACTATTTCTTTCTGATTGTACATATAAGTGATCTTTTTGTTTCCATTTTCCTTAAAACTACCTCAATTCTTACATGCTCCATCCATGGTATTCTCAGCATGTTGTTAAATTTATTTATTTAGTCTATCCATCTATATGTCTCTCTTTCTCTCTCTCTCTCTCTCTCTCTCTCTCTCTCTCTCTCTCTCTCTCTCTCTCTCTCTCTCTCTCTCTCTATCTATATATATATATATATATATATATATATAAATTATAACATGAAAAAAATCCCATAAGGGATTATTTTTTTCACATTCTAATGAACGCTCAGCACATTGTCAACCATTTTGCATTTAAAAGCATAATGAAAAAATTATGGTAATGAATAACAACACATAACATATAGTTTTGTACCACTTGCACCCCTGAAGATGGTCTTGGAACACGATCGAAAGTATTTGGGAAATTAAAATAAAAGAAATTTAAACAGCTATAGCACATTTCTCTCATCCTTTAACATCAATACATGGAAGGTTATTCATGAGTATGAACAGATTTTATTAAAAATTAGCAGACATAATGTCTGTAATTTATTCAATCAGACATGTCTAAAAGAGAATTTGCTGCCTAAATATATATATATATATATATATATATACACACACACACACATATATATATATATATATATATATATATATATAAATATAATTAATACAAGTAAAAGGTTTGTTACTTAGCTGATTGATGTTACATTTAGCATCCCAACTCCAGAGTTTTGTAGACACACCCTCCAGGAATTACTATATCCACTGGTCAGGAGTTATCAGCAATTGACTGCTTATACTTCTCGATTTTTCTTTTTTATATGCAATTTTCATTGGTGCATGTTTTGGTTTGGTTTTTCTCATAATGTACATGTGCTTGTGCACCTGTGCACTCATCTGCACATATGTGCATACACATAGAATGTTGTGATTATTTGTCTTTTTCACATTTTTTTTTTCACTTTACACTCACTCATTAACCTTTTTCATTTTTTTCTTTTTTTCTTTCAATTGTTGCCATACATTCACCAGTCACTTCTAGTATTAGATTAGACCTTCTTTTGTCTTTCAAAACACCTCAGTTCTTTTTGTCATGGATTTCACAATGTTCTGGAAGCACATTTTCAACATTTTTGTTGCCCATGCTGTTGTTATAGTATCTTACAGTTCTAGATTGCTTGGCTGCCCATGGTCACCAACAGTATCTCTGTAGCAGTAACATTTAAACAATTTTATTGGTAGCAAAAGTCCCAATGTATGCCAAGAAAATATTCCCATACTCTGACATCATCACCACCATCCTGAACCATTGACATGTCAGGATGGATCCATTTTCATGCTGTTTATACCAAATTCTGTACTTACCATTTGGAGAAATTAAAACTCATCAAACCAAGTAACATTTTTCCAATCTTCTGTTGCCCAATTTTTGTGATCCTTACTGAATTGCAGCATCTGTTTCTTGTTCTTATCTAACAGGAGTGGCACCTGATGTGGTCTTTTGCAGCTGAAGCTTTTTTGCTCCAAGGTTCAATGTGTCTTCTGTTCCAAGATACTCTTCTATGTACCTCCATTGTAAACACTGATTGACCAAACAGCTACTCAGACATATCGAAAAAGTAAAAGAATCTTATTTAAGAAAATTTTAGAGAATTAGAATGGAATTATGGAACTAAACAAGCTAATGGGTATTTCAGTTTATTATTTACATCTTCTTCAGTAAATTGAAAATAAAGCAAAATATCCAAGTAGTTTATTTCTCAAATTTTATTTTTTCTCTGAATCTTCTGAGTGTCTATTTTGGAAATTTATAAGTATTTGGGGGTGAAAGGTCATTCTATATATCCTTGCGGATAAGTAGGTTGTGCAATAATCATCAACACAGATATCAGAATCAGCAAGTTGAGTTCAAATTACAGCCTCATCTAATGCATTCACTTTCATACTAATGCCTTCGGCTTTGAGTTAATTAGCAGGGCTCTCTACCTATGTGCGGCATCTAGTCTAGGAGAAAGACTACTCTGAATTCAAAACTGTAGAGAAGCCAATAGGGGGAAAAACTGGAAACAAAATAGCAACAAATAACTACAATTGGAAGAAAATGGGAAAAGGAAAGAAAAGAGGAAAAGCTAAGGAAAGAGTGTAAAGTGGAGAAAATAAAACCAAAGAATTATCAAATAATCACAACACCCTACACATATGCACATCTGTGCAGACAGGCACACAAATGCACATCCACACAGATGTGTACATGGTTGCATGTGCACAAACACAGACATGCACACAAACAATGTGGAAAAAAAAACATAGACCAATGATGAGTGTATAAAAAAGAAAAAATTGAAAAATATAAGCAATAAGTTGCTGATACTCCCTGAAGAGTGTAAGGACATGTCCGGCTAGAAAACTCTGGAATTGGCAGGCTGAAGGTAACATTAATCAGCTAGGTGACAAAATTTTACTTATATTAATTATATAGTTTAATCATTTCATCCCATGCAAAGTGATAATGCCACTAAGATACCAAGTGTTACTGAGAGTGAAAGAGAATGAGAAGACTTTAGTGAGGAAAAAGGACAATAAAAGAACAGGTTTTTTCAGAAAGACAGAAAATGGCAATTAATGTTGCATTTAAATTTTTGAAGAGTGTAGGTGACAGGGAAGCAAAAAACCAGAAGGGAGTTCCACAAGCGAGAAATGTGAGAAAAGAAATTATTAACTTAGAACTAGCTATTTCAACAGTAAAATGATGAGACCTAATTGTCAATCTAGTAGTATGCTTAAATTTATGCAGTCAAGGTATCAAGGAATAGAGCTCAATTGAACAACTGTAATGAAATTGTTTATAAAAAAGAGAGAGGGAAGCCATGTCTATATTCATTGTATACAGATGTTCTTTGGAAAGTTTAGATTTGTTATGGAATCATTATTTTCTTACTTATTTGTTTTCACCATGACAATGAATATTCTGCTAAAAATGTTTACTCACTACCCCTTTCCCACAGGCAAACCTCTCATGACTCTCACTATTTCCATGGAAAATGTTCTGACAAGTTTCATTCCTTAGATCTATCAGTTCAGACCAGCACAGCTAAGATCTGCCACGCCATGTACAGTGGAACAAATCATCCCCATTCCCTTCGTATCCCATTAGTAATAAGGAATTTCCATTCAGACAGCTTCTTCCCAAGAACCGCTACTCTGTGGAATAGAATCCTGAGAGGCTGCTTCCCAAATCACTACACTTTTAACCTCTTCAGATCTCTGGTTAACCATTATAATTGTTATATATCATCATGAAATTCACTTCTTACCTCCTCCTTTTACATGCATTAACTTCATTCAGTAACCCTCTACCTTGGCTCTTTGGCCTTGTATTGGTGAACAATTAGTATAAAAAAAATGTTCAACTGGGATGTTATAATAGCTGATTGAAGCTTTGAGATTTGGGTTAATTTGAGGCATTATTTTATATTGAATCCTCAAAGCCACTGAAGCTGCTTGCAAAATTCAGGAAGTTGAAAGAAATCAAACAATATTTTACCATATTGGCCAAAACTCATAAAAATCATTTTAACAGTGATGACATCCTTTGAAATAAGGCCAAGAAATGTATGACCTCTGTTGCATTGTAGCTCAGGCCAGATACCAGATTCATTGACAGGGTGCAGTTTTTTCCAGTCAAGTGCTTGTAGCTTAGAAATTACCCATCGGCTTGATCATTACCCATGAGTGAAGAACAAAACAATTTCTAGCAGTAGATCTGATTTTATTCTTGGGTCGGGAACAAATGCTATAAGTGAGCAAAGTAGAGATGAAGCTTAGATGAAGGGAGATGTGCACAGTTCGGTGGCCATCTTCATTGCCAGTTCTGTAAGGACCACACTGTTCCTTCTGTGTGCCTTTTTGGTGGGATGATTAGATTTTGTAGATAACAATTTACTTTGTCTTGTCATCTGTAATTAATCTTCCTCCCATGATTTTCTCTCTGGCTGAGCCATTTACTCTGTACTTTGAAGTTGACTCCACTTACTAATAACCATTGATCAAAAGTAAATTTCCTGTATTGAGTTTTGTGACAGGTCTCTCTGTTTTCAATTTAACAAGACTTCAGCGGACTCATATTATTACACCATCAGCTACCAATAATGATGCTTTAAAACATGAGGTAGTAAAAAAGATCCTGACTACTCAAACATAAAAGCCTTCAGGTCTAGGATCAACAAAAGATAGAATATATAGTGTATTACATAAGCTTAAAAAAGTAGAGTTGATTAAAAATCAAAGATACTTTCCATATACCAGAACAAATTTAGAAAAAGAATTATATATTCAGAAGTTTTATAAGTTTGTCTGTCAACATATATAATCAAAAAAAAGCAATCAAAAGCAAGCATAACAGATCACATATAGATGAAAAATCAGATTAGTGTGTTTTTCTCTCACTCTCTCTCTCCTCTCTCTCTCTCTCTCTCTCTCTCTCTCTCTCTCTCTCTCTCTCTCTCTCTCTCTCTCTCTGCAACAAAAACCCCCACTAAAATATATTCAAACTAAAGAAATTAGCAGTTTGATTCTCAAAAAATCATATTAGCAAATGAAATGGGGAAAGTGACATCATGCAAGATCCAGTGCTAAAAAAACAAACAATCCATAGACCAGGCATGAAAAAGGGAGATAATTCAGAAAACTGTAGAAACTATATCCAACATTTGCTAAAGAATCACAAAGAACTGTACCAAATAACAGAAACAACATTATCTGGGAATTTTCAACAACTACAATGCATATCACATGCAACTTGCACAATATTGACATTCTACACTACTTCAAAAACAAGATTAGAAGAAAGGTATGGTATCGCCAGTAAGGTGTTTGTCACTTAGATGAACCAGAATTCATTGAGACTTAGATCCTGTCTTTTGCAGCCCAGGCTCAGACAAAAAAATGAAAAGACAATCAGGCAAGACAGGGAGAAAAATGAAATAACAGACCACTTTCTAGCTTTGGTAGGTTGTGAATTTATAATAAACATTTCTGTTATGGCATACTCCAAAATGGAAATTTCAGAAATTAGAAAAAAGCTAATCACATATCATAGAATAATACAAGACAACTAAAGGTTATATTGGAATCCTCCATCAATACTGGAAAGAAAAACAGCTACTGAACCTGAGAAACATATTTCCCTGAAAAATTGTTTCAAGAAAAAGATTTTATAACCTTGGCACTGGCCACTTGGTCAATGAATGTTGAATGTTTCCTTATAAGGAAATGGCTAATATTACCTTTACTATTACCATTATTCATGTAAAAAAGAAAATTTACAGACTGTAGACATAAGTAATGGGAATAATCCAGAAAATTGCAGAAACTATATCCAACATTCCTGTTATAGGTGTTTTGGTTTTGCGTTGACCTTGTCTGAATGTAGTGTTTTTTTATATATGTATTTTTGGGGAAGTTAAAGTGGCATCATACGACAACACTTATGCTATTACAAACAAAATATGAGAAACGACAAAATAAGCACAGACAAAAATGATAAATTGCTTTAGTATACATTTCAAAGAAATGATTGTATATTTTAAAGAGCATATATGTATACAGAAATAAAGAAGTTTTATTTATCTGTTGGTGACAACATGTTTTATCAGAGAACTGGCCAGGATGTCTGCCTCTTCCAGTGGTTGAAAAACAGAGAGAGAGAAAGTTTTGATTTTTGTTTCATTTGGTGGTAAAACATTTGTTCTGATGCATCATGAGTGTATTCTATATTTATTTAACTATTTTTTTATAATCTAACTTTTTTCTTTCTTTATTGTTAACTAGCATTCTTATTTTGTATTTTAAAGTATTTTTATTGTTTAACTTTTAATCTTTCTTTTATTAAGAATTATTTCAGTTCCGAGCTACTACAAAGTTTAGTAATAAGCTTTGGAGGTTATTTACGGGTTTATTTGTTGCTATCACTACATTCCATTATTCATGTAACAAAAAGAAAAATTCATAGACCTGAGACATAAAACGGGGCAATAATCCAGAAAATTGAAATAACCTATATCCAATAGACTCATCTAACAAAAATGAATCAACCTCAGATATAAAATGAAGAAATAGTCCAGAAAACTTCAAAACCGATTTACAATATTCCATTATTTATATTACAGATCCTCAAAAGACTCTGCACTGGTCAAACTTTCCCATCATGATGACTTGAGAATGAACTGATTGAAATATGAGTTAAAAAAATAAATGGAGTGGTTCTGAAATGAAACTCATTGAATAATAAGGTTACACAAGTGAGAGCTATGCAAGTTGAAGGCCATCTTTCTTTTTATTTGTGCTCAAAGCAGCCTATTTATATCAAATAAAAGCAACCACCTTTTATCAGAAAACTATCTTCACAAGAATTTTCTCGTTCTTTTTTGCATTGGGTGGGCGAGCGATTGTATGAATCCCCTGTTGCACTCAGCAGGTTATCTCAAAATAATCCATACTCTGGGGGTTTCTCATTGAGCTTATAGTCCTGATAACATGATCCTTCATCAATTTTCAATGGAGGCAAGCAACAATGACAAATATTGAATTCTTCTCTTTCTGACTTCTCCTTAGTAACTCAGAAACTGTCAGCACTTTCTCTGCAACGAAAATCATGCTGTTTATTGCTGGAAAGCAATTTCTTCTTCATTTATTCAGAAACTGTTGGAAGAAGGAAGATGTGAATAGTATCATATTGGTGTTTTGTTTGCTGTTTTTTGTGGTGACAAAATGAACTCTGAAGTTGGTGATTATATCTTATATTAATAATAATAAAGAGCAAATCAAAATGAATGACAAGGGGTATGAATTTTGCAGAGTTAAGACTCTGAACATCTTTTACTTCCCTAGTGATAAAAGTGACATATTCAAATAGCCATAATGCTGAAAAGTTTGCAAGTTCAAGTCTTATCAAAACTACATGAAATTCCCATTTATACTTTAACTGTTAATGGTATTGTTATGAAGACTGAGTAGGCAGGGTTCTTGCCTGTTCTCTGATGAACAAAATGTCACTCTTTTGGCTATTTCATCATCTGTCATAATGAGGGTGAGAATTATTGATGTATGGTGGCTGTGACAATCAAAAACCTTCAATGATAAAACCATATGCAGGTCAAAATGACAACAGGGCCAATTCTATTTAGATTTGAAAACTTTCCTTAATATTTCAAAGTAAACTTGTTCATTATGGGTATAAGGAGGTACTGAAAACTTTTCTTACACTTTTCATATGGATTTAGCTTTTCATAATTAAGATTATTATTTGTAATCATTTGGTGTAAGGCTATAATTTCCCTTTTATTATTAGTTATCATATAAGAAAATATATTTGGGTGAATTGAAAAAGTAATATCACAGAACAATTTATTTTACCACAATATATTTTTCACTTTTCATAGGGAACTTGCCAGGAACAAAATGAAATCTATTTTGATTTTCTTTTACACACCTGAGATAGATAGATAGATAGATAGATAGATAGATAGATAGATAGATATGAACAGAGATAAAAAGAGAGTGATAAACATAGGTACTAAGAAAGAAATATATGAATAGAGATAAAGAGAAAGTGAAAAGATAGATAGATAGATAGATAGATAGATAGATAGATAGATAGATAGATAGATAGATAGATAGTGAGTCCCGATAAAAATAAAAATATATTTTTTTTTTTAAATGTAAAAGAAAGGAATGCCAGAAAATAAAATAATTTGACCAATCATAAAAATTGACACAAAGAGGCTTTTGATGTTAACGTCAAATTCTCGAGCCTGGTCAAAAGGATAGAAACCTGACACTTTTAGGACAGAGGCAGAGGGAACCAGAACAACACCAGGAGAGGATGGAACAAAAGAACATAGCTATGCATGACGCTTGAAGAAGTAGTAAAGTGGTCATCAGCTACTGACATTTCTGCCCTGTTTCTGGGACAAAAAGAACACAAGTAGCCTAATTTTGGACATTACTACTACTCCTATCATGGTCTGACTTTAAACTACCACAAATGGATATTTCTTCAGACTGCTACCAATAACTGCCTTATTAACGGATTATGGCTATGCTAAATACCAAAGGACTCACTCTAAAGAAAAAAAAATTATTATTTATTTTAAATCCTTGAATTAGATCATCTTATTCCCAAAGTTTCTAATAAAATAATTATCATACCACCTATCCACACTGGCATCATTCTTTTATGAACCCATATGCAATAGATAGATAGATAGATAGATAGATAGATAGATAAAGAGCAGTAAGAACATAGAAATAAATATATAGAAATTCCAAAGCAAAGTTAAGAGAGAGAAAGAGTTATACTTCTTTAATACTAAAATATTCTTAGATGTTTATTGCTATAAAATCTAGGGGTAGAAATTTACTTAACTACTAATGTTGTGTGCTTGGAAGAAAAGAGATAGAGTCATACCTTTCTCAAGGGTATTTGTGTGAAAGTATACACAACAAATTTGACTAACCATTACCCTAGTTGCAGATTCAACTCTATTTATATGTTCTCTTCCTTGATTCCTTACAAGAATAAACAAAAACCTTGTCATTTTCTGAATTTCTGAGATGAGCAATTATCATTATTTACACTATTCTTATTCAGACTATTGTCCTCATCTATGTTGTTCTTATAACACTGTTTCAGCCATTGTGCCCTCTGGCCTCATCAGGAGTATATCAATCTTAGTAAATGTTCTAACCTAGAAAGGGTTACTGAATGAGGATTAACCAAAACAGAGGTTGGAAATGAAATGGTAATCTTTATAACATCAACAAAATATAATACTTGCCAGGAAATAGGTAAACCACTGCTAGTGGTGGACTACTTAGACAGCATATTACCCCCACTTACAATCATGTCCAATGTGTTTATGAGGATTGGGACATACCCATTAGCATTCATAGGTATGATATATAACAGTAAACTAAAGAGAAAAAGGGGTAGACTGTTCTTGTTCCACTGCTCAATACTAGTTCTTTTTTATTATTATTTAGTATTGCTCAGTTATTGTTCACTCATTGAGTGCAAATGCACATGGATTGAACTCACAATCACTATGTCCCCAAATTCCCAAACCAACACTTCAATTCACTTGGCCATTGTCCCATAAGACAATTTTCAATGACAGCAAGTCTTTAGCCACAGCAACAGCAGCAAAACATGATAGTAGCAGCAGAAGGTGCAACTAATTAGCAGTCAGGTTAGGTTTAAAGCTCCAAGTTCACTATATTAAAGCATTGGTTTGAAAATTTGGTGACATAAAAATATAATCTGCTTCTTGAATGAAGAAACTTGAGCATGGTAGAAAAACATCAAATATTATAAAGCCAGGAATTCTGGGAAAATAATAAATAAGTCTATATGCTTAGATAAAATATTTACACTGTTGGGTTCTCATAGATCAAACCAAACAGTAGCTATCATTGTTAGTAAGAAGGATATGAGATCAAATGTTATTAGGAGCTTATATGTTGCCTCCAATCAGTATTGTATACTGACAACCATAAAGTGACAGTATGAGTGATTGGGATAAAAAAGCAACTGAAATTAAGAATGAAAAAAATATTAGTTAAAAACTGATAGTGGTTTACAATACTCAGGCCAATATAAATAAAATTCATATAGTATTAATCGTATAATTGCAGTTGGGACATTTACTCTTATTCAACCACATATGGACAATTTCATTTCACTATCCTTGTTACAGCTTCATGATTCCATCCTCTCAGAACTTGGCATCATTCTGGGTGAGGAACTGGTCTAATTGATATTTACATGATTCCTTAAAATTATGAGAATTTTGTAGGTATCAAAATAACTGGTCATCTGAAGGTGCAAGATCAGGTGAGTGCGGTGGACATAATAAGACATTGCAACCATGCACTATAAATTTCTGCTGGTTTTGCAAAGAAACATGAGATCGATATAGTATTGTTCTAATTGAAGACAACACCCTTCTGATTGGCTAATTCCAAATGTTTTTTCATTTTCATTGATTGCTGCCTTTAATTGGTCCAACTGGGAACAATACTTATCTGAATTCAATACTTATTTTTGTTAAAGGAATGTGTAATACACAATAGCCTTCCACTCCTGCCAGATACACAGCATCACCTACTTTGGATGTAGACCAGCTTCTTAGTGGTTAATAATGACTCATTTACTTTTTCCCTAGGACCTTTTTCATTCCACATTTTTGTAAACAATCCATTTTTCATCACCTGTGATTGTTCTTTCCAAAAATTGGTTGTTTTTGTTACGTTTGAGCAGAGAATTGCATGTAGAAATGCAGCCCATTAAATGTTTCCTGTTAAATGGTGAGGCAATCAAACACTGTAGCAATTTATGCATCACTGTGTTTTCACATGTTTTACGATGCTCACATAAGTATCTGTGATGTCCTGTGTTGTGTAACATGGATTTTTTTAACCAGCATATCAATTAGGTCATCATCAGTAACTGCAACCCTGTCAGAATGTTCTTAACAAGCTTGTGTCAGTGGATAGCAGAACAGAGACTAGGAGAGATAGTAAGGAGACAAACATTAATCAGAGCCACAAAGGTCAGGAAGTTGTGGAGAACCATGATTTTCGATGTCATAGAAGAAGAAGTTTCCATGCAATTTCTCAAGTTTTTCTGCTGCTAATTTCTGTTAAACCATGAGGCATGCAAACACAGTAGCAGTTCATGTATCTATATGTGACATGGATTTTTTTTTCAATCAACATTTCAATTAGCTCATCATCAGTGACTGCAACCCTGTCAAAAGGTTCTCAGCCTTCTTGTATATGCCATATCCTTTCAGGGCAAAAACAATCATGGTTTTCTCTAACTTCTTGTTTTTTGTGCTCTAAATAACTTTTCCTCTTTACCAGTCTTCTTTGTTCCTTTTCCATCATACATTCATTCAAACTCATTAAGTATTTTGCTTGTTGCTTCCTTGATTATTTGGCCTTCAATATGTCCTTTTGGTTGCTAAACCCTCAAGGCCTTCTTTCCTCATTTCCTCAACTATTTCTTATTGTTGATTAATATAAGTTTCCTTATCATTCCTATTTTCTTTAAAACTTACTTGTTATTCACATGTTCTGTCCATAGAATCTGCAAGGAGATTGTCCAGCATTCAGTGACATACAGTAGATTAGATATTACTTAGTGATTCATCACTTTTTTCACTGTTTCTAATTTTATTTTCCTGTTTTAATACTTTGCTTAGTTTCTTGAAGCCTTCTTTCTCTATTATTTGTGGTTTCTGTGTCACATTCTGGATTGTTAAATTTTAACAGTTAAATTTCTGTAGCTGCTTGGTTTTAAGCTCCAACACCCACATAGTTCATACTTTGGGGCGCTTCTTTTATTTTAAGTCTCTTCATCTGTGAGGAGATTGCTGAGAATACACTGCCATAAAGGAGATTAGATATTACACAGTAGTTCGACACTCTTTTCTTTGTTTCTAAGAATATTTTGTGCCTCTTAATACATTGCTTAGTTTGTGAAAGACCTATTTCTCTATACCTATGGATCTTCATGCTACATTTTCTGTCATCATAGCCAGATAGTTAAATTGGTATTCCCATCCTCAAGATGCATCCTGCATCTTGAGCTGTTTCACTTCCTTCCATTATTAGTGATGCAAAGAGGAAAAAAGATTGCAAGAAACCACAGCTCATGATAAATTCATGTCCTAGATTAATCTTTGTTTTAATGAGGTATGAGTTATTTTTATGCAGAGCCAGTATAGGTGAGACTGTTAGATAAAGTGGGTAAATTTACATGGCAAAACACAGGTACCAGAGAGAGAGAGAGCAAAAAAGAAAAGTGACACAAAAAATACCAAGCAACAACAAGTGATATCACTGTCAGAGATTGACTGAGCCAGTATCATGCACATAGTCTTTTGAAAACAATATATCAACTATTGATACTGCTGGCAAAATTAATTGAGCATCTCTGCATATTACAAAGCATATGCAGATGTAATTCAATTGCAAAGTACACTACTAGCATCTAAGAAAAGACTTAAAACACCATCCATAATATCAAATTGGTAAGTTTCATTTCCAACATAATTGCAATAAGCAATTACTCAGGGTAGGCAGATTACAGCCGCATCACATTGAAACACTGGTTCCCATACAATCAACAAAGTTAAGCAATATCGAGTCTAGTCAGTACATAGATGGGTGACTGCTTGGGAATACCAGATGTCGTAAACTTGGATGTGTAAGTGGTGTAATGGATAATGCCTCGGAATTGTTAATCAGAGAGCCAAGTTCCAATTCCCGTTGGGTTCATTATATTCATTTACACGCAAATACCCTTGTGAAAGGTATGAATCCACCTGTTCTCTCTCCAGCTCTGGGTTAATTAGTAAAACTTATATCACTAAAAAAACATTATTATCTACCAAAAGCATTCTTACAATCTAAAAATATTTTCTGGCTTTAAATAACCTGCAAAGGGTTGATAAGCCATAAAAAACTAATCAGTCAATCAGGGTAAGCAGTCAGTCAACATTTATAAAATAAATTGTCAACAAAAGCTTTATCATTATTCTTTTTTTATTACTAATATTCACTTTATACCTAGACTCAAGAGCCACTCAATGTAGAGGGATAGTGAAGGAGGTTGATGTGTGAGTGGTAAGAGTTAGAGGTAAGCAGCACACTTTATGATATGTGGCAAAGGTAACAGTTAACCCTAGACTGGAACACGTTACAATTGTAGTGGTCAAGAAAACATCCTCTTGTGAGTCAGTTCCACAAAGTAGCAGTTTACTGGGAGCTGTCTGAGTGAAATTTACTTCTCACTAATGTAATACAAAGGGAATTACAGTGGTTCCGTGCAGTGTTTGTGGTGTGGCACGTCATAGCTGTTTGGGTTAGAGTTTGGAGAACTAAGGAATGCAGCTCATCTTGACATTTTGATAGAGTAGCAACAGACATGAAATGTTTCACCTATTGAAAAGGGCTTGCAGGATGGAAAAATAATTTACCACACACAAGATGCTTTTGAACACTATCAAGACTAGAGAATGATAACTGGGCAGTTTCAGCCCGGGTATGGAAGCAGTAGTCCATTTTTGGCCTGCCTCTGGCTCTGATAAAGTTAGAGCATAGCAGAGGAAGTCAAGTACTTACTGGAGGGGTACATGGAATTGACCATTTTCCCAGCATCTTTGGTGATGGATCATATATACAAGTTCCACTTGAGGCCTGGGGTGTGCTTAGGTCTCAATAGTCATTCAAAGGGCACCTTGAGACAACACACATTCATTGCGATAGATAGAAAAATTCAGAGTCTGCTCAGTGATGATACAATGTTACCAGTTTGGTTTTTGAGGTATTGAATGTGACCAGCCAGTTTTCACCACCATTGAGTTTTTAGAGCTAAGTCAGAGAGGAGATCAGCTTCCAGGCTCTGGTCAGTTAGAATTTTGGTGACCTGAGTATGCTATTAGGTTGATCATTAATATAAAGCAGAAAGAGGGTTACCGAGAAGCAAATCTCAGGGAACATCTGCATTGATCTTATGGCCCTTGGGGGACTGGCTATTAACATCTACCTTCATGGAACTATCCATTAGGAGGGACTTGATAATTTACAAAATTCTTTAAGTGATTTCATGGATGGAGATTATGTGTAGCAATCCACAATGCCACAGCTTGATAAAGTAATTTTGAATCTAGGTACGATATCATGAACTGAATCACTTCTTTTTCCTTTAAGAAACAGGAAATTTCTAGGACACTGTTGTAATGTAGAAAAGGTTACTGAATGAGGAATAACCAAAACAGAGGTTGGAAATGGAATGGTAATCTTTATAACATCAACAAAATACAATACTCGCCAGCGGCGTGAAGTAGGTAAACCACTGCTAGTGGTGGACTACACCCACTTACAATAGTGTCCAACATATTTATGAGGATTGGGACATAACCATTAGTGTTCATAGGTACAGTATATAAGAGACATATAATGAGCAAAGAAGCATTGGAGAATTTGACATTCACAGGGCATAATGAATGCAGAAGGGGACAGTGAGTAACCTTCCTAACCAGCTTGTGTCAATGAATGGCAGAGCAGGGACTGGGATGGATAGTAAATAGACAAGCATTGCTAAGAGCCACAAAGGGCAGGGAGTTGTGGAGAACCATGATTATTCACGTCATAGAAGAAGGAGAAAAAGAAGAAGAAAAAATTTTCATGCAATTTTTGCTGATGTTTTCTTATTGCTGATTGAAAAAGTCCCAAGGAATAGCGTGCTTATTGTTTCTAAATACATTATTATTGTTACGCAACTAAGGGAGACCTACTGACTGAATTATTAGTACAAATTGTATGTCTTTATTGTATTATATTTCATTAAGAAATAAGGCATAATTAAATTCCCTCCACATAATTTTTCATACCAAAATGAAACAAATAAAATGTATAACTAACAAACACCTGTTTTTTCATTTTGCTGCCAATTTAAAAAATGTTAGTCATTATTCACATTTATTTACAGTGACACAAGTCATAGTATTTATGATTATAATAACTTTTAGCATACCAAATTCTGACTTAAAATAGATTCTTAAAATAGATTCACACATGCTAGAATTAAACAGGAATTTAAGTATACTCAATGAATACAGTTTCCATAGAAAGCCGCCTACAAACTCTCTACAACCCTAATTATAACAAACAACTAGTACAAAACTATTACTCTTTGGTAATATAAGACATAAAACAGAAAAACAAAACAAATTCCCTGGAAAATAAAGTCCCTCTTCATTTTTTATTTTCAGCCTATCATATCAACATATAGCTTAAAAGCCTATTATATCAACATATAACTTAAAAGCCACCCAATTGGACAGCATTTAAGCTAGCTCTTGCAGAGGGCAGTTGGTTAAGCCTTCATCATAATATGGAGGAGTAGATGCAATAGGCAACAATAAACTACAGAAGAACTTAAAATTGATTGGTACATTTTAGTATTGCATTAATATTTAAGCTTACCTTTTAAAAGTTCATCGATAATTATTCTGCGGCCACTTAATTTAAAGACAATTTGATGTACGTAGGTCCTTACTTTCTGTACAAACAATTATTTTTATTTTATGGATGACTTTTGCTAGATTTTGCAATTAATTTCAATTATTGCCAAATTTATTTCCAAGTTATAAAAATTGTTATCTTACAAAAAAATTTGTTGCAGAAAATCACATAAAAAATCACCGAAAACAATCACAGTAATGAAAACTTAGGAATCCAAAATTTTAGGATTGCAGGTCCAGATCCAGCACAGAATGTTTTTACTTTGATCACAGAGTCAGACTAATTTCAAAATGGTATGATATGTTGGGCTACAGCCTCCAGGAGCAAAGTTGAAAACACAGACAATTTTATTTTGAAATACTATAATTTGAAAACAATAATTATTTTAAATTTGAACATGAAACACTGAAAGTTAGAGAGTTGTGTCTCTTTAGTTGGTTTTATCAGTAGAAGCCTAGAAAGAATCTGAAAAACATTCACATTAATAAAAACTTGTGAATCCAAAATTTCAGGATTGCAGGTCTGGATCCAGCCAGATATGTTTTTAATTTGCTCACGGAGTTGGCCTGATCCCAAAATGGTATATGTTGGGCTATAGCCTCTAGGACGTAAGTTGAAAAAGTGTGACACAGTGACACACAGACATTCACATTCTCAATGTCAAGGAGAGAGCTTATGTAAATATAAAATATAAAACCAGAAAAATAGTTATAAATATTTTCAAAAATATGGGATTTGATATAGATATAAAAATTGATTTAATGGAATAACCTGTCACCCCCATGAGTAACTATCTATAAGTATCTGTCAGTCAACAGACTACAGAGACTAGCCGAAATCTTTTTCAGCTAGCCGGTTGAACTCTCTACCTCTGAGCAGAGAGGAACCCGGATGAGGCTCAGCCGAAGGGCAGAATCTTGTTCGGGGAAGTTGACCAACCCAATCCTGTTATGCAGGTTCTACAGGGATGTTTTTGGCTGAGCCTATAGGCTCGGAGAACCCACATTAAACCCAGCCTTGTGCCACATGCAACCCTCATAGGGGGGTGGCTAAATATACCAGCTGGAATCTTTTTCGGCTTGCAGGTCAAACTCTCTGCCTCTGAGCAGAGAGGAACCCGGACGATGCTCTGCTGAAGGGTAGAGTCTCGTTCGGGGAGGTTGACCAACCCGATCCCATTTATGCAAGTTCTACAGGGAATTTTTGGCCAAGCCTATGGGCTCAAATGACCCACATTAAACTCGGCCTTGTGCCACATCTACCCTCAGGGTGGGGTGCTAGTAAATATTGACTAGCTGGAATCTTTTCCAGCTGAGCTTTGTCAAACTCTCTGCCTCCGGGCAGAGAGGATCCCCAGATGAGGCTATGCTGAAGGGCAGCATCTCATCTTGGGAAACAGCTACCTGACCCCATTTTATACAGGGTCTACATGGAATTTTTGGCCGAGCCTACAGGCTCGGATACCCCACATTAAATTCGGCCCTGTGCCATATCTGATTGCGTGGGGAGGTTAGTAAATACTCTAGCTGAGATCTGTTGAGTACAACTTACACAAGAACTACCGACCTTCCAATAATAGCACTCACTACTGGATTGACTTGTGCATAACTGTTACCTTTATTCTTATTGTACTGGTTTTTTACAATAAACCTTTACTTATTTTATCCACCTTGTTTTTCAAGTATATATTCCTATTAGCACAAAATATAACAAAAATATACCTAAAAGAAGTAAATTTCCTAGATGTCACACTCAACCATATAGAAAACCCAACAAGAAGCCAGTTTTGTAAGACTGATACATACCTTTTCTTCCAACCACTCACTGACAATAATCACAGATTCCACAATCAATTAACTGCAGGTTATCTCACAAATTTTAACTGTGTTACTTAAAACCTGAAAACAACAGTGAATACCTTGTAAAATACCACCATGATAAATGCAGATAAAATACACTAAATACACTACAGATAATGCAACATACTTTAGACAAAGTCAATACTTTAAACTAAACAAATAAGATAACCAACTCCCAAGAAAAGAAAAGAATACTGAACTGTTACATGACATCTGTCCTTCTTTACAGCAGCAAATGTTGGACGATTTCCTCATGGATGAAGAAGAGACTCAAGGTGATGGAGATGTGGTTCTACAGAAGGATGTTAAGGATATCACAGACCAAGCGTGGGAGCAACAATGAGATCTTAGAGAGGTTGCAAACAAAGAGAAGGCTTATACTTAACATCAGGAAGAAGCAGATGAAGTTTCTGGGAAACATAATGAGGAAGGAAGGCCTGGAGAATCTGATACTCACGGGTCGAATAGAAGGAAAGAGAGACAAGGGAAAGCAGCACGTGACATACCTGGCGATCTTGAGCTGGTGGATGACAGAACATGGTCTAGGGGAGGAAGAAGAAGGAAGGAACTTGTTGAGAGATGCAAGGGATAGAGGGAGGTAGAGAGCCATGATGACCTACGTCCTGAAACGACATGGCACATAAAAAGAAAGATCTCCCAAGAAAAAAAGAAATGAATAAATAAAATAAACAAAATATATAAATAAATAAAGAAAAAAGCTAAGTAAATAATAAACAAGTTAACAAACTACAAAAGCTCTCATAAATACGTGTAAATGTAATTGTTTTGAAGTCCTTTGTCTTATGGATTTCGTTAATCGGACTGACTTCCTCATCTTGGTTGCTTTCCTCACAACGTTTCGGCCGTCTGATCCTCCGGCCTTCCTCAGGTGCATCTCGAACTCGGGAACCGTCGGTCTGGAATTTCGAACCCAACCCTTTATTGTTACGGCCGAAACGTTGTGAGGAAAGCAACCAAGATGAGGAAGTCAGTCCGATTAACGAAATCCATAGTGAAAACCCCTCATCCCAAAAATATAGACAATTCCTTTGTCTTACTACTCAATGCTCATGTGTAGTCCCTCTTCCTCCTAATCGGCAGTTATATAGCCTGAGTGTTCTAGATATGTTATTTAGTTAATCTACATATCACTACATGACACTACATAACAGACTGGTTTTGGGCCCCTTGTACTTCTTGTGTTTCCTCTAACTATAATTTCATTTTCAAAGTATCTTTTTCTCTCCCGGAATCTTAAGATATTTCTTTCTCTTGGAGATTTTCACCTATCTTGTTACCTCTTGCTTTCATGGCTGTATTCATGCATTGACAGATCTTCCTTTCTCAATCATATTGTCCCTCTTGATCATCACTTCTGTTTGTCTTCAGACATTTCATTACTTGAGGTAACCGTGGACATTTCTTCATCACTTACCTCTTGCTTTCATGGCTGTATTCATGCGTTGACAGATCTTCCTTTCTCAATCATATTGTCCCTCTTGATCATCACTTCTGTTTGTCTTCAGACATTTCATTACTTGAGGTATCCGTGAACATTTCTTCATCACTTTCCTCTTTGTACTGATCTCGTGGTCTTATTTGATTTGCATGGGCTAGTATTCTATTCCCGTTTTTTCTTATTACAGCTGTGTTGTGTCCTTTTTGCCTTAAAAATGTGTCTTCTCGAGGAGTCTCACCTTATTTTTTTTGTTCCACAATTTCTCATTTATAGAATATGACATGATTAAAGGAGCTCTGATTTGTATTCCCATTATGGCCGATTGAAGATGATATGGAGGTGTATTGTAAGGTATACATCTTATTTTCTTTAGCTGTGAACACTCTTATCCATGGATCCACAAAATCAGGATTCTCTAATGATAAAGTGTTATTCTATCAGTGACGCTATTATTGTGAAGTCCTAAGTATTTAGTGTTATGATTCAATGTTCATGCATAGCCCCTCATCACCCTCCTCCTCCTCTAATTGGTGTAATTATATAATTTGGCTATTCCAGTTATGTTAATTATTTAATCTACATATCACTACAGTAATAATAATAATAATCAACAACAATTAAGTAATCAATAACAAATAACAAGTAAAAGTTAACAGCACTATAAAATAGCTACAAATAAACACATTCAGATCTGCAGTTATTCCTAATCAATAGTCTCTAGAGTAATTCGAACCATAACCATTACCACCTACCCAATAAACATCTGGATAATAAAATAGACTGAATACAGGGATCATTGACCACCATATATAAACAGTGAAGCCAGAACATAATACACATGGCCTGAACATTGTATTCAAGCATGAAACAGACTGTTGCCACTAGATGCTGACCTATATAGATATAAATAAAGAAAGAGATGAAGAGAGAGATGCATCAACCTGTAGAGTAAAAAGAAAAACAAATTTGATTTCATTTTGTTCTTGGCAAGTTCCCAATGAGGATGTGCACAAAGTGTAGTGGTTATCAATGTGGAATGCATGACTAGTATATCAAGTTCAAATCCCAGCATTTGCTTTTTGCACAAATACTCTTGGAAAAGTATGAATCTATCTCTTTTCTCCCACAAATAAGCTCAGACAAACACATCACTTAATTTCAAAACCCATTGGACATGAGGCTAGCAACATCACCCTGTAAAAAATTACTTGCTACAGAAACCACAGCAGCAGCATGTTGAAGTTGTCATTCAATACTCCACAGGGTAGTCTATCAGACCAAGTTACACACACACATACAAATATTCATGCAACCTCCCAATGAAAAATACAGTGAAAAGTAAAAAAAGTATTTTGTTAAAAAAAATTATCCTGTGATATTGTTTTTCACACCTAAATATTTTTATTGTTTGGGCATTAATAATAAACAATAAATTTTAGACTTATACCAAATGGCTACAAATGATAATTTTTACTATGAAAGAGAAATCTATACTACAGAAAAGTGGTAGTACTCCCTGACACATATAATGAATAAATTTACTATTTTACATGAATAAAGAAAGAAAGAAAGAAAGAAAGAAAGAAATGTGGAAAATTGAAAGAAATAATTAAAAATCTGTGGAAAAATACAAAGAAAGAAAAGAATTAACAGAATGAATAAAAATAACTTGGGTAAGAAAAAAAAATAGAAATTGTGGAGAAATATTTAAAAAGGTATGAAAAGTGTGGAAAAATAAAAAGAAACAAAAAAGAACTAATGGAAAAAACAAAAATAATTTATGTATGAAAGAAAGAAAGAAAAAAAAGAGTGGAGAAATATTAAAAAGGAATAAAAAGTGTGGAAAAATACAAATAAAAATAATTTAGGTAAGAAAGAAAGAAAGAAAGAAAGAATGAATGAAAGAATGAAAGAATGAAAGAAAGAAAGAAAGAAAGAAAGAATGAATGAAAAAAAGAAAGAATGAAAGAAAGAATGAAAAAGAAAGAAAGAATGAAAGAAAGAAAGAATGAATGAAAGAAAGAATGAAAAAGAAAGAAAGAAAGAAATAAAGAAAGAATGAAAGAAAGAAAGAGTGACAAGATATTGAGACATAAGATTATTGAGACTATCTGATGACAGACATTTCTATGGAATTAGTTGTGCAACAGTTATAGAGTTCAGCTGAGTTTGCAAAGCATCATGGTCATACATACAAATAAGCAGGATAATGGTATAATAATTGAGCCTGACAATCTTGTTAGAATTATGACAGAGTATAGAAAAGGACATTGTTGTATTCATCTTTGCAAATTCTGCAGGCAAGTTCTGATGTTGATATTGTATCAGTCAATATTTCCAATATCCATATACAATGAGTAACTTTGCAGATAGACACAGTATTAACACATCCTCAGTGTTATTCGCTGGTTTCCAAGAACAAACAAAAGGAAATTCTTGTTTGTATGGTTCAATTGTTTAACTTAACAAAAGTTTTCTGATGACAGATGGAAAATGATATTTGTTACTGTATAATCCATGAAGTTATCAAGAGACAAACGTAAAAGAAAGAATATAAAGTTGTTTTTTATATAGGATCTTTTTTTTTTTAATTATGAACTGTCATTATTATATACTTTATTGTTCAGACCAACATGCTCATTGCTATACTCATGAGGTTTCTGCCATTGTACCACCTGACCTTCGTCAGGTGTTTGTCATCAAGCTCAGTAAATTTCTCAAACTTTTGAACAAAACCCTTTATTCAATCTGCAATGGTAGATTATTTTCATTCAGTTTTCTGAGCTTACAAAAGATTTCTCATCAGTTAATACTCACTAGTCATGTTCAATTTTGCACTGTTTGTCTGCTTTGTGGAACTGACTCCCAAGAGGATGCTTCCCCGAATGACTACAATCTTAACCTGTTCAAGTTTAGGTTTGACGATTACCTTTTCCCATAATCTGTGCCTCTTACTCTGTAGCCCTCTACCTTAAGCAGTTCACGGGCCTTGTCCTGTAATGAGTGAACATCATTGTAAAAAAACCACCATCATGGAGGAGTAAATGGATTTCCATCTATTGCAATGAAATAGTGCTGAAAGAACTTTGACTTGAACACATACTGAGACCCACCCGCAGGTCTCACCCAAACCTCATGTGAAATTCATATGTAAGATTCATTGATGGGCACCTCGAGGCGTTGTAATGGTTAGCGAACTTGTCTTGCTAGAACATTTACAACAGAGTAGTGAGTTCAATCCTCACTGGGTGCCCCATACTTCGGCCTTGTGCCACATCTAAGCTATGCTTGGAAAATTGCTATTGTGCACCTCGAGGTGGTATAATGGTTAGCAAGCTTGTCTCACTAGAACAATTACAACAGAGTAGTGAGTTTGATCCTCACTGGGTGCCCCATAAATTCGGCCTTGTTCCACATCTAAGCTATGCTTGGAAAATTGCTATTGAGCACCTCAAGGTGGTGTAATGGTTAGCAAGCTTGTTTCACTAGAACAATTACAACTGAGTAGTGAGTTCAATCCTCACTGGGTGCCCCATACTTTCGGCCTTGTGCCACATCTAGGCTATGCTTGGAAAATTGCTATTGAGCACCTTGAGGCAGTGTAATGGTTAGCAAGCTTGTCTTGCTAAAACAATTACAACTGAGTAGTGAGTTCAATCCTCACTGGGTGCCCCATACTTCAGCCTTGTGCCACATCTGAGTTACACTTGGAAAATCACTATAAGATTCATTGCTAAAGATACTGAAAATGGTTGGCTCCCTGTCCCATTCAAATAAATAACTAACTGCTCCTGACCAGGTCAAAAATAGAGTAATGCTGGCATCTCTGGGCTGGAGCTACCCAGTCTTCACTTTCCTGTCTTAATAGAGTCTAATAGCATCTATGCGGCTTTATGGGTCATGAATACTTTCGGCCTTGTGCCACATCTAGGCTATGCTTGGAAAATTGCTATTGAGCACCTTGAGGCAGTGTAATGGTTAGCAAGCTTGTCTTGCTAAAACAATTACAACTGAGTAGTGAGTTCAATCCTCACTGGGTGCCCCATACTTCAGCCTTGCGCCACATCTGAGTTACACTTGGAAAATCACTATAAGATTCATTGCTAAAGATACTGAAAATGGTTGGCTCCCTGTCCCATTCAAATAAATAACTAACTGCTCCTGACCAGGTCAAAAATAGAGTAATGCTGGCATCTCTGGGCTGGAGCTACCCAGTCTTCACTTTCCTGTCTTAATAGAGTCTAATAGCATCTATGCGGCTTTATGGGTCATGAATAGTTTTCCACCCTACAATCCCTTTCCCACAGATGAAACATTGCAAGCCTCTCATTATTCTACTGCTATTTCCATGGAAAATGTTCAGACAAGCTACATTCCTTAGCTCTCCTAACTCTAATCCCCTTCCTAAGACCTGTCATGCTATGTACATTGAGGCAAACCAACTTTGTATTCCTTCAGTAATGAGTAAGTTCCATTTGGATAGCTTCTTCCCAAGAACATATTCTTTGTGGAATCCCAGGAGAGGGTGTGTTTCCAATCACTACAATCTTAACCTCTTCAAGTCTTTCCCAGATATTCACATAAACTGCACACCTTACTCATATTGCCCAGACAACAAACACCTTCAGTAATTGTCTATCTTGAATGGCTCTTCTCTGGCCAACATGAAGTGGGAAGACTATATTAAATCCATGGTTAGGTCTGCTGATAAGAAAGTTGGTTCAATGTGTTGTGTGAGACAATTTTTCCCTCCAGAATCTACCTTACATATCTATAAGTCTACCATTCATCCATGCTTAGAATATTGCTGCCACATGTGGTCCTTGATAAAATCCAAAGTAGAATCAGCAATATTATTGGTCTTGATCTGGCATTTCATATTCAGTCACTTTCCCACTACTGTGCTTTATCTATAAATACTTTCATGGTAATTGTTCAGATGAGATCTTCATTATGGTACCTAGATTTTTTTTAAATTTATGCTCAGTACTAGACTAGTGTCGAGAGCTCATCAATTTATAGTTGAGATAGCTTGATGCAATTTTAATCTTCAAAAATTTAAATGTAATGTCAATCACTATATACTGTCCTCTGTTTTATAATAAAGTGACTGAATCTGAGATGCTAGGCAAATGATAATATTACTGATTCTTCTTTGTATTTTATCAAAGATCTCTAAATATATAGCAGGAGCACCAGGCCAAATCTGGCAGCAATATTCTAAGCCTGGATGAATGGTAGACTTATAGATATGTAAGATAGATTCTCCTTGTGCATTTTCTATAAATACTGTCATGGTAATTGTTTGGATGAGCACTTCACTATGTTACCTAAACTCTATGAATTTAAGTGCATTACTAGACTGGTGACAAGGTCTCATCAATTTACAGTTGAATTGGCTAAATATAACTGTAAGTTCTATGCTAACAGTTTCTTTTCTCACACTTCTCACTTGTGAAACTCTCCTCTGGCTCAAGGCTTTCCAGTCAACTTTAATCATCAAAAATTTAAATGCAATGTCAATCGCTATCCGCTGTCTTCCTGGTTACTCTTTTATTATTCTTGCTCTTTAATAATGTTTCTGTTT
>OZ038486.1:76093708-76116208 GCA_964036315.1 Acanthosepion esculentum
TTTCTCATGTGAGTCATTGAATAATATTTTTTTTTGGCGGTGGTGGGGGGGGGGCTTTTTTCACTTTTTCCAACTTCTCATTTCTCTCTCTCACATCACCCAGCCTCTATCTGTTTTTGTTTTTTTCTCTCTCTCTCTCTCTCTCTCTCTCTTTTTATCGCCTTGATCATTCTTCTATTTTTTTTTCTTCTTCCTAATCTTCCTCCTACTTATTAACTGTCTTTCTCTGTCTGGCTCCTGCCAAGCAAGTTTTATTTCTCACTTTTTATGGCTGTGATTATTTTTAGGCACTTTCTTCACACTTAAATCCCCCCCACTCCCCACCACCGCTCCCCGAGTTTTCTGACAGATCAGCAAAAAATAAGTCTTGTAAAAATTCTGACACTTTCTTACTGTTTGAAAATGTACTCTGTTCTATATCAGCTCTGTTTTCTCTTAATATTATTTTCGAATAAACTCTCTCTCTCTCTCTCTCTCTCTCTCTCTCTCTCTCCCCTTCTCTCTCTCCCTCTCTCTCTCCCTCTCTCTCTCCCTCTCTCTCTCCCTCTCCTTCTCTCTCTCTCCCTCTCTCTCTCATTCTCTCTCCCCCTCTCTCTCCTTCTCTCTCCCTCTCTCTCTCCCTCTCTCTCTCTCTCTATCTCTCTCTCTCTCACACACACACACACACACACACACACACACACACACACACACACACACACACAAATTTAATTGAATGCCTGAAGGAATTTTCATATTGTACCCAAGGCTACCAATTATTCATTGCTTTGAAAATCCATAAATCTTCATGTTCTCATAGTTTATCTTAGTACTAATTGTTTATTATTCATAATATCATTATTAAAATCCAAGCAGTAACAGCAATAATGCTGACAATGATAACAGAAATGATTTAGTGATTACTGTTGCTGAGGAAATCATCATCATCATCATCATCATCATCATCATCATCATCATCATCATCATCATCATCATCATCATCATCATCATCACCATCATCATCATCATCATCATCATCATTTCTCAATGGTCTGTTGCCCCTACTCCCTAGAAATTTCTCAGTCTCACTCACTTCCTCTCTTTCTCTTCTCACACCCACTTTTCCTCCTGCTCCTTTTTTTATGCTTCTTTCTTTCTTTCTTTCTTTCTTTCTTTCCATATCATTAGGATTACTTCTCTTTCTCTTACATATTACTTGATATTCTTTCTCCTCTCAAAATATTCATTGACCATTTCCTATCTTTTCACTGATTTTTTTTTTTTAATCCAGTTCACCCCAAACAAAGCATTGCAGCCACTAAGACACGAGGGGTTACTGGCTGTGGGAGAATTAGAAAACAGAGGACAGTACACCGCAATTGATACGACATTTAAATTTTTGAAGGTTAAAATTACATCAAGCTAACTCAACTATAAATTGATGAGACCTCAACACTCGTCTGGTACTGCACTTAAATTTAAAAAATCTAAGTACCATAACAAAGATCATCTGAACAATTACCATGAAAAGGCATAGGGAGGCAACTTTACAGTGGTGGGAAAGTGACTGAATATGAGATGCCAGATCAAGACCAATAATATTGCTGATTCTAGTTTGGATTTTATCAAGGAGCACTAGATAAATAGCAGGAGCACCTGACCACATGTGGCAGCAATATTCTAAGCATGGATGATTGGTAGAGTTATAGATATGTAAGATAGATTCTGAAGAGAAAAATTGTTTTACATGACACAATGAACCAAGTTTCTTGACAGTTGATCTAGCAATGGATTCAATACAGTCTTTCCACTTCATGACAGCTGTGAACGTTAGCCTGAGAAGGCACAACAAGCCACTCTCCTGGAGGTTAACATCAGCCATGTTGATGGAAGGCAGAAAGGGGTCTCTCAAATGATTAATAGAGAGCCATTTAGTTTAAAGGCATTAAAATGAACAAGCCATCCTTTGCCCCAGTTAACAACAGACTTTAATGCTCGACCTTGTGTCACATCCAGTTGCGACATGGGTACCCTGGTAAATACAATAAAATCTATTTGCCTGATGAAATTATATCAGATTAGATCAACAGAAATCCCTCATATCCTTGCAAGAAGATCAAATGTTCAAAGAAAGACCCCACAACAACATACCATTGACACAGCCAACATTAATTTGATGGATTCCAGAAGTGAATAAACAATTATTTTATGCGTGAAAAATTTAGTTTTATATTCTTATCAGACATTACTGATGAAACATTGCACTATTATAAACTGTTTTTCTCTCTGGGATCAGAGTGTAGTATCTGACATGTAACCCAGCTCACTTTGATAGAGAAATCTACATAATGATAGAAGTGGGTAAGAATTCGGAAAGTGTGGAGAGTGAAGGAAAGGAACAGGGTGATGTGAAGGAAAAAAAGAGGAACTAAGAAAGCTAAAGAAAAAGAAAAAGAAAACCAGTGAATGGAAAATATAAATATATATATATATATATATATATATATATATATATATATATATAAAGTGGTTAAAAATAGGAGTAAGAGAAATACAAAGAAAGACATAAACTTGCTGTGTAGATATCAAGAGAGAAAAGATTGAAAGGCAAGTAGATATGGAAAAGCCTGAAAATTGTGACACATTAAAATTTTCATGAAGAGCTAAAAGACTGATAAAATAGAGGATACTGTAGAGAAAATATTTATACATTCATTTCTGTTCTTTTTTTAATCTGAAAACTAATCTATGTTGATATAATATTTACATAAAAAAGCTGAATAGGAAGTATGATTGGAATGAATAAGGGTGAGCATGAGAAGATACAAGTAAACAGTAACAGAAGAGCTGAGGTATGAAATAATGGATAATCTTAGCTGTCAATATTCATGGAATTTCAATCAGTCCAGTAGTAGCAGTAGTGGTATTAGTAGTCTCTTTCTTTCTCTCTTTTCATTCAGATTATTACCTCTTTAATAGCAATATCATTACTTTTTTAATAGTTTCTGTCATATATATTTAACAGAATGTCTCAACTGTATAAGCTCATGGGACTGTATTCAAAGGAATAGACCTGGATTAAGGCCAGTTCTCATACAATCACGAAAGTTAAGCTTGGATGTAGAGGTAGTTTAATGGATAATGGCTCAGAATTGGAAATCGGAGAGTCCAGTTTCAATTACAGGCAAATTTGGGAAGTATGAATCCACCTCTTCTCCCTTCAGCTATGGGTTAATTAATCATTATTATCTCCAGAAAAATTCTTACAATCTAAAAATATTTTTCCAGCATCAAATAACCCCCCAAAATTTGATAAGCCATAAAAAATAAATTGATCAAAAGAATAGACCAGTGGCTGAGAGAATACCAGGTGCTATAAGTTTGGATGTGTGGATGGTGTAATGGATAATGGCTCGAAATTGATAATCAGAGAGCAGAGTTCCAATTCCTGTTGTGTTCATTATATTCACTTACGCACAAATAGCTTTTGGGAAAAGCATGAATCCACCTCTTCTCCCCCAACTATGGGTTAATTAGTAAGACGTGTATCACTAAATCATTATTATCTCCAAAAAATATTTTGTGTCTTTAAAAAACCTGCAGTTACTACCTATAGTGTAGTCACTCATGGGGGTGACAGGTTATTCCATTACATCAGTATCTATAAACCAACCACCAAGAAACACTGGTTAGTGTAAGTGTCAACAGAAGTAACAGATAAGTAGTGTTAAACCATCTTATTTACATTATTCGGACTATTGTCCTCATTTTTGTCGCCATGTTTATCACAATATTTCGGCCGTTGTACGCTCCGGCCTTTTTCATGGAATGTCGAACTGAACCCTTTATTTCACTGGGGTAGACTGTTCTAGTTCCATGTGCCATGTTTAATGGATGTCAATTATCAGTTATCTCCTGTTAATTTCCCTCTCATAGTTCTCCACTGCCTTAACCGAGTATTGAACTCACACTCTTTGGGTCCTGTCACTGGATCTAACCAACACCTTTATCCACTGAGCCATGTGTCCTTGAGGACATCTGTGTATTATAAACCTAATGTCTTCAGCAACCATTTTTACCAGTGCTCATATTGCAATTTTTTGCTGTTATCATTGCATGTTTTTACCAGAGCTCATGTTGCAACTTTGTTGTTATTATTGTTTTTCTCTGGCACTCCTTATTACTGGTTCCCATATTGTATTCATTTCTATGCTTGGTCGGCTCAGGAGATTTTTGTGGCCTAACATATGTGCTGATTCCTTAAGTTTATGAATTTTCCAATGGTGTTCTTTGTCTATGATCTCAACCTGATCCCACAGAGGGTGGTGATCTCCCTTCTCTCTCCATATGTGGTCAGCCACGCCTGATTTTTCCACTTCCCCTCATGTTACAGCTTTCTGGTGTTCTTGAAGCCTTACCTTAAGGGGGCAGCCTGTCTCTCCTTTATATTTCTTTCCACAGCTGCATGGGATAGCGTACACACAGTCTTTAGTCATGTTCTCCTCTATGGGGGGTCTTACTCGGGAGAGATATCTGCGAAGTGTCATCAAGCTTTTGAAGGTTGTCCTGATGTTATATGGACCGCAGATCCTTTGTATTTTCTCTGATAACCCCTTCACATAAGGCAGGCAGACTGTTTTCTGAGTGTTGTTGTCCTCCTCCTCCTCCTCTTGTACCCGCCTATCCCAGTTTTGGGGGGCTGCTGCCATGTACCCAGAGTAGTTGTTATATTGTAGGGTACTACTTATACTGACCAATTCTTTATCTAATATCTCTGGGTCGCCACTGCCCCAGTGAGCAAAATAAAGGGTTCAGTTCAACATTCCAACCACCTGAAGAAGGCCGGAGCATACAACGGCCGAAATGTTGTGATAAACATGTCGACAAAGATGAGGACAATAGTCCGAATAATGTAAATAATGTACATAATACCTCATCTCAGAAATAAAGACAGATGTTAAACCATCTGTTCCTAATATTTACCAATTAATTCCAGCATTTTTTCAAAGTTCCAGTTTCACCTACAATTACAGGCAATGTTCCAACTTTGATATTCTATATCTTTCTGAGCTCCAAGGCAAGGTCCTGGTATTTTCTCACACTCTCCATGTTAACTCTGTTGTTCATAAATGCAACTACATCCCAAATCTGGCAGGTTCTTTTTTGCATATTCACAATTATTAGATCCAGATTTCTTGCCTGGATGAAGTGGTAGGTCTGGATGAAATTCTAATGCATTTTTGATTTTTGTTTTCCATGAGTCTCTGACTTGTTATGATACCATATATCTGCATTGTCAAATCCAAGTCATTTGCATGCTTCCCAGTGTATGACCATTTCCACCCAGTCTTCTTTTGTTTTTGCTTTATGCATGCTACATTCATTGTTAATGTGCTTTACAATTTCTCCTTTCTCTACTATTGTTTTTTTTGGGGCGGGGGGGGGTTCCAATGTTTGCTTTGATGTAGTTTGTTCTGGATTGCAATGATGACAAATTCCATTTCTCTTTAGAGGTTTCCTCTGTGTAACCATATCCTTGGTTTTTCATCTGTGTTATCCTTGTTCTAGAATTAAGTACTTCATATAATTTTCTTTTCCCATTTCTGGTTCCTTTGTTCTTCAGTCCTCGTTCATTTATTATACTTTTCTTTGTACTATTTTGTGCATTATTTTATAATATTCTTGTTCCATTGTTGCATGCATTTAATCATTCCAATATTGCCATTTGAACCCAGTTTTCAATCCTGGCCACTCCTCTTCTGACTTCCTTCCTTTGTACATATAATCTATCCGTGTCATCTTTATAAAGTTTGCACATAATCATTAGTTTCCTAGCCTGCTGAGCATATTTTTACGTTCTTCTTTAGCTAAGCCAAAGAATGGTCCTGTGTATCAATACTGCTCAAGTGTGCATTCCTTTTATACAGGATTCTTCTATTCAATTTGGTTTCAATTTCCTTATCCTCCTATGATATTTCTTACGTTTTATTTTATTTCTTCCAGTTATATTGTGGCATGAAGGCATGGTCGTGTAATGGATAGTGGCTCAGATTAAAGAATCAGAGAGTTGAGTTCAAATTCCAGTTGAGTACATTATATTCACTTATATGTAAACACCTTTGGGAAAGGTATGAATCCATCTCTTCTCCATCCAGGTATGGGTAAATAGCAAGACAAACTGGGTCCCATAGCCTTAGGTGGCAACCTGTCTAGGAGAAGGATAACTCTAAATTCAAAACTTCCAACTATGGGTTAAATAGCCTCACCAACCTGCAATTGGCCAAGCATAGTGAGTACAGCTAGACCCTTGAAGAGATGATCAATAAGGGTATGGTTTCTCCAAAGAGTGAGAAGACCTTGGATCTGGTTCTCTTCTAGTGATTTTTCATCCCTGTCACCTTTTGCTGAGTCACATTCAAATACTCCAAGATATTTATAGCAGTCCTTAATGCCTTATCAATTCCAATTGTTGTTACAGGTTGTTCCCTGTGCATTGCTAACACTGTACCAAAAATCCATTTCACTGTCATCACTGAATCCCTTAGCCAGTTTCTTGAGTTCTTTCTTATTCTTGGCAAATAATTCAAGGAATGTATAAAAGAGTCCCTTGCACTGCTATATAGAATAAAAGAGTTGGAAACCACTGCTTCTGATCAAAGTAAGTGAAGGCATACAATTCCTAGAGCTACTAAGATATTCCAAGAACATTCAATGAGTTGGATAAATTTAAGACATACAGCTAATAAATGGAAAATCATTGATCCTACAATCCATCAATTTGAATGTGTCAGAAAAAATAACAACATGTAGTTGTTTCCTTTTTGTCAGAGAATTTGTATCCCTTGCTGTCCTTTAACATTAAGTTTAATGGTATTATCACTATGGCAAATAGTCATCAAGATAGTTTACTAGAAAAAGATTTCTGTTGATACATTTGCTAAGGATTGACTTCCTAAATTTTCCTTCATTTATCTACAAATTCCATCACTGAGTTGTTAGTCCTGAATATTGAAGCAATACAAATATCCCACTATAGAGGACCATGTCATAAGCATTTTTATATTCAGTCTACACAGTTACAAGGATTTTTTCTTCGTTTTACTTTCTTTGGGATCATTTGGCCAATACAGAACAGATCCTTTGGCTGTTTCATTCATCTTTTACATCCTTTCTGTTCTTCTGGAAATAATTTTCTGTGATTCAGGGATTTGGATATTTTTGCTATCTATGTATATGAAAAGCAGGCATGTAATGAGTCTGTAGTTGTTCCATTTTCAGTGTTTTTGAAATGTGCATCATTATGCTTCTAGTCATCCAATCTGACACATCTCCTTTTCTTTGGGCAGTTTTGAAGTAGCATGACAAAATTCAAATGTAAATAACTTAAAAATAATTTAAATTGTTTATTACAATAAATTTATATATATATATATATTGTTGAGATGTTGAGTGTTTCCACATGAGTATATGGTAATAACGAACAAACACAGTCATAGGGAAAAATACTGGTATATTCAGAGAGGTATTTACATCAGAGAGATTAGTAGTAGAACGAACGTAGGTTAGTAGTAACAATAAGTAATAGTAATAAAATCCAACGGTATCTTCCGGTCGAGAAATGGAAGTGTAACTGATCACTACAGAAGTCTCACTCTGCACTGCACTGCACTACACTGCTACACGCCTCACAGTCTCTAGAACTACTGTTCTATTTATAATAATAGGATCAGTCTATTGTGGTTGTGAAGGTGGGTTCGCCCCAACATATATATATATATATATATATATATATATATATATATCATTATGAAAACAAAGACTTTAACGATTCATAGTAATAGTTTATTTTCTTAGAATTGATCTCTCAGTTCTAACTCATCAGACGGAAAAATCTCACAAAAATAAATGGATAAAAATCTTTCTTGGAATAAAAAATATTAATTTAAACATTCATTATGTTAAAATATGTAAATTCAAAATTGGGGGAAGGGAGTGTGGAAAAGAGGATGCATATTTAGAGAGGGGAAGATGAAGGAGGGAGGAAGAAGGATATGTATTCAAAGCTGGGAAGGGGAAGGAAGAGGAAGAGACAGAACATCTAAGTTTAAAGAGATATGTATTGAAGTCGTAGTGATGGTAGCAGACTTGTTGACTTAATTATCTTGGATGTACACAGTGAAATGGAAGGGGCATTGTCAAATGGAAATAGAGGAAGAAGAAAACAAAAAAGGAAAAAAGAAAGAGAGGGAGATGGAGACATGGCTTGACATCAACGATATTCTGTATATAAAAGAGATTTTCTGTTTAATACATGTAGTCATTTACATTCTTGCCACCTTTGTATTTTTAAAAAATTAATAATAATAATAATAATAATAATATCTCAGAAAAATGATGCAATGAACCTTTTTTTAAAAAAACTATATTATTATTATATTACTTTCTTCATTTTTTTAAAATAATATATATGTTATAATAAATAAAAAAGGGGAGCATCATTTAAAATGAAAAACATGTAAGGATACAATACCATAATGAAAATGATAATAATAATAATGATACTAAGAAGAAGAAGAAGAAGATGATGATGATGATTATTATTATTATTATTATTATTATTATTATTATTATTATAATATGGGTAAAAGAAATAAAGTTATCTAAATTACGAAGAAATATATGCAATTATATACCTACATAAACTAAACAATCTACATACATCTATAGACATATAAATACACATATATAAATACTGTACATATATGGCTCCATATTCAGAAAAACCACACACACACACATATATATATATATAAATACTTCCTTGACTTCTAAGCATATATAGGAGACAATAATAACACCCACAATAAATACACAATATATCTAAATACGCAACCAACATACAAAAAACCATATGCATATATATATATATATATATATATATATATATATATATACATACATACATAAATATATATATACATATATATATATATACAAAAAATATAAAATACATCCCACATGTTTACAAACACATGCACATATATACATATCCACACATATCTTTATATATATACACAGACATGACAGAATTGAATAGATGCTCACTGAAACCGTTTATTTTATTAAACAAGTAATTTATACAAATGAAGTAATTATAAATGGTCATAAATTTAATAACTATGACTTAGTTGACATCCCTTTTGCTTTTTTTAATGCAAGGACCCTTCTAGGCATGCTACCAATGAGTTCACGAATATCTTCTTGAGGGATTTCTTGCCATGTTTCACGCAATAATCCTAAAAGTTTGGGCTTAGAAGATGTTCTTTTTGCAGTGTTTTCGATCTAATATACAACAAAGGTGTTCAATAGGGTTAATATCCGGGGACTGACTTGGCCATGAAAGTTTATTGATCCCATTTTGTCTCAACCAATGTTGCGTTGCTTGAGCAGTGTGACATACAGCTCTATCTTCCATAAATAGGGAGTCAACTTTGCTCATTCTACTACTTGAGTATATTGGAAGGAGCCCTTTCTTTAATATAGAAACATATTTGGTTGAATTAATGTTTCCTTCACACTCCACAAGCTCTGAGCGACCATTACTTCAAATTGCACCCCATACCATTACTGAAATGCCCCCATGTTCACCGTTGGCTGCAGTCTTTTTAAATCAAACTCTTGACTACAGAGTCTCCATATCCATACTCTTCCACTGTCAGAAAATAATGCGAATCTTGACTCATCAGAGAAAATGACAGTGGTCCAAAAGGTCACTGGTCTCTCCACCATCTCTTGAGCCCAATCCTTTCTGCTTTTGATATTGGCTGGACGGAGAAGTGGTTTCCTTCTCGCAGCTCTGCCATAGTAGCCCAGCTTGTGAAGATACCTGACAGCTGTTCTGGGACATCAACTTGTGTTGCTATGTCAGAGGCCTTGCAATGTGGATCCTGTTCAACATTTCTCTCGACAAGACACATGGTTCTTTCAGAGGGCCCAGGAGGCCTGGATGAGGTTTTGTGCACTTCTTGCCCTCTCTGGTGAATTGTACGATCATTCTATTAACAGTAGAAAGGGTTATTGAAAGATTTTCAGATATTTTTCTTTGAGTAAGACCACCATCATGTTGGCCCATGATACGTACTCGCTGAAATTCGGATAGGTCTGATGCTCCTTTGGTTCGTGGCATGTTCCAGTATTGTTATCTGCAATTTTAATCAAATAATCTAAGTTTAATTTATCTTGGTTATTAAAAATATCTAAGTTAATTTATATTGATTATTAAAAAAAATCAGAAATAAAATTTATCTTGGTGTCTATTCAATTCTGTCATGTCTGTGTATATATATAGAGAGAGACACACACACACTTATACATACACACATATAATAAAATCTATACACAAAATTTCATATTCACTTAAATACATACTATAAACACATATATACACAAATATACACACATACACACATATACATATATATATATACATATACATACACACACATACATATACATACATATATACACACATATACATATCCATACATACACACATCTATACACACCTACACACATGGAAACTTATACATACACATACATGTATACATATATATACATATACATATACACCTATACACACACATATAAAATAATATACATACATACATAAACATGCATATTCACATACATACATACATTACATACTAGGAACAAACATATATATATATATATATATATATATATATATATATATATATATATATATATATATATATATGAAGAAATATAGTCTTAAAGTGTGCTATATTTATGGGATAAAGTGCTCAATATCAGAGATAGAGCTTGTGTAAATATAAAAGTGGACATGGAAGTCAGCACTTAGAGGCGACAGTCTGTTTCATGCTAGTGCAATCGTCAGGCAACTAGTGCTGTTATTTTTCTCGGCTATTTATATATAAGGGTCAGTGGTGCATTATGGGTAGTCTATTTTGGCAGTTACTTTTACCGGAAGTCGCTTATTTGTTTATTTAGTTATGTCAAATTATTTTGCTTGTTTTTTTGTTTGTTTTTTTAAATTTTATTTTTTATTTTTTATCTTATATATTTATTTATTTATTTTTTATTTTGATCGGTGTTTTTTGTTAACGTAGTAAAAATTTGTTTATATAGCTTATTGTTGGTAGTCTATTATGGCGGTCATTTACTGGAAGTCGGATGTTTGCTTATTTATTTGGGTCAAATTGTTTTGCTTGTTTTTATTTATGTTCATTTTTATTTTTTATCTTATATATTTGTTTATTTGTCATTGATTAAATCTATTTGTTTATTTTTGGGGTTGGATATTGTGGTTTGTTCTTACTATTATTTTGGTCGGAACAGTTTTTAATTTATCTATTTGGGTTGATTATCTTTATTTGTTTTTTCTAAACGGCTAGTTTATCGTAATCGGTTGTTAGTTTATTTATATATTTGGATGTATTTAGATCAATTTATTATACTTGTTGTTATTTATTTGTTACACTATATATTGTTGGCTTTCGATTTTTAAGTAACGTAGTATATTATCTTTTATTAATTTTTTTATTTTTTATCGTTATATAACAGTTATAACTTTCATCCGTTCTTTTGTTTTGATTTTATTTCGCATATTCTAACAGGTGTGGTTTTGTAATTTGTTTGGAGTAATTTATTTTGCTTATTTTATTGTTGTTTTGTGTGTTTATATATTTATTTATTTTTCTATTTTAAGTTACGTATTAAAAATTTGTTTTCATGTCTGCATTTTGAGATTAGCTCGGATCTTTTATTTAATAATTTATTTTGATCTGGGAAGGTAATGATAGCTATTTTTTCCTCCAAGCAAAGTTTGCAAGTTTTTGATAGGTTGTTGTAGGCTGATGATTTTTTCCTTATTTTCCAAGATATATATAAATAGCCGAGAAAAATAACATCACTAGTTGCCTGACGATTGCACTAGCATGAAACAGACTGTCGCCTCTAAGTGCTGACTTCTATGTCCACTTTTATATATATATATATATATATATATATATATATATATATATAAACACACACATATATACACACATATACATACATATGTATACATATACACATATATGCACATAAACAAGCATATACATTAAATTATACATGAATACAGTGACTACATGCATTAGTACATCTGACTATTATATCAGTTATCAGTTTTCAAGAACGAATTTCTTTACAATAGATATTGTTTGAGAGTTTGAACTGAGAGATCGATTCTAATGAAATAAACTATTACCATGAATCTTTAAAGTCTTTGTTTTCATAATTATAATTATTATTTGCTCTGTTATTACATCAAGCTCTCTCTCTGGATCTATATCCACTTTGGAATTATCCGTACGGATTACCAAGTAATATCATTATATATATATATATATATATATATATATATATATATATATATATATATATATATATATATATATATACACTAGCCAAATTATCTCCAGCTTGCTGCATGTCACACATTTTTTGTAAGAAAATGATGATTTATTTTAAATCATTTTTATAATTTGTAGAGAAAAATGATGCATTTCAATATTACTCAATGATCTTGCTGATGTGACATCCATCTTCTGGCTTTATTGTTCTATATTTTGGATAGGAGCCATTCCCTTGTTCAAATTTAAATTTAATTTAAATCAAAGAGAAAAAAATTCAGTGAGAGGTTTGTGTAAAAACAGCTTGATCTGACCCCTTTGATATGTATTTGATGCAATACTTGATTGAAGGAATTGAGTAGATTTCAAAATTGATATGACAGTTGAATTGCCACAAGAAATATGTATTGTAAGGCACTACCCACTGATTGGTGATTTCTTGCTCAACTTGATGTCCATATTGTCTCATTTTGATCTTGCCAATGTGACCTCCATCTTCTGACTTTCTCCTTCTATATTTTGGATAGGAGTTATTCCCCTTTTCAAATTTAAATTTAATTCAAATCAAAGTGAAAAAATTTCAGTTGGGGTTTGTGCCTCCCAGGCACACCCTTTGATCAAAATGAAATATACTTATCCAAGTACCTTAGGAGTAATTCCTTTATTCAAATTTACATTTAATTTATATCAAAGGGAAAAAAAATTTCAGTGAGGAGTGGGGGGAGGCCCCCTTTGATAAAAATGAAATGTACTTATCCAAGTGTCCTGGGTAATGTACTTTCAGAATATATATGGTTATGGAGGTCTATCTCCAAAAAACCCTAGGAGGAGTTTGATAACAAACAAAAAGACAGTGGCTACAACTTTATATATATATATATATATATTCAGTAAATGTTCCGTAAGTTCATTGAACATTTATTGAATTATTGAATATTGCTGCTCCAGTTAAATATTGATTGATTTTTGTCAAAGTTTTGCTGACCTTAAAATACATTAAATTTGGTTCATTCTTTAAATATTTTTATAATTGTCATTGAGTTATATTATATATATATATATATATATATAGAGAGAGAGAGAGAGAGAGAGAGAAAGAGAAAGAAAGAGAGAAAGGGAGAGAAGGAGAGAGAGATTTGTGCATATATATATATATATATATATATATATATATATATATATATATATATTTCTTTCAAAATAGACTGCTGACAATTTTTGAAGGAATTTCCTCAATTATTCGTAACTTGGCAAAGTCGATCATTAAAATTAATTGACACAAAATGATTGTCCTTTTTAATAGCATTTGCCTTAAAGAACATTTTCTGTCTAAGTACACAGTATATCTATATTTGTATACTGATATATATATATATATAAATTTAGTCTAATATTCACCCATTACAATGCCCAAGAGCCACTCAAAGTAGAGGGTTACTGTGTAGTGTTTTATGAGCATGAAAAAGACCAAGAAATGAAGGCAAGATAACAGTTAACCCTAAACTTGAAGAAATCAAGATTGTAGTGATTGGAAAAACATCCTGCCAGGAGTCTGTTCCATGAAGCAGCAGTTCTTGGGAAGAAGCTGTCTGAATGGAACTTACTTCTTACTATTGGAATATAAAGGGAATAGTCCCAGTTGGAAAGTTCAGGGGTGGTGAGACTAAGGAATAGAGATGGTCATATCAAATGCCATGGAAATAGCTATACACAGCAAGAGGCTCACAACATTTCATCTGTGGAGAAAGGGTTTTAAGGGTGGAAAATAATTCATCACCCCCAAGTCCATGTAGACACCTTTGAACTATCAGGACAAGCAAGTGAGGACTAGGCAGCTTCAGCCCAGATATTGCAGTAATGATCCATTTTCTGTATTATTATCAATAATATTATCACAATACCAATAATAATATTAAATCAACGTAAATCTTTGGTTGATGAAGAGAATAGAAGTTCAGAAACATACAAACATTCAACAAAAAATACAACATACAATTTTTGTCTTTCATAATTTTATGTTCTTATATTCAGACTTGTAGACTCAGATTGAATAGTATACTCACAATCTTTCATTCATTGTATTCTCTGGCCTCCTACAGATGACCATCATACTTCGTAAACTGAATTTTTAATTGTTATTATTATTATTATTATTATTATATATTTTTTATACTAATGTTCACCCATTACAATGCCCAAGAGCCACTCAAAGTAGAGGGTTACTGTGTGGTGTTTTATGAGCATGAGAAAGAGCAAGAAATTAAGTTATTCAGGAAATATAACAGTTCTAAAACTTCTAAACTTGAAGAAATCAAGATTGTAGTGACTGGGAAAACATCCTGCCAGGAGTCTGTTCCATGAAGCAGCAGTTCTTGGGAAGAAGCTGTCTGAATAGAACTTACTTCTTACTATTGCAATATAAAGGAAATCGTCCCAGTTGTAATGGTCAGGAGTGGTGAGACTAAGGAATGGAGCTTGTCATATCAAATGCCATGGAAATAGCAATTCAGCAGCAAGAGGCTCACAACATTTTGGCTGTGGGGAAAGGGTTTACAGTGTGGAAAATAATTCATCACCCACAAGACTATAGAGACACTTCTGAAATCTATCAATAGGCAAGTGAGGACGGCAACTCCAGCCCAGATATGGCAGTGATACTCCATTTTTGGTCTGACAAAAAATTAACAGATTTATTTTTAATCTAACATTTTTATAACTACAAACATTATTATTGTGGATACTCATATTTGTAATAGACACCCCGTATTTATTTTTACATCAAACAGGGTTTTTTATTAACTGTCACACTCTTTGTAGCCAGTTGGTAAATCATGTCAGATGAAATGGGGGTTTTTCCTAAAAAGGAGGATGCAGGTTCAATCCTGCCAGAGTGCACATTTTCTTTAAGATTTCTCAAATATGCAGAATGATAGATGAAATACACACTGTTTAAAGTAAAAATGGGGCCATCTATTTTAAATATGAGTATTCATTATAATAATGTGTGAAATAATATATAAACATTCAACAAAAAATACAACATACTATGTATGTTGTATTTTTTGTTGAATGTTTATATATTATTTCACACATTATTTCTCAGATTCCAACATGCATATACCAACTATCAAAATTTCTCAATGATATTATTACCCCATATCTCCCCATTAACTATAGCATTAAATCTACCCATGAATTCCTCCAAATACTTAAAAGCACAAAGTTAAAAACAAACCATGGCATTCTTGCATCACTTGACGTCGAAAATTTATTTACTAATGTTTCTGTCTCCAAAACTATTGATATTATCATTAATTCGGTGTATAAAAATAATTTAATTCCACCTCCATCAATCCAACCCAATATTTTAAGAAAACTATTGCTCACTTGCACCACTAGAGTTCCTTTTTATAGCCAGAATGATACTATTTACACACAAACTGATGGAGTAAGTATGGGAAACCCTCTCGGGCCGTGCTTCTCCAATTATTATATGTCCTACGTTGAAAACAAGGTTTTTACTAAAGTTATTAAACCTGAAATATATGTTCGTTATGTAGACAATATTTTTATTTGGGCTGAAAACAAGAAAGAAATAGAAAATCTGAAAGTTACATTCCAACAAAATTCCATCCTAAATTTTACTTATGAACTTAGTGAAAAAAATAAACTTCCTTTCTTAGATGTTCTTGTCGATTTTAGTAATAATACTTTTAAAACTTCTGTTTATAAAAAAAACAACTAGTAAAGGCTCTTGCCATCTCAATTTCTCTAGTGACTGCCCTCTTAGATATAAAATAGGTGTTATTAAAAATTTCCTCACGAGAGCGCACGAGAACTCATCCTCTCGCATGCTTTTCTTTAAAGAATTAAAAAATATAAAGCAAACGCTGATTAATAATGGATTTCCTAATCAATTGTTTCATTTCCACATTAGGCGTTTCTTGTCTAAGGTAGCTAATAGCAACGGCGAGAATAGAAACATAAACAATAATATTAATATTTTTTATAAAAATCAGATAAACAAAAATTATAAACAGGATGAAAGCAGAATTAAGAACATTATAAATAATGCCTGACACCAGTTGACAATAGCAAAAATATTAGATTAATTATTTATTATAAAAAATTTAAAACCTCTAACCTTATAGTTAAAAATAATAATTCACCTCCTAGAACGAAATTAAATAGGGCAAATATTATTTATGAATTTAAATGCCCATTAAGGAATTGTATTCCTGATCAATCAAAATTCGGTAATAATTATATAGGCCACACTACAACATGTTTGACATGCAGACTAACTCTACACCTTTCTGACAATAGCTCAATTAGATCTCATTTAAATATTCATGGAGACCTACCGGACACTATTCGGAACATACTTGTTGACAACACTAATATAATAGCATCAACTATATGCAAAAAAAAGCTAAAAATAATGGAAGCCTTATTAATAAAAACAAACAAACCAACACTTAATACTATTAACTTTGAAAATGGACATATCTTGACCGTATTTTGAAACAAAAAAATGAAACATTTTATAAAAACAAACATATAACAAACTATTTTTAATTCTAACAGTTGAAATATAATCCTTGAAAATAGCTAAATGTATAGCCGAAAGCGCTCGGATAAAAAGAACATTCGGACAGTTTTTATATAATTTATCATCTGAAAAGAAAAACTTTATTAGATCGCACGAGAAATTATATAAAAAACTAAATAAAAGCACCTTGTCAGTCGTTTTTAATAAAATGTGCATGAAAGAAGGATTTCTGCCTAAATACACAAATATATAAATATATATATATATATATATTGTATTTTAACTTTAAAATTTTAAAATTTTCAGCATCCCACCCTCCTTTGTGTGCATGTGTAGTCACATTAACATAAACAACATTTTATATATATATGATAAAAATATAGTTTTAAGGTATGCTATATTTATGAGCAAAAGTGCTCAACATCAGAGATAGGCTGCATGTAAATAGAAATTTGGACATTGAGGTTATTGGGTGGCCAGTAACATAACTGTTACTGCCCACCCAATAACTGTTAGGATAATACAGGAGTTACACACTGTAGGGATAGTTTATTAAGAGTATAATTACACATTTAAATTTTATTTACTAGTTATTTAATTGTTATATGTGCTGTTCAAAATGTCCTCCTCCTTTTTCAAAACAGATTTCAATTCTTTGTCTGCATGATTCATTAACACATCAAAAAGCTTCCTCCGTCATTTTACAGCATTCATATTCCATTTTTTCTCGGTTCCTCAGTATTTCTTGAGCGCATCTGATAACTGAATTCAAATGGCCTGATAGAAAAAAATAATCCAATGTTGTGAGGTCTGGTGACCTCATTGGCCACTCAACAGGACCTATCAAAACAAATTAGACATTTAAAACATGATTAATTAATTAACCTCTATGGTGCACAATGTTTGCCTCACCCCGTACAATAAACATTACTATCCCTAATGCACCAGTGACTGGCATATATAGTCAAGCCAAAATTCAAGTCATATGGCCTGAAGATTGCATTCAAGCATGAAACAGACTTGTCACTTGACTTGACCTCAGTATCTACTTTTGTATACATATATATATATATATATATATATATATATATATATATATATATATATATATATATATATATATATATATAGTGGTTTAGACCTGACAAGTTCTTGGCAGTCAAAACTGCAGTAGTGTTCTAGTCCATATTTTATCTTTTTAAGATATTAAATCTCTCTACAGGTTAGATTTTTCTTACTTGAAATTGAGCACTTTTTTAATGTGTACAATTTTAACAAATATTTTATTGTTTGTCTATTTTGGTGTATATATATTTATATATATATATTTACAAGTTACATTTACATTTCATATTTTATACATTTGAAAATTATTAATTAAACAAAATTAAATGACTCATAATGTTTATTAATTAAAATCAATTTGTCAATTTAAATTTTAATTTATTTATAAAATATATAGTATTCATAATTTATATTCATGTTTCTTTTTAGAATAAAATAAAACTATTGAATTTTTCAATGCCTCAAAGAATGCATTATTTCTCTTTGAATTGCAAATGTCAGTTATCATTACTACTACTACTATTATTATTATTATTATTATTATTATTATTATTATTATTATAAAATTTCCTCTTTGCTTCTGTATAGTTATTGAGCTTCTTTCGTTTTTCATTCATGTTCATTCAATGTTACATTTTTTTCTTTTTTCTCTTTTTGTGTGTTCCTTCATTTTTTCCTCTTTTGTTGCCTTTGTTATGGCTTCTTCAAAAAGAAAAGCAAATAAAAAGATGCAAGTCAAGAAAGAAGATGACATCACAAACAGATTTGCCTGCGAATTAATAGTGAAGTATGGAAACACTTATTCAGTAAATGTTTTCTTTTTTTTCTTTTCTTACTTTTTAATAATTTAATAAGCTTTGAAAATTATCTGCCCATTTGTACGAGGAGACATACAGAGAGCAAATTTTCAGTAGCTTATAATTAACCAACAGTGAAACACTACCACAAGAACAGATTTTCTAACATTTAAATTATAATTTGAGAAAAATATGCACCCAAAAACTATTTATACAGAAAAATAATGGAAGAAGACCTCAGTGATATTTAAAGTTTTTCATTATTATAAAATATTTAAAAAAACATAACAACCTCACTAGGAATCTATACTGCAGCCTAATGTATCTATTTACATCAATAATCTTTATTTAAAGTAATTTTTTTATAGAATTTATTCAATTTATTAATTAAGGATTTATACACCCTAACATTAATAAAGTGTTTTAATATTTATCATTCATTAATATATCTTTATTTTCACTGTTTACATGTGGACAATTATCCTTATCTTTCTTGTTGTTACCACAACATTTCAGCTGTTGTACCTTCCAGCCATCATCAGCTGTATATCAATTCAGGTAACAGACTAACCTCATAAAATAAATAAAGAGTTCAATTTAGAATTCCTTGAAGGTTGCCTGGGTCAATATACACCTGATGAGCACAACAGCTGAAACATGATAACAGCAACAAAGATGAAGAAAATAATCTATATTTTAAATAGTATAAGTAATGATAACTCCCTGTCTCAGAAATTCAAACATATATTAATATTTCTTTTATCTTCAGTATCTGTCTATATTTCTGAGATGAGGTATTATGTACACTATTTACATTGTTCGGACTATCATCCTCATCTTTGTTGCCATATTTATCACAACGTTTCGGCCGTTGTATGCTCCGGCTTTCTGCAGGTGGTTGGAATGTCAAACTGAACCCTTTATTCACTCACTGGGATAGACTGTTCTAGTTCCACAGGCCATGTCTAAAGGACACATGGCACAGTAGATAAAGGCGTTAGTTAGATCCAGTGACAGGACCCAAAGAGTGTGAGTTCAATACCTGGATAAGGTGGTGGAGAACTTGGAGAGGGGAAGAACATACATATACACATGTGCACACAATGTAGCTGAAACAAACACACACATCATTGAATGAAAAAGAGTAATAATATTCAAAATTGTCAGTATGCAACAGCATTCATTTTATGCAGAGCCCAAAGATAAAAAAACTGTGCCTCAAGCACTTTTCACTAGACCTAATAGATCTAAAATATCACCCTGGGGGTAACAAGTTGCACCTGTGATGTGTTCTGTCTTTCATTATGTTTCATGAGAATTAGAAATGTCCTCTAAGAAGGACAGCAAGCAACCAATTATTTTCTGGGCAACATCTATAACCCTCTGGAGGTCCCTCCTGTCTGCAGCCTAGCAATGGGTATACGAAACAGTGATGCAACTCTGTTTTATTGCAATACTTATAATATTTTGCATTCTATAATTTATTTAAATAAGTGGGATGAATCAGAAGTAAAGAAATAACCTTTTATGACACTTGAACACAGTACAATGTAGACACATACCAAGGCCTTCTCTCTGTTTTTCACCAACTGGTCAAATCACCCCATGTTTTTTTTTATTTCAGTTTGCACCAGTAAGAAGAAAACTTGGAAAGGAAAAGACCCAGTGAACATTCCCAAGGGAATGAGCAGTGAAATAATAAAATGGCAAGAAATGAGAATTCAAATCTTATTTCCATTATATTGTTCAGGGATTAGCAAAGTCCAAGGGCATCAGGGATAGGTAAGATGACACTTGGGACAATATCATTACTTATGTCTCAACAGACTAAAGGGCCAGATCTTACCTTTGGCCACTGAGAACTTCAAATCTCTCCTATTACCATTCTACCCATCTCTACATCCCAACACACAGCTCACAACTACCTGATGGATGGTTGAGAACTACTCTCAGTTCTAAATGTGACTCTACTTATATAAGCCAGCAATTAGAACTTCTTGAATTCCAGCCAAGTAGCACTTCATACTGAATGTTTGTATTCATTAATTTATTTTTCCTATATCCTTTTGAACAGCAAATGGCTGCTTTGAAGATTTCTTCCTAACTTTCAGCCAACTGGCACTTGATACTGAAAATTTACATTTATTGATTTATATTCTCTATTTCCTTTTGGTCAGAAGGTGGCAGCTTTGCGGATTTCCTAACTTCCGGCCAAGTGGCACTTGATCGTGAAATTTTTCATTTACAGGTTGAGTATCTTTTATCTGAAATTCCCAAATCCAAAAACCTCCTTTTCAGGTGCTGACATGACTTGCCACAAATGGAAAATTTCAGAAAGCCCAGCTATGTAGCCCACGTTGGTGCCAGTTTTTTGTTAGCGATCGTCCCCACAACTTTGCTCATGGAATACATGCCAGGTGTTTCAGGCTCAGTAAAGATATTATTAAAAACATCAAAAAGTCCTGTATTTATATATTTTAGAAAGTAGTAATCATGATTTTACATGTACAAAAAGTACAAAATATCATTTTTATGTGAAATCTTAATTTTGCCACTTAAAACTGTGAGTGAGCATTACATGACAAATGTCATTCACTGGTTCTGTATGGACACAAAATTTATTAAATTTTATATAAAACTACTTTCAGGGTATATGTTATTTATGTAAAACTACCTTCAGGGTATATCTATAAGCTGTATTATGAGATGTAGAGGGATATCATGTTTATGCTTGGGTTCCATTCCCAAGACACACCATTTTATAGATGCTATATACAAATTAAATAGCCTGTATTCTAAAATTAAAAAAAATCTGAAAACTTAAGCACATCCAGGCCAAGAATTTTGTATAAAGGATTCTCAACCTGTATTTATTTTCTCTATTTCCTTTTGGTCAGTAGGTGGCTAATTTGAAGATTTCTTCCTGTCAATGGGCACTTAATAGGAAGTATTTCACATGCTTCAGCTAACAGAGATAAAATAACATTATTTGATACCTCTATGTTGTTATCATTGAGATTTAGGTACATCAGTTTAAGATTCTCAACCTGTATTTATTTTCTCTATTTCCTTTTAGTCAATAGGTGGCTAATTTGAATATTTCCTCCTAACTTCCAGCCAAGTGGCACTTGATCCAGTAAGTTTTCATTTATTTATTCATTTTCTTTTGGCCAGTGGGTGGTAATGGTAAGCATAGGTACCTGTACCTTCCAAATAAAGTATTAAATGTTCTAGGGTTCTCATGGAGTAATGTGGTCTCTGCTCAGGTCTCGCAGATGCAGAAAAATTCTAAGTTTGTCATCCACTTTGGATAGCCATATTCAAGGTCAATTCTCTGCTGTCATTGAGGAGTTTCTCATGAGCCTTCTCTGAGTTGATGATAAACACAAGTTGGTCTCTGACCCTATCATCTGGATTGGTATAGTCGTAGTCTTTCACTAGCATTTTTATTCTCATTAGGAACTGCTCTATTGTATCCATCCCTTGTTTAGCATCTCATAATTTGTATCATACAAATATCAGGTTTATCTCGAGCTGAGTGTGATCTTTGAAGCATTGAAAGTGTAAGGTTAGATGGCCTCTTTCATCCGGTGTCATGTCAGACCATGTTTCATAGATTTCTATACCCTTTTCAACTACCCAAAAAGGAGATATTTTACTTGTATTTTTTCCT
>OZ038486.1:76123708-76161208 GCA_964036315.1 Acanthosepion esculentum
ATACATATTATATATATATATATATATATATATATATATATGTATATATATATATATATATATATATATTTATATATATATATATATATATATATATATATATATATATATATATATATATATCTTAGAGCCATTACTGCCTGTGTTGATTTAAAATCCAGTAGACACCAATGACTCTAACATATATATAAAAAACAAAGAAACAAACATTTTCTGGTTTCTGGTCATTGTATCTGATAGGTAATTTATTGCCCTTCTTATCCAAAAAAATGAATTTTCCTTACGCACAGTGTTGTTTTTCATTCCAACTTGAAGAAACTAAGACCAACATATGTCAGCAAAACACATTGTTTAAAATCTTTTTTACTTTGTCTCATCATATATATATATATATATATATATATGATTAATAAAAATTAAATTTGTCATTTAGTTGATTGATGTTATATTCAGCACCTCAACTCCAGAAGTTCATAGACAAACATTTTTATGATCATTCAATTCACTCATCAGGAGGTTTCAACAATTATATATGATAACTAACATAGAAGCACATTAAGGAAGTTAGTCCCATCAGCCATTATTCTTATGCTTACTTATTACTGAGTACCATATTATTGTTTACATGTACCTGACAAACCTAACATTTAGTATCTATCTGAGCAAGCACAGAGGGTAGGTGGGGGTTGATAAATTCTGATTGATGAAATGATATCAACCAGTCATAAGTCTGGAAGTAATGGTAGGCTGGATAAGAATCTGTCATTTCTGATACTTTCCTAAAAACGAAGAGGAAATAAAAGGGTGAATAATGATGGAAAAGCAACTGATGACACCTGTCATTGCAGTATTACACACCTGGATATATATTACATTGGTTGCTTGTCTATCTGTATCAACTGGTATTCATTCTTTTCTGAGATTAACTTTGTTAGTCAGTCGGTGGACTCAGAAGTGCTGAATGTTTCTACCCAGTTTTCAGCAACTATAATTCTAGATAGAAATGGAAGTAAAGCAAAAAGAACCGATGAGAAGTGCAATGGAAAAAGAAAATCTATGACAAAAAATATCTTTGTATTCATTATTTAAAAAGTTTCATTTTTTAAAAAAAAAGTAAGATGTCCCAGAATAAATGTGATTCTTAATAGAAAAAGAAAAGCACACACAAATATTTTAGCAAAAAAGGAGAGAGACAAAAGTGACAAAATTTGCATAAACATTGATACATACTGGAACACAGGCATACACACGCATATATATTGAAATTATTTTAAATTAACAAATAGTCAGTTTGATTTTAATGTTAAAAATCTAACATTCATATATTAAAAAAGGGAGATAATTGATGCACATTCTTTTCAAGTATGTCACCTGCAGTTAAACCACTGAAAATATTATTTTTACTCTAATATAAATGAGAAGAATTTAATATTTTTTAATAATAAATAAATGTATAAAATAAATGCAATAATTTTTTTTTATTTTCAGTAATGTTCACTGTACAAGGCCTAAGAGCCACTTGAGGTGAAGGGTTACAGAGTGAGAGACACAATTTATGATATGTTGAAAATATAATGGTTAACATGAACAGGTTAACATTGTAGCAATCAGAGAAGCATCCTCTTGGGAGTTGGTTCCACAAAGCAGCAGCTTGCAGGAAGAAGCTACTCGAATGGAATTTTTATCTCACCAATATGGAAAGAATGAGTGGTTCACTACAATGGGCATGGCATGGCAAGTCTTAACCATCAAAGTTAGAACTAGTGATACTAAGGAATGTAGTTTGACTGAACACTTTCCATGGAAATAAAAATAGAATGGTGTTATACTTCACTGCAATTAAATCTCTTTCTGATTCATTCTGCATGCCAGCTGAAGGTGAACAGCATGAAGGAAAAAAAACAAAATAAAAAAAGTTGTTTGCTGCACATAGGCTACAAGCATCACATCCTGTCCATGAATCAAGTCCCCACAATGAGTGCAACACTGGTCAATCATGAATGTTCCTACTGAAAAAGGAGATGTCTCTGGGGATTGCAAGATCTGCTTAAAAGCAGTCCTCCCATAACAACCACCAGCAGTTTCCGGTTGTCTGGCCACTTGCCAATATGCAGGGCATTGCCACTATCACTGACATGACTGCTCCTCTCAACATGACTGTTACCACTCCTTCACATACAGAAACCAACAGAGACCAGCTTCAACACTGCCCAGCTTGTGACACACTAATAAGAATTGTAACATCATATGTGAAATGCATCCATCTTCAACACCGCAAGGCTGCTGACAAGAAACCACCAAGATTTATAACATCCGAATATTGACACCACCCAGCTACACCTAATTTCTCAACTCCATTGCCGTCACCTAGGCATACCCAACTCACTACAGGCTTTCCCTTGCAGTCAGCCACATGACCCTATTTTGTAGAAATATAGGCCTACAAGCTACATCTAATACCTCATCACCACCACCATCACCTCAGCATACCCAACTCACTACAGGTATTCCCTTGCAGTCATCACTGCAACCTCATTTCATAGAAACACAGGCATACAAGCTACACCTAATTCCTTATCACTACCACCGTCACCTTGGCATACCCAATTCGCTCCAAGCATTCCCTTGCAGTTGTCATCATGACCCCATTTTTTAGAAACACAAGCCTACAAGTTACACCTAATTCCTCATCACCACCACCATCACCTCAGCATACCCAACTCACTACAGGCATTCCCTTGCCATCATCACTGCAACCCTGTTTCATAGAAACACCTGTCTACCAGCTACACCAATTTCTTGTGACTTCGGCAACCAACACACCCTTTCAAGAATCAACCCACCACTATGACCTTGATCATCCAGCATGTGAGTCAGACAATGGCTATATCCTGTAACCTTGGTCAAACCAACCCAAGAAATCTGTCAACTCCCAGCGCTACCCTTACACCTAATCGCTATCCTGACGATCAGCAACCAAAATCAATATTTCACTAATTTTCCGACAACTCTGTATGATATCTTGTATATTAAACAAATACACATTGTTTAAAAGCTTAATCCTTGTTATTCCTTTCCTTTTGCAACAAAATGCATATTATAACAGTAACAAGAGGCTTACAACATTTTGTTTTTTTTAACAATTTACCCCAAGCAAAGTAATAATGCCACTAAGACATAAGGGGTTACTGGGAGTGAAAGAGAAGGCAAAGACATTAAAAGGAGCTGGAAACCCAATCCTAAACAGTAAACAACAGACAAACCTCTACTCTACTCCTGACCATAAGATCAGGGAGGAGTGTGAACTGTACGATAGGCAAACCTATCTACTCTTTTTGTGGGAAAGAAATTGTAGGATTGAATATAATTCATTAAAAAAACTTTGGCTATTAGCAATATTGTTTCTTTAAGCCCCCCACCCCCAATATCATATTTGGTGGATATTCCCTTCTCTTCAGTACCTCTCCTAAAAATAGTTATAAATACTATAGTTTTTATTTATCATTTAGTCCTACATCAGGCAAGAAGGTCGTTGATTGGGAGATTGGAGGTTTTGAGGAGCATGGAACCACCTCTTAATTGCTGTTGTTCCCAGGTTCACCCTGACCCAGGGTGGTAGCACCTGTTAGGGTATCAGCTATGGAGAAATAGCAAACAACCAAACAAAATACTATGATGAAAGTGTAAAAATACATTTTTATAGTAAAAATAACAGCAATATATTTTTATATAAAAAATTACCAACAATATGCACATACTAACAAATTGTAGTGTCTTCCCCTAAATACGTTTAAAATATTACCAAAAAAGCCAAGACCTTTCATGACATCAATCCATACAATATCCTACAATTTCTTAAAGAAATCAAATTGTATTCCAAAATATGGCTCCATCAGAACTACAATATAAAACCAGATATCACCGCCTCTAGTAATTATGTCCACACAAACATGTATATGCATAAAAGTGTATTCAATTTTGAAAGCAAAATAACATATGCCATATCTTCAAAGCTCACAAGAATATTAAATTTCAGCATTAAGTGATCCATGAGCATTTGATATGCCATTAAACAAATAAAACAAAATAAACAAATAGTAACTCTGCTGATGACTGGTAAAAGATAAAGTACAGTTTTTTCTTTTGTACAGAAGCTCTGAGTTTATATAAGCAATGGGCTGATTCAATTACCCATTCACTGATTAACTTAATGTGTTCAGAAATGCCAAAATGGGATGTTGATAAATCATGTTAACAAAAGAAATCTTTTCAAAAACAGATAAAAGATCATGCCAGATATTTTAAGATATTTCATGAAAAACAATGTTTAATCATTTCACCTCAAGCAAGGCAATAAAGCCTCTGAGATGCAATGGTTACTGAGTGTGAAAGAATAAGAAAAAGAAAAAACATTATTAAGGATCAAGAACATTAAAAGAAGAGGAATCAAGAAGACAGTAGATAATGATTGACATTGCATTTAAATTTTTGAAGATCAAAGTTGCTTGGATAGCAAGAAGCTAGAAAAGAATTCCACTGTGAAAACTGTGAGAAAAGAATTTACGGTTGCCTCTGCCAGTTCAACTTTAAAATGATGAGACCTTACTGCCAATCTAGTACTGTACTTAAATTCATAAAGTCTAGGTACCATTGCAGAAAGTCCATCAAAACATTACCATGAAAGCATTTATAGAAAATTATGGTAGTGAGAGTGTAATTGAAGCTGGGATGCCAGGACAAAACCAATAAAATTACAGATTCTTTGGATTTCATCAAGAATCTCTAAATATATAGCAGGAGCACCAGACTATATGTGGCAGCAATATTCAAAGCATGGAAGCATGGGCTAAATATCCACAGAACAAAGAAATAGACAGAAGCAGGATGTCCTTACAGAAGTCTTAAAAATAACTGCTTTTCTTTGTTTGTTTTTTTTTGTGTTTCATTTTAGTTTTTTTCCTTGTGAAATTTACACCATAGACTAAGACTTCCATTTAGCATTTAGAAAGAAAAGGTGTTAGTAAATGTCTGTGATTCTATGACAGGTATTTTTGGAAGATTCCATAAAAAAAGATCCTTTGCATTACTACCATCTGTTGGATTAGTGTATAGTCAAAAATTGTCAGAAGAGGCCATTGCAGGAAAAAAATGTTATGTAATTTATATTAAGTTGTTTTCTTCATAATTTGAAGATATCAATGTAACATGAAACCAACCAATCAGGATAAAAGTGATTGTCACTGATTAAAAATGAATACAAACATTACTAACATCAATGTGATTGGCCCTGATCTGTCATCTCGTCTGCAGTCGCTCTCTCACAGACGCAATGTTGCCTCGCTCTGCCTTTTCTACAAGTACTTTCACGGTAATTGCTCCGAGGAGTTGCTTTCGCTTGTCCCTAGGCCCCGTGAATTTAAACGTCCTACGAGGCTGGCATCCCGTTCCTACCCCTTCACCATTGAAACTGTTAGATGTAGACGTCTCTTTTACTCCAATAGCTTCATGTCTCGCACATCTCGCCTATGGAACTCCCTTCCCTATTACTGTTTCCCTGACAAATACAATCTCCAACGGTTTAAGTGTAGCGTCAATCGACATCTCCAGTTGCCTTGATCTATCCACTTCCCCTCTCCACATCCTTTCATCTTTCATTCCTATCTGCTCTCGCTCCAAATCTTCTGTAACCCCCTTGCCTTGATCGACCCACTGTCTTTCTCTTTTTCCACATCCTCTCCCTTACCACTCCTATCTGCTCTTCCTCCAACCCTTCTGTAACCCCATGCGTGATAGTGGCCTCCAGACTTGCTTGGGGTGATACGCTAAAAAAATAAAAATAAAAAAAAATAAAAAATAAGGCCCATGCATGTAATTTTTTTTTTAAAGAATTTATCCAGCATTATTTCTTATTACTATAAATATTATATTTGGTGGGTACACATATTTTGATTTGCTGCCTCTGTTTTTTAGTTAAACAGTAAAATTAATAACAATTGGCCTTGACTGAGAAGTCCTACCAAAGAAAAATTGTGTCTTCAACAGACATCAAACCTGAATCACTTTTTCCATCAGGGAAACCACTTTTTGAGCTAAAGTGTGTCTCTGCCCATTTGGCCATGGAGACCAGGCTGACAGAGTAAGGTTGGAATTACCTATTTAAGGAAAACATGTTTCTCTTTGGAACTTCTATAAATCTATATCTGCTAGCTTCAATTTCATACCTGAAACATAAACAAGAGTAATTTTTGAAAGCATATTTTTATCTGACATTATTTCTTCATACTATAAATGTTATTTTTACTTGGGATATATGTTTCAGTTGCTATCCCTGTTTTTTATTTTATTAATCAGTGAAATTAATAACAACTAAATTGATAAGAAAAATTGTGCCTCCAACAGGAATTGAACCTGCATCCTTTTTTTTACCTTAAGGAAATCACTTCTTAAGCCATGGTGTATACCTATCAGTTTGGTTACGGAGCCTGACTGATAGGAGAAAGTCAGAATAACCTGTTAAAGAAGACATGTTTTTTCTCATTGGAACTTGTATATCTGCTAACTTCATACATGAAATGTAAACCACAAGAATTGAAAGGATTTTTTATCTGACATTATTTCCTCATACTGTAAACATTATTTTTAGTTGGTACACATGTTTGAGTTTTTATCCCTGTTTTTTATTTGATTTTAGAGTGAAATTAACAACAAGTGGCCCAAATTGAGAAGTCTCACCAAAGAAAAATTGTGTCTTCAACAGGAATTGAACCTGCATCACTTAAATTGTTCATAGTTACGTTGTTCTGGAATTGTCATCGTTGGTCGACTGAACTTGCTTTGTTTCAATGACTTTTGTTTTGTTATTATTAGTTACATTTTTACCTCAGATATAAATTCATAGAAGTCTCAACAAAAAAAGGCCTTCCTTAACAGGTCATTCTGAATTTGTCCTGGCAGTCTGGCGCCGTGTGGCCAAACTGATACATTCAGCTTAAGAAATCATTTCCCTAAGGTAAGAAAAAGGAAAGTATTTTCAATAGGAAGCAACATTTTCCTTTAATGAAACTCTTCTGAATTTAGACCAGTTGTTATTAATTTCAATGTTTAATAAAATAAAATAAAAACAGGAGTAACAACTGAAACTAGTGTATGAAAAAGGAAAATGCATTGATAATAAATTCACTATGAAAAAATATATTAATAGCTAGGAAGAAAGGGATTGTCAATGGTCGGGATTTAAATACAAAGAGAATCAAACATTTATATGTATCATATCTCTATATGCAGCACTTTGACATGATGAAATGGTTAACAAGCTTGTCTCACTAGATCAATTACGACTAAATAGTGAGTTTGATCCTCACTCTGTTCCCCATATTTTCTGCCTTGTACCACATCCCAGCTACACTTAGAAAATCAACATACTATCTCTATATGTAAAGGTTTACTGCCATATCCCATTGAAACACCAGTTTTCATATGATTACTGAAGTTAAGCAATGTCGAGCCTGATCAGTACCTAGATTGGTGACAAATTGGGAATACCAGGTGCTGTAAGCTTGGATGTGCAGGTGGTGCGATAGATAATGGCTCAGAATTTTTAATTAGAGAGCTGAGTTCCAATTCCTGTTGGCTTCGTTATATTCACTTACAGAAAAATACCCTTGGGAAAGGTATGAATCCACTTCTTCTCACCCCAGCTAAGGGATAATTAGTAAAACTTGTATCACTAAAATCATTATTATCTCAAAAAAATTTCTTACAACCTATAAAAATTATTTTCTGGCTCTAAATAACCTGCAAATGGTTAATAAATCGTAGAAAATTAATCTATATGAAAATATAAAGAAAGCTAATAATTAACTATATATATAACTTTTTCTAGTACCGCAGCTAAATTCGTAAAGTCTACGTGCCATAGTGAAAAGTTCATCAAAACAATTACCATGAATGTATCTGTAGAAAAGGCACTGGGATGCTACATTATGGTGGTAGAAAAGTAACTGAATCCAGGATGCCAGGGTAAAATCAATAATATTGCAGATGCTTCTTTGGATTTCATCAAGAATTTATCAATATATAGCAGGAACACTAGACTATATATGGCAGCAATATTCAAAGCACAGAAAAATGGTCTAAATATCCATAGAATGAAGAAATAGACAGAAGCAGGATGTTCTTAAAGAAATTCTAAAAATAACTGTTTTTTTCTTTTGTTTTATTTTAAAAAATTTTTTTTTTCAAAATGATAATGGCTTGGAATTGTTAATCAGAAAGCTGTGTTTCAATTCCCATTGGGTTCATTATATTCACTTATACACAAATATCCTTGGGAAAGGTATGAATCCATCTCTTCTCACCCCAGCTAACTTGTATCACTAAAACCATTATTATCACCAAAAAAAAAAAGCTCTTTCTGGCTTTAAATAACCTGCAAAGAGTTGATAAGCTGCAGAAAACAAATCAATCAATTAGAAAAGCTTTGTTATAACAGATACATACCCCTCATCAACTGAACTTGTTACCTTTTCTCATGCTCATACAATACCATACAGTAAGACTCTACCTTGAGTGGCTCTTAGGTCTTGTATTGGGTGAACATTAGTAAAAAAAAAATTTCATCTTTTTTTCACTAAAACTGTTATTATCTCGAACAAAATTCTTACAATCTAAAAAATATTTTTTTATGGCTTTAAATAACCTGCAAATGGTTGATAAACCATAGAAAACAAATCAATCTATATATAAATATAAAGAACCTTAATATTTAACTATATATATATATAACTTTTTGGAGATACTAATGGTTTTAGCAATACAAGTTTTAATAATTAACCCATTGCTGGGTTGAGAAGTGTTGGATACCTTTCCCAAGCAGATTTGTGTTCTACATGATATGGAGATATAGTTAAATATTACCTTTTCTCCTTTCTTTCTGTCAGTCTGTGTGTATAAAATATGTTGACATTATTTCTCATTTAATAAAGAAAATGCGTGACTCATCTGTAGCTAAATATCATGCGCAACATAAAAGCTGACTTTTTCATAAATGTGTCACACTGAAGAAGAATGACAAGGACATTTTTAATAGGCTGTTTACATATTTTTTGTATTTTTGTTATACAGTTTCCTCATTCACGTGGAAGTGGATAAAAGAAATATCCAGAGTTTAGGAACTGTTGTCATGCACTTTATAATTACTTCCAGCCATCATCAGAACATTGAAATATGTCAGAAAGAATTTACAATGTTTCAGTTGCATTCACTGTTTGCCTTAGTTTGAAATCATAACAGATTTTATCAAACATTTTACTATTTCAGTGGTAATATTAGCTGTTTCCTTATAAGGAAACATTCAACTTTCATTGGCTGAGCAGAAATTGAAATTTTATCTTCAAACAAATTTTCAGGAAAATAGGTAAAAGTACAGTAGCTGTTAATGCTCTTTCTAATATTGATGGGTGGATTCTTTCCTTGCCTCTTGTTTGGGGTAGTGTGGAATGTCAGTCTCTTGATTATGTAATGATACAATTTCTCACACATCCTTAAGAGATAACTAGATAGATTCTTTTTCCTTTTAAGTTAATTTAATGATCAGGATATTCAGGATTCCTGTCTCCAGCCCGCCTTTGAATTGGCAAGTATAAAATTTTGTTAGTGATTTTAAATAATCACAAAAGTAGATCCCATTGAAAAACTGAGTGCCCAAAACCTGGGTGGTCTCCTTTTCCAGAACACAAGTGGATGGATAGGGGTGATGAGACCCCAGCCTGTATCCATATAATGACCCAGTCAGTCAGGAAGTGATCAGTCAGTCAGGAGCAGAAAGGAGGAAAGGACCAGCAGTGAGTGAGTCAGCAGTCACCTAGACAGTCAGTGAATGTAAGTGTCCTTTCTCTGAGGCTGAAAGTTAGTAAGATAACAATTCACCTTCCCAAAACTGAAGGAAGACATTGCTAATTAAGTGAGAAATCATATTGCTTGCTATTTCCCAATCAGTGTCTTGAAAAATACTTGTTATTCTTTCTTGAATTCAATCATGGTCAGTGAGACAAGCCTGTGAACATAAGCGAGTTGGGTGTATATACACATATAGCCAACCTTGGATGTCATCACAGCTTGTGCAGTGATGTGCGGGAGGCATTGTCATATTTGGCTGCTGTGACAAGGATTAGACCCTGAGTTGCAATGGAAATAAAAAAAAAAATGGAGGAAAGGACCAGCAGTGTGAGTCAGAAATTGCTGAGATGGTCAGTGAAAGTAAGAGCTGAGGATGGAAGTTAGTAAGCTAACAGTTCATGTTCCCAAAGCTGAAGGAAGATATTGCCAATTAAGTGAGAAGTTGTATTGCTTGCTATTTCCCAATCAGTGTCTTGAAAAGTATTTGTTGTTATTCTTTGTTGAATTCAATCATGGTCAGTGAGACAAGCCTGTGAACATAGCAAGTCAGGTGTATATATGCATATAGCCAGTCTTGGATGTCATCGCAAAGTGTTCAGTGACGTGCAAAAGGCATTGTCACAGTTATGTCATTATTCTCTCTTTCAATTACTTGTTTTATATATTTTAGTTGTTGCTTCTGTTGAATGTTCTCAAATGATGTGGTTTCTGTTATCTGGTGCCATTCTTTGTGATTCATTAACACCAGTCAACAATGTTCAAAGAAGGATGGTCCTTGCTGAGGCCTTATACGCTTCACTCACTCAAAGCCATTTTTAATCAACAAAATATTTCTGGACAATTCTGGTACCATGCATGACATCAATACGAAAGTCTCAGTCATATAATAAGAACATGACTAAAGTTTCTAGGCTATTGTTTTGGTGACTTACAGCCACATCATATTAAAACATCGCCAAAGTTAAGCAACGTTGAGCCTGATCAGTACCAAAATGAGTGATTGCTTTGGAATATCAGGTGCTGTAAGCTTGAATGAGCAGGTGGTGTAATGGATGATGGCATGGAATTTGTAATGGGAGAGACAATTCCAGTCAGCTTTGTTATATTCATTTACATGCAAATACCCTTAGGAAAGGTAAGAATCCACCTCTTCTCCTACTAACTATAGGTTAATTAGTAAGACTTGTATCACTAAATCATGATCACCAAAAAAATTCTTACAATTTAAAATATTTTCTGGCTTTAAATAACCTGCAAAGGGTTGATAAGATGTAGAAAACAAACCAATCAATAATAATGTTTTGGTTTTGTAGAAATCTGTGGGATTGTGTGAAACTATCTCAAGTGCACCTTATTTTATATTCAATTTCCTTATCCCCTATACTAAATTTGTTATAACTGATCAATACCCCTCATCAACAGAACTGCTTAACTTTACTTATGCTCATACAACACCACACAGTAAGTCTCTGCCCTGAGTGGCTTTTGGGTCTCGTATTGTGTGGGCATTAGTAAAAAAAAAAACTATTCTATCAAATATTTTTTCTTCTGATTTTGTTGTCTTTGTTCTTATTTAGACAATCACATTTCCAAGCAATCAATAAATATGACTAAAATTTACCATCAACTGACACATCTGGTCTCATTAACAACAGGTAGAAGATAAATAGTGAGAAACACCAGACATTAAAAATGAAGATGATCTGTTTAGCATGAACAAGCAGAAATCCATGTCCAGAAAAACGTGTGCCACAACCAATCATTAAGAAAGATGCATCCATCTTTGTAGACTCTCTGTCTCTTCTCTCTTTATGTCATGTTATGTCTTTTCTCTTAGTTATCAAGCATAAAGCTTAACCGCAAGAGAAAGAAATATTATTTATCATTTTTTCTTTTGATTTTATGACAAAGTCCTTTGCAAAAAATTTTAAAAAAATGTCTGTCTGTCAACTTACCAGAAGTTCTCTCAACATATCAAATCATTTCTTTTTCTTTTACATGTGTGCAAAAACATTTATTAAAGAGAATTTCTAGTCCTGATCTAATAAAACAAAAATGTCTTCAGAAGATAATAATAATAAACAAACAATTAATAAAATGTATCCTTCTACAAGCCTTAACCTAAAATCTCTATATCTAACATATGAACAACATCAAACATTATTAACAGACAGACATTTTTTCAGAAACATGCATTTTCCATAATTGAAATTTGGATGTAATGACTGCTCTACAATTCTGCCATGATAAATGTTCCACTTTGATCTCTGACTTTTATTTAAGAAGAACTAAAAGTTATTTTCCTCATAACAGCTAAAAACAGAGTCATTCTCTCTCTCTATCTATCTATCGATATAATATAATTTGCGTGAATACATACGTGTGTATATATATGTATATATGTGTGTGTGCATGTGTGTGTGTGTGTGTGTGTGTGTGTGTGTGTGTGTGTGTGTGTGTGTGTGTGTGTGTGCGTGCATGTGTGTGTACTCTTCTGAAACATGGACAATATATTGGAGACGTATGAAATGGCTTGAGCAATTCCACAAAAAATTCCTGAGATTTAACATCAAATGGCAGTCTTTGATTCCAGACACTGTTGTCCTTCAAAGATCTCAATACAACAGTATTGAAACAATAATAATCCTCAACCAAATACAATAATAGGCAGAACATGTTGTGAGAATGTGGGATAACAGAATTCCCAAACAATTTTTCTATGGGGAACTGAAGAATGGGAAGTGTCCACAACACAAGCCTAAGAAGTTTAAAGATAACTTGAAGAATAATCTGAATGGATTGCATATAAATGTGCAGCATTGGGAAGAACTGACTTTTAAATTGTATAGAGTGGAGGCCTTTAAAAGCCTTTGAGGATGAATGTTTCAGGCATGCTCAGATCAAGCATGGTCTCTGGTGATGTACTCACTTTTGGAAAATGTTGTGTGTGTGTGTGTGCATGCGTGCGTGCATGCGTGTGTGTGCATATTTTTATTGAGGGCAGGTTATATAAACCATCTGAAAGGTCATCATAACGACCAAAATCAATCCAACCTGCCTCAACATCCTGGCCAACAATATCTGTGTTGTTTGCAACAAGGTTTGAAGATCATCATCTGAACTGAAAAGGCACATGGTGGTACACAGGAGAGTTGAGGGTATGCAGATCCAAACAACCCAATCAAGGATACAGAGTTTATCTGTCATATATACATGATACCTATGAAATCAAATGCTGGTTTTGTGTCATCTTAGGGGGCCATGAGTTGGAAGCTATTACAAGTAAAGTGAAGGGTTTAGGTGGCGGCTCTCATCTGAGTAAGATGTGGCAATCATCATGCATGTATGTGTATGTATGGGAGTCCCTCTCATGATGAATGTGGCCATCTGCATCTCAAAGACAGGTCTCCTCAGCCAGAGACATGGACACCGAAACACCCCCATCTGTCAGCAGCAAGACTTTTGTGCAGCATTTATAACAAAGTGTGTATGTCAGCCAGTTGACTCACTCAACATCATAAAAGGAAACATCCAAATAATCAGATTGCTTTCAGAAAACTCACCTTGGATATTATGTATAGTCACTAATATATACTTATAGCTCTGTCTCATAATATTGAGCACTCTATTTATAATACCTGTGGAAGAAATATATTTATACGTACGTAAAGTTTTTTGTGCATGTATGTATGTTTTTTATCATGTGTGTGTGTGTGTGTGTGTGTGTGTGTGTGTGTGTGTGTGTATTGGGATCAAATATGGATTCCCTAACTCTAATGGTAATACTTTGTGTCTTTATTACCTTGCTTGGGATGAAATGAATTTAAAAATGGTATTGACCCAATGAATCGTCTTTCTGCACTTGAAAAATTTCATGCTCAGGTGTTGCTTGATATCCTAAGATTTTTTTTGTATGGAGTACGACTGGACATAACCTGAAAAGACAATTATAACCAATGGAGGCTCAAAGTAATGTTACCTTGTGCCAGAGGTTTTAAAATGTTGTCCAGTTTAAAGAGCCATATCCATTCAAACTACAACTAAGTCTTACAAGGTTATCATGTGATGGTCATGCTCAACAACGAGGTGGAAGCCATTATATATTTAAATATTCTTTCACATGCACACACACACATATATACAGTCATGTGAAAAATTTTGATGACTCCAAGAAATATGCAATGATTTTGTAAGAAATATGGGCCAATCAATATTTGATTTTCTTTCAAACAAGATAGAAGATATTAAGAGAGAAGTAAATAGTTGTGCCATCAGCATAGATACTGGATTGAGAACTGATGATATCAGGAAGGCCATTTATGAACATTAGAAACAACATAAGTCCAAGGATAGAGACCTGGAGGACACTAGCATTTATGTAAAAAGATCTAGAAGAGTGGTCATTCAAGATAACTTTCATTTTGCAATTTGATAAGATAGACTGAATCAGTTCAAAAATTCATCCAGACATACCATAATCTTTCAACTTGTGCAGAATACCCTTATGCCAAACCCTGTCAAATGCCTTCAAGATATCCAAAGCAACAACCCAAGCTTCACCATTCTTACCTAAAGGTTGGTAGACTCTTTCATTAACACTCTGAGACCTGACCACTGCTTTGTCGGTGGTAGGAAAAATGACATAATTCCCAGCCACCTGTTGAGCAATGGTAGAGAAAAATTAAGTCGCTGGTTGAACATTGGGTAAACACTTGTGAACCGTGAACCATTACATACCAATTATTTGCAAATTTTGACTCAGGAACTCATGGAGAATGATCAAAATTGTTCAGGAACGCAAGGCTCAAAGGGTTAATAATTGTTACCACATCAGCAGTTGACCTAGAGAAGCAAAAACCATATTGCTTATCAGATCTGCAATAGAAGATGCTTAACCAATTCAGAGTTAATTAGAGCATCTAATACATTGCCAAAAAGAGTTAGAAGACTAACAGTCTGATAGAAGGATTAGATGGTTCACCTGAGTTCTTAATGAGTGGAACTACATAAGAGGATTTTCAACAAACAGGAAAGCAAGAAGCAGTAAGGCATTTATTGTAGAGTTTAGAGAGAACAGAATCTAATTCAGGAGCACATTTCTTAAGTACTATTCCAGGGATACCATCAATTCCACATACTCTGAGAGGATTTGATTTAGAGATGATAGCAGAAACCATGGCTGGAGTTATCCATATGACTCAATAGAGACTCAGGTCTAAGTGGAAAGTCAGGCAAGGGTACTCCAGATGAGTCAAGAGTAGAATTTAAAGAGAAACAAACAAAACATTCAGCTTTATGTTAACACCTCCAGTTGTGTGAAGAGAGGAGGGATAGAAGACTTACTCTTATTTAAGACACTATTACAGAGCCACCAGTGGTCATGTGAACCAAACTTGTTATAGGCTATAGATACCTCATTCTATCAACAAAGAAAGACTTAGGCTCTTTGAGGATAGGTTTACAATTATTTTAAGCAGTCACAAATAGGCATCTGTTGTGATTGGAATTATCATATTATTATTAGATAGATGAAAGTGATGTAATAGAACAATAAAAAAAGAAAGTATTATTTTGCTATCATTTATTAAACAAAAAAAAAATGCCAGTTGCCACAAAGGAAAAAGTTAGGATACATGATTCCCTAATAGCTGGTATTCCCCTTTGGTTAAAATTTAAATGTTTCCTGTACCTGTCTAGGAAGAGACACGGTGGTGTAATGGATAGCGGCAGAGATTGAGGAATTGGAGAGCTGAGTTTGAATTCCAGTCGAATCCATTACATTTGCTAATACCCTTGGGAAAGGTATGAATCCTCTTCTTCTCCCCCAAGCTATGGGTAAATTGCAGGACAGACTGGGTTCTATAGCCTTGGATGGCAACTGGTCTACTGCAGAAAGAAATGGCAACCTACTGCAGGAAAAAATCTGCCTCATCAGTCATGTATCGAAAGATACATGATCGCCTAAGCATGTATCATGCATGGCACATAACTGACTGACCTGTCTACCAGTCTCTTGGCTGGGAGAAAGTTTACTCCACTCCTCCATGCAAAATTCTATCTATCTATCTATCTATCTATCTTTTTTTCTTTAGTCAGTTCACTCCAAACAAAGCAATAATGCCACTAAGATGTAAAGGGTGACTGGGAGTGAGAGAGAATGAAAAGACTTTAGAAGTAACCCGAAATTCTATCCTAAACAGGTAACAAAGGATAAAACTCTACTCTTGTTCAAAAAAAATCGGGAGGCGTGTGAACTGGATGATGGGCAAACTTATCTACTCCTATTAAATTATAATAATAGCTAGATTTTGCCCTCCCCTTAGAAAGTTAAAGCAAGAAATAATCTGAGATATAAAGAGTAGAAAATGTGTAATGTCCGGAAAATTCTTTTTTTTTTTAGTTTATAATTACAGTTACTAATTGTTATGCATTCATTTCATTTTTATAATCTTTTAAATATAAATCTACTTATAGGGGAGTTATAACCCAGATTAAATAATTATAAATCCTCTAACATTTATATATACAAAAATACTCATAAAAATGAGAAATAGCAAGACATGGAAACAACAAAAGGAGTATTATTTATTATCTGGTTGTTATGTGATGTTGGAGAAACAAGAGACAGTAATACTGAGTAAAATTGTGAGTTTGGTGTCAAAATTTAGATGAAATATGGATTGGAATCTGACAGAATGTTAAGATAAAGAATAAGTAAAGTGTAAACAGTCTTTCTCATATGTTTTTTTATAGATGTGCTTAATGAGTGTCCAGATAATTTAGTTAGTAAATACAAGAAGTATCTAGGGTTTCTTACCTCAAAAGATAAATGTTACTATTATAGCCTAAAAAGGAAAAAGAGATGAAATTTTCATTGATGCACGTTTTGACGACCTGTGCATGTGAACTGCATATTTTTGACACTATAATTAATTTTTATTTATTTATTTTTTATGTATGCAACATACTCTTGTAAATGAACAGTCCAACAAAATAAATAGTGTTTTACTTCTCTTGTTGTCAATTCTCAAGAAAAAAAAGAAAATGTACAAACCCAGTTTTATATGTTTAAGTTTTATCAAAATTTTTCAAAACAACAAAAATTACATAGAGAGTGCACATATCTATCTATCTATCTATCTATGCCAGTCTGTTCATGTCTGTCTATCAAGAGACTAATATATTGGCTTAATATCTAGTGGTCAATGCCAGATAATAAGCAACACTATCAACTATAACCGTATGGATCAAATAATTCTAGTTAATTGAATGTTACTAGTGACAGTTGCAACAACTAGTACAGAATTGTACTTACAATGTGAATGCAAAAGCATTTCAAAAGCAGCATGGCTAATAAATCCAATTCTTCAGACTATATTGCTCTTCATGTGTAGGAATGGAGAACTAATGACGATCATGGCAGACAGAGAACAATGGGTAGAAACTACTCAAAGGCATTTGATTTGGCTTGGGAATATAAATAGGAAATCATCATCAGAATTAAGAAACTGACTTCAATTTCTTAATTGGAAATTATGTTTTGGCTTAAAAAACAAAAAGACAGACAGCCCATCACACATCTTCAGGTTCCGTTAGCATAACTTTGATTTTTCTGGCATATACCATTTTGAATTTTTGGAAACAAGAAATTCTTATTGCTTTTCTTCATACAGATTATAACATTTGAACAAATCATCAATGTTCAAAGTTGCATTTCAGTTTCAAATATCTTATATAATATATGATTAAATTATATATTAATTTTCTTAGTCTCTATGTTTCCTTCTTTCTTTCTTTCCATTTATGGTTTTCTTTTTTCTTTTTCCCCATTTTATTTTTTCTTTCTTTTTTTCACTTGTATATTTTTCTTTATTAATTTTTTCTTTTTTTTCTTTTTTCATTTTATAGTTTTCTTCATTCTTTTTTCCATTTTATGTTTTCCTTCTTTGTTTTTTTCAATTTTATGTTTTCCTTCTTTCTTTTTTTCAATTTTGTTTTCCTTCATTCTTTTTTCCATTTTGTGTTTTCCTTCTTTCTTTTCTTCAATTTTATGTTTTCCTTCATTCTTTTTTCCATTTTATGGTTTTTCTTTCTTTTTTCTATTTTCTGTTTCCCTTCTTTCTTTTTTTACATTTTATGTTTTCTTTCTTTATTTTTTCCATTTAATGATGTTCTTCTTTCTCTTTTTCATTTATGGCTTTCTTCTTTCTTTTTTTCAATTTTATGTTTTCCTTTAGTCATTTTTCAATATGACGTTTTCCTTCAGTCTTTTTTTACATTTTATGTTTTCCTTCAGTCTTTTTTTCAATATGATGTTTTCCTTCAGTCTTTTTTTCAATTTGATGTCATCCTTCAGTTTTTTTTCAATTTGATGCTTTCCTCCTTCCTTTATTGCAATTTTTGTTTTTCTTCTCTCTTCATTTCCTTTTTATTTTTACTTCTTTAATTTTTTTTTCATATTAAGGAAACAGGTTCAAGTAGAAAGAAAGCCTGTCAAAATCATTCAAGTACATCATGCTTCATAGAGAATTTGGCTCCTTGCCAAATTCTTCCAGACATAGTGCCACCAAAGTCAGAAAAAGAAACAGCTGGTTTTAATGTATTCCTAACATAAGATTACACATGCTACTCGATGGGAAATAAACATCCGTGATCTTCCAGCGTGAAGGAAGCTCATCTCTTGTAAATAGCTACTGAGCTGGAACCTACTTGGGAATCAAGGAAGCAACTTCTGCCATCTTTGGTAGGTCATGTTTAGAAACAGAACCAAGAATAGTAGGATTAAGTTATTGTTGTTGTTGATGGCAGGGTGTAGTGGTGGGAAGAGGTCGGGAAGGTAATAAATTCCATGATCTTTGATCAGTCCAAAATTACATCTTGTTACATAACCTACTCACCGTAGACACCGGAATCAGGTATCTTGAACTAATTATAGACCAAAGTTATCAGCTGGATAGCATTGGTATTACATCTTACATAAATCTATACCCACTTTTCTTATGATATTTATTACAGCACCATCATTGTTATAAGAAAACATCATTGACTTTGATTTCTTCCTCTATAAGTCATTATTTGGAAGTAAGAGTTTTTTTTTTTACTTCAGAATTATTATCTTGGTATATTCTCTTTGATAAGCATGAACCATTTATATAAATCTTGATCCCAGAATTTCTCATGAAAATTTCTTATTCTGATGAAACATATTCAATATCAATCAAAATGAATGTATCAGGTTAACAACAATGAATTATTCTTTTATCATCACTTCAGTTATTGCATCAAATATAAATTTAAACTGGCTTAATAATAAACTGATGCCCTACAAATAATACATTTTCCTTGCATCCAATGTAAGTTCATACAGACCAAATAATAAATGCATGCCCCACAAATAATAAATTTTTCATGGCATCAAATATAAATTTACACGAACCTAGTAATAAATTTATGCCCTGAAAATAATGTATTTTCCCTTGCATCAAATATAAATTTACTTGGACCAAATAATAAATTTATGCCCTACAAATAATACATTTTTCCCTGCATCAAATATGAATTTACATGGACCTAATAATAAATTTATGCCCTACAAATAATACATTTTTCCCTGCATCAAATATGAATTTACATGGACCTAATAATAAATTTATGCCCTGCATCAAATATGAATTTACATGGACCTAATAATAAATTTATGTCCTACAAATAATACATTTTTCCAAGCATCAAATATGAATTTACATGGACCTAATAATAAATTTATGCCCTACAAATAATACATTTTTCCCTGCATCAAATATGAATTTACATGGACCTAATAATAAATTTATCTCCTACAAATAATACATTTTTCCATGCATCAAATATGAATTTACATGGACCTAATAATAAATTTATGCCCTACAAATAATACATTTTTCCCTGCATCAAATATGAATTTACATGGACCTAATAATAAATGTATGCCCTACAAATAATACATTTTTCCCTGCATCAAATATGAATTTACATGGACCTAATAATAAATTTATGCCCTACAAATAATACATTTTTCCCTGCATCAAATATGAATTTACATGGACCTAATAATAAATTTATGCCCTACAAATAATACATTTTTCCCTGCATCAAATATGAATTTACATGGACCTAATAATAAATTTATGTCCTACAAATAATACATTTTTCCAAGCATCAAATATGAATTTACATGGACCTAATAATAAATTTATGCCCTACAAATAATACATTTTTCCCTGCATCAAATATGAATTTACATGGACCTAATAATAAATTTATGCCCTACAAATAATACATTTTTCCCTGCATCAAATATGAATTTACATGGACCTAATAATAAATTTATGTCCTACAAATAATACATTTTTCCATGCATCAAATATGAATTTACATGGACCTAATAATAAATGTATGCCCTACAAATAATACATTTTTCCCTGCATCAAATATGAATTTACATGGACCTAATAATAAATTTATGCCCTACAAATAATACATTTTTCCCTGCATCAAATATGAATTTACATGGACCTAATAATAAATTTATACCCTACAAATAATACATTTTTCCCTGCATCAAATATGAATTTACATGGACCTAATAATAAATTTATGTCCTACAAATAATACATTTTTCCAAGCATCAAATATGAATTTACATGGACCTAATAATAAATTTATGCCCTACAAATAATACATTTTTCCCTGCATCAAATATGAATTTACATGGACCTAATAATAAATTTATGTCCTACAAATAATACATTTTTCCATGCATCAAATATGAATTTACATGGACCTAATAATAAATTTATGCCCTACAAATAATACATTTTTCCCTGCATCAAATATGAATTTACATGGACCTAATAATAAATTTATGCCTTACAAATAATACATTTTTTCTTGCATCAAATATAAATTTCCACAGACCTAATAATAAATGTATGCCCTACAAATGTACATTTTTTTCTTGCATCATATATAAACATTTGTCATTAATTAAATTTCACTTCTCTGTTTACACAAGAATAACTCAAATATAATTTTGAAATTTAGATTTATCTTCCAGTCATAATTTTGTTCTTTATCTCTATTTTCTTTTTGCTACATGTAAATTTATTTTCTCAGTAAAACAACTGAAAACCTGTAATAAATTCAGTAAAATTGATAAATTTTAGATTTACCACTTCATCAAATTCTAAATTATTTTTAATAAGCCTGTGCAAAATTTGCTATATAAAAGAAATTGAAAGTACTTCCAAATTCTGGAATTAACCTCTATGTCAAATGAAGTTACCTGCCACACATACCTTCATTTGCAAACCTTAAATTTTGCTAGTGAAATCTAAAAATATAGAATTCATTCCAAATCTTTATTACCCACAGTTATTTCTAATCCTAAATTTGTAGCATTTTCATTATTTTAATCCATGACTATATACATTTGGCCAGTTGCTGCATTACTATCAGCTGGGACACAAGTGTTGGTTGACTCACCTGTGTTTTGCATAACAAAATAGAATTAACAACATTGAAAAACTAAGTGAAACCAACATGATTTTTGTGTATTGGACTTATCACAGGTGCCAACAGTTATGCAATGGTCAGTCAGCTGATGTGCATCTGTTTTTGCGTAAAACTAACTCTTTTCTCATTTTGTTCATGATCCAAATGTCACTTAATTCTTGTTAATTAGGCTCTCCTACCTGTTAGATAATGATTATGGAGATTGTTAATGCTAATCCTCTCAAGGATTGAAATCTTCATTCTTGGCTAACAAATATTTTTGAATTACCCTGTCTTACCTGCTAATTAAAAATGAGCCCCGCCTGAAATAGATTAGTTTAGGTTTGTGTTTTCTTTAGTTTTTTCTTCATCCAAGTTAACTTAGATAGGGTATGTATATTCATCGGTCCCTTTTATTTTATTGCCCCCACTTTTTTTGTTTAATTCCCCTCCCCCATTTGGTGAACAGAGATGTCAGTTATCTGGTAGATGCAGGATGCCTTTCACTTTTCAGGTGGTATTTTTCATATTTGTTGTTGTGTTTGGGTGAGGGTGTGTTTCTGTGAGTGTTAGGTCGTCTGAGTGATATATTTTCATTATTTAAGTTCCGTATTATTTTTGTCCAGTTAACTGATGCCTCTGCCACATTTAGTGATTGTGGGGTGGTTTATTACTAATGCTGTTTTGTTTAGTTTCTTGTAAATAAATTTTGTTTACTATTTTAAATATTCATTGGGGTTTATAAATTTTTAAAATTTGTTTTTGTATTCCCCACCCCAACAGACAAAATTGTAGATATTTATTGGGATTTTCCCAATTATATTTGGTAACAAAAAATATTGTGATGCCGGCAAGAAGAAAAGAACACAAACACAGATGGAATTATTTGAAAAAAATTGTATTGTAGGAAAAGAGAGGAAAGTTTCTTGCAAACAGTCAGGTTTGCGGAACTTATCTGAAAGATGCGTCCTTTTAACGGTTTTACATTTCCTGTGTCGTTTTGGCTGGGTTGAAGAAATAGAGCCTTGACTTCTGTGCTTCAGTTGCTGTCCAAATCCTCACACGTCATGGTATTTAGATGACGGAGAGTGCAGATGGGGAACGTCTTGTCTCTGAAGGTCCCAACAAGCAAAAGAGGAAGAGGGTTCGTAAAAACCGCTCACGTGGGATTTGGTGAAGATCTAAAAAGGTAGCTTGTGATTGGTTGTTTTTCATCCAATCACAGGGCACCCAGTTAGTGACTCCATAATAATTTCAATATATTAATTATTACTTTATAGAGTCTCTGGGGTATTATGGTGGTTGTATCCTGAATGGTAAGTAAGAATGCCTTGTTTTAGTGCAAGGATTATTTTAGTTTGTCTGGGTCAGAGATTGTGGCTAGATAAGTTTTAGTATATAAGACAGATAAAGACAAGGCTTCCCCTTTCCTCGTTATTGGCCTTGTGCCCTATTTGTACTCGTGTGAAATAAATAATGAAAAAATTAATTTACCTCTAGAAATTGTACAGCTTAAACAGTTCTCATTTGTATTTCATCTAATTGCGATAACTTTTGTGTTTCTTAAAATAAAAATTATTTCTCATCTGAGTTATATCACACGGATATCATTGATTTGCTGTTTATTTCATTCCTGATATCTAATATTTTTTTCATTTGGGGAAATGTTATGAAATATTTAATGTAATTTTTCCAATTATTTATCTTTATTTTTGTTTTGTGGCTCTTCTAGTCTGTGTAGTTGATAAGCCATAAAAAAAACAAATTAACCAAACCTCTTGTTTGTGACTTTTTTTGTAACTACTTAGGCTTGTGATTTTTCTTGTAGCACTTTTTGTTTGTGATGTTTTTTTGGCACCTCAGGTTTGTAATTTTCTGTGGTACATCTTGTTTGTAATGTCTTTCTTTTGTGGTTCCACTGTTGCAGAGTTGATGGTTATTTAAATTATTGGGTCAAAAGATATATCAGAAGGTTAAAGTTTTGGTGAACAAAAAATCTGTAGTGGACCATGCAGTGTGTGAATGGAAGAAGAGAAGATGAGTTATCTCTAGGTTAAGGCTTCCACTGGCCGGTCCAGCTACATAAGAATGTTGGACTTTAATGGAGTCCAAAGAAACAAACAAGACCGATATATATGTACAAAACAAATATATATTAATACGTGAATTACAAATAGATTAAAACACGAGTTACAATACATTGAAAACATGAATAAAATGTTACAGTCTGTATGGAAAGTTGTGTGTGTGTTGTTTTTAGTTGAATGTCCGTACGGGTGAATTTTGTTTTAGCGTGTTCCCAGAATATGGGAAACGCTGGTTGTGTATAAGAGTTCACATATTGGAAATTTTTGAAGAAAGTTTTTTGTACCTCACCCCACGTGCGAGGTTTCGGCCTGCGGCCAAAATCGAGATAGTTGCTCGCATGTGCGCATAAGCAGAGAAAAGAGGAAGAGGCGAAAGGTCAGCCAGTATTTATACTCCCGGGAGAGAGAGAGACCCCTGGTGAAGGGTTATGGAAATAAAGGGGAGCTAACTGCGACAAATCTGCGCAAACAATTTTAAATTTTCTTTTTGGCACAGTGTTGACAAAACATAATAAATATACAACGACAAATCTCTTTCAACAAACAATAAAAAATATTTATATAATGATTAATATACAAAAGGTTGAATGATGTATAATTCAGTGAATTAATGTTTGGCTGAAGAGTTTAAATTTGTTTTTTAAGTCACTTGAAAATGTTTTTTTATCAGGTGAAATGTGTCCCTGTGAAGAATGTTCAAAGTGTGTGAAATGAATATAGAAACTGTAATTGATAAACCTGTTTGAAATGAATTAAACAGTTTTTAACAATTTTCTATAATTGAAAATTGCACTGTTTAAAATGTAGCAGGAGTTATCTGCCCTTGACTGTAAAATTGTACTGATCAAAGTTTGTAAGGTAAAATGTTTTTACTGAACACAAGGAAATAGTTTCAGTTCATGACACGATAATTAATCTCAATGAAAGAAATGTTCTTCAATAAGAGGGTATTGTAGATTCATGAAAATTCAGTGTAAGATGTCTTTAGAAAAACTTGATGCGTGAGAGTTGAATTGTAATCTTAGCTTGGCGATCAAGAAGTAGTATCTTACATTAAAAATGTAATTTTTAATTTAACACTTCCGAGTTAGAATCAGTGTAAATAATTTGAAAATATCTTGTTGCTTGTTGCTGGTAAAAATCTCACTGGTGAGGTTCGCTCACATTATTGTATTTATTTAGTTGTAGGTCATGTGACCAGCTCATGAACATGTTTAGTTCTATTCAGAAACTTTTTGGTGGTAAATTAGTTTTGAACACAACTGCATAGGTGTTGTAACAATTTTCACATATATTAGCCAATCAGAAGTCTGAATTTTAGTCAGATCTTCTGTGATCCACTTGGCATTTAGTTTGCACAAAGTTTGTTGTCAAGAGAAATATTACATGAAAAATGAATTGAAGTATTTTACAACCAATAGAATTCACTGAGTCAAAATAATATTATAATTAGGTAGAAGTTGAATGCTAAACCAATAATGAGTTTTTTGGATTTTTTTTTTTTTGTGGCACCTCTTTTGATGATGCTGTTTTTTTTCTTGTGGAATTTCTAGTTTGTGAATTTTTTGTGTCTCCTTTAATTTGGGGGTAAATGTGAAGTCATGGATAGCAGCCAGATTCAAGAATCGGAGTGTCAGGTTTGAACTCTTAGTTGGGTTTGTTACATTCACTTACGTGCAAATACACTTGGGAAAGGTATGAATCTATTTCTCTCCCCCAGCTATGGGTAAATAGCAGGACAGACTGGATTGTAACCAGTCTAGGAGGAGGACAACTCTGAATTGAGAAAATTCCAACTATAGGTTAAATAATCTCACTAACCTGAAACTGACCAAATGTGGTGAGTACAGCTACAACCCTTAAGACATGGCCGAAGAGGTTCAATCAAACAGAGAGAAGGCTTGGATCTGTATCTGATCTAATGAGACTTCATCCCTGGTACCATTAATTTGGATTTCTTTTATGACATTTGTGAATTTTTTTATGGCTCCTCTAATTTGTGATATTTTTGTCAACCAGTATTTCAAGTTCAATATTTTTATCCCATGTTTTAAACTTGCATCCTGCAAAGTCACTTATCATCATCAGTATAAAAAATTAACCTTTGGAGCCACAATTAAATTATGTTTATGACGTCTGATCAAACAATATCAGCACTGCTGCTATGGTAAAAGAGCTAAAATACAGGAAAGCCGCTTGACACAAATTGACTTTGAACTCTATCACAGATGATCACAAAATTATAACATTCTCACTCACTTCCATTGATTATATCAGTGCTTGGAAGGAAAGTGTGTAGAGTGTGGTCACCTCACTATACCACAGAGGTTCTATCAGTGACCATGGTTTGTGCAGCAGTTTTTGACTAAGCAAACCATTTCCCAAGTCCAACAACCACCATAATTTCCAAGATCACACCCTTTGTGACTTTTTCAAAATCAAATCCCACTTGAAAGGAACAAGATTTCAAGATGTTGAGAAAATCCAAGAGAAATGCAATGAGACAGTTGCACACTATACCAAAAAAAGGAGTTCCAGGAAGGCTTCCATTATTGGAAATGATGCTGGATAAAGTGTGTCACTTCAGAAGGGGAAATTGATACATGTTGTAGTTTTCTTTTTATAGAACCAATCATGATACTTTTTAATCAGACCTCCTATTCTTATTATCATCTGAACAACATTTTATGTATAAAGTGACAAAATATCGAAATATTATATTTCTTGCCCTTTCTATAAATATTTTCATGGTAGTTGTTCTGATGAGCTTTCCTCATTAGTACCTCGGCTTCATAAATTTAAGCACAGTAATAGATTAGCCAAGAACAGTGCGGATTCGTTAAAGACACTGGAGCAAGGAATGCAATATTCATGCTCAGAATACTATCAGAAAGAGCAATACAGATGCAGAAGGACATGTACCTATGTTTCATAGACTACGCAAAGGCATTCGACAAAGTACGCCACAATGACCTGTTGGAACTGCTCAGCAACCTCGATATATTTGGGAAAAATCTCAGAATAATCAAGAACCTATACTGGCAGCAAACAGCATGTATGCACATAGGGAACGAGTTCCGTGAATATACAAAAATAGAAAGGGGCGTAAGCCAAGGATGCTTCTTCTCACCCGATCTTTTCAACCTATACAGCGAGGCAATCCTGAGAGAACTGGAAATCCTACCGGGATTTAGCATTGGTGGCCACAATCTTAACAACATAAGATACACAGATGACACAGTACTGATAGCAGACACGGAAATGAAATTACAAAATCTCCTACAGAATGTAGTGACAGAGAGTGAGAAGAAGGGACTAAGCATAAACTCCAAGAAAACAGAGACAAATCAACCATGTTGAGATTCGAACCCAGTTCTCATGGTCAGAAAACAAACATTCTAACCACTCAGCCACATGCCCATATATGTACATATATATGTATATATGTACATATGTATGTATATATGTACATATGTATGCATATATGTAATGTACAGACATATATTGTCTGTACATTTACATTGTTTGTATTTACGTATATAAGTATGTATGTCTATATGTTTATATGTTCATGCCTATGTATATGTATGTATATTTTCAAGCATATTCTCTTTTCCAAATATCTGTCTCCAGAATAAAAGAAACTCCAAATTCTGTTGATTTCAATCTTTCAGACATTTTGTTTGACCCTCCTATGCAGCTGCCATTAAAATTTTCTCCAAATGTTGGGAAAATGAACCAAAGACAAAAATATACATTTTCCTAATATTTTAATTATGATGCTTGCTTCTTTTCTTTATCAATTAAAGGTCATGCCCTGAAGAATTAATTTCACAAACTATGCATTTGTTAAAATTGAGAATAAAGAAAAAAAAGGAATAAATGACATTTTGATAACATCATGACCTTAGGATTTAGTGCAAGTTCATCTTTACCATTTTTTTTGCTTCCTTCTACCAGGACTTTCTCATGCCAATGATATTTAAATCTAATTTAATGTCTGCTATTGATGCTACTGCTGGTGGTGGTGGTTGTTGTTGTTGGCTTTTGTGGTTGTAATAATGATGATGATGATGCTGATCTTGGTGGTGATGATGATGAATGTCTACTGAAAGAAATTTGTTAGTCAGCCATTGTTTTTCTTTCACATGATAGAAATCACTTTGAAGAGCAGATTTATTTTGCATGTTCAACATTATCCGGAGACACTCCATTTTATATAACTGCTGTTGTCAACGCAACATTTCAGCTGGCCCAGTTTTCAACTGTCATCATCTGCAAGCCACAGGAAGAAAATAAAGGTCCTTCCTCAAAAAAAAAAAAAAAATTGTTAATGAAAACCTGTTCATCAACCAACGCACAGACCTAGTCACACATACACACAGGGTTCAATCATCCTCATTCTCTTCATATTCCATTTGTGATAATGAAGTTCCACTCAGATAGTTTCTTCCCAATAACTGCTTCTTTGGGAAGCATACTCTCTAAGGGATGCTTCTCCAATCAATACCATTTCATCCTCTTCAAGTCTAGTGTCAATCATTAACTATCCTACTTCTATGTGCCATGTCCTTTCAGGACGTGGGTGATAATGGCTCTCCACAACCACTTATCCCTTATAGTCTTTAGCAATATCTGTCCTTTTGGCCAACTTCCCACCCACCATTCTGCCATACATTTACAAAAGCTAGTCAGATAGATGGCCTTCCCCTGTTCCTCTTGCTGTCAATATACACTGTGAGTGTCAAGTTCTCCAAGCTTTCCTTCCTCATTATAGGTCCAAGAAATTTTAGAACTGGTGTAGAGATTAGGTTTCCAGTTCCTTCTAAAGTCTTCTCTTCCACTCCCAGTATTTGCTTGTGTTTTAGTGGTTTGGGGTGAATTGATTAAAAAATAAGTGTCCTTTTTGTTCACATTTTCACATTTTCCTTAAAATGTCTTTGTTGCTTACACACTCTGTCTATGGAATTCTCACTGCACTTAATTACAGCTCTTATGTCCATATAACAACTTCATTCATTGAGTGGCTCTTGGGACTTGTATTTGAGAGAAGATTTAGCAATAAAAAAAAAGAAAATTGAACAAAGTACACAAGTGATAGTTTGACCTTGTGTCATATTCATTAGCGGCGTGGGTTCACTAAAATTGTTGCCTAATCCTGTGGAATACTTTGGATATGCTAATTAATGCCTCTTATCACAGTTATAAACAATTCATATTCTATCACTAGTGATTTTCCTTCCAAATCTTAAAATCCATCCACCATATATACTTGTGTATAAGTCTACTTCATATATAGTGAAATCCCTGAATTTTTTGCATTAATTTTAACTCCTTTAGAAAAATTTACCCGTGTATAGTGCAACCAGTCACTAAAATGTGTGATTTTTTAACCTCTTCAAAAAACTATATTTTTGTGTAAAACACTTTCGCTATACATGGTATATCTATCTAATTATCAGATCAGCTGCAGTCAAGATCATAGAGTCATTGTGAATTGTTTGCTACATAGCATGAGCTTTGCCTGGTCTATATATAGTTTTGAATTCAGATTATCCTTCATCTAGACTAGTTGCCAACCAAGGCAGAAGAGCCCTATCTGCCCTACCATTTAAACCATCACTGGGGGGAGAGGAGATGGATTCATGCTCTGCCAAATGGATGAATCTATATTTGCATGAAAGTGAAAGGGTATTAAACTCAACTGGAATATGAACTCAGTTCACCAATAAAAGTATAAAAGTGGCATAATTCTCCTAATATTGGTACATTATCAACCAAGTTTGTTACTGAGAACAACATATTTCAATGCACTGATTATGAACGGCATATAATAACCTTTTTTTAATGCATCTTACATATATATATATATATATATATATATATATATATATGTTGAGTCTTGACTCATTGTTGAATCTCGCCTAATGCATGGAATAATAATGCAACACAAAATGTACTTAGAACAAGAATGTATTATAACAAGAAAGTGTACATAATAAGTACATATAGTATTTCTGTATATTTCTGGGAAGACGTTCCTGGAGAATGTGTTGACTAGTCGCAGTCGATCAGAGTCTCTAGTTGGATCTCGTGATTCCCTTTCCTCGTCTTCCGGTACCAACCATTATTTATATAGTTGGTAGTCACCTATGCAGATTAGGTGGATCCTACCACAACAATATATATATAATTGAAGAAAACTAAAGGAATGATAAGAATTTTTCATGTTTCACATCTGGGAAGATTCAGTTTAAGTTTCATAAGTTTAACATGAAGGTGAAAGGTTAAATGAAGAAATTAAGCAATTGCTTGAAAAATAAATAAAGAAAAAAAGGAAACTTGAACCTGATTTTAACATGTTCTTTACAAGATATACACAGGTAATTCATTTTGTGTGTATATATATATATATATATGTGTGTGTGTGTGTGTGTGTGTATTGAGGTGTTCATATATAGATATTAAATTAAAAGACTTAGATAGATAGATAGATAGATAGATAGAAGGAATAAAAAGGATAGATAGATAGATATTTGACATCTGTTCTTTACAAGATATAGACAAGTAATTCTTTTGTATACATATTTATATATGTGTACATATGTACAGATAGATATTAGCATAATAAGACAGATAAATATTTGACATTTGAGCTTTACAATATAGATGCAGTTAATTCTTTTTGTATATATATTTATATATGTGTTCATATGTACAGATAGATATTAAAAAACTGAGATAGATAGATAGATAGATAGATAGATAGATAGATAGATAGATCTGAATAGACATAGATACATCTGAACAGACATAGACAGATAGGTAGATAGGTATATAGATATATTCAGATAGACAGATAGATCTGAACAGACATAGATAGATAGATAGATAGATAGATAGATAGATAGATAGATAGATAGATAATTTTCAGACTTGGATAGATAGATAGACTGGAACACAGATAGATCTGATCTGACAGATAGATAGATCTGAACTGATAGATAGATTGATCTGAACAGACATAGATAGATAGATAGATAGATAGATAGATAGATAGATAGATAGATAGATAGATAGATAGATTGGAACACAGATAGATAGATCTGAACTGACAGATAGATAGATCTAAACTGACAGATAGATAGATCTAAACTGGCAGATAGATAGATCTGAACAGTCATAGATATATCGATACACCTGAACAGACATAGGTAGACAGGTTGATAGATCTGAACTGACACAGATCGACAGATAGATAGATCTGAACAGGCATAGATAGATAGATAGATAGATAGATAGATAGATCTGAACAGACATAGATACATCTGAACAGACATAGACAGATAGGTAGATAGATCTGAACTGATATAGATATATAGATATATTCAGATAGACAGATAAATCTGAACAGACATAGATAGATAGATAGATAGATAGATAGATAGTTTTTTTTTATTTATTTATATAAATGAACAGAGAAACATTAATCCTCCTATATGGCAGGGAATTCTAGGCAGTTTCCTCACTGATGAAATGTAAACTTGAAGCAACAGAGATATACTTCTTGAGAATGATGCTGAGAATACCATGGACGGAGCATGTGAGCAACAAGGAAGCTTTAAGGAAAATGGAAGCAAAAAAGACACTTATACTTAGAATCAGAAAGAGATGATTGAAATTTCAGGAACACATAATGAAGAGTGCTTGGAGAATTTGATACTCACAGTGTATATTGAAGGCAAGAGGGAACAGAGAAATAACAAGCATGTATAAAAGTGAGAGATAGTGAAGGAACATTATTCCGACCGATAAAGGATAAAGAAGTTGTGGAGAGCCATGATCACCCACATCCTGAAAGGATATGGCATATAAAAAAAGAGAATGCAAGAAAATGTCTCCTAGTTAAATCAGCCTTTCTGTTTCTGCTGAAAAATTTTGAACCCTGAGTGCATATTGGTTGTTGGGTACATGATTCAGCCAATCAAGATGTGCCAAATGGCCACATGTATAACTGCCATGGAACATGAGTGGTTCTCGACATTATTCTCCACAATGTTTCTCAATTGAGCTGAATTATGGCTGAAAATGCAAAGCTGCACTCGATGCCTTGCACTCTTACAAGCACTCCAATTACTTGAATGTGTCGATTGCTGAGAGCCTCGGGCAAATGCAATTTATGACGTATAATGTAGCATCTTCTTATACACTCTATCCAAAAATATGTGCATTACAAAAACAAGCTCTTCATCAGTATAGTGCAATTGTAGCTTCAATTAGCTGTTTTAAAACAGTGGAAAGGATAAATAATATCCACTAACATATTCTAAAACAATGTGCTTAATAATATATGTCCATTAATAGCTACAAAGTGAGCACAATTTGTGCCTTTTCACTAAATAGGCTTATAGCAATATCACATTTAAACCCTGGTTCTTATGATCAGGGAAGTTAAGCAACATTAAACCTGGTTTAATTTGTTTGATTTGTTTGTTTAATGGCATATCAATTTTTTATGGGTCATTTAATGCCAAAATTTAATTTTCTTTGGCGCTTTGAAGTAATAAAAATATGATATGTTATTCTGCTTTCACAATTGAATATATGGTAGATGATACTCAGCTTTGTGGATATATATGTTTGTGTGGACATAATTACTAGAGGTGAGGATATGTGTATTTTATGTTGTAGTTTTGATGGAGTTATATTTTGGAATACAGTTTGATTTCTTTGAGAAATTGTAGGATATTATATGGATTGATGTCATGAAAGAGTTCTTTCACGTTGGTTGTATGATTGATTGATTAATTAATTGATTTTGTTTAGCAGCATATCAACCACTAGGGGTTATTTAATGCTGAAATCTAAATTATTTGAACACAATTTTCTGACTTCAACTAAATATATTTTGAACACAATTGTATGCCTTCAACTACAAATAAAATGTATTGCTGGTCATTTTTCTATAAATAGGCATTGTTGGTCATTTTAAAATATATTACTGGTAATTTTACAATATAAAAATGTATTTTTATGCTTTCATAGTGTTTTTTTTTGTTTTTTTTTTGGTGGGGTTTACTATTTGCCCATAGCTAGGACTCAGGGTTAACCTTGGAGTAACAACAATGAAGAGGTGGTTCCACACTTCTCAGAACCTCCAATCTCCCAATCAGAAGCCTTGTTGCCAGATGTAGTTTATCATTATACCCAGGACTAGATCAACTAAAGTGCCTTATCATATCATCCTTTACACATTTATATACATTTTTGACTCCGTCGGCATACTGTCTTTGTTTATATGCAGACAAACAAACTTAATCTGCTGTATAAGGCAAACTGCATATGTTTTGAATAAAACCAGTCTTTTAGTCAGGAAGGCTTTCCTGCCTTAAAAATCAGATTTCAAAGTTCTGACTTTTACTTGGTCATTAAAAATTATTTCTGGCATCTGTGAGGAATATGTAGTCACAGGTGCCAAATAAAAGTGTTGGTCATAATAAACAGGGAGGTTGGGGAAAAATGAGAAAATGTAATAAACAGTGTGGAGGACATTAATAAATAAAGCTGGGGTGAAAAAATGAGAATTTCTAATAAACTGGAGGGTTTTAGTGAATACAATGGTTGGGAAATGATTAAAAACAATTTTTTTCAAATTTGTAGGATTTTTTGTGTAATTTCTTTGAGCTTGTCTTTAAAATTGATTTTGTTGGCATTTGTGATAATTCTTCATCTTCTGCTTTGCATTATTTACAAAGTTTTCTCAGTTCTTCCTCCTCGTGTAAGCTATATATTCCACCTGTTGCACTTGCAAATTGTCATTCACTCGTTTTGAATGTTATGTTAGTTTGTAGACTTTATAATTTAAACATGGAAACATATATTTCACTAAAAGAAAATTTGCAATACAATGGTTTCCCACTATAGTGCATTTCAAAAGAAAATTTTTCAGTTACCTGTTAATGTGAATGGTCAAAAATTAGTCAGCAGAGGGTTGTAATAAACTCTGGGGGTATTTAAATATTAATAAGCAGTTGTGGGGATGTTCATTTGGCACCCAAGAATAAAAAATAGAGATTATTCTGAGCTGTTGTTAAAGTCTAACACTAAAATTACCCTATAGTAAAGGTTTATCACTAGATTGTGTCATCAATTTGTAGATGCTTGTACAGTAATAGTTGCATGTTTGAGATGATCCTATGGAAATATAGTAGCAAGCAAACCTGGGTAAAATTAATATACCTAATGACATTGAACAAACATAGTACTGGTGCTAGTGAATAAGAAAATAACAACATAAACCAGGTAGGAACCATAGTATTGTGAGAAGATTTACTATAAGATAATGTTATTAAATTTATATTTATCATGTGAAAGTGATTGTCAAGTGAGATCCTTCAGTGGCGAAATTTATGTTAATGCTATGGCAAATCATGTCATAATGCTATGATAAGATTTAGCATAGCATTAACATATGATTTATTATAAAAATTATATGATTAAATATAGTATTATCATATTTATTATGATATTATATTATTTGCTATAACATTATAATTAATTGTAACATGATGTAATTTTTTTTTGGTGGGAGGGAGGATGCTGTAATGGGTTGTGGATCAGAGTGAGAAATTGAAGAACCAAGTTCAAATTCCAGTTGAATTCATTACATTCACTTCCATGCAAATAACCTTGGGAAAATTATGAATCCATCTCTTCTACCCCAATCTATAGGTTAAATAGTCAGACAGAAGTACAGAGACTCAATGCAACAAAAGTCTAAGAGAAGGACAACTCTGAACTAAGAACCTATCACCAGTGATTTTGAGCTTTCTTATCACTGGATTCTGGGAGTTCAGGGAGTGGTATTCATGTTGTGCAAGTGTTTATCACTATAATCTCTTTGAGGCCATCCTTGAAATCAGGTATTGATTGGTTGAATGATTGAATTGTTTTTTTATGTCTTATCAACACTTTGTGGGTTATATATATATATATATATATATATATATATATATATATATATATATATATATCAAATCCATAAGTGGAAAGGTTAATCCAAGTGGTTCTTTTTAAATATTAAATATTAAAAAGATATATCCATAGAGAGCTCAATGTATAGACTACAGAGCAATATGACATACATCAAGGAAAAGCATGACACATCATGAAAATAAGGTAATAGATCATGATTTATTTCGACCAGTAAATCTCATCAGAACGAAGATGTAAATGGTATAAGTTTACAAACAATGGTTCAAATTATCCAGACAAAAAAAATAAAATAATTTTTTTTAAAAAAGAAAGAAAGAATAATAACAGGAAAAGGTAACAGGAAGTTGAGTCATCTGACCTAGAAAATCTATTTTCAGGGTGTTGCAAGCTGTCTTTCATAAGTGTGGTGAGAAATATAGTAACATAAAGACATATATATATACGTACACACACATACACATATATAACCACAAATATACATACATGTACACAGAAACATACACATACATATATATATATATATATATATACATATATAAAAGAAGGAAGAGACAATCATGGACAATAAATTGACTAATTGAAAGTAAAAGAAATAAAATGATTGAATATATGATATAAAATAAAATACCTAATATATAAAAAAAATCTATAATATATAAAAAAAATCTATATATATAAACATACACAAACACACACACACACACACACACACACACACACACACACACACACACACACACACATATATATATATATATGATGAAAATGTGGAAAAGACAAAGCAAAATCCGAATATGTGAGTTTACTGTTTTTTTATTTTGTTTTTGTTTTTGTTATTCTGTCGACATCAGACGTTTCGGTCAAAATAGACCTTCTTCAGGACATGGTTAATGGAGACATATTTATATTAGATTTAAGTTAGATGAAGAGACGATATATACAGGACTAGTCAGAAACAGAAAAATTTCAGAATTTCAGTTTTTCTGTTTCTGACTAGTCCTGTATATATCGTCTCTTCAACTAACTTAAATCTAATATAAATATGTCTCCATTAACCATGTCCTGAAGAAGGTCTATTTTGACCGAAACGTCTGACGTCATAAATTCAGTATTGGATTTATCTTCATATTTGTAGAAACCAAATATATACAGATAAACATACACACAACCCACACATACCTATATACGAGGGTCGTTCAATAAATAAGGTGAATTTTTTGGTATAAGGGCTTCTAATACAGATAGAAGCTTACTCTTTTTTTATTATTTTTTGTTTTACTTCTTTTTCACATGGATTTAATTTCTTTTGCAGATTAAAAAAAACTTTGAGAGTTTTGGCGATTAACAAAGATGGCCAACCAAGAAGCATGCTCCAGGATTGAACAGCGGTCAGTCATCAAGGTTTTGGTTGCTGAAGGGTTCAAACCAGTTGAAATTCATAGGAGAATGTCAACTGTGTATGTTGCCACATGTTTCAGCCAAAAAATGTCTACAAGTGGGCTAAATTGTTTAAAGAAGGGCGGAGCAGTGTTGAGGATGAAGACAGGCTACAGAAGTGAGGTCTCCTGAGGTGATCGAATCAGTCAATGACCTCATTCAATCTGACAGAAGGGTGACAGTGGATGACATTGCAAGGACTTTGAGCTTATCTGTTGGGACAAACACAGGGGTCATCAGTCAGAAGGAGTCATCTTACATCATGACAATGCAAGGCCTCACACAGCAGCCCAAACGGTGCAGACCATCAACGAGCTGGGCTGGGAACTGCTTCCTCATCCCCCTTACAGCCCAGACCTTGCTCCTTCAGACTTTCACCTGTTTGGTCCCTTGAAAGCGTTCACGAGAGGCATGACGTTTAAAAGTGACGATGAAGTCAAAAGTGTTGTGAGCGACTGGCTGAGACATTGGTCCAAAGATTTTTACGCTGAGGGAATACGGAAGCTTGTGCACAGATGGGAAAAGTGTGTGACAGTGCTGGGAGAGTATGTTGAAAAATATAAGAAAAAGTAAGCTTCTATCTGTATTAGAAGTCCTTATACCGAAAAATTCACCTTATTTATTGAATGACCCTCGTATATATATACAAAATCACATATACATATATCCATATATATATATAAAAACACATACTCATATAAATACAAAAATCACATATTCCTATACATACATAAACAAACAAGATACAGACATATTCCCCTGTCCTCACTAAATTATATAACTACTGCCACAATGAATCTTGTTTTCCAGCCTGTTGGAAGTCCTCATCTATTGTACCTGTCTTTAAGAACTCCGGAGACCCTTCTGACCCATCTAACTACCATATTATCAGTCTCCTACCACTCTTCAGCAAAGTCTCTGAAGCTTTAATCAATGCCGAAGTGGTTAAGCACCTTACATCCCATGATCTGCTCTCCGACAAGCACTATGGTTTCCACTTTGCCCATTCTACAGCTGATGTGCTCACGACCATAACTGAAATTGTTTACCAAGCACTTCACAATAACAGAGAAGCTTGTGCCGTGGCTCTAGATATATCTAAAGCGTTTGATAGGGTTTGGCATGCTGGCCTCTTTCGTAAGCTTCAGGGATATGGAATTTCAGGTTGATTATTTGATTTAAAACGATCATTCCTATCAAACCATGTAATGAAGGTCATTCTTAATGGATTCTCCTCCAGGTCCTTTACCACGAACGCAGGTGTTCCCCAAAGTTCTATCCTGAGCCCTACTCTGTTCTTCATTAACAATCTTCCCAACGTCATCAGTTCCCAAGTAGGCATCTATGCAGATGACACCACTATTTACTCCTGCCTCAAAAGCAAATATGGTATCACTGACAAAACTATCCTTGCCATTAGTCTTGAAAAGGACTTCAATCAGTTGTGGACTGGGGCAGGAATTGGCTGGTTTAATTTAATGCCTCAAAAACAAAACTGCTCTCTATTACCCACCACAGAGAACCATCCCTGCCTCCCATTAGAATGTCTGAT
>OZ038486.1:76163708-76248708 GCA_964036315.1 Acanthosepion esculentum
ATAATTTTCAAATAAAAAGTCTCATTAGAAAATATGAGAAAATTCAAAAGAATATATGCAGGACGATGTTGTCTTTAACATTCAACACAACATGTTTAAAAGAAAAGTTTCTGCCAAATTACACACACACACACACATATATATATATATATATATATATATATATATATATATATATATATAAGCAAATGTCTGCATTTATACATATATAAGGCTCATTCTGAAAGTAAAGTCTCTTATTGCATCACATCATGCCACAATATCAGAGACAGATGTTGGTGGTTTGGCAGTAAATGTAGAACCTCTCCCATCAATAACCCATGATTCTTTTTACATGAACCGAGCAATCATCTGGCAAAATGATATCCGAGATAAAAGTGCATATGAAGCAGATGTATGTCATTGTTTTCCTCTATACAGACAAAATTACATCCATTGATATCTATTGATGCTTGCTGAATATTTACAGAGACCAAAGAGTGGATGTGAACACAATTGTTGACTTATTGGACCATACCATATGGTACCAGTCTGCAAGGTTAGAATGTAATGAGCTTAAGTGCAGTATTCTGTTCAGTGCTGTTGTGTTAAGAGAGGCACCCTGACCAGTCTTCTGCTCCCATACTTATGGAAGCTAAAAGATTTCTTTGGCAAGGTGGGCAATAATTAGCTTTGCAGAATGTAAAGTATTGTCATGTATGAGTATAATCATTAGTAGCAATATGTGAGACAATTGTTATCTATCCCCATAATTTTCACATTTTACCACCTGTTCTTATATCTCTATCACACATGTCATTCAGTAATCTTCTACCTTGAGTGATTTCTTGAAACTTGTAATTGGGTTAACTGTAGTATTACACATGTCATTCAGTAATCCTCTACATTGAGTGACTCTTGAGACTTGTAATTGGGTTAACTGTAGTATAAACAATAGCCACATTTATGAACATGTTGTGCTGTTTGCTCATTGTTAGAAAAAATACATTGCTAAGGATGTGGACTACTTAAAAAAATAGTGTTTTTTGCTGCTGAAAAATTGCTCTATCCAATGGTGTTATTTTGTTCCTAATATCTGTTGACATTTTGATAGAAATAAATAGGAAGCATTACTTTTGGAGCATTTCTCATGTGCGTGCGTGTGTGTGTGTGTATGAGTTTGCAAGTGTATGTGTGTTTTGTGTGTGCATTGACTTTTTATTGTCTACATTATCTATTTTTCTGCATATGACAAAAACACTTGTCTATATGTATAATATATATATTATAATTATATATATTATTTATTCTGGGTAAATAAGTCAAAATTGATTATCTAATTATATGTAATTAATTAATCTATATTTTTCTCTCTCCTTCTAACTCAATTAAAAACCATTAATTAATCCTGTCTTTATCTTGCTATCATTTTTATTTGATATATTTCTACACATTGTTGGCTTGTTACTGAATGCCAAATCCAACGTTCATATTACTTTCTTGTAGAAATCTTCCTGTAGAAACCATTTTCAGATTATTTTTCTTTGTTAATACAAATTTTGTACCTAACTCATATTAATTGCCAATCATCTAAAACTCTCAGCAACTCATTAATTTCTGACTTCTGACATTTTAACCAGGAGGCAGGGAGCTGGGCGGGTAATATATGATACAAATGGAGTTAGATAAAACAGCGGTTTTACTTTTGTATGAAAATAACAAATAAGTAGATCAATGGAGAACTCACAGTAAAGAAATTAAGGGACTTTGAAAATCTATATTTGATGGTAAAATGGAGGTGAAACTTTCAGATATGGAAGTCAACAGAGTACAGTAATATTTATGGATACAAGAACCATATAAAGGAGAGTTGGATTCTTTCAAGGTCAGGATCAACAATATTTTATTCCTGGTTTCCATATAACTTACAACTTTTAATTGGCTTTCATCTAAGCAAAAGAAAGTGACTTGGGTTATATCAGACTGTCCTATAAAATACATAGCAAACAAATATTGAGTTATCTGCCCTTAAAAACGTGATATTTCAATCATGACAGCATGAGGCATCCAAATGTGGTTGATATCAAACCCTGGGTGCCAATTGTGTGTTGAGTCTTTCTCATTATTATTATTACTAACCAAGGTACTCGACATTGCCCGAGTGTACATGGCTGCAGTTGTAAACACACCCCCATGTATGCCCACACCCACTGTCTAAAAATATCTGCCAGTGTCCCCCACTTGCATGCATCATCTGTTGATATACTAGACCCCTCATCTTTTTTACTTTATGTCCTTCACAAGTGTTTGCTTGTTCTTAATAAAAGAATTCCATCGATAAAATCTTCTTTATGGTCGTTGCTCAAGGTTAAATTGTTTCAATGTTTTAGCTATTCAGTAAATTTCCTATGGCTGTAATAGCTTTCAAATAGTATGGCATTGTTCACAAATCTAATAAGCAAACAAAAACGAGAATGAATCATCAGAGCTTGATTCAACTGCAAGTGCAAATGCATGAATTCTCCCTCCTTCTTCGCACATTTACAGTAAAGCTGGGGTTAATAAGCGGTTCTTCAGGAATTTTTTCCTTTTAACACTTCAGTAATCCTTCTCAAACAATCTTTGCATCAAAGGTTGTTTGAATGCCAATTTAGGATGGAATCATATGAAGAAACTATTGGCTAAATTGTAAAAAAAAATTTTGAACCTAGTTTGTCACAGATTTCATCCACTTAAATAATCTAAACCAAACATTCACAAATGACAATCTGCATGTCTTATGTAATTTACATTGTAAATTTGGAAAGCACCAGGTGAAAAATCAGGGAGTTATGACCAAAAAACGGGCTTTTTTAACAGTTTTTCATGTTTTTTCATTATACATGGAGAAGCGAGCAGAACTAAATCCATACTATCTTATTTCTTGCATGATGGCAAATTTTCTGTGACATGTTTGAAGAAAATCAGCTAAAAAATGAGGAAATTATTCAAGTTTTTATTTTAAGTAAACTCGATTTTTTCAAAGTTTTTTGCAATTTTTTGTGTGAAGCCAATGTTGCAGGAAAACTATCAAGCCCTCTCCATAAACCTCGTAACATGAGGTATGTTTTGCATTAAGTGCAAAGTACATCAATTCATCCAGTAAAAATATTGTTCGCGTGCTTTTGCAAAAAGTAATACTCACCTTCAGTTTTATCGATTTTTTTTGCCATACCTGGGTGGGGGACTGAGATTGAAAAGTTGGTCTTGACCTACCTTGGTAAATTGTGTACAATTTCATCAAAATTGGTCAAGAAATGTGGACAGGCATAAATAGCATACACACACACACAGACAGATGCACACAGAGACAGATACACACACACAGGCATCAGTTTTATAGATGTAGATTATTATTATTGTTATTATTATTATTATTTGACAAACATATCTAGTATTAGAAGAGAAATAGAAATTTTAAAAAGAATAATGAAACAGAAAGCTAAAGTAAGTTCATAAATTTGTCTTATTTATTATTCATGATACAAAGATTGATATGGACTTCAGTATCAAAATTTGAAAACTCTCCCGATATTTATTTTTCTACCTTTACATTTTCTTAGGTTGTTTCTATGATGTGTCAATAAAAAAAAAACAGTCTGGCCTCAACAGCTCTCTGAAACATTGGCAATGTTTAAACTTGATGTCCATTAAAAAAACAATGTATGAAAAAGATGGTTATTCCCTTGACTCCCTCAACAATGTTTGTTTACAAGATTATAAAAATATCTGAACCAAGTACAATGCAATATTTGTTATCTTTTATAAAGAAAAAAATTTGAAAAGAAATCTTTTTATTCAAAAATTTTATAAATATTACAGAATTATCAAAAATGTCTGAACCAACTACAATGCAATATTTATTATTTACCATTTTATAAATAATGATGAAAACAGGTTTTTTATTCAATCTGATAAATAAATAATGTTTAATATCATTGTTGTCAATTCTTAAGAATAAAGAAAAGGTATAAATCCATTTTCATATATTTCAGATTTATCAAAATTCTAATTACTGATTTTTAAAACAAACATTGCTGGTGAAATCAAAGTGTAGACAGTGATAGCAATGTCAAGGGAATAACTGTCCTTTTGACACAGTTTTTTTGTCAACACAAAGGTTAAAAATTGCTGAACCATTTATACCGATTACTGTTAATTTTGTATCACCATAGACTTAAAAAGTGCAATGTTAATTTCCCCAGCTATGGATTAAATAGCAGGATTGACTAGGCATTCTTGTCTTGAGATGGCAACTAGTTTAGGAGAAGGAAAACTCTGAATGCATAAACAGCCTGAGAAATGGATGGGAACAATGGGGTTATCTTGCCCTAAACAGATCACTGCTACTTTAGCTCTAGTGCATGTGATGCCTTTATGACGTAATGAAAGCTAAAATGTATCTTATCAAGAAAGAATAATGAAGGGAAAAGGCAAAGGAATGTCTAGTCTTAAATAAAAAATAATTATAACTGATATTTTTCTTTTTTACCTACGGCAGGTTGATGATAAATCAAGGATTCCATGAAACGGTTGATAATCTAGTCTATGGGCCCTTATATTAAAGTAAAAACAGAATTAATTCTCAGCAGTCTGCTTACTAAGGTTCATGTATCCAGTTATTTTGTACTATTTCTATTTAGACTATATTTGTTTTGCTACCAATAATTAGCATATCATTATTAACTAATCATATTCATAGTAAATTTAGGTAAATTTGCTTTTTAATCCCTGCATTAAATAACTATTTAAATTTTCCGAAATCATCATATTTCCGTGTAAATGTACATGCTGAACTCGAAATAACAATTAAATTATGATAAAACCTACCATTTTGGAGTTATTGACAAGAAAAATCGAACTCAGTCGTGGTCATTTGTCCGCCATTACTGACTTTGTGTAATCAGATTCACTGCAGGTCACTTCCGTCGCGCAATCATTACTTTTTGGCCTATTTACTGCTTTTGTTGCTGTTATTTGTCTAAATTACTGACACAGTGATATACTAACACCTTAATACCACAGACAGAACAAAATAATATGACCCACTGTGTTATACAGTGGGTCTAAGGTATTTGAGGACAGGTTTATGTTTAAAGAAAAACAGATATATAATAACAGATAATAAGTTTATTATTTAAAAATGTTATAAGCATGAAATACATTATCTTTATTATAATTTTATCCAATAAAGCTACCTTCAGCTTCAATAACTGCTTTTATGCGAGATCAAAATCATCTATATGCTTGAATTTATGGGGGTTCACTCACATCATAGCAGCAGAAATTAGAAATTAAAATGGAAAAATTTACTCCATAGTATTACAAGCCATATCACAAAGAGAAGTTGGACACGTGTTATCCATACCAAGGTTCATGGTGAAGAGATTGAATTTAAAGTCTTTTGGCAGGATGTCCATATTTCCAGCAGGAACAGTTTTTGTTACATGCTGAGAGTATTTTTATTATTTTTATTTTTTATTTAATTTATTTTATACAACGTTTTTATTTTATTTATAACGTTTTTATTTTATACAACGTTTTTATTTTATTTATAACGTTTTTATTTTATACAACGTTTTTATTTTATTTATAACGTTTTTATTTTATACAACGTTTTTATTTTATTTATAACGTTTTTATTTTATACAACGTTTTTATTTTATTTATAACGTTTTTATTTTATACAACGTTTTTATTTTATTTATAACGTTTTTATTTTATACAAGGTTTTTATTTTATTTATAACGTTTTTATTTTATACAACGTTTTTATTTTATTTATAACGTTTTTATTTTATACAACGTTTTTATTTTATTTATAACGTTTTTATTTTATACAACGTTTTTATTTTATTTATAACTTTTTTATTTTATACAACGTTTTTATTTTATTTATAACGTTTTTATTTTATACAACGTTTTTATTTTATTTATAACGTTTTTATTTTATACAAGGTTTTTATTTTATTTATAACGTTTTTATTTTATACAACGTTTTTATTTTATTTATAACGTTTTTATTTTATACAACGTTTTTATTTTATTTATAATGTTTTTATTTTATACAACGTTTTTATTTTATTTATAACGTTTTTATTTTATACAATGTTTTTATTTTATTTATAATGTTTTTATTTTATACAAGGTTTTTATTTTATTTATAATGTTTTTATTTTATTTATAATTTTCATTATTATTATTATTATTTTATATTTTATTTTTATTTATATACAATAATAATGTCACTACAAATTAAATGGCTGTGGTTCATATTGGGCGTTACTTTGATTATGGCAGCTTTCAAAGAATCTTTGATGCTATGGGAGTGTTCATTGACCTCACTCTTGACAATGCTCCATGTGTAGTAGTCCAATGGATTGAGATCTGGTGAGTTAAGAGGCCAACTATTGGGGGTTATGTGATCATGAAAATTTTCAGCTATCCATTCCTTCATTACTTGAGTCTTGTGTGATGGTGCAGAGTCTTCCTGAAACACAAAGGTCTTCCATTGCATATACTGTCCACACAATCTTTTCTGTTAAATTTCTGATTTTGGTCAAAGTTTTTCTTGTCTGAGAAAAATCAAGTCACATCATCTTACGCTAGATTTTTAATTTTTTTTAAGAGCCTTTTAGATCTGATTAAGTGACTTTCTTTTGTTTTTTTTTGGCATAAATTGATCTTTCCTCATCACATAAGACATATCTAATGCCTTTGTGAACAACATATCTGATTGTTCTTTCTGGCACATGGAAATCTTTCATAAGTGACCTCATGGATTTTCTGGGATTGTCATCAATGGTCTGCTAAACGTGGATAATTTCAGGTGTTCTGATGATACCAGAGTTTAGAATGCTTTTTATCCTTATATATTCGTTTATTGATTACCATCTTCAGTCTCTAACTCCTTACAAACTTTGTAGATAAAAGATCTGGCAACTTTTAAAAATCGAGATACCTGTAAATTACTGTGTTCAACCTTTAAAGCCACAATTATAACATGCATATCATTTCTTGAGTAAGTTAAGTGTTTGCCATGTTATTTTCTGAAAAAAATTATATAAAGTTTAGTAAAATGCAGAAATAACCAAAAAAAGGTATGTCCTCAAATACCTTACCCACCCTGTATACCCATAAAAAGCAGTGATTTATCTGTCACTGATGAGACTAAATCCTCATGTATTCCTCAGTGATATAGCCTGTTTCAAAATAAATCTCTTTCTGATTCACTAAATAAATCTGTTTAAAATTAAAGAACTTAAAATTTCTTTAAAATCTTTTTAAAATTTCTTTAAAAATCTCCTTTTAAAATCTTTTAAAAATCTTTTTTAAAATCTCTTTAAAAACCTAATTAAAAATCTCTTTAAAATTAAAGAACTTAAAATTAAAATTAGATCTCTTTAATATCCTTTCCAAATTTTTTAAAAATATCTTTAAAAATTTTAAATTAAAGAACATAAATTAAATTTAAACTTTAAAATTAAATTTGAAATCTAAATAAATCTCTTTCTGATTCACTCTACATGTGAGCGGAATATGAACCTGGGAACAACAGCAATTAAGTGGTGGTTCAACACTCCTCAAAACCTCCTGAAAAGAGGTCTTGCTGTTAAATGTAGTTTATCATCAATACCCAGGATGCCTCATTGTGGGGAGGGGGTTACCTCTCTATGAAAGTGCTTTCAACATATTCTGAAGCTCTAGCCAAAAGGATGGTCAAGAATAGGGAATATTGTATTAATCAATGTTTATATGGCCTATATCCTTTGGATTTATTTATAAATAAAAATTTAGGTTTCATTTTTTTTTTTTTTTATATATAATAAATTCTGTTACCCTCAATGCAAATTACTGTTAATTTTATAATAATGATTGACATTATGAACTGAAAATTGCAAGATATATTGTTCATATAAATATAAGTATATCCTGAAAAAAGTTTACCAACATTATCTTTTAATATCCTTTTTATTGTAAAAAAACTGACTTGCATAATAAAATCAGACATGTTATATTAAGCGTCTGGTGGCAGAAACAAGAAAAAATGACAGAGGTTTAAGAAATAAATAATTGTATTAACAAAAAATACAACGAATGGTGAAGTGGTGCGAAAGACTTTCACTGAAAGAAAGAAAGTAAAGCTGTCCGCAGAGGCTTATGGTAGAAGAGGGAGGGTGAGTCGTGACTTACTGTGACGACGGGCTTTGGCAAGTTGTCCTTGGAGACGGGTGTGGTTTGGGTGTGGAGATGGCATTCTGATGAGCGTATGAACCCGACCGACTACTGAAGATGTCTCTTTGATGGGCTTTTAAGTCCTTTCGTAGGATCAGATTGGCTCCAATTCCTACTTCGCTTCTTTAGGCGGGAGTGGGTGCTATTGGGTAAAAAATTGGACTGTATGATTTGGGGGGGGTGAGGATAGTGGAAGGTGTGTGCAGAGCTGATGCGTGTTTGATGGAATTTTTAGTTCGGTCTTGAGTTTCGGCGCGTTCATATCTGGCCAGTGGTAGAAATTTGTGTAACATGAATCAGATCTGGTTTAGGAAGATTATAACAGATATAGTGTAGTATTTCTAAGGTGAATCAGTTTATTACTTAATAACAATAGAAAACTAATCCCTCACTTTATGTCCCATAGAACCTTATATTAATATTTAATGTAAAGTTTTACCACCATCGGTTTTTTAATCCCAATTTTATTGTGAAGACATTGATTTGCATAATAAAATCTAACATCGTGTAGTAATTGAAGGGTGGATCAATTAAATAGAAAACCGATCCCCCACTTTATGCTCAGCAGAAAGTTATATTAATATTTAACGTAAATATAATGAGAAAGTTTTGCAAACATCAATTTTTTAATGCCATTTTTATTGTGAAAGCACATAATAAAATCTGAATAGTGTTTCAATTCTAGGGTGGCACAGCTTATTACTTAATAACAATAGAAAACCGATCCCCCTCTTTATGTCCATATTGTTTAATGCCACTTTTATTGTAAAAACATTGCTCTGCACAATAAAATCTGACAGTGTAGTAATTCAAGGGTTGGTCAGTTTATTACTTAATAACAATAGAAAACCGATCCTACACTTTATGTCCAGTAGAAGTTTATATTAATATTTATATGTAAATATATCTTTTAAGTTTTACCTTCTCAGTTATTTAATACCAATTTTATTTTTAAAACATTGATTTGCATAATAAAATCTCACACAGTGTTGACAAAATGCTAAGTGCCTTAAAAATATTGTTTAAGACAATCAAATGTGTAAATGCTACTGTACATTAGAAGTTTTCCTGAATGTGTATTTGTGTTTATTTAGGTTTGTTTTCCAGAAAGATTATTGTTTTCTATCTTGAATTATTTTGTTGCAACCATTATTTTTGTTTGTCTTACATGACTGAAAGATATTAAAGAAATAAGCAGAACTCTTGCTTCTTCTTTTTTTTTCTTTTACTTCATTTTCTTTTGGGATTTACATTATTGAGAAATAAAAAAAAAGAGGAAAAGGCAAAGAAGAGGAAGTGAAAAAAAAGACCTGAAGAGAAAGAAAGGAAAAAGAAAATTGTGTAATAACAGAGAGTGAAATAAAGCAACAAGCAAACAAATCTGGACCAAACTGACAATCAGAACATTGTTAACATAATGATTGGCTCAACTGTGCTCCAATCAGACTGGAATGATTGGTTGGATGGAGTGAACTGACACATAGCTGGTCATTATTATTATTGTTACTGAAATGAAGACAGAACATGGCAAAAATCAATGTTGATTTTTACAACATGCAAAAAAGAACCCAAATATGAAAAGGGGGAAAAAAAAAGCAGAAAAATTACTAATTTGTTTTTTGCTTAGTTTTCTGAAACAAAATCTGATCATGTCTTAATGTTGGAATAAAACAATTGAGAGAAAGCAAAAAAATATTTTCTCTTAAATTAATGATAATTTATTAAAGGGAAAAAGTTAAAAAGGAAGAAAGAATATTACAACATTGTTTTTCCTTAAATTTTCTCTTTTTATTTTTTTTTTTTAGCAATATGGATGTTTGAAAGGTAGCTTAAAAGATGATAGCAAGAATGAAAGGAGAAAATATTGTGCAAGTAAAAGAATATGGAGGAAAGAAATATTACAATGAATGAATAACATTTCGTAGGAATAAAAAGGAAAAAGAAATTAAAGAAATTGTAAAGAGAAATAAGAAATTAAAAATATCTGAGAAAGAAAAAAGTAAGTAAGAAAATGAATAAAAAATAAGAAGAGAAAGATTAGTGAAGAAAAAATATGAAATCAAAAAAATAAAGTGCAAGAAATAATTATTTTAAAGAAATATTCTAATAAAGAATAAGGTATAAAAAATGAAATAATCTCAAAACAAAATATTAGAATAAAATAAAATTCTAAGAAAGAAGAAAAATCAAATACAAATATGTGAAGAGTATGCATATAGTGCAATGGTTAACAAGTTGAAAAGAGAAATTAGCATGTTGAGTTCAAATTCCACCCAAATTTTCTACATTCACTTTTACATAAAGACACTTGGGAAAGGTACGAATCCATCCCTTCTCTCCACTAATATTGAGTAAGACCAAAGGTTCCCAAATTTTTTCCATTGCTGCCCATTTTCTACCACTCACCTCTATAGTAAATATTCAAAGGTATACTAAAATTGTTTGGTAAAAGCTTGTCACTGGTTCATAAACTGACTTTATGATGCAGTAAAAAATATCAAAAAGAGATAACAAATAACACTGACTTATGCTGCTGCTACTGTATTAAAGAACAAATGAAAGTAAACGTGACCACTGAAAACTATATACCATTAAAACCCATGTAATTTGTGCACCTGTGTTATTTATACAGGTGATTTTCAGGATAAAAATTGTTAAAAAAAAGCTTCTACTCATGTAAAATTCAAACCCAAAAATTTTCAGAATTGCCGATATGACCAGGGGGAAGAGGTTTTCAATTTAGTTGTAGTTAGCATGATTTCACTTACTTATGTTTAGATTTTCATTAAAATTAATTTCTGTTTAACAGGTAAGTATCACATTAAAAGATATAAAATTATATGACACTCACATGTAGAAGTCAGGATCATGATTGTCAACATTGTAAATGTTTACAATTTACATCCTTTTCCTTGCCATCCTCAACAATTTTGTTGAACACACAAAAAAACAAGAAAAAACAGACAAGAATAAAACCATCCAGTCAAGATTATTCATATCATTACATTTTTTTCCAGTCAAGAATATCCATATCACTATGTATGTATGTCAATGGTGCAATTGGTAGAACACCAAGCAATGTAAAATATGACCTGGATCATGATTACGAGCATGAATGTTAGACTTCAAAATGTAGTTAACCATTTAACGGTTTTAGTAAATTTATACAGAAAAAGTAAGCATTATACCATCCAGCATATATAAAAGTCAATTTTATTACATTTAAGGCCTTATTTGTTCTGTATAAACTTATTCTGATATTAAATGGGTCAACTTCTGGTAAGAATGTGCACGTCATTTTCAACAAGAAAAATTTTTTACACAACCTGGAAACCATCTACTCATGTAATTCATGCACCCACTAAAGTTTATTTTTATTTTTGCAAAAAATATGAATAAATTAAATGGATTTTTACAGTATACAATTTGGTTTTATGGTTAGGGTTAATGTTGCAAGTGTTAACAAAAATTTAAATGATTTTTGTTCATAATTACAAATTTAAAAAGAATATACACTACTAGCAACTTGCTGTTTTTGATCTTCCCTTATCTGATTTATATCTGAAAAAATTTTGTCTGAAGAACTATTTGAATGTTAATGACTCTTCTCAAAACTATAGTAAATACCAAAATATTCCTTGTGTGCAGGGATATTTATATCTTATCTAGGAATGGGATCCAGTTATTTCCATTTAGCCTCCTTTTCTTCTTTTTACTTTTATTTATGCAGGTTCTTTGCATATTTCTTTTGAATATTTTTTTGGATAGCATCTGTTGAAATACTTTTTTAATATTCAAAATCCTATTCCAAGTTGCCCATTATTTTCTGTTGTTGTTTATCACCCACCCAACAGTTGAAATCACACACTAGTGGGTGATATCACCCAGATTGATAAACCCTAGGTTAGACAATGTTCACTTGTCATGAAGTGGCACTCAGTCAAGGAGGGGAAAAAAAACAGAATTTAAAACCAGTGTAGGGATGTTTGCATCCCTAAATAAAGAAGAATGAGTTCTATCAGACTTTCTTGCTCTAGACACAGCATTGCTTTTATGGCTGCAATACATGTAGTGCTCCTATGATCCTATTGGGTTATGGAACTTATATGAAGAAAATGAAAGAAAAAAACAAAAAAAAGAAAAGAAAACAAAGTAATAAAGTTTCAAATAAAAAAAAGGAAAGAAAAATATAGCCTCCACCCCAAACAAGTCTGAAACCAAACTAACTTCAAGATTTTCCAAAATGGAGACTGATTTTCTTTGTATTACTCTAATTACATGAAATTGCTGACAACCATTTTGTTTGCAAATGATAATTACTCAAAGCTTTCAGGCACTGAATAATGAGGTACAGCATTAATTACATTTGTCTTGTTCTGTATTTTAACTGGTCAGGACTTCTACAAGAAAATTATGAAAATAATAATAATAAAGTCAGTGGCATATTTTTGCAAAGTCTTCTGCGTTATCATTCTTATTTTAGCTTCTACATGTACTTCCTCTCAGAATGCACGGCTGGTGATGCAGAGTAAGTGGAAGTGAACAGTATCAAATCAAAGGAACAAATGACAAAAATAAACGCACTGCACAAGGGCTGCCTGCAGCCTTCTGGATTTTAAACATACTTTAAATATTTAATTTAATAAAAATAAATAGTCAATAAAATCAGCTCCTGCCAATAAATAAACACAGGATTTTGAAGCCTACACAAGACCATAAAAACCAAACATTCGTTGCACTTGGCAGAAAGTGACAACAGAAAAAAACACAAATCAACCTCATCATGTTTTAAGAAAGCTTTATTCAACTGAGTTTATTTAATTCTGAAACTCCAGAATATGTGGCACCAGGCCGAAATGGGGAAGGGGAAAAGGGTCGGTCTTCTGTTTTAACTGTAAACTTAGCTAGCCACAATCGCTGACCCAGTCATACTAACAATATTCCTTGCCCCAAAATAACACATTCTTGCATACCTTTCTTACCACACCCACTATAATACCTCAATGCCTCCAGGAAAATACTAACTAGTACAATTTACAAATGTACAATTTGTGGTCTGGGGGGGGGGGGATAAAACAACAATTTAAAAAATTTTAGAAACTAACCTAATTTTGGGATGGGTTGCCCGTGTTCAACCCAAGCAAGCAATATCCTGATGCCTAACCAGCATCAAAGTGCCACTCCAGCTCACCCCCTTTCACACGACACGTGCAAGATTCACCCACCTTTTGCCGAATTCTAATGAAGTGAGCCGCCTCCTTTCCGACCTAATCTTGACTTTAAGCTGATGCTTAAAGTACAAGATCAGTTGAACTTCTCACCTTCATAGAATCCCTTCTGACGTGTCGTCCAAATCACGACTCTCATAACACCTAGCAAGCATAAGAACACATAATGTTCAGCCTTCGTGAACGGCGGAGGCACATTAATACAAGCAGAAGCGGCCTCAAGGACAAAGAACTTTCCAGGTAGCATGAGACCTTCAACATACCTGCACAACGGCGCTACCACCCTGCAATGAAAGAAGGCGTGACCAATGATCTCGACTTCCCCACTACAGCGGCGGCAGTTTGGATATTTCTCCAAGCCCGCTGTGCAAAGTCTCTTGGCAATCCAGAGGGCCCCACGCATCACCAACCAGGTGAGTGAGGCCTCATTGTTATTAAGACATTTCAACCCGGGCGCCCAAGGCCATATTGAGCGAGCCTCCTGCTTCGTAAGACCGAGCTCGTCAATGAGTTCATCACGAACGGCCACCCCTAACTAACACCTGATATAATGCCTTATCAGACAACGCCTGGACGTTGGAAAGGCCATCCAATGCCCGTAAGAGGAGTTTCAGCGCACGTCGACATTCACGGTAGAAGGAGCACTCGACTTTGGGTAAACGGTGAGACTCCTCCTCGGACGAGTGCACAGGGATGACGAGCGTCTTCCTTCCAGAAGGCGCCCACCTCAACCGGTTCGCGACACATTCGATCCAGGAACCCGATGTGAAGCATATATTGACGAATCTCAATGCTAGGCATACCTAGACCGATGAAGGCAACAGATCTCCCGAGAGACTCTGGCGGCCTTGCCTCCCCACAAGAAGGAGAACAAGAGCCTCACTAACGTCAGTAAAGTGTCAGACGGAAGTGGAAGCACAGAGAGTCGGTAAAGGAGAATCGGGTAGATGTGTGAAACACATACTTCCGCCCTCCCCTTTAAGGAAAGATTCCTCCGAGACCACAAATTAATTGCGATCTCGGACTTCCCTTGCACCTCCCACCAATTCATTTCCAACTGGAGATCAGGACCGAACCAGACGCCGAGAATCTTGACCGGCCCATCTGTCCAGAGGAAAGGTCCGGGAAGAGAAACTCCTTTCCACGCACCCAACCGCAAGCCAACAGACTTATCGCGGTTGATCTTGGTCCCTGTCACCATCTCATAACCACTGGTTTCTTTGCTGACTTCCTCAATCTCGGACCTGCTCGACACAAGAACCGAAACGTCATCAGCATAGGCGGAATACCTGGGCGACGTGGTAGCACCAGGTAGGGAAATTCCGCGCAGGACCGGATTCGTCTTTAACTTGCGAAGGAAAGGTTCCAACGCAAGAACGTAAAGCAAAGGCGAAAGCGGACAACCTTAACGAATGGAGCAAGACAATACGAAAGGCTCCGATCGTACTCCATTCACCTCCACCAGCGCACCGGGGTCGCATACAGAAGTCGGATCCAGGTGCGAAAGTACGGCTCGAAACCGGCCGCCGAAAGATTTCCGACACTGTCATGGGATCCTCACACCTAGCCGCTTCAAAGGCGTCGAACTGAGTAGGGCACAGACCGGGCTCCCTGGTGAAAAGTACCTGAAAAATACTCACGAAAAGCCTCACATATGCCCTCGTTTGTAGTCACGGTCCGCTTATCCGGCAATGTGATGCATGCGATATGTCGCCGAGTTGCACTCCGAACCTCCTCTGCACGCAGTTCAGCGGCCATATTCGTAGACTCAGAAGAAATTCTTTTTAATCTAGACCTAACTACCAGAGCTTGATCCTTCTTGATAAGCAAGGGGGCCAACTCTGCCTTAGCTAAAACTACGTCCCCACTATCACGGGATTTAATCGCCCGATCGACTTTTTACTCACAAGCCGTTTGCGCCGCTAATCTATCTAGATTGAGCCGACGACTATAATCAGCAGCAAACTTTCTAATCTTAGTTTTTAGTTTGTCACACCAGGCATTTCCCAGCACATCCCCCGTCAGTTCCCTCTGTATCATTAGTAGCAGTTGTTCCCGGAAATCTTGCTCCCCAAACAATGAGCAGTTCAATTTCCAGTAACCAGCCATCTTAACCTTAGGCTTATCTAAGTTTACCCGGACCCGGACTAGCCTATGATCCGAATAAACTATATAATGGAAAATTGGACAACCTAAGAGCTCTACATCGACTCTCCTAACTAAGACTCGGTCGAGGTAGCTAGAACGCACCTCAGTAGCCGAGCCGCCACAATTAGTCCAAGTCCACACTACCTCCCGAGGGTGTTCATTTCGGTACTTATCGACAAGATCAAACTTGCCGATAAAGTCCCGAAATAGTTTCACGTCCCGGTTGTTAGTATCCGAATTTGACCCTATACGATCTATAACGGGGTCAAGGACGGCATTCCAATCGCCCGCTAAAACTACCCGACGAGATGACTCAAGAACGGCTCGATCTGCCGAAACAAAACAGGCCGCTCAAAATGCTTATTGGGCGCATAAACCCCAATGAGACTTAGAGCCTTATCCTTTATGGTAACATCCAGCACGCAAAGTCTTCCCGACGGATCTGCGAAGACAAGAGCACACGCAGCCTTCAAAGACTTGCTCACTAGCCAAGAGACACCCCTCGAGCGTCCATCATAACATGCTGAATAGAGGGGAAAACCCCTAGACAGAATGCTGTCATGATCGCGAGAAGAAAAATGGGTCTTTTGCACACAACATTCATCCACACTGCCCTTCGAGACTCGGAACTCAGGCCCCGGACATTCAAACTAGCTAACCAGAGAGACATTATCAAACCGATTAGGGTTGCCTACCTGAATTAAACATGGACGGGGTCAGGATACCGACCACCTCTCCCATCGACCCGTGGCCCATCTCAGTCTTGACGGTGCCGTCCTGAGAGACCGCCTATATCCCACGGGAAAGTCAATTTTAGTTCTCTATATAGGGAGGGGTGAACAAAAACAGGGACCCTCCCAGCACAAAATTGTTTCAGCTTCTTCAATTTGTCGTTTTCGACAATAGCAATGGGAGGGGACATTTTGAAAGACGCTATTGCCTCGTCGAGCATAGCCCAAGCGAGTTTAGCCCCCGTCCCAGTTCTCATGACTGTTAGCACTCTTTGTGCTTCAGAGAAGTTTTTGAAGTCTTCTATGTCTTTATCTGCAGATTGTTTTATGGAGAGGAGATATCTTAAGTCTTTTATCCGATTCCCGTAATCCCGAGCCTTTTCAGCTTGGGCAGGGGTAATACGACATATCTCCTCTCCTGAGCTGTATATATGTTTTTGAGTTTTTTTTCCTTTTTTCTTTAGTGTCTTGAGTGGGGCTTCTTAGTCTTTTGCTGGGAGGTGGGATCATTTCAGGTGTTTTAATGAGGGATGGGTGGAATACGATTTGTCTTAAAGGGCTGGGGTTTCTATTGAGAGGGGTTGAGGGATAGGAAGAATTTGTCTGTTGTGAATGTTGGGCAGATGTGGAGGGAGTGGCCATTTTCATTTGGAGAAGTCTTTTTTGGACTGGGTTCTCTACTGAGAGCGGTTGAAGGATGTGGGGAATGTTGTGCAGAAGATGTAGAGGGAGTGGCCTTTTTCACTGGAGAGGTCTTTTTTGGGCTGGCTTCTCTACTAAGAGGGGATGAAGGACGGGCAGAAGATGTAGAGGGAGTAGCCTTTTTAACTGAGGAGGAGTTTTTTATCTAGTTTTTCTTTCTGTTTTTTCGAAGCCAGGGTCGTACTTTTTCGGTAAATCTCTTAGAGTAGATTTAGAGATCGGGGCGTTGCCCTTAATGTTGACAGAGGGAGTGGGACTCTCAGTGTCTTTCGTCCCAAGGGCTTCAGGGGACTGAGGACCCGCTGTCTGGTGCTTCCCTCTGCCCTTTCCAGCAATCTGGCATTCCCCCTCTCCCTTCTCCACAACTGCACTAGCAGCTGGCAAAGGCTCTTCGAGGAATGGGGGCTTCAATGTAGACCCAACCGGGGGTTTTACCACACCGGTCCTGGAAGCTGGCCTGCCCATTACAGGCGTGGCTTAATCTAAAGACACGGTCAGAGCGGTATTTTGGTCTACTGGGGCCTGACTTCCAGAGGCCTTCTTCTCTGGACAGGAAGAGAAGAGGTGACCAGTCTCTCCACACTTCCAACACACCGGTTTGTGGCCAGTCATGATGACCAGCAGCTTCAGGCTCCACACATCCAGACAGTTGGGGATGGAGAGGAAGGCTTTTCGATCTAACATGATGTCAAAATTCCATCCCACGGTCAAGCTATCACAGGAAGCACCTAGTATTTCGCCATACTGTGACAAGAAAGCCGCCAGGTGTTCCCCGATAACCTGAGGAAGGAGCTTGTATATCGCTACACGGGTCCTTCTCCTGCCTTCATATTCTGTTCGAAGAATGATATCCTTCGTAATTATTTCTCTACTGGTCGCTTTGATACAATACTCGGGTGTGGGTAGCAATACATCCGACATGAAAAGGCCCAAGCCCTTGACCATTCTTAGTGGCTTAAATCCCTAGGACTCCAGTGTTTTTACCACTGTGTCTTTCGTCGAACGGCAAATTTTGCACGTACGCTTATCGACGACGAAGACTAACACTATTTTTTTCTCGATTTTCTTCAGTTCTTTGGGGTCCTCCAAGAGCCCACCTTCTACGACAAGGTGTGCGTAACTCTTGGCACGCTCCAAGAACTCCGCAATATCGATGACACAGTTCAAGGGGGACTTCCAACAAGAGGGCGATTCCCCAGCCTCTGCATTCTCACTTAGGTTGTCTTTTAATTTGTCATTGCTGGCTTCTACGTTATGGCTCTTTTTGGCCTCTGTAGATTTGGAAGCTTTAGTAAAGCATCTACTATATCTTCGTTTGTTGGTACCCTAGCCAAGTCTGGATACTCCTCGATGTCATCCTTATCAGGCAGGTCTTTTTTGGGTTAAACAAATGCTTCTTCACGGATCTTCTGAACAAAGCCATTTTGGGTTTCTTTTTTACCATTAAGAAAGAAGGTACTTTTTTTTCCTTCTTCTCCATTTTAAAATGGAAGGGGAGGGGTGAAAAGGGGGAAAATAGTTAATAAAATCTGCCATAAAGGCGAGAAAAAAAAGGGGGGCAGACAAGTATAATTAAAACAACAAGGTTCAAGAGACAATAATAAAACAGAAAGAAAAATTAAATAATACAAAAAGGGTCAAATTAAATAAACATGTTTTGTTTAAAAGCAAGACAACAAATTTAATAATAAACAACGGTCGACAGACAAAAAAAATAAAACAATATAAACAAGTTTTTTGTTCGACTGAGAATACAAGGTTTGTGTATAATGTCCTTTTATAGTCCCAGTAAACAGAAATAGCTCTCTCAAAGAGGAGAGTAACAAAAAAGGGGAGACCACTTTTGATTATTCATAACAGTAATTACAGTTAAAAATTTATGTATCTTATATTTAAATAAATATCATCATTTTATTTGAACACATGACAATCTTATCTCTCATTTTTTTATTCAACATGACCCATGTCATATTTCCCCAACAGTGATCAGCACAGAAAGTGAATTTGGTATGCTAAATTCAATTCCTGCTCTATTCTGTTTGTTCATTTTTTGCTAAAAAATGCATAAATCCCTCTTCCACTAACTATGACTTAAATAGCAGGGCAGACTGGAGAAGGAAAATTCAATAACTGTTAGAATAATTTAATAGACCTTCTACTCATAATGCATAATTGACCAGTATATATAAAGAGTCAACCTCAAATACAACATACATGACCTGAAGATTGTGTTTAAGCATGAAATACTGTGGCCACTTGATGCCGACCTCAGCAGAGATGTTTACAAATGATCAAAGTATATTCTTAGGTAGATCATTTATGTAAATCAGAAAGAGGGTTGGTCCAAGAAGTGACCCCTGGGAGATGCCTGCATTGACTGCCAGGGCCTTAGAGGACTGGCCGTTAATAACTTCCTTCAGAGATGTACCTATTTTTTTTTAAGACAATTCACCCAAGCAAGGCAGGAGTGCCACTAGCACACAAGGGTTTACAGAGGATTGAGAACAAGAGTAAAGCGGCATGTTTGAGGAAGGGATACAGAGAAGAACAGGGAACAAGCTCAGCGTGTCAGATGTCGATTGATACTACACTTGAATATTTGAAGATTATAGTCATCAGGGAAGAAAGTAAGGGGAAGGGAGTTCCACAGAAGGGAAGTGCAGGAGAAGAAGCTGTTTGAGAAGAAGAGACGGTTACATTTAACCATTTTGACAGTGAAAGGGTGGGACTGAGATGACAGCCTGGTAGCTTGCTTAAATTCATGTAGTCTGGGAACCTGCGAAAGTAGCTTGTTAGAACAGCTGCCATGAAAATATTTATAGAAGAGACAAAGGGAGGCCACATGTTTAAATGTTACATTCCTGTGAGCCAATTATTTGGTCTTCTAACTCAGTATAAAATTTTTTCAGTGTATAATATTACTTTAAATATAACTGAAACCTGATTTTAAATTAATTGTTATGTTTACTGCCAAAGTTACACATGTCTGACAGAGAAACCAAAATATTTTATGCATGAGAAGGAAAGGGTTTTTTTTTCCCCAGCCCACAAAGGACTTTTTCTCAAGCAAATAATCAGATAAAATATATTTTCCCCTGTGTATGATTTCATCTTATTTAGACCTTTAGTGAAGGAATTCAACATTTCATTAAAAAAGCAAAACAAACAAGACCATCTTCACAGAAGATTATTTAAGGATGATTATTAATAGAAGGGAACCATCGATGCAGAAATAATTTAATAACTATTCATGCAGACCTTTCTAATCACGTGTTTGTCTGAGAATTTAATTAGGAAATACAATGCGATCCTCATTGCAAAATTTAGGAGACTTTTGCTTCTTCTGTCTATCTCTGTTTTTTTTTCTTTTCCTCTTTATACCAAGATACACATTAAGATATATTTTTTTCAAAATCTTAATATTTATACTTTGATAGTATTTCCAATTTTACAAGTAAACTGTAGTAGTGGTTAATTACTTACCCCTAATTAACATATCTGTATGAGTAGGCTCAATACATAAGGTAGTGGCAATGGTACTTGTCCTGATCATACCATTGACATCTCTGTCCTTGGGCAGAGTGCAACTAAAGAAAATATTGCGAGGTACCAGGTCCCAGGGAACAGCTACCTGACAGTACCCCTCATTCCACTAAATAAGGTGATCAATAGCAATACTGATGCTAGCACAACCAATGGGGTTGGACAATTTGGGGCCCTGGCCCAGGTGTACATGCTCAGGTGCCCCACATGAAAGCAACCTTGTGTCACATCTGGTCACTGTGGGGAGACTAGTAAATACCATGGTACTCGTCCTGCTCATACTCTTAGTTGTGTCTCAAACTTCAGGCAGAGTGCAGGTCAGTTATATCTCTGTCTGTGGACAGAGCACAGCTGGAAAAATATTGAGAAGTGCATTGTCCCAGGAAGCAGCTGCTCACAGCCGTACCAACTCATTGCACTAAAGTGGGGCATCAGCCGTAATACTGATGCCAGCACAACCAATGGTTGTGGTGGCTGGGCAATTTTTGGCCCTGGTCCAGATGTACACACTCAGGCGCCCCACATTAAACCAACCGTACGTCACATCATGTCACAATGGGGAGACAAGTAAATGTCATGGTATTTAGACTGTAATGGTACTTGTACTATTGCCAGTGGTACAAGCAATGTCTCATATGACTGATCAGCAGAAATATTTGCACCTCTGCCAGTATTATTAACCCAAGCCCCTTCAGGAGGGGGCTCAGTTTATTGCATGGTATATGAGCATTCCCAAAATGGGGAAGTGCTGAGGGGGCTTGAGAATTTTTCTACAGTACTGCTGATAAACCCACATTAAGCTTGACTTTTGTGTCACATTTCATTGTATCGTGTGTGCGCATCTAAATACTATGGTTCCCAATGAATCCACCGACATTCTTTGTGGGAGCCTGTAACTATTTACTATCCAAAGTATTGATTACTGCAACATAATGGTGATCAAATATTTACCCAAAAATACTAGCAATACCACAACAGGATAAATCAAATCCAGTTTCATATGTTGGATTTTATTAAATTTAAAAAATTGCTTTTTAAAATAATAAAAATTACCAAAAGAGTCTACAGTAAGTGTCAATTGAAAAAACATCCTTTTGACATACCATTTTTTTTTTCATGTTTGCAAATGGCTAATGATCTTTTGTGATTGTGGATGTCAGTTCTCATTTTATATGCCTATAGAATGGAGAGAGAATAAGTAGTTTAAGAACAGATGAGGTTTATCTATTTCATCTGTGTTGAATAAAGGAAAAGCTTTCCTTATTTCAAATCATTTGATCACTTCTGATCACAGGGAAAGGCAAAGAAAAAGACCTAAATGGGGAGGATGCTTGCTGGCTACTTTATATATGCTCCATGGTTAAAGTGATTTACATGTGTTTAATGGTTAAAGTAATATAATCTTGATGTATACTTAAGTTACATGACTAGATTATGTTTTTTACCTCCATTTGACCATGTGTATCTTTTGGAACATAATATTCATGACGTTTATATTTAGCAGATTGCTTAATATATTGCAATAGAAACAGTGGTTGTAATTTGCTAATTTAAAATGCTGGAAGGAGGTTAGCTCTATTAAAAAGTTTTAAACTAGAATGATTTCCAGTGAGAACCGGTTACGTTAAAAATTGAATGTATCAGCATTAAGACATAGAAGGTCTGAAGCTTGAGAATCAGTATCAAATGGTGGCAGCATCTTTTTAAATTGGCTGTTTGTTCAGAAAATGTTAAGTGAGAAGATGCAAACGACTGTCAGGAAGTTTTGACCAAGAATTAATAAGCATGAAGAAATAAAAGAAATAGGACACTTCCGGAGATTCCTTCTTCCTCTTTCCCATTTCTCTGCATATAATATCACTAGCAGCAGCTAACTAATGATGTCGTCAGTGATTGAGAAGGTGAAAGAGAAGATTGGTAGAAATTTACAATCAGCAAATTACCAAGCAGCCAGACGTTGTTTCTCTTTCTCTGATAACTTGATTAGGATAAGCACCAGTTTTTAATGAAATTAATTACAATGAACACAACTGTCAATGAGTAATTTTGGATCAGGTGCCCAATATTGAATAACAGACTTAATTTACCTCCTGCACCAGTTTTATAGGAAAACACTCTCATATACAGAAGACTGAAAAGACATTGAGACATAACATTTTCTGAGTCTGTCTATATTTCTGAGATGAGGTTTTATGTACACTATTTACATAAGTCGGACTATTGTCCTCATCTTTGTTGCCATATATATCACAACGTTTCGGCCTTTCAGTATCTGTCTATATTTCTGAAATGAGGTATTATGTACACTATTTACATTAGTCGGACTATTGTCCTCATCTTTGTTGCCATATATATCACAACGTTTCGGCCTTTCAGTATCTGTCTATATTTCTGAAATGAGGTATTATGTACACTATTTACATTAGTCAGACTATTGTACGCTCCGGCCTTCTTCAGGTGGTTGGAATTTCGAACCGAACCCTTTATTTCGATCACTGGGGTCGACTGTTCTAGTTCCACAAGCCATGTTTGATGGATGTCAGTTATCAGTTATCTCCTGCTAATTTTCCCTCTGAAAGTTCTCCACTGCCTGAACCGGGTATTGAACTCACACTCTTTGGGTCTGTCACTGGATCTAACCAACGCCTTTATCCACTGTGCCATGTGTCCTTGGCTCATGGAACTAGAACAGTCTGCCCCAGTGATCGAAATAAAGGGTTCGGTTCGAAATTCCAACCACCTGAAGAAGGCTGGAGCGTACAACGGCCAAAACGTTGTGACAAATATGGCGACAAAGATGAGGACAATAGTCCGACTAATGTAAATACTGTTAATATTTAAAATATTTCACTCCTGTGAGAGTGAAAGTGAGAGAAAAGACTGTGTATAGGGGGATTGAGGAAATGATAAAAGATGAACTCGATTCAAGAAGACAGAAGATGGCGAATAAAGTTGCATTTAAATTTTTGAAGATTGTAGTTATCAAGGAAGCAAGTAAACAGAAAGGAGTTCCACAGGTGGGAAGTGCAAGAAAAGAAACTGTTGGAGTAGAAGTGGTATTTACATTTAACTATTTCAACAGTCAAAGGGTGGGATCTAGATGCCAATCTAATAGCACACTTAAATTCACATACTAGGGGCACCAGGGATAAAAGCTCATCAGAACATATAGCTTTTTTAAAAATGGCTCTGAGTGCATAAATCCCATCGGTCTTAACAAGGAACATCTTTTTGTGACCTTCATGGACTGGTGTTACAGAATTACAAAGAACTTTACAAAATAACAGAAATGACATCACTTGTAAACTATTAACAACAGCAACAATTAAAATAGATAGAATATGTTTTTGTGTTTTACAGTACTGTTCAAGAGTCACTCAAGGTAGCGGGTTTGTTGTAACCTAGTAAAGCTTACTGAACAGAATAATCAAATGAAGGTTGGTAATGAACGATAATACTTAGGACACAAACAACACATATAAGATTTGCCAGTAGTGCATAGAAGTTGTCAACTGCTGGAAGTGAGTCAAGTGAATTTCACAATGAATCTCCAACTGCAGACCAACATACAGTATTTACTACTGTATTTATGTGAATGGGGACATACTATTATTGCATGCTACAACAGGTTTACAGAGTAAGGGGCACAGTTTATAGGAATATGTGGGGAAGATAACAATTAACTGTAGACTTGAACAAGTTAAGATTGTAGTGATTGGGGAGGTTACCTCTTGCGTTGGCTTCACAAAGCAGGAGTTGGTAGGAAGAAGCTGCTCAAGTGAAACCCACATCAATAGAATACAAAATGAATGAGGGTGGTTCACTACAATGTGTGCTTTGGTGGGTCTTTAAGCTGTTAAGGTTAGAACTGGTGGAACTAAAGAATGTAATTTATCCGCACACTTTCCATGGAAGGCTTGCAACATTTTCACTTTTGGAAAGTGGTTGAAGGGTGGAAAATAATTTGTCAGACACAAGGACATGGAGACATTTTGAACTCTATCGAGACTGGTAAGTGAAGACTGGTAAGTGATGACCAGGCACCTTCTGCCATATATGGCAGCAGTACTCCATTTTCAACCTGATCTGGCTCTTGTAAAGGTAGAGGATAGCAGGAGTCAAGTACTTACTGGAGCTGTACAGGGAACTGACCACCTTTCCAGCATCTTTAGTGATGGATCGTATGTACAATTTCCTTAGAAAAAAATAATGACATAATGAAGATGTTGAAGTCTTCATCACTACTGGAACGAACGACAACAATTAGTGGAATTGAAAAACCTATTTTCCTGAAAAATTGTTTTAAGAGAATGGATTTATAAATTTTAGCCTGAAGTTGCACTGGTTGCTCAGTCAATGAATGCTGAATGTTTCCTTATAAGGAAACAGTTAATATTACTATTACCATCATTATTTTAAGGAAATCCTCCATCAGTACTGGAAAGAGCTATAACAGCTATTGAACCTGTTTTCCTACAAAATTGTGTTACGAGAAAGATTTTATAAATTTCAACCAGAAGTGCTACTGGCTGCTCAGTCAATGAATTCCAAATGTTTCCTTATAGGGAAATGGCTAATATTATCATTAATATTCATTGATCTACAGTAATGTCCAATAGTAGAGAATGAAAGATTAAACATAAATAACTTCCAATTCAACAGATCATGATAAAAATAGCAGTAAATATTCTTATAAACTTGTTCTTCCCCATAGAAAAATCTGCATAAAAACAAAGGTAAAGAAATTTATAGAACAAAAATTGCTTATTCCAAAGAATTGCAGATTTCAAAATAAGAAAAAGTTGTAAATAGACATATAAATTAAAGTAACACCATTATTGCTTAATACAGAAGATGTATAATAGTTAAGAAGAGATGTAGAGTCTGTATTAAAAAAAAAATTGGGGCAAAAAAATCTAGCAAAGCGACTAAAAATTTATAAATGAAGTCTGAGGTCATAAAAAGATTACAAATTATGTGATTCCAGATGCAAACATAGTAGTGGTAGAAACACTATGTGATTAACAAGAAACACTTGTAATGGGAGAAGATCTGAAGAAGAAAGATTTATTTTCCCCATTTTATTTCCACCATTATGGGCATTATTATATCCATGATATAATAACACCATAGTTCACGGACAGAACCGAATGGCTGAAAAGAAAAAGAATGACAAACATGCTTTGTTCTTAGAAAGACTTTTATTCTACTAAGACATACACAAAACTATATACATATATAAACATGCCCCCATGTAGAGAATAATATATCAAATATATCTACACAGCAAAGCAGAGTGTAAGGAGAAACAAAGAGGAAGGGTCTTACATATAATAGGGAGATACTCCTATGTCTGGAGAAGCCATGTTTAGAACTCCAGATTCAAACAGGTCAGATTCATCTATGTTCCAGGCGAGGACATATTCCATGAATGGGAAACAGCAAGTTTTGGGTTTTCCCAAATTGAGGACTGCAAGCTACAGTTTCTTTCTATATCTGGGAAAGATATATTCCCAAAGGGAAATGCCACCATGGGCTTGTAAGCTGCTGTAGAGGCAGATTTAGCCTCTGCCCAGGCCATGGGGTAGGGTGCAAAGCTAAAGAAAGCAACCTTTTGGATTCACTGCTGTAAAAGGAATTGCCACTTCTGTCACTGTATGGAGTGACGTAACTAAGTGGCTGACATGTGACCCACATGACTTATCTCCACCAAAGGAAGAGAAACACTTTCTTTATTCCTACAAACTTAGTCAAGTGTGAGATATTTACTCCAAAAGTCTATAAAAACTGGCAATTTGGGCTCAAATGTACAAACCGCTACAGACTCTGCATTTCTCATGGCTAAGATGCCAGCACCACCAGAACTTTTTGCAGTCTTATTTCAAAGGTACTTAAATTTATAATTGTTTTCCTCGCACACACATACACTCATCATGAATTAACATGTATGAAATACATAAATTAGTTTAATGTTTATTTCACATAGATATTTCCCTTCTTTCATTCCAGTTGTATCTATTTGTTTTTTGCCTGTTGATAAATCGCAACATGACTTTTTCTCAAAATTTTGTTTTATGTCATTTTTTTCTTAATGTTTGTCAGTCTCTTACCCCCCTTTTACTGTTTGTGGCTGTCATGTTTCACTTATACAAGGCCACATATTAAATATATTCATTCATTCATTTTCTACAGCTTATCAACAATTTGCAGGTTATTTAAAGCCAGAAAATAATTTTAGATTGTAAGAATGGCGGGGGTGAATAGTAATGGTTTAATGATAAAAGTCTTACTAATTAACCCATAGCTGAGGAGAAGAAGAAGTGGATTCATACCCAAGTGTATTTGTGTGCACGCAAATATAACAAATCTGACTGGAATTGGAGCTCAGCTCTCTGATTTTCAATTCCAAGACATTATACATTACAATACCCACACATCCAAGCTTCCAGCACCTGAAGCGGTCACCCATCTACGTACTGACCCGGATCACATGTTGCTTAATTTTGGTGATCATACAGGAACCAGTGTTTCAGCATGATGTAGCCATAAGCCTCACATGTTAAATAGTCATACTGTTACTACACACACAAGCCATGGACCTTTATTAATTCTGTAACTACAAGGCATCACTAAGTTGTCACATTGTTCAGGAATTATTTTGGGACATTCCTCTTGCTTTTTTTGTCCCAAATCAGTCACTATCATCAGTTTCCTTGCATTAACATCATTACTGATGGCTTTCCAAAGATTCTCAATTGGATTGAGATTTTGGTAGGCCATGTCATAAACTTGATATTTTCAGCTTTGAAGCATAGAGTATTATCCTGCATAAAGATGGGCCCAGAGAGAGAAGATGCTCTAAGAGAAGGGACAATATACTATTTAAGAACATGCTTATACACTTCAGTATTCACTTTAGAACCAAATAAATGAGTGTGGACTCATTTATTTGGTTCTAAAGTGAATACACCAATCTACAATAACCTCTGAATTTTTCACATATTGGGAAAACAATCTTTCACTTTTAAACCATCTAACACATTGTTAGCCATCAAATTTAAACTATGCAATAAATTGATACAAAGACCAACTTGAAATAGTGAATTTACCACTGAGACAAATAGCATCCAGTTCAGAGACTAGACTATCATTCCACTTTAAGATATCATTACTGTTATATAAAATGCAAAAATATGCAATCCATTTGATGGCTTACATCAGGCGTTTCCAATCTTTTGTGTCATCACCCACTTTCACAAGAAAAAATCTTCCACTGCCCACCTCTATAGTAAATATTCAAATGCATACCAAAATTGTTTGGTAACAGTTTGTTACTAGCTCACAAACTGACTTTATAATGTAGTAAAAAAATACCAAAGGGAGGTAACAAATAATGCTGATTAGCATATTAAAGAACAAACGAAAGTAAACATGACCATTGAAAATGATATATATAATTTAGTTTTTTGGTAAAGATTAGCATTGCAAGGGTTCGTAATTATAAAATTAAAAAGAATATAAACTCAGTCAGTCAATTATGTGCCATGCGTGATACATGCTTAGGTAATCATGTATCTTTCAATACATGACTGACGAGGTTGCAATTTTCTTCTGCGGTAGAACAGTTGCCATCCAAGGTTATAGAACCCGGTCTGTCCTGCTACTTACGCATAGTTGGGGAGAGAAGAAGAAGATTCATACCTTTCCCAAGAGTATTAGCATGTAAGTGAAAGTAATGGATATGACTGGAATTCAAACTCGGCTGTCCGATTCCTCAATCCAGGCCGCTATCCATTACTTCACCGTGCCTCCTCCACGAATATACACTACTAGTAACTAATAAAAATTCAGCAAATATTTTTTGTTGTTCGTGGTCTTCTCTTATATTATTTATATCTGAAAATGAAAAGTGCAAAAGGTTAGGAAGGAAACTCATATTAATACTAGAAAAAGCAAGAACAGCTAATGAAGTTGAAGAGCCTATTTTACTAAAAACTGTTTTCAGAGAAAGATTTTATAAATTTTACCTGACAGTAACACTAACTATTTGGTCAGTGAATGCTAAATCTTTCCTTATAATAGTAATATTAGTCATTTCCCTACAAGGAAACATTTTGTATTCATTGACTGAGCAACCAGTACTGTTTTTGGTTGAATTTTTTTCTCTTAAAACAGCTTTTGCAGAAAACAGGTTTCCCAAGTCCAGTAGCTGTTATGACTCTTTACTGTACTGACAGGGGTTTGCTTCTTAACCTTTGATTTGAAGTGGTGTGGAATGTTAACATCTTGATTATATCATTATTTTCTTTTTGAGTTACATGTGCTATCCATTTTAGTTGTTGCTGCTGTTGGTAGACCTCAAGAGATGTGGTTTCCGTTATCTGATACAGTTCTTTGTTTGCAAATCTGTAGTACCAGTCCACAATATTCAAAGAAGGACGATTTTTGCCAAGGCTCCCAGGTTTCACTCACTCAGCCTTTTTTTTCATCAAGGAAACAACTAATCTCATCATTACTATTACTATATTTCATATGCTCACTGAAAAATGGTGCTCGTTTTAGGCTTCTGCTATAATAGAAGAAAATGTCATTCTTTCCAATAGTATTCCTAAACTCTCTGACATCACAGGAAACAAACATATATTAAAATGTTATTTATAAGGATTTATGAATTGTGATTCTTTTAAAGTCAGAAACTTAGTAATATATTGTGCTTGTGGCATAATGAGCTTCAAAGAACAATTCAAATGAATTAAGATTGACATAAAAAATTGTACTCACTAACTAATGAGATATGCCTAAAGGAAAATTGTCTATATACTCTAATTGCACACACACACACATACACACACACAAATACATAGTGTGATGTATAAAATTGTTATCTACATTACACAAAAATGAAAATAACACTGACATCTCATTTTAGCAGATATATTTACCAAAATTACTCAAAAATATCTTGAAATCCTAAAGAGTAAATTTATTCAATAAAATTGCCATTGGCTTCAACCATGGCCTCCACATGACTTCAGAATCTCCTGCAACTCTTCTGGGACATTCTCCTTGTTTAAGTTAGTGAGTGCTGCCATAATTCATGCCTTCAGTTCATTTATCGTATTACAAGGAGTTTTGTTGGTTTATTGCTCAACTGCACCCCCACACATAGTAATCAAGGGGGATGCAGTCTGGGGGGATTAGGTGGCCAGATGTAAGGGGTGATGTGGTCACAAATTGTCTGACAGCCATGACTGGGTTCTCCTGCTTGTGTGGCATGGTGCAGAGTCCTGTTGCTAGACATAGGGTCTTCCAGAAGTCAGCCTCTTGACTCAGGGCAGCACTACCTCCTCAAGGCACTTGATGTAAGCCTCTATGTTGAATCTGAGGCCCTCACCAAAAAATTTGGAAGTTTTTTCTTATCAGAATATTTATAGTGAGTTTTCAAATCTGCCGTACCTTCATAATCACCATTAGACTCATCCAACTCTTTCTGAATCCTCTGCACTGTTCTGAGATTGACACCCAAACACTCTGAAATGCTTGAATTGGAGCTTCTGGCATGAATGACAATCAGTAGAGCATGCTGTTTCCAAATTTCTGGTGGAGTGAATTGTGTCATGGTGCTCCTTTTCTCGCAGATGGTGCCCAACTGACCCTACTATACAGTGCAGTCGGCAAAATCAAAATCAAACAACACCCATGTGCAAAATTAAAAATATAAAATTGTGACAATTTATCCATCTCACCCTGTATATATATATTGTGTATTTGAGCAGCAATCCCTCTTTTATATAATTTTCATTAAAGATGACTGATAAGGTACTGTGATTAAGTACTTTTTATTTAATTTCTCTTATGTTCATATAAGTGGTTTCTTTTCTGGACACAAAGTGTGTAAAAACTGTCCAAAAGTTCTGCATATCTGAGCACTTTTGGCTATTCTTTTAATGATTATACTAGTAGAAAATACAAGTATAATAGCCTCACCCACATGTAAAAAAAGATTAAAAATAATGGAAGCACTAATAATAATAAAAAAGGAAAAACCAACACACAGTTGCATTGACTATGAACATGGCCACAATGTGCTGACCTTGTTTGGAAAATAAAACATTCCTGTAACTTCAGATACGTACATAAAAAAAGCACATATTCAGTTAAAAATAAAAATTGTCCATGAATTTGTTTTTCTCGTGCTACATCTCGAAAGAACTCTACACAAAATTCATTATTTTTTATCCATAATGTTGAATTGTTCGAATTTCTAACAAAAAAATCTCAAGTTGATATTAAAAATTGCTGCGAAACATTGTTGATTTATTTAAGATGGAATGATCTATTATGACATGTCTCTAATTTGTATTTAGGTATAGTATAATTATTTTCAATTTTTCTAATTGAATTGTTCACCTATATTACATATGATCCATTATTTTATATAACTAGGTTGCAATAAAATTTGTATTTTATATGAATAATAACTTGTAAGAATTGAGATTTAGTAGAGTAGAGGGCCATGTATGATAGATTCATGGTGTATGATCCTCTAGCACCGACCTTGTGAATATATATATATATATATATATATATAGATATAGATATATATATAGATATATATATTCACTCTCATATATAGAAAAGTTCAAAAGACTTACCTTCCAACTTCCAAGTTTCATAGATCCACCATTTGCCAGGATAAGTAAATCTATTTAATTCACCGACCTTGTGAATATATATATATATATATATATATATATATATATATATATATATATATATATATATAGATATATATATATATATATATATATATATATATAGATATATATATAGATATATATATTCACTCTCATATATAGAAAAGTTCAAAAGACTTACCTTCCAACTTCCAAGTTTCATAGATCCACCATTTGCCAGGATAAGTAAATCTATTTAATTCACCGACCTTGTGAATATATATATATATATATATATATATATATATATAGATATAGATATATATATAGATATATATATTCACTCTCATATATAGAAAAGTTCAAAAGACTTACCTTCCAACTTCCAAGTTTCATAGATCCACCATTTGCCAGGATAAGTAAATCTATTTAATTCATAAACAGATATTATATTTTTATTAATTCAAACATTATTTCTAGTGTTTAAGATAGATGCCCTATATTTATTTTAATGTGTGTATTATGTCCATCAGCCTATGCAAAAGAAATGAAGAACAAGAATGTCATTGGTTTATCAAGGCTTTTAAATTTGAGAATATTCATGAATATTCATCAGGTGGTTGAAAGGTCAGTCAAAACATGTCGGAGACACAAAGTGTGCTATAATTCAATGTCTGATAAGACAAAAGTAAGTGAGTAATGTTAAAAAAATATTTCTTAAACATTACCTGTTTACTTTTGTCTTACCAGACTTTGAAGATAGCGATTGACATTTCCTTTTAATTTTTGAAGATTGTAGTTCTCAGGGAATCAAGTAAATGGGAGGGTGCTCCACAGGTGGGAAGTGCGAGAAAAGAAAATGTTAGAGTAGAAGTGGCAGTTGCACTTATCTATTTCAACAGTTAATGGGTGGGACCTAGATGCCAATCTAATAGCATGCTTAAATTCATGTAGTTGGGTCACCAGGGTAAAAAGCTTGTCAAATCAGTTGCCATGAAAATATTTGTAGAAAAGATGGAGGGAAACCACACCACATCAATGAGAAGGTAACTGAAGTCAAGATGCCAAATAAGGATCGATTTCATTACAGATCTTTCTTTGGATTTTGTTAAAAACCTCCAGATGAATAGCAGGAGCACCAGACCAGATATGGCAGTAGTATTCAATGCATGGGCAAATGGCAGATTTGTAAATGTACAAGATGGACTAATTATGAAAAGTTTTCTGGAACAGTGACCCAACTTTCCTTGCAGTAAATGCAACTATTGATTCAATGTAGTTGCTCCACTTCAAGTCAGTTGAAAACATGAGGCCAAGAAGGCGCAGTGTGCTGCTCTCTAGGAGTCTAGCATCAAACAAGCTGACGGCAGGCAGAAAAGTTTCTCTATGGTGGTTAAATCAGAGCAGTTTTATTTTGGAGGCATTCAAATTTACAAGCCATTTCCTGCCCCAGTTACCCACTGATTGGAGGTCCTTTTCAATAGCAGCAGTCAGGTTTAATTTGTCATTGAGACAGGAGTAAATGGTAGTGTCATCTGCATAAATTAAAAAATTCCTTTTCTAGATGCACTTACTGATTATAACGGTAATAATTTTACTATTTCCCTGTATAAATGTCATCCAGTCCCAATTCTTGCCTCCTAAACTACAAATATTAATGTCCTGAAAGATGTAAATTTGCCACCATTAACAATTTAACCCAAAAAGCTTATTTGATCTTATCTCAAATATTTTTTTCTTAAGGAATTAGATGACATAAAACAACACTTCTTAACACCAGTTTTCCTAATTATATTTTTGACAATCTAATAAGGTTTCTTCTTCTCGGTGCCGCATCCCTTCAGGATATTGGTGATCATGGTTTTCCACAACATTTATTCTCATGTGGCACATAGCAGTTTTTCTTTCTGTTCATCTTCCCCTATCATTTCTTGCTTTCAATATGCCCTGTGAGGGTTAAATTTTCCAAGTCCCCCTTCCTCATTATGTGCCCAATGAACTTCAACTGTCTTTTCCTGATTCTAGATGTTCTTTCTGTTGCCATTTTCTTTAAGACTTCCTTGTTGCTTACTCACTCCATTCAGGGAATTCTCAGTATCCTTCTGTAGAACCATATTCCTGCTGACTCTAGTTTTTCCTCATCCATGGAGAGATTGTTCAATATTCACTGTCATATAAGAGGATGGATATCACATAGGAATCTAGCACTCTTTAAAAAGAGGGAATGCCGGTAATGAAGAAAGAAAAATACAACAGAAATGGAACAAATACATCAAAGAACTCTTCCATGATGAAAAAGGAAAACCTGCAATGCACAGAATTATGGAAGGCCCAGAAATATTAAAGTCTGAATTGAAATGAGCCCTGGCCAAAATGAACTGGAACAAAGCAGCAAAACCAGAAGGAATTGTAATAGAGATGCTAGCAGCCTCAGATGATTTTAGCATTCATAAAATTACAGAAATACCATATTTTCCAGCTTACAAGACATATTTTTTTATGAAAAAATACCCTGAAAAATGTGTGTGCATCTTCCAAGATGAATGTAAGGCAATGCCCAGGCTAAAGTAAGCTTGGACAGTCAACTAATTGGCTTGACTGATAGGGATGTGGATTTGTATGTTGAGTCATTACTCTATAATGTTAGCTATCTATCTAATTCAGCCTTTTATATGATGTAACCTTAGTACTTGTTACAAGAATTTCCAAGACTATAAACCTTCCTGGAGCTGAGCCACAAGCTAAAACATGCTCTGTTTACTAACAGCAGCAGGAGCCTTTCTGTTCTTGACTAGTATTTCATTGCCATATAAACAAAATTGGATCAGTGATTAATGTAAACAATACATGGTGCCGGTATGTCAGGGATGCATGGTGAATGTGTTGTCGTATGAGAATGACTTTTTTTCTTAGAAATTTCTTTCCAATATTAGGATGTGTCTTCCAAGCCACGGCATCTTGTAAACCAGAAAATATGGTAATTAATGAAAATATAAAGTTGGTGATATACCAGAAAACCTGAGTAGATCCATAGGTTCATTGCACTGCCAAAGAAGCCAGGTGCAAATGAATGCAAGCTCCATTAGACAAATGAACTACAATGAAACTTATCATCCAGATTCTGAGTAATAGGGAGCACAGTAGAATTAAACTGAAAATAGAACAAGAACTGTGCATGTTCATTAAAGACACTGGAGCACGGAATTCAATAATTACGCTCAGAATGATATCAGAAAGAGCAATAAAACTGCTGGCAGGTGTTTTATGATTTATGTTTTATAGATTATGCAAAACATTTGATAAGATATGTCACAAAGAACTGTTTGAACTGATAGGTTAACTTGATTTATTTAGGAAAGATATTTGAATAATCCAGAACTTATACTAGAAATAAACTACCTGTATGCATTATTATCTGCATGAAGGTAATTTATTTCTAGTATAAACTCAGCAAATATACAAAAATTAGAAAGAGGTATAAGACAAGGATGTGTCTTCTCACCAAACTTTACAGTCAGGTGACCCTGAAAGAATTCATTATTGGCAATCACAATCTTAACAACATAAGATATACAGAGGGCAAAGTGTTGATAGCAGACATAGAAAGGAAATTACAAGAACTTCTACAAAAGGTAGTAAAGAAAAGTGAGAAGAAAGGACTAACCATCAATTTTAAGAAAGAACAGCTCAAGATGTGAACTACAAATTGGAGACACCAAAATCAAGCAAGTATAAACATTTAAATATCTAGGAAGTATTTTACCAGAGGATGGAAAATGTGACACTGAAATCCAAAGATGCATTGTCATAGTAAAAAAGAGGCCTTCCAAAAGCTAAGCAAAGTATTAAGAAACAGGAAAATTTTCAATAGAAATAAAGAACAGAGTACTGGATTGCTATACAATATCTTTCCTCTTATATAGAAATCAATGCTGGACAATCTCCTTGCAGATGAAGAAGAGACTTAAATCAACAGAAATGTGGTTCTCCGAAAGGATATCATGGATGAACATATGACTAACAATTAAATTCTCAGGAAAATTTAATCAAAATGGACATTTATACTCAGAAAAAGATAGTTGAAATCTTTTAGGGCACATAATGAGGAAAGAGGGATTTGAAAATTTGACACTCACAGGACATACTGAAGGCAAGTGGAACAGAAGAAAGCCATGAATAACCTACCTAACAATCTTATATAAATCGTTGGCAGGACAGGGATTAGAAGGCATCATAAAAAGACAAAACTTACTAATGGCTACAAAGGATAGGAAATTGTGGAGAGCTATGTCCTAATTCTAAAAGTAAGCTTTAAAATAATGCCATCAACATATTTTCCATAACCAAATGCTCTATATAGCTACAAAGATGAAATTGCAATAAAAAAGATACTACATAGACACATCAAACCTGTAGTCAAAAATGGATATTTAACATTTATCATTTATTATAAAAATATTAAACAAAATATGTCTCATATAGGTTGCACAACAACCACTCTTTCATGCAGGTTGATATGCTTTTTACCTACACAAAGTGCAATTAGACAACACATTAACAAACACCACAAGAACTTTAATAATATTAGACAGATCCTCTCTGACAATACTAAAATAATCTATAAATTTAACTGCAAAAAAAAGACTAAAGATTATTGAAGCTATTCACTTAAAAAAGCAGACATCCATTAACAGAAATAGCTATTGTGTTAAGAACCTCTATTCTTGAATGCGCATAAAAAAATAACATGGCATTATATGATGCAGGCTCAAGTTGCTGTTACAAGTTGTTGATATATAAAAGTGCATTCTACTGCATTGGATTTAGCTTTCAAACAAAAAGAAAAAATAACACTTTGAAAACAATGAGCTGCTTAAAATACATTTGATTTTCTTTTCTTTCCTTACTCACAGCCCTGATGATGACTCATATGAGTTGAAAGCTTAGACACAATATGAATTTTGTCTATTTTATAGATCAACAACAGTGAAAGGTTGTTTGCATACTAAAAAAAAGAAATAACTGGCAATAAATTTAATAGATATAAAATGTCTATTCTTTTTATAAGACATATATATATATATATATATATATATATATATATAGGGTGAAATAAAATCACTATACAGTTACTTATAATAAAAAAGCAAAGCATTAAAGCAGGTGGCTTGCAGTTCAAACGGTATTGGTAATTGATTTACTATTGTTTGCCATAGCATTTTATTGTTATTAAACAAAACCATTTTAATAATAAATTTCTGGAATGTTGATTAATTTCTTTGTCTTAATTGCTTTTGTAAGTAACTGTATTGTGACTTTATTGCCATCATGTATGTATATATATATATATATATATATATATATATATTAATGTGGAATAACAATATTTTTGAAAGAAAAGATGTATGACAAATTGGAAAAAATTTTTGTGGCACATTTCCTCCAATAGAACTTCATTGGACTGGCTTTGTTTATGTTGTTGTGATTACACATGCACACGAATGATGTATATTTGGGCAGCAATCATTCTTTTAAACATCTTTCATTAAATATGACAGATAAGAAAAATTTAATTAAACTTTTATATAGTTTTTCCAGCGTTCTTACATTTTTCCATTTGGTGGGAGTAAGGAAGTGGAAAAAATTATCCATATTGACCATTGTCCCAAATGCTTTCATCCATCTCTTTATCCATTTTCAAGGGAGTTTGTTTTTAGGTATTGCTAATTTCTCTTCATGTTTTGACTGTTTATTTGCATGTGTATGTGTGTGTATGCATGTGTGTGTGTGTGTGTGTGGTGTTTTCGTATGAGCGTTTATTCCAAGTCTTTGCATGTTGAGTGCAACTAGAAATCAAATGAGCGTCTTTCTATTTTTTAAAATACTTTCAGTACGCCATTCCCACTGTTAAATAAGGTGAGGTTGATAGCAGTAGAGAGATGTTTAATATACAGGACGTCTCTTATAGTCATATATTTCCGATAAGGTGATTTATATAGAAATTTAGTGTTTTTGATCAGAATTTTTCTTAAGGGTTGAAAAATATCTATTTATCCACAATTTATATATATATACATTCTCACATTCCTTAGGAAATTGCTGTCTCTTTTAATTAAATTAGCATTTTTTAAATTGAAGTTATGGTTAGACTCATTACAGTGAGCAATTAATGCACTGAATGTGTTGTTTTGTAAAAGATCTCTTTTGTGTTCATATAAACTTTTATTTTCATTCCTTGAGGTCTCTGTTACATATTCCTTGTGGCAGTCATCACAGGTTATAAAGTAAATTCCTGCTTCAGGGTTTTAGCTCATTATTATTTTATTTTATATTAATTAAAAACAAAATTAAAACTCAAAAATTTAAAATCAGTATTCCCAGTCAGCATTTTCCCACAGTACATAATTATAACTATCACTCACATTTGTGTCTCCCCCTTCTACTTCCTACACATATATAATTCTATCAATGAAAACATTACTTTAGTCTAATGAATTCCTTCTAGAGAATGAACCACATTACACAAAATATGGGAATATTTGTATATAAATACTTATATATAGCATAATGAGAAGCCACGTATACTTTCTTGATATGTATATAATAGGGATAAAACAACTGAAAAAAAATTTGGGTGTTTTTTGCAAAAGTATTTATTTATATGTTTTTATATATATATAATATTTCAGACCACCTCGGTCCTTCCTCAGAAATTAATTGAATAACTGTATTTGGGAGTTTGTTTACAGCGTCCGTTGTGGGACGCGGACGTCACGTGATGTGGAATGCAACTGTGTTTGAATTTTTTAACGTAAATCTAACGATCGTATTTTAGATGTTGTTTAAAAAGGTTTTTTAACTATATCTAAAGAAATTTTTTGACTATTGAAATATTTATACAGATTTAAAATACCCAAGTCTTTGTTTAACCCTAGTTTATATGTGTCTAATTTTAAAATCCAGTATTTATCTTTTTTTCTTCGTGTGTATACTAAAACCTGAGTCTATTAATATACATTTACAGTTGTCTAATGAGTGTCCTGATTGATTAAAGTGTTCAGCTATGGGGGAATGAGGATTGTTTTGACGTACAGTTATTCAATTAATTTCTGAGGAAGGACCGAGGTGGTCTGAAATATTAAATATATATAAAAACATATAAATAAATACTTTTGCAAAAAAACACCCAAATTTTTTTCAGTTGTTTTATCCATATTAAATACTTATATATAAATAGATATAAATACTTATATATAAATAATTGTATATAAATATTTTATGTCTAAACTGGTTATATATTTGTTTTTTGTGTCAATGATTTTTTTATTTTTTTTAAGAGATCGCCAGAATTTTATCACCAGAAAACACCAATACTCAACAATTTATTAAAAATAAATAAACCAGATATCCCAAATGAGACTCATTATATCAAGAACAGGTACCACCCAACATTAACTAGAAGCAAACTAACCAAAATTTAACCCCCACTTCTTGGTACAATTAACTCCTCACATATAAAAATTCTGATCTTTTAAATAAATTAAAACCACAAAAAATAAATATATGACCAGTTTAAACATAAAATCTTTATATACAAATGTTCCAATAAAGAAATGCCTAAATACCCTTATATAATATATAGGGGGTGAATAATTTTGGAATGTACCAATTTTTAGAAAAATCTATAACTATGAATCTAATAGATCAAAACTAAAAATTCATAAATACATATATATATATATAATAATATTAAAAAGAAGAGAGAAACCACAAATGTTTTTGGTTGTAATGTGGATTTTTTTTTAAATATATATTATACTTTATTTTTTAAGAAATCCACATTTTGCAGTTTCTCTCTACTTTTTAATATATACACTTTTCTCTCATTGGAACAACTATAACCTCTTCTTTCTCTCTCTCTCTCTCTCTCTCTCTCTCTCTCTCTCTCTCCATATATATATATATATATATATATATATTCACAAACACATGTTTGTGTGTATGTATGCACACAAAGATATGCATGCAACTACAAAATTACACTCATTCATATATGCAAAATCTCGCAAACATATGCATATATATAAATATATATGCATGTCTATGTCTGTATCAGCAGAGAATTGGATATATAATAATATATATGCACATGCACATTTTGATAGATGCTGAATGAATGCACTTTGACAAAGAATATCAATGGGTTAGGTTTCTGGTGTGAGAAAGCCAAGAACATATTGTTATTATTTGACACAAGTTCAATGATTCTCAACAATTGTTCTTCACAGCTAACCCTGACTACCTCTCTTCTCAAAATGTCCCATCCCAAATGCCTGCACACAATTCTCTTGATTCCATGAGAAAAGGACCATTTCTCTACAATGAACAGTGTCAGGTCAAATAGTTCCAAGAGAATGCAAGATTAAAAGAGGAAGCGATCAAGAGAGAATATTCTTACAGACTTGTAGGCTGCTATTCTCTCGTTATATTCTTTGTTCTGCACTTTTGGTCAGGGAAACTCTTTCAAAGCAGATAACCACCTTTCTCCAATGCTTCATTTTGTCTTGCTGCTATTTTCCAAACAATGCTGGTTTCCAACAGTTGCTCATAAAATCCCAAGTTCCATCTACAATATAAACTGAAGTGCCAAAAAATTACGGAAAACAACCTAATAACATGTAACAAGTTATTAGAAATAAAATATTTAGATTTCGGCATTAAATAACCCATATTTTTTGCAGCCACTACCAAAGATTTTCCTTAATAATGATTAAATATGAAAAAAAAAGAAGGAAAAAGATGAAAAATTAGACATACATATTTATACAATACTTGATCTTTGAATAATAATTTTTAAATAAGAAAGTAATTCTTATATATTTATTTATTTAAAAAAAACATATAGTATATTAGTAATTAGAATTAGGAATAATGATTTAAAATTGTAGGAATAGATTTTAAATATTAAAAATATGACATACTCATATTCAAACGACCCTTTTGAAAAAATTTTTGTGTATAAAATTAAATGGTAAAATAAAAATGCCCAAAAACTTTTTGTCAATGAAAAAACCCATACCACATGCAAAAAATGGATGTCATCATTTGTTGAACAGGCACCCCTACCCTACCTTAACTTAGCCTGATTTTGAGAGTAAATCATATTTTGATACACAGGTTGTCTATGAAAATGAATACCCTACAACCCCTTATCAAAATGATTGAATTTCCCATAACCTTAGCAACTAATATCAAGAATGTATGTGCTTATAAACTCAGTAAATTTCAAAATAAGTTATTCCAAAAATCTCTTGAAAATGAAACAGTACTAAGAATTTTAATTTATTCTATAATTAAATTTAAAGTTTTAGTTTCTGTTTTTGAAACATTGTAATTCCTGTGTAGAAATGGGACTATATTTTTAAATTAATAAGTTTAAATATATATATATATATATATATATATATATTCATACATGTTTCATTAAATAATATAGATAAGTGTTGTCTATATATTTTATGTAAGTTCTTTTCACATCGTCTGATAAGCTTAATAACATTATCATTAAACGAAGAAAGAAAATCACAATATTGATACATATTTTTAATCCAATCTAAGCTTTCGGCTTACATAAGCCATTATCAAAGATGACAATTACAGTACAATATATTAAGCAATACACGAACAAGAAATTGATGATAGTCTGTTTTTGTTTACATGAATGATTTCCAAGCAACGATAAACACGTGCATATAAGACACTGAAAGCGAAAATCGCACAATAGCTCATGACGAGAGAGTAAATCCTATGAGTATTGAGTATGGAAAAAAACAGACTATCATCAAACGATATGAAAAGAACTTACATAAAATATATAGACAACACTTATCTATATTATTTAATGAAAAATGTATGAATGAAAAAATGCTGCCTAAATACACACAATATATATATATATATACACACACACACACACACATACCGGCAAAAACAAATACACTAGACAGAACACACACACACCCACACAGACACGCACACAGATACACACACAGACACACACACACACACACACACACATACACACAAACCCTACACACCATACAAAGTGTATATATATATACTATATAGGTTTCCTTGTAATAATAGAGTATATATATGTATGGAGAAAGAATATATATATATATATATATATATATATATATATATATATATATATATACAGACAAATACACACACAATACATAAGAATAGAGGAAGAAATGAAGGGATACTCGGGGGGTACATAAAAAGATATGAACAAAGACCTCCTTTCTTGGACCAAAGCAAAGGAACACACACACACACATATATATATATATATATATATATATATATATATATATATATATATATATATACATGCACTATGTCTCACCTTATTAACCGCTTTTAATTTTCACTTATTTTTAGAAAACTATTTCTTATAATTGCATCTTCTGCAACATGACTATTTTAGTTCATGACAAAGACACACAGTTTGATATCTGAATCACAAGCCTTTACTTACATATGTATATTTCAGGAAACAGTAGGGTTTTTACCTCTAAACCCACCAGTGCCATAATTTATCAAACATCAGTAATAGATGAGTCCATTTCACTTTCCAACCTTAACGATGGGATATATTGCGTTATTAATGTGCATGATATGGCACATATGTATAAATTATAGTTGACTACATGTTACTCTTACAATACACCAACGATTTCATCATCAGATTTTCACATTATTTGTTAGGTTAACAAAACTCAAAAAGTATTGTTGCTATTAGAAAATTATAATTAATATGAACAAATTTTACAAAAATAATATTTTTAAACAAAAAATGGAAAACCATGTCATTGTAATGATGACAAAGTTATAAATACAATATTAATGTGAAATTTATACTCCATGCTCTGAAAATAGTTTAGAAATCCATTGATTTTGCAAGTTGCTGAAATTCTTCCTATGAAACAGCATCCAGAATAGCATTACAGACTTTATCTTTGGTTGTAAATTGCAGTCTGCCTATATAAAACTTCCTCTTTTGAATGTGCTTCAAGTTTTCAACCAGGATAGGGTTGGGGTTATCAAACCAGCCACTTCATCAAACAAGTGTCTTTGAAACATTGTTATTATTATGATTATTACATTATTATTATTATTTTTATTATTATTATTAGTATTATTATGATTATTACATAATTATTATTATTATTTTTATTATTATTATTAGTAGTATTATTATGATTATTACATAATTATTATTATTATTTTTATTATTATTATTAGTATTATTATGATTATTACATAATTATTATTATTATTTTTATTATTATTATTAGTATTATTATGATTATTACATAATTATTATTATTATTTTTATTATTATTATTATTAGTATTATTATGATTATTACATAATTATTATTATTATTTTTATTATTATTATTATTAGTATTATTATGATTATTACATAATTATTATTATTATTTTTATTATTATTAGTAGTATTATTATGATTATTACATAATTATTATTATTATTTTTATTATTATTATTATTAGTATTATTATGATTATTACATAATTATTATTATTATTTTTATTATTATTATTAGTATTATTATGATTATTACATAATTATTATTATTATTTTTATTATTATTATTATTATTAGTATTATTATGATTATTACATAATTATTATTATTATTTTTATTATTATTATTAGTATTATTATGATTATTACATAATTATTATTATTATTTTTATTATTATTATTAGTATTATTATGATTATTACATAATTATTATTATTATTTTTATTATTATTAGTAGTATTATTATGATTATTACATAATTATTATGATGAAGATGATCAAAGATGTATTTCATGACATTTATTTCATGTTCTCACATTTCCATTATATTTATTCTTATTATGAACTGAATTTTTCTTACATTTATTTTTACTGTTTTTTTTTAATCAGTTTCACCCTATGCAAGGCAGTAAATCCAATACGAAACAAGGAGTTACTGGGTGTGGTAGAATTGGAAACAGAAACATTAATAAATAATGGGAAGAGAAAAAAGGAATCAGGAGGATAGTAGGTTGACATTGCATTTAAATTTTGGCTGAAAACCACTATCACTATTATTTTTCTACTTTGTCATAAATTTTCCTAAAACTGTTACTAACACAAACACAAACAAAAAGCTATTCTCTTAAATTCCTTGTGTTTTTCTTTGAATTATTTCTTATTTATATTTCCAGTGTTTTATAAATTGTTCTGCTGATCGTTAAGCTCTTTTCAGTTCATTCTTGGCTGTCAAACACACCACTATCTGGAAATTAAAATATGTCATCTTAAGATTCGTACAGATAAGCTACCAATTTACTTGCACCTGTGTACTTGAAGTCTTACCAGATGATTTTATTAGAAACACCAACTTTTTTCCAACAAATCAACAGGGAGTTTGTGCTTGACACTACAACTGACACTTGCATCTCTTTTCTAAGTCATTGCAAACAAAAATAAACTATGAAAAAAGTTTCACTAAATAGAAATATTAACTCTTTAATCTGCAGCTGCCATGTATTCAATCAGTCAGTTGAATTACACCTGCTCATAATTTTGTCCAGACAAAAAGAGGTACCAGATTAAATGCTATCAGATTTTATTATGCAAGTCAACAGTTTCACATTAAAATTGGTATTAAACAAGAAATGAGGGTAAAATTTTCAGGATATACAGGTTGAGCATCAGGTGCTGGCCTGACTTGTTACAAATGGAAAATGTCAGGAAGCACTGGAAGGTTCCTAGGTGATGAGCAGCTGTTGTAAGTGACCTCACCTGCTCTGGGCAGGGGTTCCCCAGCCCAGCTACATAGCCTATGTTGGCACCAGTTTTTTGTTAGCGATCGTCACATTAACACATTTGTTCGTGGATTACTTACCAGGTGTTTCACACTCAGTAAAGATATTATTCAAAATGTCAAAAGTCCTGTATTTATATATTTTTTGTAAATAGTGATCATGTTTTTTTTGTATACATACAAAAAGTGCAAAACATTATTTTTATGTGAAATCTTAATTTCACCACTTAAAAATACATGACTAGCGTTATTACCTGTATCTGTATGTACACAAAATTGATTAAATTTTATATAAAACTACATTCAGTGTATACATTATTGATATAAAACTACCTTCAAGGTATAAGTATAAGGTGTGTTATGAAATATAAAGGGATATCATGTTTATGCTTGGGTTCTGTGGTATGAAACAATTCCCCCATTAATGGATCTATCCTGAACACATATATTCAGGGGAACTCTGCTGATATGCAGAGTTCATTAAAGTTCAAATGAGTCAGGCAGTCCACTGACTGGCTCTGTTTGTCAACCACTCTGCCTGGAGGCAAAGGGGAACCCAGATGAGGCTATGCTGAAGAGCAGAGTCTTGTCTGGGGAGGTAGACAAACCCAAACCTGTTATTACAGGGTCTACGAGGAATTTTTGCCTGAGCCTAAAGGCTCAGAACACACCATGTAAAATAAAAACAGCCTTGTGCCACATCTCTCCTTGTGGGGAGGACTTGGGTAAATACAGAGTTCATTAAAGCTCAAAGGAGTCAGGCAGTCTGCTTGGGGCAGAGAGGAACCCAAACAAGGCTATGCAGAGTCTCATCTGTGGAAGTAGACAGATACCTGACCCCATGTATGTGGGGTCTATGTGGAATTTTTGCCAGAGCCTATGGGCTCAGAATACTTCACATAAAAAAACAGCCTTGTGCTACCTACATCCTGCCTCATGAGGAGGTCTCAGATAAATACCGACTTCATTAAAGCTCTTCAGAGTCAGGCAGTCAGCTGTCTGGCTCTGATTGTCAAGCTCTCTGCCTCCGAGCAGAGGGAGACTCAGCCAAGTCTCTGTCCATAGACAATAAATGTGCCTGAGCCCATGTTTGGGCAAATTTTGACCATTGACCCAAGTAGACACACTCAGGTTCCTCACAGTAATCTTGACCTTGTATCACATCTCATCTCAGTAAGGGGATTGGGTAAATACCAAGTTCATTAAATCTTACTGTTAAGCTAATTCATATTGTCTCAAACAATTCTACTACAGTTTCAATTCCAAAGCTGTAAAATTTTATAGATGCTATATACAAATTAAATAGCCTGTATTCTGAAATCCAGAAAATCTGAAAATCAAAGCACTTCTGGTCCCAAGAATTTCGGATAAAGATTTCTCAACCTGTACTCTATATACTTATATGAACACTATAACATCTGCATTTCAGCTTACAGTATCTATCTTTAGTGAAAATAGTGATAACTTCTTTTAGGAGCAATAAGTTTTCTGAATGCAAAATTTTTAATTATAAATCCAAAAAGATATAGGCTATAAGAGGCTGGACTAAAAAGTTCAAAGACTGACCAGGAAGGAATGATTCATTTGGTCACATTCCATAAGAGTATCTTGGTCAGTCTATGAACTTTTCAGTCAACCCTCACACAAATATATATTTCTTTAACATAATGTCCTGTAGGCTTGAATAAACTATTATTTTATTATTTAACCTATTAATGTGGATTCTTTGGCATTCTGTAACCATCAGTATTCTTTAATTCATTGAATTTCTTAAATTTTATACATTTGTGACTTTAACATTATTTCCAGCAGATTTTATTGCTTCTCAAAGAGCTTCAGAATATTTTTTCCATTTTAATGAGGAACCAAAAGTGTTCTCTTTGCTGGATCAACATTCAGGGAGACTGAAGTCATCCCATTAATTTTTTGTCTTTGGAAACTTCTCTTTTTTTTTTTTTTTGCAAGGTAGGCAATTCCCAGATAATCAAGAAAAGGAATCTGTGGAGAGTCATGATCACCAACATGCAAAAGGAGAAAGGATGCACTGAACTCTAAATTGTGGAGGAGGCAATGGGAAACCATTCTAATATCCTTCCCAAGATGTCAAAAAAACTCCCAATTTGTTGGAAGTTATGATCATCCTGAGGGGACATGGTATTAATAAAAAAAAAATGTGTACTTATCAGTTTTTTTCCTTATTATATCTTATTAAATTAATTGTTGGGCTCATCTAGTTTCTTTCTGTGGATTAACCATTTTTTGTATGTTTTTCCTATTGCATTAAATTTTCAGTTTTTTTTCAAGTGAAACATTAATGTAGCATTTGTATCTCAGTTTTTCTTTATTACTTTATTTCCAGAACAATTTAGAAATTCAGTGATGTAAAATAAAAGACAAGCAACTAAATCCAATTGGTCATTGCCAACAGCAAATGATGCTTAGAAATCTCTCAAAATGTATTATAATATCTTAAGTGATTTATGTTCTTTTACAGTAAAGAATTTTCAAGAAAGGCTTTTTACACTATCAGAAAGAGTTACAATATTTGCCTAGCTATAAGATGCATATTTTGTAATCAGCATCATATCTATGAAAAGTTTTATAATCTATATATATATATATATATATATATATATATATATATATATATACATATATATATATATATATATATATATATATATTATAATAAAATAAGTTTTATAAAGATATATATATATATACTGGACTCTCTCATCACTGTCGACATAGGAGGGTGAAGCAGTTCAGTTCTTAGAACCAACAGCCAGTCTACCCACACATATCATTTGCTTATAGTGGTGAAGGTTTGTGCAGAACCAACCACACTTTGTAGAAGAGCTGAATACAGAGAACTAATGCACAGTATGCCACAAATCTTCCCAAAACTTTTTTAATTCACAGTTGTCCTTCTCCTAGACCTGTTGCCAATCAAGGCTATAGAACTCAGGCTGCCGTGCTATTTACTCATATTTGGAGGGAGAAGAGATTGATTCATACCTTTCCTAAGACTATTAGCACGTAAGTGAATGTAATGAATTCAACTAGAATTCATACTCTCTGATTCTTCAGTCTGAGCCCCAATCCATTACTCCACTGTACCTCCATATATATATATATATATATATATATATGAAGGTAAACAAAATTATATATATATATATATATATATATATATATATGAAGGTAAACAAAATTATATATATATATATATATATATATATATGAAGGCAAACAAAATAATATATATATATATATATATATATATTGCTTTATGTAATGGTCAATCTCTACTCAGCACCTAAAGACTGCACTATGCTACTGGTGAGGAATATGTATATTTATTAATATATATATATATATATATATATATATATATATATATTAATAAATATATATATATATATGCTGGACTCACATAATTTTCAACATATGAGATCATGAGCAAGCTCAGTTCTTAGAACCAACAGCCAGTCTACCCACACATATCATTTGCTTATAGTGGTGAAGGTTTGTGCAGAAATAACCACACTTTTTTGGAAGATGGAAGAGCCGAATACAGAGAACTAATGCACAGTATACCACAAGGTCTCCAAACAACCCACAGCTGGTTTTGAATTCACAGTTGTCCGTCTCCAAGATCGTTCACCACCCAAGGCTATAGGACCCAGTCTGTCCTGCTATTTACCCATACCTGGGGAGAGAAGAGATGGATTCATATTTTCCCAAACATATTGTCATGTAAGTGAATGTAATGAATTAGAATTTGAACTTGGCTCTTCGATTCCTCAATCTGGGCTGCTATCCATTATTCCCCTGTGCCTCCATACATATCAGTCTTTGAATACAGATGGCTGTCCATCTTTTTATATTAAAAATTCAAATGCCTGAATTCCAAGCAATAATAAAATAAAAATGAAGAAAACATGGTTACGTCTGTTAAATAAATCATTTGTATTTACAAACATATGGACATGAATTCATTAAAGGAGTGAAAATAGTCTTTAGTTGTATTAAAGTCTTTAGGTGGTTGGTTCGCTGAAAAGACTGTGGTTTAGACAAGACTTTTAAATAGTTGCTTCTCCATAAAAAGCTGTGATTGAGAAAAGGCCTTTATCGTTAGTGAAAATTCACTGAGCGCCTTTGTTATTGCTGTTAGACATGATTCGTTTGAAGTCACCAACTGGCCTTCAGCAAAGTTTTACTAACCATCCAAACTGTTGTTGTTGAAGCTGATTCATTTGAAGTCAAATTGTCGGGGAAAGAAAAGGCTAAATAACCACATTTTCATTTCAGCTTAATGGCAGCAGCATCTGTAGAAATCTGTGGGTTTTATAAGAAAACTTTCCTGAAAGTAGGCTTGAGAAAAAGTTTTAGTTTTCTCTGATTGGTCGAATACTTCACATGATGATGCTAATTTATAACCAATAGACACATTGAGTTAAACAGTGTATTGTGGAATCTTTTTGGCATGTGTGTAATATTGTCTATTATTGGGTAGAAAATAAAATTTGGGTGTGCTTTAATTTGGTATGTATGTGGGTATGTCATTGTATTAGAAATAGGGTTTATTTCCTATAAGTCACTAAAGTTTTGTGTTGTACAATTAGGAGCTTGGGATGTTTTGTGCTGAGTTGAAAAACATCTTCACAAACAAATTTATTAAAGTTTCATTAACCTACGAACCACTCGATGAATGTTATGATCCTTGTTTTTAATAACTTCAAGTTGTATAAGGTCCTTTTTTATTCTGCTAGTACTTTCGGCTGTACATTCAGCCATCCTCAGGCATGGAAATTATTTTGTTTTTTTTTAGTAGATCCAGGTAATAGCGGATACAAAATATTAAATGCGAATCGAAATGTTTTTGTTAGAAATGTGTTATTTTTAACGGAGAAATACTTATGGAGCGTGCAGTCGCAACCATAAGGTTGAATTTTTTTTAAATTTAAGAGAGTGCATTTTTTAACTAATATGGTAATTTGAGAATTTTTTTGTTGCAGGAGTTTCTTTCAGTCAATGTGGCATGAACTAAATTGTTCAATAAATAGAGCAATGTCGCAACTGTTATCCCGAAAATTTGCACGTCAGATCAGTTCTTTTTAAATCAAATATGTGGTGCAGTTCAATTTATATTACATGAATCATTCATACAAAAAGTAGATTAGTAAAGTTAATGATAAATGGTGAAAAACAATGGCACAATAGCTCAATTAGGACCCATTTAAGCATACATGGAAACCTACCAAACTTCATCTGTGACACTATTTACATTATTCAGACTTCTATCCTCACCTTTGTTGCCATATTTATCACAACGTTTCAGCCATTGTACACTCCAGCCTTCTTCAATATCAAACTGAACCCTTTCACTCGCTGTTCCATGTGCCATGTCTAATGGATTTCAGTTATCAGTTATCTCCTGTTAATTCACTTCTCTAAGTTCTCCACTGCCTTAACCAGGTATTGAACTCACAACTCTTTGTGTCTTGTCACTGGATCTAATTAATACCTTTATCTACTGTGCCATGTGTCCTTAAAAACATCTGTGTATCAATTTCTGGGACTTATAAACTTAATGTCTTCAGCTACCTTTTTTTAAATGTACTCATATTCCAATTTTTGCTGTTACCATTGTATAATTTTTACCAGAGCTCATATTGCAATTTTCATTGTTATTATTGCTTTTCTCTGGCACTCCTTATTACTGGTTCCCATACCTCATCTCAGAAATATAGACAGAAATAAAAATCTACATGTTCAGTTAAAAATTAAAAAAAAAACTCCTTAATAATAGAATAGCCGAAAGTGCTTGGATATGTAGAACATTTGCGCAGTTTTTACGCACTTTATGTCCAGATAAGGAAACACTTGTACGAACACAAGAATAATTGAATAAAAAGCTTAACCACAATACCTTGTCAGCCATCTTTAATAAAAACTTGTAACGAGCAGATCCTGGATTTTCTCCAGAGTAATGATGAATGGTTGTATCCTTAATAAGGCTCCTTGCCTTGAACATCTATTAGGACACAAGTTCATTCTAGATCTCAAGTGGAACTCATTTATGTGATCCATCACTAAAGATTCTGGAAAAATAGTTGGTTCCTTGTACCATTGCAGAAATTACCTGACTCTTCTTGCTATTCTTTGTCTGTCAGATCAGACCTAAAATGGAGTATTCCTGCCATATCTGGACAGGACCATTACAACCTTGACAGAGTACAAAATTTTTATTCATCCTTGTGGGTGATGAATTATTTTCCACCTTACAGCCTCTTTCCTGCAAATGAAAAATTGCTAGCCTCTTGTTAATCTTCTGCTTTTCCCATATTCAGACAAGCTACATTCTTTAATTATATCAATCCAGAGCTTCACAGCTAGAATTTGCCATGAGTTGAGTCATCTTCATTGCCTTCATATTCCATTGGTAAGGAGGAAGTTCTGCTCAGGCAGCTTCTTCCCAAGAACGGTTACATTGTGGAACAGACTCCCAAGAGAAGGATTCCTTGATCATTCTGATCTAGGGTCAACCATTATCTATCCTATATACCCTATACTACACATCTTATTCTACAAAAACTTAATTTAGTAACACTCTACTTTGAGTGTCTCTTGGGCCTTGTATTGGATGAACAACTGTATTAAAAAAGTACTTTTAACCATCCCAGTCATTATCAAGAACTAAATGTTTTCAATATTGTAGATAAAAGGAAAGTTTTTGTTAGAAACAAAGAAAAGAATACTGAACTGTTTTGTAATATCACTCATTCAAAATGGTAGTGAATGCTGGGCAATCTCATCACAGATGAAGAAGAAACTTGAAGCAACAGAAATGAGGTTCTACAGAAGAATGTTAAGAATACCATGGGCTGAACATGTGTGCAATAACAAAGTTTTAGAGAAAATGGAAACAAAAAGGACACTTATAATTAGTATCAGAAAGAGAGAATTGAAATTTCTAGGATACATAATGAGGAAAGAGGACTTAGAAAATTTAACACTCACATTATATATTGAAAGCAAGAGGGACAGAGGAAAGCAACATGTAACCTATCTAATGAGCTTGTGTAAATGGTTGGCAAAACAGAGATTAGGTGTGATAGCAAAAAGACAAATTTTATTAAGATAGGTTATTGTCCTTGCATATATTTCTTGTGGGTAACCCTGAGGCCACATTATGCTCTGCTCTTAGCCACACACTGACTAGCTTGTATTGCCATTGCTGGCAGATAGTGACAATTATAGTGGTCTTTTTTCTCTCTCCTCAAAACATTTCTCATGGAAATCACAATTAAAGAAATAAAACTAAACCAGCTAACAAAAAAATGCCTACCCACTCAATCTTTCTTTCTCCAATATTCGCAATATCTGTTCCAACTTCTGCAGCGTAGAATCTTTTCTCCTGGAACAATCGTCAAATATCTTTGCTCTTTGTCAAACTAACTTGGATCCTCCCATTGCTACCAATGAATTCTTAGTTCCAGGATATCTTCCCCTTTGCCAAAAAAGATTCCAACATTCATATGCATGGCCTTGGTGCTTACATCTGAGATAATCCGCTTGAAAGCCTTTGACAGCATCTGCTATTCAGGTCTTCTCCACAAGCTGACAAGTTACAGTATCTTTGAACACATTTTTGAGCTGATCCAGTCTTTCCTATCAAATCATGAAATGAAAGTTATCCTGAATGGCCACTCATCTAGATCCTTTTGCACTAATGTGAGCGTCCCCCAGGGCTCCATCCCTGGTTCTACCTTCCTAATGACATCAACTCTCAACTTGGCATCTATGCTGATGACACTACCATTTAGTCCTGCCTCAATAGAAAGGCTGATGAGTTCAACAAAGACAAAATGACAAAACAATCTCATGACCATCGCTAACTGGGGAAAAAGATGGCTCCTCAATTTTAATGCCTCCAAAACTAAACTTGTCTCCATTAATCATCTTAGAGACTCCTATCTGCCTTCCATCAGCATGGCTGATGCTAACCTCCAATAAAGTGACTCATTGCACCTTCTCAGGTTATCATTCTCAGCTGACATGAAGTGGAAAGACTATATTGAATCCATTGCTAGGTCTACTGCTAGGAAAGTCAGTTCAGTGTGTTGGGCAAAACAATTTTTCTCTCCAGAATCTATCTTGCATATCTATAGGTCTGCCATTCATCCATGCTTAGAATATAGTCCAGTGCCCCTGCTATTTACCTGGAGCTCCTTGATAAGATCCAAAGAAAAATCAGCAATATAATTGGTCCTGATCTGGCAGCTCAGCTTCAGTCACTTGCCCACTGCTATAAGGTTGCTTCTCTTTACCTTTCATGACAATTGTTCTTTGTGATTCTGTAGCACCAGTCCACAAAGTTCAAAGAAGGATGGTGTTTACCAAGATTCTCAGGTTTCACTCATTCAAAGCCTTTTTAAGCATTAATCTTAGAAAGCATTTGTATATCGCAGTCTACATATTTCTGAACTGGTTTGTAGCCATTCATGGCACCCATATGAAAATCTCAATATGCTAAGGCTATTTAAAAACATGATTTGAGTTTTCAGATTGATGTTTTGGTTTTGTAGCAATTTGCTGTGTTGATCAAAACTATATGTGTATATATATGTGATCTGATTTATGTTGATTATCTCTTGCTATATATGCTCCCATTTGTAGTAGACATAATGGTGACTGTATATGTATACATAATGTTAGTGTGTCATAGTTTTTGTATGTATGTATGCCTGTGTGTATGTTTGCTTGTGTGAGTTCAAGCATATTTTTCACTGAGCCATTCCCAGTACGAAAAATAACTCCAACATATTTCAACAATTGCATCACATGAACAGCATCAATTTTTATTTATTGCAGCAAAAATATTTCTTTTATAGTTCAAATATATATTTTTCATTTTCTTTCTTTCATTCATTTTTTTTTTCATCTTCATTCATTACTTCTTCAGACAGTTCCAAATCCTGCTCAAAACAGATATTAAAAAAAACAAAAAAATAAACAAAAAAAACAATCAATTGATGGTCTATGTGAGAAGTGGCCAACCTTTTCCAACCATTAGCCTGATGAGATATTGCTCATCATAGGCAGTCCACATTACAAAAAAGATCTGAGGCAATTTTTCACTGAATGTGCCTCAGCCATTTTCACTACAGAAGACCACATGTGTAACTATCTGCCTTAGAAATTAAGTAAGTATCTGCCAAGACCAAATTTAATGTGAGGTATCCAAGCCTGTAGGCTCGGCCAAAAATTCCCTGTAGACCCTGTATAAAACAGGATCGGGTAGCTGTTTCCTGAGATGAAACTCTGCCCTTCGACATAGTTTCATCTGGGGATCCACAGATAGTTTTGACCAGCACAGCCGGAGACGAATCTCCAACTGCAGACCAACATACAGTATTTACTACTGTATTTATGTGAATGGGGACATACTCATTATTTTCCATAGGTATGCTACAAAAATATGATTAACACAGCATGTGATTTGTTTCTAATTCAGTCATTTGAAAAGACAAAATATAATTTTTTAAATAAAAAAATATATTTCTTCATCAGAGAAAAAAATTATTGTGAATGTTTCCTGTTTTCTAGAGCAAAAGATGATTACACATATGATCTTCCTTAGTAAAAATCATCAATGGTTTTAAATAATTAAAACTTTATTTTCACTAAAAGTTTATAAAATTCAAGAAACATTGTACTTGATCATTGCATGTTGTTATGTATGAGAAAATGTGAGGGAATAAATGAGAACAAAATAAACAAAATTTTTAATAAACATTGTTTTCAACAGTTTGCCCATGACTTGTCTATGTCTCCATTTCATATTCTTAATTTCTACTCCCTTTCCTTCAACTATTCAGTTTTCTTCTCTTTTGCATATCTTTTTCTTTTCCTTACCGTTTTTATTTTGTTCCAAGCCCTCTCGCTGAAATCCAAAATATGTTTCAGCTTTCAATAACCTACAAAGGGTAGATAAGCCATAAAAAACAATTCAATCAAACAATCCCTCACTGAAATACTTCAAACATTTTCCTTTTATATTTATAAAAATTTTTTAAAATGATTTCTTTCATTTATTCCATCCATAAAATACCAGTGTCTTTTGAGTTTGAGATCAAACAGTGTGGAAGAAAATGTATATTCTATTATTAGTATACACACACACACACACACACACATATATATATATATATATATATATATAATTATGTATTTGGGCAGCAATCCTTCTTTTATGCAAGTTCATTGCATGTAATTGAGTATTTTATATAATTTCTCATATGTTCGTATAATTTTTTTCTTTCCAGGACATAAATTATATAAAAACTGTCCAAATGTTTTCCAAGCACGTTTGGCTATACTTTTAACCATTATCAAGGATGAATTTAATTTTATTTTTAACTGAATATATGTATTGTATTATGTATGTATCTGGAATTATAGGAATGATTTATTTTCCAAATATGGTCAGCACGTTGTGGCCGTGTTCATAGTTGATATTATTAAGCATTGGCTTTTTCATATTTATTAATAATGCTTCCATTATTTTTACCTTTTTGACACATGTGGATGATGCTATTATATTTGTATTATCAAAGAGTATGTTATGGATACAGCTCGGTAGGTCTCCATGTTTATTTAAATCAGACCTAATTGAGCTATGGTCAGAGAGATGTAAAGGGAAATTGATAAGGTTGTAACCTGACATGTAGTTATCCAAATTTTGATCTGAAATTTTCACTATATAATATTTGGTCTACAAAATTAATATTCACTAGTAAATAAAATGCCTTATTGAAAAGTAAATATCTTTTGTTAATTTTTTTTTTTTGTAATCTGTGGAATGAGTCACATGTATGTGAATGTGTGCAGAAAAAAATAAGTATAAATTTCTAAATATTTTTTCATAAATATTCAGAAAGTATGTAGTTCAATATGTGCCTTTTATATTTATATACATGTATATATATTTATATACACGTATATATATTTATATACACGTATATATATTTATATTTATATACACGTATATATATTTATATTTATATACACGTATATATATTTATATTTATATACACGTATATATATTTATATACACGTATATATATATTTATATACACGTATATATATTTATATTTATATACACGTATATATATTTATATACACGTATATATATTTATATTTATATACACGTATATATATTTATATTTATATACACGTATATATATTTATATTTATATACACATATATATTTATATTTATATACACATATATATTTATATTTATATACACGTATATATATTTATATTTATATACACGTATATATATTTATATACACATATATATATTTATATACACGTATATATATTTATATTTATATACACGTATATATATTTATATTTATATACACGTATATATATTTATATTTATATACACGTATATATATTTATATACACGTATATATATTTATATACACGTATATATATTTATATACACGTATTTATATTTATATACACGTATATATATTTATATTTATATACACGTATATATATTTATATTTATATACACGTATATATATTTATATTTATATACACGTATATATATTTATATTTATATACACGTATATATATTTATATTTATATACACGTATATATATTTGTATTTATATACACGTATATATATTTATATTTATATACACGTATATATATTTATATTTATATACACGTATATATATATTTTTATTTATATACACGTATATATATTTATATTTATATACACGTATATATATTTATATTTATATACACGTATATATATTTATATACACGTATATATATTTATATTTATATACACGTATATATATTTATATACACGTATATATATTTATATTTATATACACGTATATATATTTATATACACATATATATATTTATATACACGTATATATATTTATATTTATATACACGTATATATATTTATATTTATATACACGTATATATATTTATATTTATATACACGTATATATATTTATATTTATATACACGTATATATATTTATATTTATATACACGTATATATATTTATATTTATATACACATATATATTTATATTTATATACACGTATATATATTTATATTTATAAACACGTATATATATTTATATACACGTATATATATTTATATACATGTATATATATTTATATTTATATACACGTATATATATTTATATTTATATACACGTATATATATTTATATTTGTATACACGTATATATATTTATATTTATATACAGGTATATATATTTATATTTATATACACATATATATATATTTATATTTATATACACGTATATATATTTATGTTTATATACATGTATATATATTTATATTTATATACACGTATATATATATTTATATTTATATACACGTATATATATTTATATACACGTATATATATTTATATTTATATACACGTATATATATTTATATACACGCATATATATTTATATTTATATACACGTATATATATTTATATTTATATACACGTATATATATTTATATTTATATACACGTATATATATTTATATTTATATACACGTATATATATTTATATACACGTATATATATTTATATTTATATACACGTATATATATTTATATACACATATATATATTTATATACACGTATATATATTTATATTTATATACCTGTATATATATTTATATTTATATACACGTATATATATTTATATTTATATACACGTATATATATTTATATTTATATACACGTATATATATTTATATTTATATACACGTATATATATTTATATTTATATACACGTATATATATTTATATTTATATACACATATATATTTATATTTATATACACGTATATATATTTATATTTATAAACACGTATATATATTTATATACACGTATATATATTTATATACACGTATATATATTTATATTTATATACACGTATATATATTTATATTTATATACACGTATATATATTTATATTTGTATACACGTATATATATTTATATTTATATACACGTATATATATTTATATTTATATACACGTATATATATATTTATATTTATATACACGTATATATATTTATATTTATATACATGTATATATATTTATATTTATATACACGTATATATATTTATATTTATATACACGTATATATATTTATATACACGTATATATATTTATATTTATATACACGTATATATATTTATATACACGCATATATATTTATATTTATATACACGTATATATATTTATATTTATATACACGTATATATATTTATATTTATATACACGTATATATATTTATATTTATATACACGTATATATATTTATATACACGTATATATATTTATATACACGTATATATATTTATATTTATATACACGTATATATATTTATATTTATATACACGTATATATATTTATATTTATATACACGTATATATATTTATATACACGTATATATATTTATATTTATATACACGTATATATATTTATATTTATATACACGTATATATATTTATATTTATATACATGTATATATATTTATATTTATATACATGTATATATATTTATATTTATATACACGTATATATATTTATATTTATATACACGTATATATATTTATATTTATATACACATATATATTTATATTTATATACACATATATATTTATATTTATATACACGTATATATATTTATATTTATATACACGTATATATATTTATATACACATATATATATTTATATACACGTATATATATTTATATTTATATACACGTATATATATTTATATTTATATACACGTATATATATTTATATACACGTATATATATTTATATTTATATACACGTATATATATTTATATACACATATATATATTTATATACACGTATATATATTTATATTTATATACACGTATATATATTTATATTTATATACACGTATATATATTTATATTTATATACACGTATATATATTTATATTTATATACACGTATATATATTTATATTTATATACACGTATATATATTTATATTTATATACACATATATATTTATATTTATATACACGTATATATATTTATATTTATAAACACGTATATATATTTATATACACGTATATATATTTATATACACGTATATATATTTATATTTATATACACGTATATATATTTATATTTATATACACGTATATATATTTATATTTGTATACACGTATATATATTTATATTTATATACAGGTATATATATTTATATTTATATACACATATATATATATTTATATTTATATACACGTATATATATTTATGTTTATATACATGTATATATATTTATATTTATATACACGTATATATATATTTATATTTATATACACGTATATATATTTATATACACGTATATATATTTATATTTATATACACGTATATATATTTATATACACGCATATATATTTATATTTATATACACGTATATATATTTATATTTATATACACGTATATATATTTATATTTATATACACGTATATATATTTATATTTATATACACGTATATATATTTATATACACGTATATATATTTATATTTATATACACGTATATATATTTATATACACATATATATATTTATATACACGTATATATATTTATATTTATATACCTGTATATATATTTATATTTATATACACGTATATATATTTATATTTATATACACGTATATATATTTATATTTATATACACGTATATATATTTATATTTATATACACGTATATATATTTATATTTATATACACGTATATATATTTATATTTATATACACGTATATATATTTATATTTATATACACATATATATTTATATTTATATACACGTATATATATTTATATTTATAAACACGTATATATATTTATATACACGTATATATATTTATATACACGTATATATATTTATATTTATATACACGTATATATATTTATATTTGTATACACGTATATATATTTATATTTATATACACGTATATATATTTATATTTATATACACGTATATATATATTTATATTTATATACACGTATATATATTTATGTTTATATACATGTATATATATTTATATTTATATACACGTATATATATTTATATTTATATACACGTATATATATTTATATACACGTATATATATTTATATTTATATACACGTATATATATTTATATACACGCATATATATTTATATTTATATACACGTATATATATTTATATTTATATACACGTATATATATTTATATTTATATACACGTATATATATTTATATTTATATACACGTATATATATTTATATTTATATACACAGATATATTTATATTTATATACACGTATATATATTCATATTTATATACACGCATATATACACGTATATATATTCATATTTATATACACGTATATATATTTATATTTATATACACGTATATATATTTATATACACGTATATATATTTATATTTATATACACATATATATATTTATATTTATATACACGTATATATATTTATATTTATATACACGTATATATATTTATATTTATATACACGTATATATATTTATATTTATATACACGTATATATATTTATATACACGTATATATATTTATATACACGTATATATATTTATATTTATATACACGTATATATATTTATATTTATATACATGTATATATATTTATATTTATATACATGTATATATATTTATATTTATATACATGTATATATATTTATATTTATATACACGTATATATATTTATATTTATATACACGTATATATATTTATATTTATATACACATATATATTTATATTTATATACACGTATATATATTTATATTTATATACACGTATATATATTTATATTTATATACACATATATATTTATATTTATATACACATATATATTTATATTTATATACACGTATATATATTTATATTTATATACACGTATATATATTTATATACACATATATATATTTATATACACGTATATATATTTATATTTATATACACGTATATATATTTATATTTATATACACGTATATATATTTATATTTATATACACGTATATATATTTATATACACATATATATATTTATATACACGTATATATATTTATATACACGTATTTATATTTATATACACGTATATATATTTATATTTATATACACGTATATATATTTATATTTATATACACGTATATATATTTATATTTATATACACATATATATATTTATATTTATATACACGTATATATATTTATATTTATATACACGTATATATATTTATATTTATATACACGTATATATATTTATATACACGTATATATATTTATATTTATATACACGTATATATATTTATATACACATATATATATTTATATACACGTATATATATTTATATTTATATACACGTATATATATTTATATTTATATACACGTATATATATTTATATTTATATACACGTATATATATTTATATTTATATACACGTATATATATTTATATTTATATACACGTATATATATTTATATTTATATACACATATATATTTATATTTATATACACGTATGTATATTTATATTTATAAACACGTATATATATTTATATACACGTATATATATTTATATACACGTATATATATTTATATTTATACACACGTATATATATTTATATTTATATACACGTATATATATTTATATTTGTATACACGTATATATATTTATATTTATATACACGTATATATATTTATATTTATATACACGTATATATATATTTATATTTATATACACGTATATATATTTATGTTTATATACATGTATATATATTTATATTTATATACACGTATATATATTTATATTTATATACACGTATATATATTTATATACACGTATATATATTTATATTTATATACACGTATATATATTTATATACACGCATATATATTTATATTTATATACACGTATATATATTTATATTTATATACACGTATATATATTTATATTTATATACACGTATATATATTTATATTTATATACACGTATATATATTTATATTTATATACACGTATATATATTTATATTTATATACACGTATATATATTTATATTTATATACACAGATATATTTATATTTATATACACGTATATATATTCATATTTATATACACGCATATATACACGTATATATATTCATATTTATATACACATATATATATTTATATTTATATACACGTATATATATTTATATTTATATACACGTATATATATTCATATTTATATACACGTATATATATTCATATTTATATACACGTATATATATTTATATTTATATACACGTATATATATTTATATTTATATACACGTATATATATTTATATTTATATACACATATATATTTATATTTATATACACGTATATATATTTATATTTATAAACACGTATATATATTTATATACACGTATATATATTTATATACACGTATATATATTTATATTTATATACACGTATATATATTTATATTTGTATACACGTATATATATTTATATTTATATACACGTATATATATTTATATTTATATACACGTATATATATATTTATATTTATATACACGTATATATATTTATGTTTATATACATGTATATATATTTATATTTATATACACGTATATATATTTATATTTATATACACGTATATATATTTATATACACGTATATATATTTATATTTATATACACGTATATATATTTATATACACGCATATATATTTATATTTATATACACGTATATATATTTATATTTATATACACGTATATATATTTATATTTATATACACGTATATATATTTATATTTATATACACGTATATATATTTATATTTATATACACAGATATATTTATATTTATATACACGTATATATATTCATATTTATATACACGCATATATACACGTATATATATTCATATTTATATACACGTATATATATTTATATTTATATACACGTATATATATTTATATACACGTATATATATTTATATTTATATACACATATATATATTTATATTTATATACACGTATATATATTTATATTTATATACACGTATATATATTTATATTTATATACACGTATATATATTTATATACACGTATATATATTTATATTTATATACACGTATATATATTTATATTTATATACACGTATATATATTTATATTTATATACATGTATATATATTTATATTTATATACATGTATATATATTTATATTTATATACATGTATATATATTTATATTTATATACACGTATATATATTTATATTTATATACACGTATATATATTTATATTTATATACACATATATATTTATATTTATATACACGTATATATATTTATATTTATATACACGTATATATATTTATATTTATATACACATATATATTTATATTTATATACACATATATATTTATATTTATATACACGTATATATATTTATATTTATATACACGTATATATATTTATATACACATATATATATTTATATACACGTATATATATTTATATTTATATACACGTATATATATTTATATTTATATACACGTATATATATTTATATTTATATACACGTATATATATTTATATACACATATATATATTTATATACACGTATATATATTTATATACACGTATTTATATTTATATACACGTATATATATTTATATTTATATACACGTATATATATTTATATTTATATACACGTATATATATTTATATTTATATACACATATATATATTTATATTTATATACACGTATATATATTTATATTTATATACACGTATATATATTTATATTTATATACACGTATATATATTTATATACACGTATATATATTTATATTTATATACACGTATATATATTTATATACACATATATATATTTATATACACGTATATATATTTATATTTATATACACGTATATATATTTATATTTATATACACGTATATATATTTATATTTATATACACGTATATATATTTATATTTATATACACGTATATATATTTATATTTATATACACGTATATATATTTATATTTATATACACATATATATTTATATTTATATACACGTATGTATATTTATATTTATAAACACGTATATATATTTATATACACGTATATATATTTATATACACGTATATATATTTATATTTATACACACGTATATATATTTATATTTATATACACGTATATATATTTATATTTGTATACACGTATATATATTTATATTTATATACACGTATATATATTTATATTTATATACACGTATATATATATTTATATTTATATACACGTATATATATTTATGTTTATATACATGTATATATATTTATATTTATATACACGTATATATATTTATATTTATATACACGTATATATATTTATATACACGTATATATATTTATATTTATATACACGTATATATATTTATATACACGCATATATATTTATATTTATATACACGTATATATATTTATATTTATATACACGTATATATATTTATATTTATATACACGTATATATATTTATATTTATATACACGTATATATATTTATATTTATATACACGTATATATATTTATATTTATATACACGTATATATATTTATATTTATATACACAGATATATTTATATTTATATACACGTATATATATTCATATTTATATACACGCATATATACACGTATATATATTCATATTTATATACACATATATATATTTATATTTATATACACGTATATATATTTATATTTATATACACGTATATATATTCATATTTATATACACGTATATATATTCATATTTATATACACGTATATATATTTATATTTATATACACGTATATATATTTATATTTATATACATGTATACACATTTATAAATGTAGATATGAATGGATATTGATATTTGTTTCGAATGTCTGTCTGTCTGTGTGTCATGTTTTTCAAACATTGTCTTTCGGGCTATTTTCTGTTTTTTATTCTCATTCCAAAATACATATATATTTATTTCACATTTTTTCCTGTGGTTCATCCTTTTCTGGTCAGGAAAATGATGTATTTTTCTGCCTTAGCAATTATTCCCCCCCCCCACCAATATTTTTTTGTTTTCTTTTTTTTCCACATATATCTTATTTTCAAATTGACATTTTTTTTTTTTATTAATTTTTAACCTATCTTTTCCACACGAACAAATAGTCTTTCATCATCCTCCATTATTTCCTCTGCATTGTTATTATCTTCCTCTTCAAAAGACTACTGCCATTTTTTGTGCTCATCAGATGTCAAACAAATTTCAAAGAGTGTTTTTTTTTTCTGGCTGGTAGTAGAATTTTTTTTTGTTTGTTTAACAGGTAAATTTTCTTTTTGTTTAATTTTGATTTTTACTCTCTCAGGTTATGGCGTTTTGAAAAAAAAAATTAAAAACTAAATGTATCAATATCATGATTATGCAATAACAATATGTCTTTTAACACACCATATTTATACAAACATAGGTTTGAATATTTCAACAACCAGTGAGCTCTTCAGCAATATTTCATATTTTCCTCCTGTTATAACCATGTTATTTATGAAATCCACAAGATTCAAATGTATTTGTATCAAGTATTAATGAAATAAAGAACATCTATATCTATAAAACAGATGATGTATGTGTGTCTATCAGTCTCTGTGTGTGTATGCTATTTATATACATTCACATTTTTTGATCTATTTCAATGAAATTGTATACACATGTTGCAAATTTAATAAAATAGGTCAAGACCAATGTTTCAATCTCCAGGTCTCTCAGGTTTGTCAGAAAAATTGATAAAACTGAAGGTGGGTACAGCATTTTGCAAAAACCAAGTCAAAGTTACATGCAGACAAAATTTTTACTGGATGAGCTGATGTACGTTGTACTTAATGCAAAACATTTTTAATAAAAACGTTATGAGGTTTATGTAGAGTGCTTGATAGTTTTTCTGCGACATTGGCTTCACACAAAAAATTGTAAAAAAAACTGAAAAAATCATGTTATTCATACTACTTGAAATAAAAACTTGAATAACTTCCTCATTTTTATACAATTTTCTTCAAACATGTTGCAAAAAATGTTCCATCATGCAAGAAATAAAATAAATAAATGTGGTTTTAGTCCAGCTTGCTTCCCCGTGTATAATGAAAAACTGCAAAAAACTGTCCAAAAAGCCACTTTTTGGGCCATAACTCCCTGGTTTTTCATCTGATGCTTTCCAAATTTACCATGTAAATTACATATGATGCACAAATTGTCTTGCATGAATGTTTAATTTAGATTATTTCAGTTAAGTGGATGAAATCTGCAGCAAACTAGGTCCCAAATCAGCTTTTGCTATTTAGCCAATAGTTTCTTCATATGATTCCATCCTAAATTGGCATTCGAACAAACTTTGATGCAAAGATTGTTTGCGTAGGATTATTGAAGTGTTAAAAAGGAAAAAATTCCTGAAGAACCGCTTATTAACCCCAGCTTTACTGCAAATGTGTGAAGAAGGAGGGGGACATTCATGTGTTTGCACTTGCAGTTGAATCAAACTCTGATGCTTCATCCCTGTTGTTGTTTATTAGATTTGTCAACAATGCCATATTATTTGAAAGTTATTACAGCCATAGGAAATTTACTGAATAGCTAAAACATTGAAACAATTTAACCTCGAGCAACAACTACACTAGAAGGTTTTATCAATTGAATTCCTTTATTAAGAACAATCAAACACCTGTGAAGGACATACTATAAAAAAAGATGAGTTGCGGGGAGTAGCTTAGTATATCAACAGATGATGCATGAAAATGGAGATGCAGGCAGATATTTCTAGACAGGTTGGTGCTGGTAACCATGAGATGCAGTTATACAATTGCAGCCATGTACACCTGGGCAATGCCAGGTACCTCAGCTAGTATGTCTATATTTCTGAGATGAGGTATTATAACTATTTACACTATTTACATTGTTGGGACTGTTGTCCTCTTCTTTATTGCCATATTCATGACATTCTGGCTGTCTCCAGGCGATATATGTTGAAATTTCAAACCAAACCTTTTATTTCATCCACTGGGGTAGATTGTTCTATTTCCATGTGCCATACCTTTTCTGGATATCTCAGTTTCAGTTATTTCCCCTTTTAGTAACAACTCTCCCAGTTTTTATTCCCCACTGCTGTGGCCAGGTATTGAACTCACAACTCTTTGGATCAAGTCACTGGATTACTTCAACCAACACTTTTATTCAATGGGCCAAGTTTCAATTCCAGTGTATATCATCTGAAGAAGGTCAGAGCATACAATGGCCAAAGCATTGTGAATATGATAATAAAGATGAGGACAACAGTCCAAACACAATGCAAATAGTGTAAATAGAAATAAAGAACATTTTATAATGTTGTAGAGAATGGGCTTATTTAAAATTCTATCTGGTATTAAATTTTTTTTTTTTCAGTTAATAATTGAGGAAAAATATGGATGAATATGCTGGCAAATTTTGATCAAGAATTTTTTCTTGTAAATCATTTAGAGAAATATATCCCTGAATCTATTTTTAGTTCATTTTTAAATAAAATGCTTACATGACAAAAACTATTCAGCCCACCAGTGTTCAGGAAAATTTCTTTCATGCTGTTTTTTTATCTTAACTTGTTATCTCAGAGTTCATATACTGGGTGTAACTGCAAAATTGTCCAAATGGTGTAACAGCATGGAATAATTGTCCATCCCACAAAATGTTTAATATCTAAGAAAAAACACTAAACTAATTGAGTTTCTTTTTTCCAGGTTTTCAGATAAGACATTTAACCATCTTAACACTATTTGTCATAAGAATCACTGAAAAACCCTTTATGTTATTCAGCCAGAAAAAAACAGGTTAAAATCATTTTGTGTCAGCCCTACTATATCTTCCCAACTGAGAGGAAAATTATCATTCTGGCCTTCAGCAATGGTACCAACATTCATACTCTGGCTTCCATCTTCAGAGTCCATTCAAGAACTATCACAAGAATAGTGAATAAGTTAAAAAATGAGGGAGGAAAACCGGATCAAGAGGTCACAACAGCAAGAGGGAGTCTCATTTCAACTTAGAGCTAAATACATTCTTATTGCTCAAAGTAGAGTCCAATAGTGTTATAAAAACCTTGGAGAATTCCAGTAAGATATCTTTAATCATTTCTAAGATACAATGGTTCAAAGCTTAATCTAACAATTGGACAATTTTGCTGTTAAATGATTTGGACAATTTTGCTGTTAAACCCAGTACATTAGGCAAACTGCATGAAAATGTTTGGAAACTGTAGCTCTTTTTCTAATTTCAAGTAATATAGCAGTTTTTATTTACTCTTGTTGAATACACACACACACGCATGCACACACACACACACACACACACACACACACACATATATATATATATATATATATATATGCATGTTTCATTAAAAACAACAGACAAGGTACTACGGTTAAGCTTTTTATTTAATTTTTCATGTGTTCGAACAAGAACTTTCTTTTCTGGACAAAGGGTGTGTATGAACTGTCCAAATGTTTTATATTTCCGACTGCTTTCGGCTATACCTTTAGCCATTATCAAGGATGATTCGATTTTTCAGCTTAATTGAGTGTGTGCATTATGTGTATGTCTTAGTGTGTGGTAGGGATGTTTTTAATTTCCAAATACGGTTAGCACATTGTGGCTTTGTTCAAATGTGGTCTTAAGAGAAAAACTCCGTCCTTAACTTTACCTATGAACTTAGCCAAAAAAACAAACTTCCATTCTTAGATGTCCTCGTTGAATACAGCAATAACACTTTCATTACATCATTATACAAAAAACCCACCAGCAAAAACTCGTGCCACCTTAATTTTAAAAGCCAGTGTCCACTTAGGTACAAAATAGCAGTAATAAAAAACTTTCTAAAAAGAGCACACCAGAATTCATCCTCTTGACTACTCTTCCTCAAAGAACTTAATAATGTTAAACAAACACTAATCAACAACAGCTTCCCTAACCACCTTATAGACCACCAAATTAGACTATTTCTCCCCAAAGTAAGTAATAACGATAGTGAACACACAGTCAAAAATTACATACACATTTATTACAATTTAAGACAGCTAACCTTATCCTCAAAAATAACAACACACCAGCTAAGTCAAAATTACAATGAATGAACATTATCTATGAGTTCAAATGCCCCTTAAGGAACTGTGTTCCTGATCAAACCGGACTCATAAATAATTACATCGGTTACACAACTACATGCTTATCCAGACATCTTACGTTACACCTATCTGATCACAGCTCCGTTAGAACCCATTTAAAAACACACACAAACTTACCAGACTCCATTAGAAACATACTAGTAGAAAACACCAATATATTAACTGCATCCACTTGTGAAAAAAGATTAAAAGTCATGGAAGCTTTAATAATAAAAAAGAAAAAGCCAACTCTTAACAATATTAGCTATGAACAAAGCCACAATGTGCTAACCGTATTTGGAAATTAAAAAATCCCTACCACACACTAAGACATACACATAATGCACACACTCAATTAAGCTGAAAAATCAAATCATCCTTGATAATGGCTAAAGGTATAGCCGAAAGCAGTCGGAAATATAAAACATTTGGACAGTTCTTACACACCGTTTGTCCAGAAAAGAAAGCTCTTGTTCATACACAAGAAAAATTAAATAAATGCTTAACTGTAGTACCTTGTCTGTCCTTTTTAATGAAACATGTATAAACGAAGGATTGCTGTCTAAATATAAAAATATATATGTATATATATATATATATATATATATATATACATACATATATACCATTTAGCTACAGAGGAAACGTCTGGTTAGCATGGTTAAATTACTGTTTTTAAACTACAAATTTCCCATGATTTCTCTCAAATGCTCATATCTGCTTGAAGTGTATTTTAACGTAAACAAATGACATCATATATTATGAAATGGACTAAGTCTGACAAATATTTTACTATATTTTCTGTTTATACATTATTTTCATAGATACAAATATTTAAGTGAATGCTCTGTTTATAATAAACAGTATTAACAACATTTACTGGCCTGAATGTCAGAGAAATTTCATAGAAAATATGTGTCCTCTGACAGGAATCGAACCTGTATCTTACAAAGAACCGTCATATAGCCTGACTTGCTATAAAATTTAGCTAAAGAGGAAGCATCTGGTTAGTTTTATAGATACATCTATTTAAGTAAATGCTCTGTTTATAATAAACAGTATTAACGTATAAATAAAATAACATATAAACAGAAAATATATTAAAATATTTGTCAGACTTAGTCTATTTCATAATATATGATGTCATCTGTTTACGTTAAGATACGCTTTGAGCAGATATGAACGTTCAAGAGAAATCATGGGAAATTTATAATTCATAAACAGTAATTTGACCTTGCTAACCAGACACTAGTTGGAAAAGCCAAATACACAGAACTGGTGCACATAATGTGCCACAAAGCCCCTAAATGACACTTTTTAGGTTTTTAATTCAGGGTTTCCCCTCTCCCAGATCAGTTGCCACCCAAGGCTATAGGACCCAGTTTGTCCTACTATTTACCCATTGCTGGGGGAGAAGAGTGTATTTGCACATAAACAAATGTAACAAACTCCACTGAAATTCAAACTTGGGTACTCCCATTTCTCAATCTGAGCCACTATCCATTATTCCACCATACCGCCATATATATATATATATATACATATATATATATATATATATATATATATATATATATATATATATATATATATATATATAAACAAGCAAAATATAAATTCAAATGTTTAGAAATCAAATAAATTACGAGACCCCTCATCAATATAATAAATCATATTCTAACACTAAGTGTTGCTGACTGCTCTTCAGCACAATTTTTCCAAAATGGAAATGAATGTAAATAAGCATATTTGGTATTTCCTTAATGGTAATGGTAATATTAGCTGTTTTCTTATAAAGAAATGAAGGGTGTTTCACTAAGACGGATTTTATATAAGGGTGTTTCATTAAGACAGATCAAAGTCAGTAGTAAATAAATCAGTAGTTTGTTGAAAAGAAGTTAAAATAATAATGACAACTTAATTTACTGATTTTGTTTAAATTACAATACTTTTTTTGGAGGAGGTTGCGTGACAATAACATAATTAGAGTTTGTGGTAGATTTATGAATTGATAATGTTAGTGAGAGGTCATTCATAGGTCAGCACAATGTATAGTAGTAGTTTTGGGTTAACAAAACTATGCACCTTCTTGGACTCACATTTTCCCCTGACATGACGTGAAACAATTGAATCAATTTCTAGGTCTACTACTAAGAAAGTAGTGTGTTGTGCCAGACAATTTTTCTTACCAGAATCTATCTTGCACATTTATAAATTGACCATTCATCGATGTATTGAATACTGCTGCCATATCTGGTCTTGTGCTTCTAAAGGGCATTTCATTAAGACAGATCAAAGTCAGCAGTAAATAAATCAGTGTTATTGGTGAAAATTTATTTATTTCTCTATTGGATCACATTATTTAAGTCATAGCAATTATGTGTGAAAAATAATATTGCCCAAATGTCCACCAAATCTGAAAGGAAAAGAAAAAAGCATTAGACGCTTAAACTTAATACACATTTAAAATCGGTCCAAGTTATTGGAACACCCTTCAGTTGTCATTCATTGACCAAGCAACCAGTACTAAACTTGGTTGAAATATATAAAATCTTTCTCTTAAAACAATTTTTCAGGAAAATAGTTTTCTCAGGCAGTTATTGCTCTGACCTTTTGTTCTAAGTAGTGTGTTTTTTGATGTCAATGAACATTCATTGCCACTTTTGTAATGTCAACGAATACTCATCGTCACTTTTGTAATGCCCGTTGTAGTAGAGACTTTGTAAGTCACAGATACAACTTTAGTAATGCCATTGAACAATACTGGTGTCAGACGCCTTTGAATAACACTCGCACTAATAGTACTTGCTCAATAATACTCACTCGAAATGTAACCACCAAATAGTGATCCAATTAGTAATCCATATATTGATCACTTAGATGCCACACTAATTCCCATATATACATTTCCTTTACCATCACGTGATCTACTTATTCAAAATGGGATTGCCTGTGTTTGCTCTCTGGTGATCTGTGTTCAAACTCCAGTGTCGGCAGTGTCACTTTATTCCTATATAACAGTGTATAGCATCAACACCTTTGCTATGTCATTATTTTCTCTTCAGGTTACATGTGCTATCTATTTTAGTTGTTACCACTGTTGGTAGTCCTCAAGTGATGTGGTTTCTGTTTTCTGGTAAAGTTCTTTGTAATTCTGTTGTTCCAGTCCACAATGTACAAAGAATGACGATCGTTGCCAAGAACCTCAGGCTTTTACTCGCACAAAGCCTTTTTTTCATCATTGATCTTAGGAAGCAGTTGTATACAGATAACAGTTCAGATATTTCTGAACAGATTTAGCACCATGCATGACATCCACATGAAAGTCTTGATTTGATGAGGCAATTTAAGAACATTTGAATTTTCAGGATGATGTTTTGGTTTTATAGCAATTTGCGATATTGGGTGAAACTACCTATGCATGGCCTATTATGTATTTAGTTTCCTTTTTTCTTATACTTAATTTGTTATAAATGATCTGTACACTGGGGTATTTGAACTGTTTAGTATTTACTAATTCCACACCCTGAATGTTAAGGTCTCCTGTATCAGGAGTAACCACAAGGTCATTTAAAGTTTATTAGCAAACTCTGTGTAGATTTCTGCAGTAGAGGCTGAAGGGAACATAAAGTTAATATTCATGGGGGTGTTTGTTTTGATTGACTGTAAGTTTCCTAATAAATAAATACAACACATACACAGATTTTATAGAGGGTAATTGAAAAGTATCTCCCTATTTTATGTATGATGGACTCTCCCATCTTGTAAAAATTATAGTTAGATGAGAAGATGAATCACAAAAAAAAACTGTACCAGATAACAGAAATCACACCACTTAAGGACTTTCAGCAGCAGCAACAACTAAAATGGATAGTACATATCACTCGAAGAGAATTTAATGACATAATCAAGATAAAAGTTTTGGAAGGAAACCCCCAACAATACTGGAAAAATCAATAACAGCTACTGAACTTGAGAAACCTGTTTTAAATGAAAGATTTTATAAATTTCAACCACAAATAGTACTGGCTGCTCTATCAATGAATGCCAAATGTTTCCTTGTAGGGAAATGGCTAATATTACCATTACCATTAACAGATTAATTTTATAGGGCAATATCAGCAATTCACCTTCATCCTACGTTCCATTTCAGATCTCATCAATTCACAGTTGGGTCGGCTAGATGTAACTGTAAATTCTATGCTAACAGTTTCTTTTCTCACATTTTCTCACCTGTGGAACTCCCTTCCAGCAAACTTTAATCTTCAAAAATGTAAATATGATGCCAATTGTTATCTACTGTCCTCCCAATTATTCTTTTGCTCCTTAGTAATGCTTCTGTTTTCTAATACTTCCATACCCAGTAACCCCTAGTGCTTTAGTTGCTTTATGACCTTGCCGGGGGTGAATACAAAAGAACAACTAAAATGGTGAGGAATCACTTTGTAGTATTTTTTAGCAATAATCTCAACAGAGTTGAATTTTTTATTATTTCTTTATCACCCTTATTATTTTCTGTTCCGAGTTTAACTGCTTTGTTAAATGGGGAACTAAGCAGAAATGGAAAAATTCAAGCTGGGCAATACCTATTAATCTTACTATTTATCATTCTTCTACTTTTATGTGACATTTCCTCTCAGCACATGGAGGATCATGGCTCTTCACAATTTCCTATCCTTTGTAAATCTAAACATTTGACCTCTTACTATACCTCCCAACTCCTATTCTGTCATCCATTTACACAAGCTTGTTAAGTAGGTTGCTTGATATTTCCCTCTGCCCTTTTGCCTTCAATATGTCCTATGAGTGTCAAATTTTCTAATCCCTCTTTCCTCATTATATTCAACTATTAACCAAGATAGTAATGTTCCACCACCACCACCGAGCACACCCCAAACTTTCACCTATCATGATGGATGGGTGTTCTCTCATGAAGACTCCTTGTCTTGAACTCAAGTGGAATTCATATATCCAATCTATTGTTAAAGATGCTTGAAAAATGGTTGATTCATTGTACTGCTTTTTAAAATTATTTCACCCTAAGCAAGGCAATAAAGCTACTAGGACGCAAGGTGTTACTGAGGGTTAGAGAATATGAGAAAAATTACTATTAAGGAGAGAGGGCAATAAAAGTACAAGAATTAAGAAGACAAAAAATAACGATTGACATTGCATTTAAATTTTCGAAGATCAAAATTGACTGGGAAGCAAGAAGCCAAAAGAGAGTTCTACAAGTAAGAAGTGTTATATTTTTTTTTTTTTTTTTTAATCGTATCACCCCAAGCAAGGCCGGAGGCCACTATCACGCAAGGGGTTAAAGAAGGGTTGGAGGAAGAGCAGATAGGAGTGGCAAGGGAGGGGATGTGGTGAAAGAGAAAGACAGTGGGTCGATCAAGGCAAGGGAGCCACAGAAGATCCGGAGCGAGAGCAGATAGGAATCAAAAATGAAAGGATGTGGGGAAGGTCGATCAAGGCAAGGGGGCCACAGAAGATCCGGAGTGAGAGCAGATAGGAATGAAAATTGAAAGGATGTGGAGAAGGGAAGTGGATAGATCAAGGCAACTGGAGATGTCGATTGACGCTACACTTAAACCGTTGGAGATTGTATTTGTCAGGGAAACAGTAATAGGGAAGGGAGTTCCATAGGTGAGATGTGCGAGACATGAAGCTATTGGAGTAGAAGAGATGTCTACATCTAACAGTTTCCACGGTGTAGGGGTGGGAGTGGGATGCCAGCCTCGTGGGGCGTTTAAATTCACGAGGCCTGGGGACAAGCGAACGCAACTCCTCAGAGCAATTACTGTGGAAGTACTTGTAAAAAAGGCAGAGCGAGGCAATATCGCGTCTGTGAGAGAGCGACTGCAGACGAGATGACAAATCAGGGCCAATCACGTTGCCTATCCGTAAAAGAAACGGTTAGCATATAACTTATGACACCCCTACTATACTCTATCTTTACAAGAACAAAAATAGAGTATTACTGCCACATCTGGGCTGGAGCTGTACTGTCCTCACTTGCCTGTCTTGATAGGGTTCGAAACTATCTGTGCAGTCTTGTGAGTGTTGAATTATTTTCCACCCTACAACTCTCTTCCCACAGGCAAAACTGTGAGCCTCTCCCTGCTCTATTGTTACTTCCATGGCATCTACAATCTTTAGTCCCACCATCCTTGACCCTTACAACTGTGATCTACCATGCTGCATACACAAGAGTGAATCATCACCATTCCCTTTGTATTCCTATAGTAAGAAGTAATTTCCATTTAGACAGCTTCTTCTCAAAAACTGCTGCTTTGTGAAACAGACTCAAGACAGGATCATTTATGTTTATGGTTAACCGTTATCTTTCCAGCATAACTCCATGAAGTTCAGTTATTGCCCTTCTATTATGCTCATACAACACCACACAGTAACCCTCTACCTTGAGTGGCTCTTAAGAGTTGTATTGGGTGAACATTGTTATAAAAAAATTTATTTCTCATTCTAAATGCAAATGTCCTTTTTGTTTCTATTTTCCTTAAAACTTCCTTGTTACTCACATATTCTATTCATGTTATTCTCAGCATTCTTCTGCAGAACTACATCTCCTTAGGCTTGTTTTTCATTTATGTGGAGCTTGTCCAGAATTCACTGCCATATAGGAGGATTAGTATTGCATAGCAGATTAGCACTCTTTTCCTTGTTTCCAATGAAGTACTGCTTTTTAATATTTGATTGTCAAGATAAGAAAATAAATACAAATAAAATAGTTCCTCAAATAAATCATTGTATGACACCAGAGATCCTGTTATGATCAACCACTACACACACACACACACACACACATCATTTCTTTACTATTATTATTATTAAAAATGAATGCATTATAACACTTAATAATCATGAAAAATAATCCAAACTTTTTTGAGGTTAAAAGCCAATTGAGGCTCTTTATCCAATTATTTCCTTCTCCCTCTGCAAATGATTAGCGGAAAACAAATAAATTATTAATTAATTAATTAATTAATGCCAAAAAACTGCTCACATCTTCTGCAGAGGAAGGCAAATTACAAGCAAAGTTCTGCTGTAATTTCCATAATAAAGCAGCCTAATTCAAAAATAATTAATTATAAAATTTCATAGGGTGGAGCATCAGCAACGTTTTGATTCATTTGCCAGCCAAATATTTGTCAATGAATTGCTTAGATGATAATGAATGCTAACTGATTAGAATTTGTACTGAGTGGGAGGATATTATTATCATTATCATCAATAATAATAATGTTTCTTTTATATTGAGAAATCACAAATATTCAACTAGCCTCATTAGTAATGATCTCATTTTTAAATTACTGATTAAGTAATATTCTTGTATGAGGCACAGTGGAGTAATATTAGGTTGGTGCAAAATGTCGTTTTTTGACGTTCAACTTCATGTGAGCAAACGACATTATTTTTGCACCAACCTAATAGATAGCAACTCGGATTGAGGAATCGGAGAAACAAGTTCAAATTCCTGTTGAGTTCGTTACATTCATTTACATGCGAATACCAGCTATGGTAGATTACAAACTGGATCCTATAGCCTTGGGTGGCAACTGGTCTAGGAGGATAACTCTGAATTCAAAACCTCCGACTATGGGATAAATAGTAGGGTAGTCTGGGCTCTATCGGCTTGGTTAGCAAACAATCTAGGAGAAGCACAATTCTGAATTCAAAACTGTATATAGCCTTGGCAAAGCATGTGAGTCTACCCACCTCTGCAACTCGTTGCACAAAGATATAGACCCCACGTCGTAGAATTTCTGTGCGGCGGATCGAGCGAGAGGCAGGCTCACAGGCAAAAAGAAAAACACAACTACAAACTTGGGTAGGACGAAAGAGGAGGGAGGGCGTGTGACCTTTTTGTGGATGATTAACTCTGGGCTGATTCTCGGCTGGCAAAAAAATATATATATCTTAGCTAACAATGTCCGGCTGCTAATGGGTCGCTCTTTGTCGTTACTTGCTCCGGCCTAAATCAACCTTCCTCGAACCTAAACTAAGTCTAACTGCCATGGCCCAAAGCGCTTCCGTATATATGCAGAATCCTCTTTCATCATTTCCGGACAAGGGACACCCACGAATAAACCCATAACTTTTTCATGACCATTTCTCCCTTTGAAGAAAGTGGACATAAAAATATTTCTTAGCCTAGCTGACTCCGATTCAGGGACATTAAATTCAGACCCTTTTAAGTTTTGACGAGAGCCGGTCTTTTTCCTATCTTCGTATTTTGACAAGTACTTAACACTCATCTACCCTTTTGGCCACATGTCCAAAACATGTTTTTATCTAGATTCCTAATCTAGTCATTGGGTCTTGAAGTTTGATACCCAGGTCAAATCTAACTAATCTTCTCGCACATATGTGTGCGTGCGCACGCACACACAGATGTGGGGGTGTATATATACACACACACAGATGTGCGGGTGCACACACACACACGCGTGCGCATATATCCAACTCATAGTGTCACAGCACATACTATGCAGCTAGGAAAGGATCATGTAACTCACATTTTGACCCTATGATCCCCGACTATGGTTGACAATACCTACATAAATACAAATTCTTGTGTTCCAATCTCTGGAGAATGCAGACAATTATTGCTGGATTTACTTTCTTTTTTTTAAATCAGTATCACCCCATGCAAGGCGATAAAGCCACTAAGACACAAGGATTTACAGGGTGTGGAAGAATTAGGAACAGAAACATTAATAATAAGCAGGAAGAGAAATGAGTAATCAAGAGGACAGTAAATAGCGATTGACATTGCATTTAAATTTTTGCAGGTTAAAGTTGCTTGAAAACTATGGAGTTGGAAGGAGTTCCACAAGTGAGAAGTGTGAGAAAAGAAACTGTTAGCATAGAAATTACATCTACATCTAGCCAGTTCAACTGTAAATTGATGAGATCTCGATGCCAGTCTAGTACTGCGCTTAAATTCATAAAGTCTAGGTACCATAGTGAAGAGCTCATCTGAACAATTTCCATGAAAGTATTTACAGAAAAGTCAAAGGGTGGCATATCCAAGACGATATTAATGATGTAAACACAGTTTCAAACTTGACATTTATAAATAAAAACGAAGTACAGATAACTCTTTAAGAAGCCAGCATCGATTTGACACTGTATTTATATTATTAAAAGGATCCCCCCTTGTAAAAACAACTAAAATGAAAAAAATCAATATTTTTTGATTCTGTCAAATGTTGCAGACAAATGGGAGCCAAATGAATGCTAATCTACAAACATTATTCCCCACAGAAGTTTTCCCTGTTTGTTTACAAGCAGGACCATTTAATTTAAGTAGTCCCAAATTAACATTCTATTACCAACTGAAAACATCTTTTTAAAGCAATTGATACAAAGTCAATTGTTCTTATTTTAGATATTTAGAAATCTCAGTAAGTGTGGGTATTTCAGCTAGTACATATACAAAAACAGATCCTGTTTGTCATTATTATTTTTTTAATCATAAAAGCCAGAAAAAGAATGCTTTCATTTTTTTTTAGCCATTGATGAAAGATAATTACAAAAAGTAACAATGAATCTTAAAAGGCAAGAAAATGTTTGATAAATTATTAAAACAAGCAAAAAAAGAACTCATATATATTTATATATTATGAATTTCATATGTTGTCAGTTTTGTTCATTGGAAAGGCAGATTCACACAGATGTCTTTTGAATCAAACAATAATAAAAACATCTTAAACATTGAATATCTTTTCCTGCTATTTTTCTTTTATTTTGTGGAATTCTACAACAGCCATTGAAAAATCACTTTAAACACCTTTTTAATATTATGTAAATTCATTTTGAATAATATTAAATGTTGTCCTTTACAAATTATACTGATTTTTATTTTCATTAATGCCTACAGTTCATATCTTATTGAATTCAGGTGAAATTACATTAAATCTAATTTTATATGAGTTCATCCCATATATAAAAAAATATGTCATAAAAAATATTAAAAAAACATTCTTAATTAGAATTTTTCACTAACTTCATATTATTTGTGTAAAAGTGTTCCTTCTTTCTTTCCTTATCTGGTTTATCTTTTGCTTTTTTCCATCTTTCCTCTTAAATAAAATGGATTGGTTTATTATTTATCTTAGGTAATGGAAGTGCATAAGAGACATGCATATAGATACATACACAGAATCCGCTAATAAAAGTTACATCATTTTCAATATCCTCCATCTAAAGCAATGTTTCTCAACCTTCTAAAGCAATGGCACACCTTGGAATAAATAAAAATATCACAGCACACCTAACAAAATGTTTAAAAGGGAAACATTTAAATGTTATGAAAAATAACCATAGATTTTTTAAAAAAATACATACACAAATATAAACTTACTTTATTTCAATGTTTCTATTCAACTATTTGTACAGCTTATTTAGTGTGAAACCTGTGCCTGTGTTTTTTAGGATTTCTTCAATGTTTGGTCAAATGTGCAATAAGAAGACTCTCATTTCTTCTTCAATAGAGCGTTGTCATTCTTGCTTCTTATTTCTGATGTTATTTAGGGTTGAGAAGCTTAATTCACAAAAATAAGAAGTAGAAAATTGCAATAAATCATTTTATCTAATGCGTGATGTTTCTTTTGTATTGAAATCCAAAATGTATCACTGGGTACCATAAAAGATTTTGAACCGTCAATCGCTAGAAATGGTGGCCAATTCTTCTTCTTCACATAAATGAAGTCCAATATTAGAAGGAACATTTATGAAGGGATTTTGAATCCAATCATACTTTTGCAGCACACTAGTGTGCCACAGCATGGCAGTTGAGAATCACTGGTCTAAAGATTAATGTTACAGAATGTGAAGACCATGGCCAGTATGGGCTGCAATTGGCTGGAGTGCCTCATGGACATGGTATTCTGACAGTGATGGATTGCCTTTGTGGGAGTTTTGCATATAAGTCCAAAATGGCGTGATTCAACAGAGGGCCTCAAGAATTTGAAAGCGTCAATACACCTCCCTCACCTAGGTTAGCAACTAGCTAAGACACCCACATAGGGACACTGAGCCAATGTGCACCATATGTTCCTGTGACATCATTCCTCCCACTCCCTCTTAGAATCCAAGCTGCTACCACTCTCTACTAATAAAATGAATAACAAATAGAAATGGTTGTTTTCATTGATACCATTTTATTTAATAGTGTGAGAACCCAGAGACGACAAAGAACGCAACATTAACAATCTTTATAATAACATTCATGTAAAAATCTTTTGATTTGAAGACAAAAAACAGAGATGATTGCTTCCACCTCTGCTTGTGTTTTAAGAACTGTTCCAGTAGGAGGTATTTTGTAGTTGGGTAAAATGGATTGGAATAGATTATAAGATACTGGAAACCGGTTTGAAAATTTGGGGTGTGGTGCTTAAAAAATACAAAGTTGGTTGCAATCACACAGAATCTAAATTTTGAATTGGTGATTGGATATACTAAAATGATGACAACACACTGAACTCAGATTACTAAGAATGCTTCTAAAATCATATCAGGTCATCTCATAAATAATGTCCAAATTTAATGGCAGAAAAATAAAAATTAATATTTTAATTCATTAGAAAAGATTGCATTATTATTAATAACCTATATCTAATGTTTCCCAAGCTCTTTTGCATAAATGTTTTTTGGTTCAGAGCATGGCATGCTTTATGACAAGACTTGAAATAGGCCTCCAGTTCTGGGCAAGAGATGCACTATATGATTTTTTTAATAAAGAATGACATGGTTTGGAGGAAAACAAGAGAAATGTTATTATTTACATTATTTATATTCAAACTATTTTCCTCATCTTTGTTGTTGTTATCACAATGTTTGGTTTCTTTTTGTGCTAACACTAACAAAGATGAGGACAACAGTCCAAATATAAATAGTGTCAATAATGATAACTGCTCAACCCAGAAATTCAGCTGAAATTAGAGAAATGTTATTTTGTATCTCTTCATGTGTTTTAAAAACTCATCCATCAAGACGTTTCTGTAATCTCTTAAATAAAAGTTAATAATAATATAGTACAAAAATTAGAAAATGTGCAAGGGTGTCACCCTGAAGGACCCCTAATTTGATGTTGAAGAAGTTAGTGTCTCCATCCAGGGATCTAACCAAAGATTTGGTACTTTTATGTAGCATCATTATGGCAAATCTTCATATCCTTTTCAGTAGAATTTATTTCACTTCTTATGTATGTAAAAGATTCAACAGATTTTATTGATTCAGTTAAGACAGTTTGTATTGAGACTTGCGTATGAATTAAGTTTTAAAGGCATTGACAGAGCCCAACATCATTGGCAGTATTTTCTAGATGATACAGGAGAACTGTGATATTGGTAATGGTGCCTGCAGTGATAGCCAGGTTATTTGCATTGTCAATATCTGTCAATTTTTTGCAGGATATTGACTTAGGAGTCTTGGTGATAAAGTAAAACCTATTTATTTAATGATGAAATATAAATATTTTGTACAGAAGTTTATTTTTATTTTTGGAGATACAAGTTTTACTAATTAACCCATAGCTTTCCCAAGGGTATTTCCACAAAAGTGAATATAACAAACCCAACTGGAATTAGAACTTGGCTTTTCCAATTAACAACTCCAAAAAGGTTTTTTGTACCAGAAAGAATTAGCAAAAATGCTTATAATAACAAGTAGCAAAGAATTTATTTTCCTTTCTCTCAAATTATAAACCCAACCAGTGTTGACCAGTGTTGACCTAAAGATTCAAATATATTAAGAAAAAGATTTTGACATTAAATGACCAAAGCATTGATATGTTGCAAAATCCACCCACCCAACCTGAATTTTATCTTTCTGATTGTAATGTTTGCACCTTTTCACAAGAGACAGATTTTCTCTATTTGCAATGATACCATAGCCTAAAGATAAAGGAATCTAGTGATAACAAATTCCTTGTTTACTTTCAATTATTATTTTCAATCTAAAATTAAACACAAAAGCATTCCATATCACTGTAAGCAACCAATTTAGCAATTTGAGTACTAATTCTTGCACAAAAATTAAACAATTAAAAGCAATATTTTTTTATACTAAAATTCACCCAATACATGACTCTAGAACCACTCAAGGTATAGGGTTATTGTTAAAAGGTTTATGATGAATGTGGTGTGCGATGTATGAAAAAGGAGGTGCTCTCAAGTAAAGATTACAAGGATAAGAAGGGTAGAAAACAATTGACCTTTGACTTGAAGTGGTTAAGACTGTAGTCATCAGGGAAGTGTTCACCCAGGAATGTCAACCATAAAGTGGTTAAATTCATAAATTGCTTATGAAAACAATTTGTGTATTTCTAATGACAAAAGTACACAGGTGAGGCTTTAAGAAAGCTTTATTCAACTGAGAATACAAGGTTTGTGTATAGTGCCCTTTTATAGTCCCTGTAAACAGAAATAGCTCTCTCAAAAAGGAGAGTAACAAAACAAGGGTAGACCACTCTTGATTATTCATAACAGTATTATACACAAGAAAACAATATGTGTATTATACACAAGGAAAAAAAAGTTTTTTTATACCAGAAACATTTAGCAAAATCACTTAGAATAACAAGTAGCAAAGAATTTATTTTCCTTTCTCTTCAATCTAAAATTAATCACAAAAGAATTGCATATCATTTTCCTGTCTGTTCCTTTTAGATCTGGTGATAAAAAAAAGAAAATTCCTTATATATATTTTCGGTGATTTACTAATTATCTTAATATTGCACAGATTTTTCAGTGCCTCTTTAGCATAACAGACACAACTTTACAAAACAACAAACTGCAACATTTAATAATTATCTGATTAGAGATAAAATCCTCTTGGAATTTATTTATCTGCTTTTTATTGTACACTTTTGATTAATTGCTTGGCTAGACTCTGGGCAATAGAGCTGAGTGTTAATTGAAATTTATTCTGCTTAATTACAGAAAAATATCTATTGGAAATCATATACTAATAAAATGTGAATGAATAAATCCAGCCAGATAATAATTGTAAGAACAAATGATTGACAAGAGGCAAAGGGAAAAAATCAAGTGTGTCTTTAAAGATAACACTTATCATTTCATCATGTTTTTTTAAATAGTACTTAAGTAAAATAATTGTCTGAAATTATTAGAAATATATACTAAAATGCATGCAAGTGTTTTACAGTATTTTAACTAAAAAAAACAGTTAACTGTTTACTGAACATTTTTCTAGAATCAATTACAAAAAAGAAATTAAGTTATCCCTTTATCAGTGAGAAATAATGTATTATCTATCACCAGTCTGTTCATATCTATCTATCTCAGTCTTTTCATTATCTATCTATCTCAGTCTTTTCATTATCTATCTATCTATCTCAGTCTTTTCATTATCTATCTATCTATCTATCTCAGTCTTTTCATTATCTATCTATCTATCTATCTCAGTCTTTTCATTATCTATCTATCTATCTATCTATCTCAGTCTTTTCATTATCTATCTATCTATCTATCTATCTATCTCAGTCTTTTCATTATCTATCTATCTATCTATCTCAGTCTTTTCATTATCTATCTATCTATCTATCTCAGTCTTTTCATTATCTATCTATCTATCTATCTATCTATCTATCTCAGTCTTTTCATTATCTATCTATCTATCTATCTATCTCAGTCTTTTCATTATCTATCTATCTATCTATCTATCTCAGTCTTTTCATTATCTATCTATCTATCTATCTATCTATCTCAGTCTTTTCATTATCTATCTATCGATCTATCTCAGTCTTTTCATTATCTATCTATCTATCTATCTCTCTCAGTCTTTTCATTATCTATCTATCTCTCTCAGTCTTTTCATTATCTATCTATCTATCTATCTATCTATCTCAGTCTTTTCATTATCTATCTATCTATTTATCTATCTCAGTCTTTTCATTATCTATCTATCTATATATCTCAGTCTTTTCATTATCTATCTCTCTCAGTCTTTTCATTATCTATCTATCTATCTATCTATCTATCTATCTCAGTCTTTTCATTATCTATCTATCTATTTATCTATCTCAGTCTTTTCATTATCTATCTATCTATCTATATATCTCAGTCTTTTCATTATCTATCTATCTCAGTCTTTTCATTATCTATCTATCTATCTATCTATCTATCTATCTATCTATCTATCTATCTATCACCAGTCTGTTCATATTTATCTATCTCTTCTATCATAATTTTTCTGAATTAAAAGACAGCTGAGTAAGTAACTGATATTTTTTCCTTTCATTTAATGGGAAGTACCCACGGGATTGATTCTCTCTTTCTTTCATCAAATATTTTATTATAACAACAGCAGCAGGCATATTAAAGGACATTCCTAACAAAAAAGAAACAATACATAACAAAAAAGAAAAAATTATTAACAAAAAATATATATTACCAACGATTGGTAATACTGAAATATAACAATTAAAAAGGACTAAACCAGTTTATCGGCTCTCTTTCATCGGAGCAAAAATCAAGGGCAAAGTAACGTACACGGTGACTAAATTATATACAATTTTCAACTAATGTTATATGCAAACAAAAAATATACCATTAAAGGTTAATTGCCTTTAAGCCCACAATCCACTCATTCTGCTTGCAGATAGATGGTTGGTAGGACTTAATATAAGAGACCTGATCAAAAAGTACCACTATGACAACAGGGCTAAAGTATGCAGAGAGCAAGCTGTTTGGCACAGATCGATCTTGAACTCTACTGCACATGCACACTAAGTTGTAACATTCTCGCTTGCTTTCCTTGTTTTTAGCCTCGCTTGGAAGGAAAGTGTGTAAAGTGTAGTCATCTCATCACATCACGGATGTTCCATCAGTGATCATGGCTTGTGTAGACGGTTTGGGCCAAGCACAACATTCCCCAGGTCTGACAATTGCCATATTCCTCAGATCTCACCCCTTGCAACTATTTCTCTTCAAAAATCAAATCCCATTTGAAAGGGGCAAAATGTCAAGGAAATTGATAAGGCAAGCTGCTCACTATCGCAAAAAAGGAATTCGAATGGAAATGATACTGGATAAAGTGTGTGGCCTCAGAAGAGGACTACTTCAAAGGTGATTAAGTGCTGAATTGATATGCATTGTAGTTTTCTTTTTATAGCACCAGTCCTGATACTTTTTGATCAGACCTCATATACTGATTCTAAATCTTTCAGGTGATAACTGGTTTCAACCTTACTCAGCACTGAGAACATTTCAGGGCCATAAGACCAAGCACACAACATCAGATGTTCAGCTGTCACTGAACCTGATACATTAATACACCTATGGAAAATTTAATCAGTTTTTCATTTAGCATTCTTACATTATTCCATTTGATGTGAGTAAGGGAGTGCTTTCAGCCACCTCTTTAGCCATTTTCAACATGGTTTTGACACTGCATTACGACTGTTGAATAAGGTGAAGTTGATAAGGGGGA
>OZ038486.1:76253708-76278708 GCA_964036315.1 Acanthosepion esculentum
ATTAAATCAAAAGAGAAAGTCTGCCCAACTGCTTTTTTCTGTAATTTTTTTTCCAAACAGTATCATCAGATTAATAATATTGGGGCTACTGTACTGCTATTTTATGAATGGGTTCTGGATTGTACAGTAATCTCCAGTGGAGCGTCTCAATGTCATGATGAAGGGTACAGTTACAGCTATATCTCCAGACGATTCAATCCAGGATATAGGTGCACGCATCTCCTGTGGCGGTAACTATCTCAGTACATAGTCTATCAATTTTTTTCCTCAATAGGAATATGTAGGTTTGCATATCACCCGGTTCGCACTCCACTCAGTCTTTTGAACATGAGTGGAGCCTAGTTTCCTGTTTAGGCTTGGGTTTCCAGTTCCTTCTAAAGTCTACTTCAGCTCTATACTTCTAATATCTCTGTGTAAAACTCTGAAATTTGATTTATTTTTTTTATCTTCAATAGGAGTAGATAGATTTTCTATCATCCAGTTCACACTCCTCCCCGGTCTTTTGAACAGGAGTAAAGGCTTATCCCTTGTTTCCTTTTTAGGATTAGGTTTCTGGTTCCTTTTCATTCTCTTTCACTTCTGGTGACCTCTTTTGTCTTGGTAGCATTATCTCCTTGCTTTGAGGGGTGCCTCTTACTCTGTAACCTTATACCTCGAGGCTATCTTGGGCTTTGCTCAGGGTGAACATCATTTTTCAAAAAAAAATTTCTAATGAGTTTGTTAGCATTATAGCAAGCATTATTTCTTGTATTACATCACCATTTCAAAACTAATCTACATGTTGTACTTTTTGCATCCACAGACACAAGTCAGTGGTTAGAGTAGAGTATTACCAGCTGAGAGGTTTGGAATTTGATTTCTGATGCTTAAGATTAAAACACCGTTTTACTTTGAACTGCTTAGTTGCAACCATCTCTTCTATTCTAACAATTTTTCTTCTCACCAGTGGAACTCCTTTGTCATTTCTTGCCTCCTTGCCCTTACAATCATCAAAAATTTAAATGCAATGTCAATCTTGATCTTCTATCTTCTTGAACCCTGTTCCTTTATAGTCCTCTCCTCACTAAAATGTTATCTTTCTATTTCACTTGCCTGGCTTGGGATGAAATGATTATATAAATATATATATATATATATATATATATATATATATATGTATATGTATGTATGTAGTGCTTGTAGCAAACATTTTGTATCATTTTTGGAAGAATTCTAATTTATATCTTCAGTTAGCATTCTTGTTTATACATTTTTTATTATACTATTTTTAAAGAACTTTTCTCATACCAAAAATCATAAAATTACTTTTTTTTTTAATTGGCATCACCCCATGCATGGTACTATAGCCATTAAGGCACAAGGGGTTACTGGGTGTGAAAGAATTAGGAACAGAAACATTAATAATGAGCAAGAAGAGAAAAGAGTAATCAGGAGGACAGTAGATAGCTATTGACATGGCATTTAAATTTTTGCAGGTTAATGTTGGCTGGAGAGTTTCACAAGCGAGAAGTGCAAGAAAAGAAACTGTTAGCATAGAATTTATGGCTCAACTGTAGATTGATGAGATCTCAACACTAGTCTAGTACCTTCACTTGAATTCAAAAAGTCTAGGTACCATAACAAAGAGTTCATCCAAACAATTACCAAGAGAGTATTTATAGAAAAGACACAGAGGCTACCTAACACCGGTAGGAAAGTGACTGAAATCAAGTCGCCAGAAATATATCAGATTGCCAGATCAGGGCCGATAATATAACTGATTCTTCTTTGGATTTTATCAAGGAGCTCTAGATAAATAATAGGAGCTCCAAACAATATGTAGCAGTAATATTCAAGGCATAGACTTATAAATATATCAGATAGATTGTGAAGAGAAAAATTGTCTCACACAACACAGTGAACCAAGATTCATAGCAGCTGACCTAGCAATGGATTCAATACAGTCTTTCCACTTCATGTCAGCTGAGAATGTTAGCCCAAGAAGGTGCAACGAGTTACTTTCTTGGGGGTTATCATCAGCCACGCTGATGGAAGGCAGTGAGGTGTCTCTCAGATGATTAATAGAAAGAAGTTTAGTTTTGGAAGTGCTAGAATTAACAAGCCATCTTTTGTAGCATATCTTGCGTAATATTCTCCAGCACCTCAGTGTGGACTTATCTCAATGAGAATCTGCTAGGAAGATGGATAAGGCATGCAAGTGATAATGACAGTGAGCTGTTGAAATGGCCACCACATTCACCTGACTTGACACCTTGTGATTTTTTTTTCTATGGGACTATATGAAAAGACAGGTCTATATTCCTCCTTTTCCTACAAGCCTAAAGGAACTTAAGCAGAGGTGCTGGAGAATATTACACAAGACATGGTACAGCGTGTTTGGTAGGAATTGGACGACTGACTTGATGCGTGTCATGTTACAGGTGGAGCACATATTGAGCATTTGTGAAGATTTGTGAAATTGGTTATAAAATCTACATCCCGTTGCATTTTGATAAATAAATCTTATATTGTTCAATAGGAAGCCTAGTTAATTTTGTTTGCCTGGGACATGTAGTTACTCAGATATTTACGAGATGAGGTATTTACATTAGTCGGACTATTGTCCTCATCTTTGTCGCCATATTTGTCACAACATTTCGGCCGTTGTACGCTCCGGCCTTCTTCAGGTGGTTGGAATTTCGAACCGAGCCCTTTATTTCGATCCCTGGGGTAGACTGTTCTAGTTCCACGAGCCATGTTTGATTGATGTCAGTTATCAGTTATCTCCTGGTAATTTTCCCTCTGAAAGTTCTCCACTGCCTGAACCGGGTATTGAACTCACACTCTTTGGGTCTGTCACTGGATCTAACCAACGCCTTTATCCACTGTGCCATGTGTCCTTGAGGACATCTGGGTATGAATTTCTGGGTATTATAAACCTCAAAACCCCAGTGATCGAAATAAAGGGTTCGGTTCGAAATTTTAAATTATGTCAAATTTTTTGGTGGGACACTCTGTACTATTCAGTAGAAAAATCTTAAGTTACACATTTCATTCTTGAAAAGAATTTCTTCAGGTTGAATAATATTCCTATCAATAGAATCATATATGTGTAGGAAGTAGGAACAAAATACAACAAATGTTGCTTATAAAGGGTGTTTCATTAAGACGGATTATATATAAGGGTGTTTCATTAAGACGGATTATATATAAGGGTGTTTCATTAAGATGGATCAAAGTCAGCAGTAAATAAATCAGTGTTATTGGAGAAAATTTATTTATTTCTCTATTGGATCATGTTATTTAAGTCATGGCAATTATGTGTGAAAAATAATATCGCCCAATTGTCCACCAAATCTGAAAGAAAAAGAAAAATCATTAGATGATTAAATTTAATTCACATTAAAATCGGACCAAGTTATTGGAACTCCCTTTATTTCTACATCAAGTGAGCTGACCATATTCAGCTTTCTACTGCTGTTTTTTTTTAATATCCCTCTTTGTAATAGAAGTAGTTTTGTCAGGAAAGTAGATCTGTTGTATGATCCTGGACATAAATTTACTATAGAAGACTCAGCAATTAGTGCACTTTCAATGCATTTGAGCTAAATAAATTAGTCTCTTTTTTAATTAAAACTGCATTCTTTAATTAAATTATATATTAAAAGCGGAAGTAGCAGAACAACAAATGAAGATGTTGAGATAAAACAGTTTTCCTTTCCCACAATTTACAAGGTTTGATCACTTGCTCATTCCAGGGTGTCGTGTATCAGTCACGGGAGACTGAGAGTTTTTTCAAGGTACTACTCAAGATAGGCATGTTAAGTAAATCAACAGACATTATCATATTGTAGTAATCGAAAGTTAATCTCTGCTGCTGCTGGTTTCATTGCTGTCCAAAGTTATTGCAGTTGATAGAAAAACTTTGGTGCCACTGTTGATGGACTCATTAAGATACCTATCCTATCATGGGGGGGGGGGTGATAACAAAAGATAAGCCCAAAGTGTGAATTGCATATGAAAGATACCAAAATCAAACAAGTTTGGAGATTGAAATATCTGGGAAGTCTTTTAACAGAGAATGGTAAGTGCAACACTGGAATCCGAAGGTGTACTGGGATAGCCAAAGACGCATTCCAAAAGTTAAGAAGAGTACTTAGAAATGGAAAACCTTTGCTAGAAACCAAGAAAAAAGTACTGAGCTGTTACATGTTATCTGTCCTCCTATATGGTATCAAATGCTAGACAATCTCCTCAAAGATGAAGAAGAGAGTTGAAGCAACTGAAATGTGGTTCTACAGAAGGTTGCTGAAAATACCATGGACCGAATATGTGAGCAACGACGAAGTTTTAGAGAAAATGGAAACAAAAAGGAAACTTATAGTTAACATCAGAAAGAGAGTTGAGGTTTCTGAGGCACATAGTGAGGAAGGAAGGCTTGGAAAATCTGATACTTTCAGGACAGATTGAAGGCAATAGGGACAGAGGAAAACAACACATACTTCGTGAGCTTGAGTAAATGAATTGCAGAACAGGGTTCAGGAGAAATAACAAACAAAGTTTATTAAGTGCTACAAAGGACAGGGAGTTGTGGAGAGTCATGATTGTCTATATCTTGAGAGGAGACAACACATAAAGAAGAAGATCATCAGAGTCCATCGCTAATGCCAGCTTGGTCAAATCTGCCTTCATGAGCATTGGCGTTACAGTTTGTCAGTCACTCTGAAATAGCTGCTAAGAAAACAGTGTAAGCCTTTTGCTGATTGGTCAGAACATATGTTTTATGGTCCTGATGTTTTGGATGGTATTCCAGAAGTGCGTGTGTGGAGCCAGATGAAATTAAGGTCTGATTTTGTTATATGAGCTGTGGATGATGAATCAAGCACTTCCGTTTGGGTTAAAGAATTGTAGTTCTGGCAGTCAGTTATGTGCCATGTGTGATACACATCATGTATCTTTCGATAGGCAGATTTTTTTTTCCCATTAGTCACTTTCTGCGGTAGACCAGTTGCCATCCAAGGCTATAGAACCTGGCCTGTCCTGCTATTTGTAGTTATGATGCCATGTATGCGTCTGCAGCGATTGTGGACATGCAGAGAGCACATGACGTAAAGTACCTCGATCACTTTGACATAATGCACATACATCGGTGTTAGTATACACCTCCACAGATTTGGTTGGTCACATTTGGTAGGAGATCATAGGTAGATCACAGGAGGAATAATATAGCTATGGATTGATTTTACAATCAATATGCTTTCGACTTTCTTTATTGCACTCTATTGACTATCTCTTTTTTCTTTTATCTCTTCCCTTCTTCTCAAGAATGTAACATATTAAACGAAATATCTGACAGTATAGAAATATCTCTCTCTACAATCATCTGTGAACATTTTTGTATCTGGTGATTTTAATGCTCACCAGTGGCTTAATCATTTTAATGCTGCTAATGTTGCCGGTATTCAAACTTTCAATTAGTCAAGTCAAATAGTGGATTTCCCTAATAATTCTGTTCAATATTTTACTCTAAGCCAAGGAAACGGATCTTAATTACCAGATGTCAGTCTTATGGTGATGGGGGGTAGAGTTCTCGTTGTTAATTGTTGCTTGTATCAGAAGGTAGATAAATAGTAGCAGTCCTTCGGGACAGCCGCTAGTTTGGCCTAAAGGTTCAACAAGCGATCAAATTGAGGTCACCATAACATAAACAAAATAACATACGAAAGAGAAGGGTATATCAAAAACACTTTGTATTTAAATGCAACATCAATGAATAGTATAATGTTTCTTGATTTACACGCACAAAGTCCGTTACAAAATGTTCATTCATAGAAGAGAAATCCGATTATTAAAAGAATATAAGTGTCTTTTGTTAATACTTAAGTTCATGACGTGCTGGTCACAGGAGATGAAAGGTGAGGTCAATGGGTTGGTAGGAGTCCTTTGATATCTCCGTTGGTGAAGGAAGGCTGAAGGCATCGGGTTTGACGGGTGAGAAAAGCGTAGCGACATTCACTGACGGTACTTCAAAGCTTTCTGTCTTAGAAGTGAATTTATCGCTCTATTTATGTGTGCCCTTCGGATCAGAGTCAGTCTGCTGAAACAAACTGTTGGGTATGGCGCGGAGCTGTTTAATTGGTGGAAAATTGCTTATCATTCTTTTTATTTCTTTTTAGTTTTCCACCGGAAATTCTGCGTGGAGCCGGGTGCGCAGAGACCAGTATTGGTCATTTGCTGTCTAAACCTCTGAGGGTTAATATCCGGTCCTTCGCTTGCTCCGTGCCACCACATAACTTTCGCCCCAGTAAACGGAGTTGTTGTTGTTGTTTTTTTTTTTTTGTTTTTTTTTGTTTTTTTTTTTAGTAATAAAAATATGTTTTCTTTCTTCCATTTAACCGTTCTACCGGACTTCGTTCTAGTTTCTGGTTTGTTATCATTAGTTTCTTCGGAACAAGATAGGGAGTTATCCAAATCCGGTCTTGATCCAATGGAATCTTTTGATTTTATATTTTCAGAAATATATGCAGGTTTTAGTCTATCTATTGAAACATTACTATGTACGTCATCCGATCTTTTAATAGTAAAATATTTTTCATGACGACTTAATACTTGGAATGGACCTGTGTATGGAGCTTCCAATGGCTTTCTTACTCTGTCTGTTCTTAGCCAGATACTTTTACATGTTTGTAAATCTTTTGGAATGTAAGAATTAGGTATTGTATGCAGGTGTCCCCTGGATAATTTGTCCATGTCAAATTTTTGCATCTCGTCGGCTAGAATTTTAACGTGCGAGTTTGTCATTTCACTATTCTCGTTCTTGATAGAGTCAATTAACAATCGGGGGACTTGTGCATGACTCCCTGTTACTGCAGTAAATGAAGAATAGTTTGATTCGTTAGGTGTTATCCTCATTCCCAAAAGGACGATAGGAAGAGCTGACAACCACGATTCTTTCCTGGCTATAATAGCCGTTTTTAAAGTTCTGTGTGCTCGCTCAACTAATCCATTCGTTTGCGGATGGTACGCCGTTGTTCGTAATCTGTGGAAGCCTATTATTTTTGATAGTTCTGAGAATAATTCGGATTCAAATTGGCTTCCTCTGTCCGTAACGACATGAAGAGGAACCCCGAATCGGGAGATCCACAGATTGACAAAAGCCGTTGATATTGATTTTGCCGTAATTTCTGTTATTGGGCATGCTTCTATCCATCTCGTATTTCTATCAATGCATGTTAATAAATATCGATATGGTGAAAAATAAGGGTCAGTTTGGTTCTTTACTGGTAGTAAGGGACCGACAATATCCACATGCACCGTTTCAAAACGACTGGAAGGTAATTCAAATGGATTTACTTTGCTCTTTGTGTGTTTTATTATTTTTGCTTGTTGGCAGTGTTGGCATTCTGTGCACCAGGTTTTTATTGACTTGTCCATCTTCGGCCAATAGTATCTGGATTTTATTATTTTTCTTGAAGATGTTATTCCTGGATGTGATAGATTATGCAGACTGTCAAATACCGATTTTCTGAGCTTTTCAGTCACAAAAGGTCGTGGAAAAGGTAATGTCGTGTCACATAATATGGTTTCATTTTGATTTATTGTGTATGGTTTCAGTTGATCTTTGAATGCCTGAATTTCATTGTCAGTAGCTTGATGCTTCATTATTTCTTGTAAGTCACATATATCAATAGTGATCGCGTTGACAGGTCGTGATAAACAATCAGCTACTATATTTTGTGAACCTCTTATATGTGAAATGTCATTTACATATTCGCTGATAAAACAGAGGTGACGCTGTTGTCTATCTGATTTTAAGGAAGACTGGCTTTTAAAAGCACTGCAAAGTGGTTTGTGATCCGTCAGTAACATTACATTTCTGCCTTCTATTAAATGTTTAAAATGGAGTACTGCTAGATAGGCAGCTAGTAGTTCTCTGTCAAAAGTAGAATATTTTTGTTGGGTTTGGGATAATTTCTTTGAAAAGAAACCTATGGGGATGGGTTGATTATCAATCATTTGATGAAGTGCTGCACCCACCGCATAATTCGAACTGTCTGTTACAAGTTGATAGTTGTTAGCTTTCGAGCTGGGGAAAGCCAAAACAGTTACATTTGATAAAGACTTTTTCATATTTTCGAAAGATTCAATTTCTTCCTTTGTTAGGGTTAATGACTTGGAATTTTGGTTTAAACGTATTTTTTCCGTGAGAGGTAGTATGATATCGCTGAAATTTGGCACAAGTTTTCTGTAAAAATTTGCCATACCGATGAATCGGCGTAGTGATTTGGAATCGTTTGGTTGAGGAAATTCACTTAATTCATTCAACTTTTTAGCACTGGGTTTGAGACCACTAGCAGAAATATGAAATCCTAAAAAGTCTAATTCATTAGCACTAAATATGCATTTGGAGAGACAAATTTTAAAATCGTACTCACTCAGTTTTTGTAGTACTAGGTCGATATGCTTGGAATGAGTTTCTTCATCTTCTGAGAATATAAGGATATCGTCGATATATACAAAGGTATAATCAGTATCACGAAAGATATTGTCCATCATTCTCTGAAAAGTACATGATGCGTTCCGTAGTCCGAAAGGCATATAGTTATATTCAAATACCCCAAAAGGGGTAGAGATGGCTGTCTTGCAAACATCCTCCGGATGTACAGGTATCTGATGATAAGCAGACGACAGGTCTATCTTTGAAAAGAACTTCTTATTATGAAGCTTCGAAGACAAGGAATTTATATTTGGGACTTGATATCGATCGGCTTTTGTTATGGTATTTAAATGTCTGTAATCGCCAACAGGTCTATATGTGCCGTCTGACTTCGGTACCATATGTAAGGCTGAACTCCATTCAGAGTTTGAAGGGGAAATTATTCCTGCCTTTAGGAGTTTCTTGAATTCCTCTTTTGCAATTTCACATCTCTGAGCTGATAATTGTCTGGCTCTGGAGAAAGTAGGAGGGTTGCTACCAGTTTCTATTCTATGGAATATCTTTGGTTTTGTTGCATTCGTGTCGCGATGAGGAGAAATTAAGTTTGGGTATTTCTCCAGAATTGCTCGTACCATTTTGTTAGCATCTTTATTCGGTACTAAATCTATATTCATGATAATAGACGATGGATGTGCATCGGATTGTCTATTAGTCATTTTATCAATCAGCTTATTGTTTGTGCAGTCCACCATTAGCCCGAAATGGTTTAGGAAATCGTATCCTAGGAGTGGCTGAGCAGTTTCGGCTATTATAAATGTCCAGGTAAATTCTCGTCTGAGGTTCCGTAGTGTTAGATTCAGTACTGCTTGTCCTGAGCATTCAATCTTTTGATCGTTGGCAGACACTAAAGAGATATTGGTTGGGTATGTTACAGCTCCACTTAAATATCTCTTCGGAAGTATAGATACGGCAGCTCCTGTATCCACAATAAAATTTAAACTTTGAGCTCCTAACCGTGCGGCTACAATGAGAAGCGGCGAGGAAATGGAAGCTAACACCTCTCGCCTAGTTAGTTTTCCGAAATCTCACGAGGAACTGGTGAATTTGGGCGAGAGTTGGGTTGCATTTGAACATTCCGTTTATTTGGCCATCTGCACCACGGCTTACAAAATTTTGCACGTTCCGCAAAGTATAAATGCGCTCGGCAAATTAGAGGTTTTTGGTCCTTGTTAAAAGGGCGAACACTGGTAGGGAATTTATTTTCACTGTGGGAACAGCCATGTATCCTTTTAGTTTCATTTTTATTTTGCTGTTCATCCCTTTGCTTCCCCGAAATCTGTCGAATATGTGCGGTGTCTTGTTTGTTAAAATATAATAGTAAGTCATCCGCCATTCTTCCAAGGCGATCTGTGTCTAAATCGACTTGTGCCGCTACCACTGGTTTAATGGAGTGAGGTAGGGCTTGAATAAATTTGTGACGTACGATATCGTCCCCTACGCCAATTCGGCTTGCTAATGACATAAGTTCATTCAGGTATACTGAGGGACGACCTGTTACAGTCGATGACGACATTAATTTGTCCAGCATCTCTGGTTTTGTTTTCTCGTAAGCGCCCGTCACTGCTTCTCTTAGTGCGTCGTAATCTTTTGATTGCAGTATAGTTGGCTGTATATTTCCTACTACGTCCACAGGGAGAGCTGCCAAAGTGTTAAAAAATTTTTGACTGGTCTGTCTTATATTTGCAATATTAAATTGCGCCTCCATTATCGCAAACCAAGCTATTACGTTTGATTCAATGAAGTTTGGTGGTTTTATCGCAACAGCTTGGATTGGTTGGTTTTGATTAATTGTAGTTTCTTCAGCGTCATCTGCCATGTTTTTGGTTTGTGTTGAATAAAAATTCTAATTTTGTGACAGTTCAATTTTTTTTTTTTTTTTTTTTTTGTGCGTGCGTGCGTGTATATATATGTGTTAAAATCACGTCTTGGTCACCACTTATGGTGATGGGGGGTAGAGTTCTCGTTGTTAATTGTTGCTTGTATCAGAAGGTAGATAAATAGTAGCAGCCCTTCGGGACAGCCGCTAGTTTGGCCTAAAGGTTCAACAAGCGATCAAATTGAGGTCACCATAACATAAACAAAATAACATACGAAAGAGAAGGGTATATCAAAAACACTTTGTATTTAAATGCAACATCAATGAATAGTATAATGTTTCTTGATTTACACGCACAAAGTCCGTTACAAAATGTTCATTCATAGAAGAGAAATCCGATTATTAAAAGAATATAAGTGTCTTTTGTTAATACTTAAGTTCATGACGTGCTGGTCACAGGAGATGAAAGGTGAGGTCAATGGGTTGGTAGGAGTCCTTTGATATCTCCGTTGGTGAAGGAAGGCTGAAGGCATCGGGTTTGACGGGTGAGAAAAGCGTAGCGACATTCACTGACGGTACTTCAAAGCTTTCTGTCTTAGAAGTGAATTTATCGCTCTATTTATGTGTGCCCTTCGGATCAGAGTCAGTCTGCTGAAACAAACTGTTGGGTATGGCGCGGAGCTGTTTAATTGGTGGAAAATTGCTTATCATTCTTTTTATTTCTTTTTAGTTTTCCACCGGAAATTCTGCGTGGAGCCGGGTGCGCAGAGACCAGTATTGGTCATTTGCTGTCTAAACCTCTGAGGGTTAATATCCGGTCCTTCGCTTGCTCCGTGCCACCAGTCTCATTTATAAATTATTCAATGCTGTTTGACCTGCAGCAGATTGCAAACTAATATGATATCTCCTGCCATTTATTATGGTCTTAAGCTTTTTATCTAAATCAGTATACAAGGTGGGATTTTCTAAGATTTGTTAGACAGCTGATCTTTTATTGTTTCAAAATCAAAAATATTTATATGCAAGAATGATTTGTACACCAGTCTTTGGCACTTTGCCTCTTCCCATTACAGAATTCTGCATTTGCTAATGTTTGTCAGTTTAGGGTCAGAAGATGTCAAGTAAGAAGATCAGTTCTTCTTTAGTATTTTCCCAATTTAATAATGGTAATGGTAATATTAGCCATTTCCCTATAAGGAAATATTTAACATTCATTGACCAAGCAGCCAGCACATTTTTCAGTTGAAATTAATAAAATCTTCCTCTTAAAATACTTTTTTAGGAAAACGGGTTTCTCAGGTCCAGTAGCTGTTATCACTCTTTCCAGTATTGATGGGAGTTTCCTTCCAAACATTCTATTTGATGTGGTGTGAAATGTTAACATCTTGATTATGACATTATTTTTTATTTGTCTTACATGTGCTATACATTTTAGTTGTTACTGTTGTTGGTAGTCCTCAAGTGATTTGGTTTCAGTTATTTGGTACAGTTCTTTGTTTGTGATTCTGTAGCACCAGTCCACAATGTTCTGAACAGTTTAGGCACCATCCATGACATCTATATGAAAGTCTCAATCTGACAAAAGAACATGACTCAAGATTTCAGGTCGATGTTTTGGTTCCATAGCAGTTTGCCGTGTTTGGCGAAACTACCTCTGGCACAACCTATTCTATGTTTAATTTCTTTTTCTATATTTAATTTATTATAAGGGATCCATATTCCACTGGAGAAGCAAAAGTTACCAAATTACTGCAACTTTCTAAATCCATTCATTAGTTACTCTTTCTACCTGCAACAGATTGTGAGCTAACATATTTCTTGCCATTAATTATGATCTTGAGCAAGGTTATTTAGTATTTGCCACTCATTATTTGGTGACCAAAGAATTATGATGGACTCATTAAGATACCTATCGGGGGGGAGGGGGGTGATAACCTCCCTTTTGATTGACCTCCACTTCTTTATCCAGGCACTGTACCCTCAATATCCAATTTAGTGAGTGCTGCCCTAGAGCTTTTAATTTGTCCAAAGAGTTTTAATGATTGGTATCATAGACTCAAATCAAATTACATTTCTAAGATTGGTTATTTTTACTTTGCTTATCAGTTTGTGATCTGTGACAATGAGCATCATGTGTTTCTTGGTTTGAGCAGAACGTTTTTGAGGCCATGCCACATAATCTGAACCATATAGAACAACTTGAACAATGTATATAAGGTATATCTTTGTTTTAATATAGACTGATACTCTTGTTGATTTCAAACTAGTACTTGTAAATTTTTAAATATCAACTGCAAGAAGACAGAATGCATGGTTGTTAGCGACAGGATGAGCCCAGTATGCTGTTATGAAATAATTGTCACAACACAAAATATGAAAAGAAAATCATTAAAAATTAAAAATAATGATTTGTTGTCAAAGGATATGACCAAGGTTTCCATTCCATTAGTGGTGGGTTCTCTTGCAGAGGCAAATAAGCATGGATAAGGAGGAATAACCAATAGTGATTAAAAACAAACAACAGAATAAGATTTAATTGTACATTAGAACGACATAGAAAATATGTCTGCATGTAAAGATGTGTGCAGTATATGTGGTATGAAAATCAAAAAAAAATTTAACTATTGTTCATTATCTGAAATAAAATGTTTTCTCCTTTTTTTTCTTTCTTTCTCTCTCCCTTTTTTTATATTTTTCTTTTTTTGTTCAGTCCTTTGTTTTCATATCCGCATGTGCAGAAATATCTTTTAAATTCTGTTTCTCTTTCTTTACTGTTGCAAGCTTTGACCCCAAGTGATGGTCGTTCTTTTTTCACATCTTCAGCAATATAAAATTCCTCTTTCGGTTAGAAAGATTTTGACGTCATGTTAATCGTTGCTTTCTCCAATTCAATAATTGGATAAATAACACATGCTCTCATCCTCAGTGATTAACATGTTGAATAGTTCACTTTTGCATTTGGTTTAGGACTATTTGGTCTATCAAATATGTCCATATGCGGCATAGTGTATGTGAGTTGAGACTCGGCTTCAGTCTCTTTATTATGCAATCCCCTTTAGTTGATGATAACAAAAGAAAGGGTGTTGGTCACTCAAGCTCCGCAGTTCAACTGATTTTTCAGATATTTTTCCCTGTGTAAACTTTCATATTAGATCACGTGATTCCACATGTGTGTGAGATCCTATTTTTAGATGTCATCTTATTTTGTTTCTTGGGTCAGTCATTTGGCTGCCCAACATCTGACTGCTGACTTCAACAAGTTGATAGAGAGAGAGTAGGTGAACATCACAGTTAAAGAGAGAATGAAAGAGAGATGGTTCGCTATAGGTGTAAAGGTGTTGGAGGTTGGCTGTGTGGTAACATAACAGTGCGAATTGCAAATTGGAGATACCAAAATAGCCGGTTGCCTATGGTCATTCCAGGACTAGTAATGAATTTTTTTATCACTTGTATCCAAAAGAATCCAAAATAATGTCAGCCATAAAAATTTTCATGAATGTCACAGAAATTAAAATGAACGAACTCGTCCCCAATCTTAGGTGTTAATCTCTATTTTTGTAGGAATATTTTTCTTCTGGGTGGCCGATTCAAACCAGATGTTTTTCCTGTTTTTTTGTCCAGATCAATTTTAGATGTTATTTTAGTTTTCTTTATTGACTACATGTTTTTCTATTTTCCAGGGCCAACATCTTCAACTATACCTTGTTTCTTTCTTATTGGTAGGAAGTTGGTTTTGTTCAATCTTACAGAATTCCATCTAGTTAAATTTGGGTTTGATTTTCCTTGGAACTGTTCAGGATTTCTTTTTTTTTTAAACAATTTTTCAATGTATTTCATTTTTCAACCCACTTTCCTGTGAATTTCAGCAATTATCATCTAGTTAGTCTCTTTCCTCTTCCTTTTTCTTTCTTTCCCTTTCTTTTTTTTTTTGTTTGATTAGCTCCTTTTTCTTTCTTTCCCTTTTTTTTTTGTTTGATTAGCTCCTTTTTCTTTCTTTCCCTTTTTTTTTTGTTTGATTAGCTCCTTTTTCTTTCTTTCCCTTTTTTTTTTTGTTTGATTAGCTCCTTTTTCTTTCTTTCCCTTTTTTTTTGTTTGATTAGCTCCTTTTTCTTTCTTTCCCTTTTTTTTGTTTGATTAGCTCCTTTTTCTTTCTTTCCCTTTTTTTTGTTTGATTAGCTCCTTTTTCTTTCTTTCCTTTTTTTTTGTTTGATTAGCTCCTTTTTCTTTCTTTCCCTTTTTTTTTTTGTTTGATTAGCTCCTTTTTCTTTCTTTCCCTTTTTTTTTTTTTTGTTTGATTAGCTCCTTTTTCTTTCTTTCCCTTTTTTTTTGTTTGATTAGCTCCTTTTTCTTTCTTTCCCTTTCTTTTTTTTTTTGTTTGATTAGCTCCTTTTTCTTTCTTTCCCTTTTTTTTTTGTTTGATTAGCTCCTTTTTCTTTCTTTCCCTTTTTTTTTTTTGTTTGATTAGCTCCTTTTTCTTTCTTTCCTTTTTTTTGTTTGATTAGCTCCTTTTTCTTTCTTTCCCTTTTTTTTTGTTTGATTAGCTCCTTTTTCTTTTTCCCTTTTTTTTTTGTTTGATTAGCTCCTTTTTCTTTCTTTCCCTTTTTTTTTTGTTTGATTAGCTCCTTTTTCTTTCTTTCCCTTTTTTTTTTGTTTGATTAGCTCCTTTTTCTTTCTTTCCCTTTTTTTTTGTTTGATTAGCTCCTTTTTCTTTCTTTCCCTTTTTTTTTTTGTTTGATTAGCTCCTTTTTCTTTCTTTCCCTTTTTTTTTGTTTGATTAGCTCCTTTTTCTTTATTTCCCTTTTTTTTGTTTGATTAGCTCCTTTTTCTTTCTTTCCCTTTTTTTTTGTTTGATTAGCTCCTTTTTCTTTCTTTCCCTTTCTTTTTTTTTGTTTGATTAGCTCCTTTTTCTTTCTTTCCCTTTTTTTTTTTTTGTTTGATTAGCTCCTTTTTCTTTCTTTCCCTTTTTTTTTTTTTGTTTGATTAGCTCCTTTTTCTTTCTTTCCTTTTTTTTTGTTTGATTAGCTCCTTTTTCTTTCTTTCCCTTTTTTTTTGTTTGATTAGCTCCTTTTTCTTTCTTTCCCTTTTTTTTTGTTTGATTAGCTCCTTTTTCTTTCTTTCCCTTTCTTTTTTTTTTTGTTTGATTAGCTCCTTTTTCTTTCTTTCCCTTTTTTTTTTGTTTGATTAGCTCCTTTTTCTTTCTTTCCCTTTTTTTTTTTTTTTGTTTGATTAGCTCCTTTTTCTTTCTTTCCTTTTTTTTTGTTTGATTAGCTCCTTTTTCTTTCTTTCCCTTTTTTTTTTGTTTGATTAGCTCCTTTTTCTTTCTTTCCCTTTTTTTTTTTTTTGTTTGATTAGCTCCTTTTTCTTTCTTTCCTTTTTTTTTGTTTGATTAGCTCCTTTTTCTTTCTTTCCCTTTCTTTTTTTTTTGTTTGATTAGCTCCTTTTTCTTTCTTTCCCTTTTTTTTTTTGTTTGATTAGCTCCTTTTTCTTTCTTTCCCTTTTTTTTTGTTTGATTAGCTCCTTTTTCTTTCTTTCCCTTTTTTTTGTTTGATTAGCTCCTTTTTCTTTCTTTCCTTTTTTTTTGTTTGATTAGCTCCTTTTTCTTTCTTTCCCTTTTTTTTGTTTGATTAGCTCCTTTTTCTTTCTTTCCCTTTTTTTTTGTTTGATTAGCTCCTTGAGGTCAGGTGTCACAGAACACCCAAAACTGAACTAAAATTACATCAATTGCACATAGGCTCCTCACATATCCTCCATTTCTACTCACACACTCAAAGAAAAAAATAAGCAATACAATCCAAAATTTCCATCCAATAGCAACCATTCCCGCCTAAAGAAAAAAGTAAAAACTGGAGCCGATTTGAGCCTAAAAAAGGACATAAAAGCCCATCAAAAAGACATTCGGCAGTTGGATGGTATGTTGGCTTGATTTCACAGACTTCATCACAAAGCAACCTTCCATCTCCAAGAGATATCAGGCTCAGCCAGCTTACCAAAGGCTGTCACCCCAGTAAGTCACAACTCACCCTCCCTGTCTTTCCATATGCCTCACCGGATGCCTTTTACAACTCCACGTATCTCTTTTTTTTTATACAAGACTTCTACACTGACTTCTACTATTTTATGTTAATACAATTGTTTATTTCTTTAAATTTTCATTGTTTCTTCTTCATTCTGCTACCATATGCTTATCATAACATTAGTTTGTTTATTGGGGGGGGGGGGCTTTTCTCTTTTTTATTTCTTTTTTTTACCAGTTTTTTTTGTCTGAACCATGTCAATAGAAACTGAAATTTTCAAATATTGAACACTGGCCTATCATGAAGTTCTCATTTCTGCAGAAGAAGATTCCAAAGGAAACCGTGAGTGTCTGGTGAGTGTCAGATGCAAACATTGAGTGAAAATTGCCCATCTTACTCAAATGTGAAGTAAAAGATGTGCCAAATTCCAGCATGGAGAAAAATTGAAACTTGACCTGCAACAGACTGGGAGGCCTTCAACAGTGAGAATTCCTGAAACTGTTATTCCTAATTTTAGCTGACCAACAAATCAGAACCAAGAGAATCGCTAAGACACTTGAGAAATGAATTGAGTTTATAATTCAAGAGTAATTGGAAATGCAAAAGCTGTTAATCGAACGGATGCCAAAATGTTTGAATGCCAATCAGAAGGAATACCAAATGGGTACCAATATTCAGTGTAACCCAGATATAAGAGAGTTGTCGGGACTGGAGAAGAAGTCTCTTATATCCGGGTTTGGTTTATTTTATATACATTAACACAGGCTCTAATTTGGGACCAGAGAAAATCTCTCTTATATCCGGGTTACACTGTAAATGCATTCTGAAGAATTTTCAATGATCTAGTGATTTTTTTTTGGAATGACTTGTTACTTCCAAAGAAATATGGTTGCACAATTATAATCCAATGATCAAATGACAGTCCATTCAATAGCAGCATTCAGGTTCTTGATGGTCAAAATTCAAGACCATAAAATCAGCAGAAAAGGTCATCATAACAACAGATTTTTTTTGGTGGGTGTATAAGAAAGGTAATTTGATGAAAATATTTTTCAAAGGCCAAAATGTTAATACAGAATACAACTCTAAATTGATGACGAAAGGAGGAACAGAAAGAAAAAACTTCTTAAGAAACTGCAGAAGCCTGGCTAAACGCCAGGAGAGCAACATTCTATGCCTTCTTGGAACTTACAGTTTCCACTGACATGAAGTGGAGTGACTATATCGAATCAATTGCTACATCTACTGCAAAGAAAGATCTTTACAACTAGGACACTGTTGTGGCCTGTTAGGGGCCAGAAAGAAAGACATGGAAAGAAGAAGGTAGGTTGAACAAGTGTATTGAAATAACAGAACATATATAAAAAAGTAAGAGTGTTATTAGTCAGCAGATAGAAGTGTCTGTCCAAACTGTCAGGTTACACTGCATCCCGTCTGCCTCCTAGGAAGTTTCACAAGTTAGTATCTATGAAGGAGGAAGAGTTCATTCTAATGTAGATAGGTCACCTTATCATCCTCATTTCTTCTATGTTCAAAATGTAAGAAAAAGGTTCTACTAAAACAGCTTCCCGTCACCAAAAAAAGAACTGCCAATTTGTTAAACTAATTACCACATGGGTGCATCTTTGAACACTTCAGTCTTGAGGTCAAGGGTTAATCATTATCTTTCCTCCTTATCTTCATTTCTTACAACTTTCTCTTCTATTCATATCACTCACCTCATTCAACATTACCAATTTTGTAACCCTCCCCACTGAGTGGCACTAGCGCCTTGTATTGAATGAATTTTAAGACAAAAACAAACGACACTGAAAAACATGCAAGATAGCCTGATGGAGCCCAATCCTCACCCAGCTGGTTTTGAATTCAGAGTTTTCCTTCTCCTAGACCAGTTGCTATCCAAGGCTACAAGACCAAATCTGCCCTGATAGTTACCATTAGCTGGGGGAAGAGAGACGGATTCATACCTTTCCAAATTATCATGAATGTAATGAACTCAACTGGAATTCAAACTTGGCTCTCTGATTCCTCAATTCGAGCTGCTATCCATTACTCCTCTGTGCCTCCATAAAGAGATACAAGAAAAATTAAAAAGGTGACCAGCAAGAAAATATTCAAGGTTTTGTGAATGTAAATATCTTTATTTCATACAAATAGAGAAAAAAAAGTTGGTGCAAAATAATCCTTTTATGTAAAATTCATAAAAAAACCATGATAAAAATCTAGATAGTCAGGAAAAAAAAACATTTCTTAAAATATTAAATGATCTATGGAAAGAGTATATCAGCAAACAATTTGAAAATATGTTCAATACCTGATTCGATTTTCATTTCTAGAACCATATTTATGCAAATCCATTAATTTGTAATAAAAGAGACCTACTCAAGTGGACTGAGTTTGCTTATGAGTTATTTCTTATTCCTAAAACATTATGAACGAATGGCAAAGAAAGCAACTTGGCATGGAGATAATGGTGCAGTAGTAGGTGCATATAGAAGTCATGGCCATGATCACCAAATGTTGCAAACATTGCTTCTAGTTCAACTAAAAGCAATAGCAACAGTATTTTACACACATCAATAACAGGCATAAAGAAATCGAAGACAATTTCAACATGGCGATAGTTATATAAAAGCAAAAATATAAAACAAATAAAAAGTGAGAAAATACATGATTATGTATGCAAAAGAAAGAAGATATTGAAAGTTTGGAATTGTGTTGGTGACAGATGTGCATGTGTGAAAGTTCAGTTACTAAGCGGAAAAGAGATCCCCATATTCGGGAAGAAGGTCTCAGGTTGTGTTATCAATAAAGCATGCTGGGAGGAAAATAGAGATAAGAGAGCGAAGACAGGAAGTGTCTCCTTTTTTTTGAGAAGTGCTTAACAGCACCCACTAATGACTTCTTGTTGAAACTGGCAAAACTATGTGGGGATAACCCACTGTGTCGTATATAGAGTTTATATATCAGACTTTATGTGCGATGTCGAAGTAGGTGATCATGGCTCTCCATAATTTCCTATCCTTTGTCTTTCTTAACAAATTTTGTCTTTTTGTTATTTCTCCTAAACCCCATTCTGCCATACATTTAGTCAAGCTTATTAAGTATGCTATGCATTGTTTTCCTCTGTCTCTTTTGCCTTTGATCTGTCCTGTGAGTATCAGATTTTCCAAGCTCCCTCTCCTCATTATGTTATGCACAAGAAAATATGGTGTGTGTGTATATATATATATATATATATATATATATATATATATATATATATATATATATACACAGTGTAACCCGGATATAAGAGAGTTGTCATGACCGGAGAAGAAGTATCTTATATCCGGGTTTCTCTTATATCCGGGTTTGGTCTATTTTGTTTAGGTAAGTATGGCTCTAATTTGGGACCAGATAAAATCTCTTATATCCGGGTTACACTGTATATAGATATAGATTCACTAGGATTTCTTTCCTTTTAGTCATTCACTTACCCAGTGTTAGTCTTGATACAGGCCCTGCACCTAGTTAGACTAAAAGCAGTGACAACAATATTTTGCACAAGTAAATGATAAGTGTAAGGAAATTAATAATGAATGACAAGTGCAATGAAATTAAGAAATGTCAACAAGGCAATATTTCATGTTTCTGCTTTGATATAACGGAGTAAGAAAGGAGAGAAAATATGCTAAGATGCATGCAAAAGGAAGAAGACATTACCAGTTAGGAATTGTGTGGGTGATACACATGCATGTATATATATACATATGGAAAGATTCAGTTACTTAGGAGAAAGTTTTCCCCATGGCCAGGGAACCCCCAGTTGGCATCACATTTACTGCATGCTAGAAGGAAAAGAGAGACAAGAGAGAGAAAGACAGGAAGTGTCCCATTTTCATAGTTGCTTGACAGCGCCACCTAATGACTTCTTGGTAAAACTGCCAGAGCTGTGTGGGAGGTAATCCACAATGGTTAGCTACCAAATCAAGCGCCATACGTGATACATGCTTGGGCAAGCATGTCTGTTTCATTTCATGATTGACTAAGCAGATTTCCCACAGTAGTTTGCCATTTCTACAGTAGACTGGCTGCCAACCAAGGCTATAGGGTTCAGTCTGTCCTGCTATTCAACCGATAGCTGGGGGAGAAGAAATGGATTCAAAGTTGTTATCCATTACACTATACATCCATGGTTACTGATACGAAGTTGTCAAAACTTTGTATCACTGTTCTGATTGTTTCATTCATGTCAAAAAAACTCATTCATAAAAACAATTTCACATGTATAAATCAACCCTTTTAACCCAGGTGGCCAATATACGACACAGGCTCATGGACAGCAGCAGCCAAAAGTGGGAGAAACATACTCTCCAGGGGGTCAGAGTTCAAATGGTTAAATGAGAGTTACAGTGATTTTTTTTTATTGTTGTTGGTTAACAAATTTGTCAAAAGTCACTACAATCTTCATGTAATTTATACATTTCAAATTGCATTTTTTTATGAATAAGTTCTTGACATGAATGAAGTAATCAGAACTTCTATGTTCAATTTTATTTTTAAAATATTTTAAAATCTTACACAAGAATTTAAAATAAGAGTTAATCCACTTTAGAAATATTCCTGTTATTTCCCGGTGACAAAATTAAAAATTAACACTAATTAAATGAACATCCCTATTGCTATCAATTTAAACTTATTATAGTAAATTTCTTGCAAACATGGACTTTCATGCCTGCAAAAAAACGAGTGTCAAAAGGACTGTTTTTCCTATGACACTGCTTTCATTTTAACACCTCAGCAATGCTTACTGTTTCAAAAAAGATAAGCAGACTTGTAATAAAACCTAAACATACAACAAAAGTGAATTTATAAATTTTTTTTGTTCTTGAGAATTTGCAACAAAAAATATTAAACACTATTTATTAGATTATTTACAATAATAATTTTATATTTACAACATTACAAAAGCTAAGACTAATGCAATGGAATATTTATCATTTTATAATTTATAAAGAAATAAATATGAAAACAATGTTTTATTCATAAATTTGTAAAATATTTACTAAATTATTAAAATATGTGAGCCATAAGGAAATTATTTATCATTTTATAAAGTCTGAATCACTTGTCAATGAGCTGCCGTTTTGCCAACCATTTCAATAAACAATCTAATAGAGTAAATAAACAATCTAATAATTTTATTATTTTTATTGTCAATTCTAAAAAAAAAAAAATGTATAAATTCACTTTCATATGTTTAGATTTTATTACAATTCTAATCATTGCTTTTTATATCAATGAACATTGCCAAATATTTATTAAAATAAAAGCAGTGTCAGGGTAAAAACAAACTTTTTTTGGTGGGCACGAAAGTCTATGTTTTCCAAATTTCTTTAATCAGAACTGCATTTCTCAAGATAGCGCCCTCGGTGAATAATGAATTAGATCCTCACTGGGTGCCCATATGTTTAGCTTCGTGACAAACTTAATAAATAAAATCCACATCCCTTGAGATCACGATGAGAAAATTGAAGTAATCAATTTATTGATGGTATATGAGTATAGCATGAAGTAGAGACATGTTGAAAATTACTATCAAAAGGTTAAGAAAATGGCGGTGATAGTACTCTTAAGTTGCCACCTTTTCGATCAACGTTTAGCAAAGAGGATTACTGATAAATTTTTAAAAGATCAAACAATAAAAAATGGAATTACCAGGTAAAACAAACACAGAATTAATGTCCAGGAAGGGGAGAAAACCATCAACTCATCCAAGATTAATAAAGTTATGTCCCTTGAAAATTATCTCCCTTACATTAGGATGCCGGGACCGATATCTGAGGTAAAAAAAAAAAAAAGAAAAAGAAAGAGCTGAATATTTGAAAAGGGGTCAAATAAATTTATTAATAAATTTAAGTTGAAATGCTAAATCTAGAGGACTGCGTTAATGTCGAAGTCAGATAAATTTTCCTATTGGGCTATTTTTTTTTTTAGTATTGTTTATAAATGTACACATTCTAACATTCTGATCTTGCTTTTTCAGACATATTAAAATTTTTTAAATATTTAAAACAACTGTAAAATATATTGTTTGCATTCAACACCTAACCCCACCTCAAAAAAAAAAAAAAAAAAAAAAAAATTTACTCCAGAACAAGCAAAATTTATTAAATTTCAGTGGCGACTCCAGGGGCTTGGGCTTGTTAGGCTTAGTTAACCCAAGTGACTCAACATCCAAGTGTATCTATTTCAAAGCAACAAAAATCTTTCATAGTGCATCATTTTCATTCAGTTGGATCCAAAATTGTTTCAACTCCATGCCTTAAAATATTGACCGAAATAAATTTTGTTGATATTTTTCATAATAAAGAATGAAATAAAATTAATGTGGCCAGTCGGCATGTGTAGATCTGAGCCCTATCAGGCTGAAGACATACTTAAACTTAATAGGCAATGTATTTCTTGCTTTAAATTTATAAATCATTTTAAAAATCTCTAATGACTTGTATGCCCTGTTTTTCAAATAACACATTTTTATTTCAAAATATTGTTTTCAAATGTCCATTTTAAATAATTTATTCCATACAGTATCAGGTTTTTTAGCAGAATGCATCAATTGAAAAAGGGCAAATTAAATTTAGCCCAACTTCAGTTGCCAAAAATCAAAGAAAGCGACAGCGTTAACTCATCAACTCGAGAGTTGGGTGAGGAATATGACTGGAGTAGTATTGAGGAAGAAATATCAGTCAACTATTCCCATCTTTAACCATTAGTGACTTGATAACCAGGCTATAAAAAAATAGAAAGGGGACAAAAAACAAATATATCAAAGACTTTGTCCTCATTCTTTTTTTCTCACATGTCTGGAAAAGTTTTTTTTAAATAAATGTTTATTTTTATACATTTATTACAATTAATATTAAAATACCTAAATGTTTTTTATAATTTCATGCACAGGGATTTTTTAAAAGTTATATTTTAGTTAGAGAAAAGGAATCATTTTAGCATCTAAGTTATACCAATAGTCTATTTTGTTAAAGATTATAATGAGCCCAACAATGATGACTTAGTGTCACCACTGCATTATGCACAGTTAATGTTTTTTTTTGAAGAGGTTAAAAATCGCACAATACACAGGGGTTAAAATTCATACAAAAAAAATTCAGGAGCTGCAATAGACATGAAGTTGGTTTATACAGTATTTAATTTTTAATTTTACTTAATTATTTCATAAGAAAAAGGGCTTACAGGAGTTAAATGCACTGAAAACAGCTAAATTGTCACAACTGGTTTTTGCATTTCACAAACATTAAGCAGTGAATTATTTTTTTTAACTTTTTTAATTTTTTTTTTTTACTCAAGGTAGAGGCTTACTAAATCAGGTGTAGATTTAAGAGGAGGAACATGCAGATTATGTGGATATGTAGGATAGATAACAGTTGACCATAGACTTGAAGAAGCTAGGAACTGAGTGATTGGGGAAGCATTCTCTCAGGAGTCTGTTCTAGTGATTCTCAGGAAGAAGCTGTCTGAATAAAAGTTCCTTCTTACCAAAGGAATACAAAGGGAATGACTGTGTACATGGCAGGGTGTGTCTTATCTGTAAAGACCTGAATTGGTGAAATTAGGGAATGTAGCTTGTCAGAGCATTTTGCATGGAAATAGCAATAAGCTTCTAATCTTTCTCGGGGGGTAGGGGGAGTAACCACCGAGATTTGAACCCTCATTCTACATTCTCTGAAGACAGTAGGGATATAAAGCAATAAAAATGAGATATACACAGAAATATATAATTCGGACTACTAAAGTTCCAGTTAGGTTTGTTTTTATTTTGGTTTATTCCTCAGTTATGTTCATTCCAAATATGAAAAACATCCTGTTAACTGGCAGGGTTTGATCAAGCCTAGATATTTATACATTTTACTCTAGTATCTTTCATTTCTCTATAGAAGTGGTTCCCAAACTTCTTTTTATATAGGCCGCATTTTCAGAATTAAAATTAGTACATTTTTTTTTTTTTTTAAAGTAGAGGGTTAAAGAGAGATAACTGCAGGTTCGAAGTCAGAACATTATCATTGATAACTCTCGCCTCCAATTTGCAGAGTCTAGTTACTATATTCTTAATACTTGATATAATGCAAAAATATCACAATGATAAAATCGGTCAATAATTATTTATAACTATTTATTCTGGACATGAAATTAAAATCCATAACAATATTTTAAATTTTGAAATCGTATTTATTTTTGGCATAGGAATTTTTTGAAACTGTTTCTAAATCTTTGTTTTTCAATCATTCCACCTCACTTGCTAGCCTCTTCCTCACACCTATGAGTCGTGCCGCACCCTTTGGGAACCACTGCTCTATAGTATAACAAATTCAGTTTACTCAATATAGAAGCACAAAGTTATATGATTATAATTATATGAACAAGTCCATGGATTCCCATAAAAATAAATTCCAACATTAATGTCCCAAAAATATACATATGTAAAAACAGGGATATCAGCACGGAAAGTGAAATCAATAAACCAAGTTCAAATTCCAAGCTAATCTGTTACATCCACTTGTTCACAAATGCCTTTAGGAAAGGCATGCATCCACCTCTTCCCGTCCAGCATCAGCTATGGGTCATGGATCCTCTAGTCTTGGGTGGCAACCAGGCTACAAGAAGGAAAATTCTGAATTTAAAGACTATAGAGAAGGC